>PVHT021183693.1:39466816-39506762 GCA_004024745.2 Catagonus wagneri | reverse complement strand
TTTTTTTTTTTTTTCTCTTAATGGATTTTATTTCAATTATAGGTGTGCATAAATCATCACAAGTCAATTTTACAGATTTTGTATCCCAAACCCCCAGTGCATCCCCCCACCCTAAATCACTTTTCTTCTGCTTCAATAAACCTGTACTTCTCAGGTTTAATAACTCAAGTATGCTCACCTAACCTCCACAAGGTCATTTGGTTTATAGCTGGGATGAAGAAAGAACCAAACTTTCTTGACAAAATGATTAATGCTGGGTTCTCTACGAGATCCTCTGACATATACCATCCACTTGTGAGTCGACTGGTCATTTTCTTCTCTCTTATCAGGAGGTATATACCTAGAGTAGGAGAAAAAAAAAAAACTTGACATTTTTTCCTAACAAGCCAATTAACTACTACTTAAAACAAGATTAAAAATTAATTTACACGAAGAAAACAGGAAAATTCACATATATGTGAAGATTAAACATGCCACTTACCAATAGGTGAAGAAAGAAATCAAAAGAGACTGAGACAACTGAAAATGGAACTACAGCATACCAAAACTTAAGCGATGCAGCAAAAATAGTCCTAAGAAGGAAGTTCAGTGATAAATGCCTACATCATGAAAAAAGAATTATCTTAAATAAACAACCAAACTTTACACTCCAAGGAACCAGAAAGAAAAACAAAGCCCAAAGTTAGTAGAAGGAAGGAAATAACAAAGATCATAACAGAAATAAATTAGAGATTAAAAGCACAATAGAAAAGGTAAAAGAATCTAAGAGTTTTTTTGAAAAGATAATTAAGACAGACAAACCTTTAGCTAGACTTGCCAAGCAAGGTGAGTGGGAGGACTCAAATAAATAAAATTATAAAGAAAAGAGACGACATTACAACTGATACCATACAAATATAAAGGATCATAAGAGACTATGAACAACCACGTGCCAACACAATGGACAACTTGGAAGAAATGAATAAATCCTAGAAACATACATCCTACCAAGACTGAATTGTGAAGAAATAGAAAATCTGAACAGAAAAATTACTAATCAGGAGACTGAATCAAAAAGCAAAAATCTCTCGAAGTTCCCATCGTGGCCCAGCAGTAATGAACCTGACCAGTATCCACAAGGACACACGTTCAATCGCTGGCCTTGCTCAGAGGGTTAAGGATCTTGCATTGCTGTGAGCTGTGTTGTAAGTCACAGACACGGCTAGGATCCCGAGTTGCTGTGGTTGTGGCACAGGCCAGCAGCTGCAGTTCCAATTCGACCCCTAGCCTGGGAACTTTCATATGCTGTGGATGCAGCCCTAAAAAGACAAAAAAAAAAAAAAGGGAAAAAAAAAAAGAAAAAGGTAAGGTAAGGTAAGGTAAGGTAAGGTAAGGAAAGGAAAGGAAAGGAAAGGAAAGGAAAGGAAAGGAAAACCTATCAACAAAGTAAATTCCAGGATCAAATGGCTTAAAGTGTGAATTCTTCCAAACATTTAAAGAATGACTACCAATCCTCAATCTCTTCCAAAAAACAGAGGAGAAGGGAACACTCAACAAACTCATTTTACAAAGCCAACATTATCCTGATACCAAAGCCAGATAAGGATATCGTGTAAGAAAAGAAAATGACACATGAATATCCTTGATAAAAGTAGATGTAAAATTCTTCAACAAAACATTAGCAAACAGAATTCAACAGTATGTTAAAAGTGTCATACAACACGATCAAATAGAATTTATTCCAAGCATGCAAGGACAGTCTGATACCCACAAAGCAATCAATGTAACACACATTAATGAAATGAAGGATAAAAATCATATGGTCATCTCAACAGATACAGAAAAAGCATCTGACAAAATTCAATATCCATTCATGATTAAAAGCTCTCAACACACTGAGTACAGAGGAAGCATACCTCAATATAGTAACAGGCACATATGACAAGCCTACCACTAACAATACACTCAACAGTGGAAAGTTGAGAGCTCTTGCCTCCATGATCAAAAGCAAGACAAAAAAGTCTACTCTCATCACTTTCATTTAACACAGTACAGGAAGTCTTAGCCAGATCAATCAGACAAGAAAAGAAACAAAAGGCATCCAAACTGGAAAGGGAGAAGTGAATCATCTCTATTTGCACACAACGTTATCTTACACAGTAAACCTAAAGACTCCACCCTAAGACTGCTAGAACTAATAAACAAATTCAGTAAAGCTGCAGGGTATAAAATCAACATTAAAAAAAATCAGTTGTTTCTAGGAGTTCCCGTCATGGCCAGTGGGTTAAGGATCTGGCGTTGCCATGAGCTGTGGTGTAGGCTGCAGACACAGCTCAGATCCTGCTTTGCTGTGGCTGTGGCGAAGGCCGGCGGCTACAGCTCCTGTTAGACCCCTAACTTGGGAACCTCCATATGCCGCGGGTGTGGCCCTAGATAAAGCAAAAAGCAAAAAGCAAAAAGCAAAAAAAAATCAGTTGTCTTTATATGCTAACAACAAACTATCAGAAAGAGAAATCAAGACAATAATTTCACTTACAATAGCACCAAATACAACAAACTACTTAGCAATAAACTTGATGTAAAACACCTGTATATTGAAAATTATAAGACACTGATGAAAAAAATTGTAAGAAGACACATATAAACAGATATTCTATGTTCATGAATTGGAAGAATTAATAGTTAAAATGTTCATACTACCCAAAGCAATCTGGATTCAATGAAATCCCTACCAAAATTCCAATGGCAGTTTTCATAGAAAAACAATCCTAAAATATGTATGGAACCACAAGAGACTCTGAATAGCCAAATCAATGCCAAGAAAGAAGAAAAAAGCTGGAGGCATGACACTTCCTGATTTCAAATTACATCACAAAGCTACAGTCTTATACTGGCATAAAAAGAGACATAAATCAGTGGAACACAGAACAGAGAGCCCATAAATGAACCCACACTTATTGGTCAATTAATTTACAACAAAGGAGCTAAGATATACAATGGGGGAAAAGATAGTCACTTCAATGGCTACTGGGAAAATTCAAAAGCCGAATTCTAAAAGAACGAAAGTGGTCCTCTACCCATACCATACATAAAAGCAACTCAAAACGGATTAAGAAGTTAAATTTAAGACCTGAAACCATGAAGGTTCTAAAAGAAAACAGTAAGCTCCTTAACATTGGTCTTAGCAATGATTTTTCGGATTTGACACCAAAAACAGGCAACAAAAGCAAAAGTAAACAAATGTAACTCTATCAAATTAAAACAGCTTTTGCACAGGAAAGGAAAGCAATCAATAAAATTAAAAGGCAACCTATGGAATAGGAAAAATATTTGCAAATCATGTATCTAATAAAAGGTTAATATCCAAAACATATGAAGAACTCAATAATAGCAAAAAAAAACCCAAACCAAAACCACACAACTGATTTATAAATAGGCAGAGGCGGAATTTCCATTGTGGGTCATCGGAAATGAATCTGACTAGCATCCATGAGGACACAGGTTCGATCCCTGGCCTCACTCAGTGGGTTAGGGATCTGGAGTTACTGTGGCTGTGGTGAAGGCCAGTAGCTACAGCTCTGATTTGACCCTTAGCCTGGGAACCTCCACATGCTGTGGGTGCAACCCTAAAAAGACATAAATAAATAAATAATAATAAAAAAATAAATAAATAAATAGGTAGAGGAACTAAACACTTAGTTCCCATTGTGGCACAGTGGGCTAAGAATCCAACTGTAGGAGTTCCCATTGTGGCACAGTGGGTTAAGAACCCGACACAGTATCTGTGAGGATATGAGTTTGATCCCTGAACTTGCTCAGTGAGTTAAAGATCCAGTGTTGCCACAAGCTGCAGTGTGGGTAGCAGCTGCAGCTCAAATCCGGTGCTGCTGTGGCTGTGGCCAGCAGCTGCAGCTCCAACTGGACTCCTTGCCCAGGAACTTTCACACACTGCAGGTACGGCCTTAAAAAAAAAAAATCTGACTGCAGTGGTTTGGGTCACTGCACAGGGGTGGGTTCAATCCCTGGTCCAGCACAGTGCATTAAATGATCTGGCACTGTCACAGTACAGCTGTGACTGGGAGTCAATCCTTGCCCCAGGAACTTCCATATACCACAGGTGTGGCCATAATAAAAATAACAAATAAATAAATAAACACTATTCCAAAAAGACATACAAATGGTCAACAGGTACATGAAAATGTGCTTAACATCACTAATCATCAAGTAAATGCAAATCGAAAGCATAATGAGTTATCGTCTCACACCTGTTAGAATGCCTATCACCAAAAACATGAGAGGAATTCCCTGGTGGACTAGTGGGTGAAGGATCCAGCGTTGTCACGCTATGGCTCAGGTTACAGCCATGGCAAAGATTCAATTACTGGCCTGGGAAATTCCATATGCTGCAGGCACAGCCCTTCCTGCACCCAAAAAAGGATGTAAGACATAACAAGTGTTAGTGACAATATGGAGAAAAGGGAACCCTTACACACTGTTGGTTGAACTGTAAATGTAGCCACTATGGAAAACAGTATGTAGGTTCACCAAAAAATTAAAAACTAGCCTGTTTCTATGTATACATGCAAAGAATGAACACAGGATATCAAAGAGATACCTGCACTACCATGTTCACTACAGCATTATTTACAATAATAAAGTAAAGACAGGGAAACCTAAGTGTCAAGAGATGAATGGATATATACTATAAAGCTACAGTAAACAAAACAGTATGATACTGGCATAAAAGCAGACACATAGATGAACAGAATAGAAAGCCCAGAAATAAATCCACACTAACTGGTCAATTAACCTACAATAAAGGAGGCAAGAATATACAATGGGTAAAAAATAACCTCTGCAATAATGTGTTAGGAAAACTGGACAGCTGCATGCAAAAGAATCAAATTGGACTTTCTCACACCATATACAAAAATTAATTCAGAATGGATTAAAGACTTAAATGTAAGACCTGAAATCATAAACCTTCTAAGAGAAAACATAGAAACAAAGGCAGTATGCTCTTTGACATCAGTCTTAGTAATATCTTTCTAATATGTCTTCTTAGGCAAGAGTAACAAAAATCAAAATAAACAAATGCACCTGCATTAAACTAAAAAGATTTTGCACATTGATGGAAACTATCAACAAAACAAAAAAGCAGGAGTTGCCCTTACAGCTCAGCGGTAAAGAATGAGACTAGCATCCATGAGGATGAGGGTTTGATCCCTGGCCCCACTCAGTGGGTTAATGATCTGGTGTTGCCTGGAGCTGTGGTGTAGGTCCCAGACTTGGCACAGATCATCTGGTGGTGTTGTGGCTGTGGCCAACAGCTATAGCTCCAATTCGAACCCTAGACTGGGAACTTCCATATGTCATGGATGCAGTCCTAAAAAGACAAAAAAAAATGTGTTTCTTTTTACTGGCCACACCCATGGCATGTGGAATTTCCTGGGCCAGGAATCGAATCCATGCTGAAGTTGCAACCTGCACCACAGATGCGGCAACATCAGATCCTTAACCCAATGCATCAAATGGGAACTTCCTAAAAAATGATTTAATTGAAGTATAATTGAAACGAATATAATGTTAACTCAATTATACTTCAACTAAAAAGAATTTTTAAAGAAATGGATGAAGATATAATGACACACACACAAGGAATACTATTATTATTTTTCTTTTCACAGCCATACCTGTGGCATTAGGAAGTTTCTGGGCTAGGGGTTGAATCAGAGCTGCAACTGGGGCCCACGCCACAGTCACTCAACCAACAAAGGATCCAAGCTGCATCTTTGGCCTATACCGCAGCTTGTGGCAACGCTAGATCTTTAACTCAGAGCAAGGCCAGGGATGGAACCCACATCCTCACAGAGAAAAGGCTGGTTCCTTAACCCACTGAGCCACAATGGGAACCCTGGGGAATATTATTTAGCCATGAGAAAAAAAAAAAGAAATGCTGCCAATAGTGACAACTTGGGCTTCGAGGGCACTATGCTAAGTAAAACAAGCCAGGCAAAGACAAACACTACTTGGTATCACTTACTAGTGAATCAAAAAAAAGGTCAAACTCATAGAAGCAAAGTAGAAAAATGGTTGCCAAGGGCTGGAGGGTGGGAGAAACAGAGATTGGTAAAAGGTTACAAATGAATAAGGTCTGAGAATCTAGGTGTAACATGGTGAATGTAGCTGATAACACTGTATTGTGTAACTGAAATCTGCTAAGAGAAGAGATTTTAAATGTTCTCACACACACCAAAAAAAAAAAAAAAAAAAAGATAACTATGTGAAGGGATGGTGGATGTATTAATTAGCTTGATGAGAGGAATCCTTTCAAGATGTATACATATACCAAATTATCACAATGTACACTTTAGATATTTTACCAATGTTATCTTGTCAATTATACCTCGATAGAGCTTAAAATATTTTCAATTTAAAAAAAACATAAAATTCAGGGCAATATTTAAGTTAAATCACCTAACCAAACAAAATGAATCTTTGCAGTTAACCTTTTTCTTTTAAACTTTTTTTTTTTTTGAAGGAACTTAGAGTTTGTTTTATTTTCTATCACCACGCAATTAAAAAAAAAAAAAGTCAACCTTGGAGTTCCTTTTGTGGCTCAGCAGGTTAAGATTAAGGACCTGTCTCTGAATGTGCAGGTTCAATCCCTGGCCTGGCTCAGTGGGTTAAGGATCCAGCATTGCCATTAAGATGCAGCTTGGATCCAGTGTTACTATGGCTGTGATATAGGCTCCAGCTGCAGTTCCAACCCAACCCCTGGCCTGGGAACTTCCATATGCAGCAGGGTACGGCCATAAAAAGAAAAAAAATTAATTAATTAAAATAAATTTTGGGGGGGCCATGGCTCTGCAACATGTGAAGATTCCCAGGCTAAGGGTCTAATCGGAGCTACAGCGGCTGGCCTACACCACAGCCACAGCAACGCCAGACTGAGCCAAGTCTGTGACCTATACCACAGCTCACAGCAATGCTGAATCCTTAAACCACTGAGCGAGGCCAGGGATCAAACCCGCAACCTCATGGTTCCCAGTCAGATTCATTCCGTTGCGCCACAACAGGAACTCCTAAAATAAAAAATTTTTTAAATCAACCTTGCTTTTCCTGAGTACAGGAGGTAGAAACAGACAGGCATATTTCTTATTCCTAGGACCTCTAGCCTTTGGGTTGATTTCAATCAAGTTTCAACGAACTAGAACTTTGAACTCTCCTTTTACATACTCATTGCTGCCAAGAAGGTTGCAACTGGTCTCTGGCATTTTCAAAGCAAAACAAGCCATTCCCTTAAGTCCTGACCACAGTAAAACTAGAATCCTTAGATGTCCCTTTTGAAGCTCTATCTTTATTTCATGAGGATCCCTTACTACACTCCAGGGAAACAGGATCATGACCTTCTATACATCCATCTATGTCTATGGTTATCCTTAGCAATGCCATGGGCCAAGTTCCCTAACTTAGTTTTTCTTCAGGAGTATTCCTTGACCCTTTGCTCCTCCATATATAACTGGCTTGTGAATTTCATGAACCCTGTTGGGATTTTAATCAGAATATCTACATATTAACTTTGGGAGAAGTGATAATTTTATAATATTTGGGCTTTCCCATTCATGAATACGGTATACTGCTCTAATTATTTGTTTCAAGTCTTTCAATTAAATTTTTATACATTTTCATGAAAGGCCAGCATACCTTTTGATTTATTATGTTGTATTTTTTATTGTTAGAGTAAATGTATCCTTTAAAAAATGTTTACTGGAGTTTCCATTGTGGCTCAATGGAAACGAATCCAACTAGTAACCATGAGGTTGTGGGTTGGATCCCTGGCCTTGCTCAGTGGGTTAAGGATTTGGCATTGCTGTGGGCTGTAATGCAGGCCACAGATGAGGCTCAGATCTTGTATTGCTGTTGCTGTGGCTGTGGCAGAGGCCAGCAGCTGTAACTCCGATTCAACCCCTAGCCTGGGAACCTCCATATGCCAGGAGTGCAGCCCTAAAAAAAAACAAAAAAAACCCGTTTTAGATTTTTCTGCGTAGACAATTATATCGCTTATTAATAATATTTTGTTTCTTTTCTAATCCTTATACATTAAGATTTTTTTTTTACCTGACTACATTAGTATCTCTAAGCACAATCACTAATAGTAGTGATACCAAGCAACTTGTCTTATTCCTGACCCTAAAGGGAAAGTGTTTTTTAATAGTTTACCACTAAGTGTATCTGTTACAGGTTTTCTCAGATATTCTTTATCTGAGTTAAATAAATTCCAAGTCTGCCATCCGGATTTATCACAAATAGATGCTGAATTTTGTCAAATACTGTTACCACATCTTCTGAGGTGTCATATTTTATCTCCTTTAATATGTTAATGTGGATAAAATTATTGATTTCTAATGTTAATCCAAATTTGCATTTCTTAGTCATCCACTACTATCATTTCTATAGTTACTGACTTCAGTTTGCTAATGATTTTGGTTAACACTTTTGCATCTATATTCATGAGTGTCAATGTCCTATAATTTTCCTTTTCTTATGAACTCCCTGCTTAGCTTTATTAACAAAGTTATGCTACCTTCACAACGTATGATGACAAGTGTTGTCTCCTTCTCCAGAAGATTTTGAATACATTTAGAATCAGCTATTCATTCAGCCTTTAAAGCAATCTAAGTCTTATGGTTTAATTTGGTTATATGAAGAAAATGTTTTATTTTTTTTTTTGTCTTTTTGCCTTCTTTTTTTTAATATAGAGCCGCACCCGCGGCATATGGAGGTTCCCAGGCTAGAGGTCTAACAGGAGCTGCAGCCACCGGCCTTCGCCACAGTCACAGCAATGCGGGCTCTGAGCCGCGTCTGCAACCTACACCACAGCTCATGGCAACGCCGGATCCTTAACCCACTGAGCAAGGCCAGGGATCGAACCCGCAACCTCATCGTTCTTAGTCGGATTCGTTAACCACTGAGCCACGAAGGGAACTCTAAGAAAATGTTTTATACTTAAGCTTAGTAGTTCTAAACTATTTTTGAGTCATTTTAAGTTGTATTTTTCTAGGAATTCTCTGTCATCTAAATTTTCAAATGTATTAGCATAAAGGTGTTATCTCAACATAACAATTTAACTAGATACTTAAATCCACATATATTTTATGACTGTTGATATATTTAGATTTACTGCTACTAAATTATACTATTTGTCTTTTCCTTTTTTTTTTCTTTTCTTCTCTTTCATCTCTCCAGCCCTTACTTGCTTTCTTTTGGAATCAGGTTTGTTTTCCTTCCCCTCTTCTTCATTCAATCCCCTTTACTAATTTTAAAGTGTAAATAAATCTCTATGTCTATCCTTTTAGTTGTTATCTTAGATAGTCCAACAAGCATTCTTAACTAAGTCTAAGTAAATCAATATTTTTACCCTCTTCTAGAACAAACAGGGACTTGGAAACTCTCATGTCAATCATTCCTTTCTACCTAAAATCCACGGTTTATCAGTATTTTAAGTTCTAGCTGGTCGTAAATCCCCAAACCTACAAATTAGACATAATTGTTTAAAAATGTCAATGACTATTTTTCCCCAGTCTTCTTGTGGCCTGGTGGGTCTACCTGAATTTCTAGTTTTGGCCTTTTCTGGGCTGCTCTGTCTTGTATCACAGATAAGACCCCCAGCACTAATACCACATTAGCTGAATGCATGCCAACCCTAAAATTATCCATAAAATGGAAATCTAATTGCTTTAATCATATTTTATGCTTTTATTTAAGTACTATTACCTAGAACATTGAGAATCTTTGTTATTATTATCCTGAGATTTTTTTTTTTGGTCTTTTTTTTTTTTTTAGTGCCGCACCTGCAGCATATAGAGGTTCCCAGGCTAGGGGTCGAATCAGAGCTGTAGCTGCTGGCCTATACCACAGCCACAGCAGCACAGGATCCGAGCTGCGTCTGCGACCTACACCACAGCTCACGGCAACACAGGATCCTTAATCCGCCTAGGAAGGCCAGGGATCGAATCTTGGTCCTCATGGATGCTAGTCAGATTCATTAACCGCTGAGCCACGACGGGAACTCCCTGAGATTTTTTTCTATCATACTTCTTGTTTGTTATCATTGGTCCATTAAATGGGACTTGGAAGACTCCTTCCACATCTGATTCTCCCTCCTCAGATATTCACTGTAATTCTGAATCCTTTCTTTTCTTTCTTTTTTTTTTTAAAGGGCTCCACCCATGGCATATGGAAGCTCCCAGTCTAGGGGTTGAATTGGAGCTGCAGCTGCTGGCCTATGCCACAGCAACTCAGGATCTGAGCCTCGCCTGTGACCTACAGCACAGCTCATTGCAATGCCAGATCCTTAACCCACTGAGCAAGGCCAGGGATCGAACCCGCATCCCATGGAAACCAGCTGGATTCTTTTCCACTGCACCACAATGGCAACTCCTGAATCCTTTATTTTCAATAATTGCATCTAATTACAATTTTCATCAATAAATCAATTCATCAATCAAGTATTTACTGAACACCAACTACTGAAAGATACAAAAACAAACAAGACATACTTTCTACCCTAAAGAGATTCCAGTCTGATTTGGAAAAAACATGAAAATAGGAAATAACTATATAATAAAAATAACAAGAGAGTATAAAGGAAACATGCCTAATGAGAAGGGCAAATAGCTTTGTGAGAAAATAACATTCTTATGCTGTGTGAAGATTTATGATGTCTTTATCCATTTCTAGGTACTTTGCAAAAATGATTATGCTCCAGCAAGGCAGCATGAGATCATACTGTTAAAGAGACAGCCCTTTATCTTGGAGGAATTTTGTCTTCAACCTTCTGATACAAATTTAAAACATTCAACTTGGGCAACCAAATAAACATTTTTAGGAATTAGGTAAGGCTCTTAAGGACAAAACGAGGTAGAAAAAGCCAAAAGTTTCTCCAAACTTGTCTACGCCTACATGCTTGATGAACATACCATTTGCATAAAAGTTCATGTCTTCTACTGAGCACAATTTTATCCTATGTCAAAGATTAGTAGACCCATGGAATTCCGTCTACTTTTAAAACTAAGAGTTTGGGAAAAAGAATCCCCGAGGCTTATTCCTACTGTTATACTATGGTAAGAAGAGTATGCCACAGTATTTCCATAAATAGATGACTGAAAATGAGAGACAATTCAACTGGATACTCACTTGGACACATTGCCCACTACTATTGTTTTTTTTACAAAAAGTCGTGAAGTCTCATCTCCTGTAAGATCAGCATTCCGTTGCTCTGTTTTATGGGAGCCAGTAATACTAGAAGTGTCCTGGAAAAAAAGCATAATTTTCATTTTCAATTTGGACAATTTTCAATAAGCAAAAACCACAAAATCATACAAAGTATGAATGGAATACTCATTTTTTTAAATTACAAAATTCTCTGGCTTTGTTGCCCCTCTCAGCATGAAAGAATAATTTTACTATAATTTTATTTATTTATTTTTCCTTTTCTTTTTAGGGCCGCACCTGTGGGATATGAAAGTTCCCAGGCTAGCGGTTGAATCAGAGCTACAGCTGTTGGCCTACACCACAGTCACAGCAATGGCAGATCCGAACAGTGTCTGCAAACTACACTGCCAGCTCATGGCAACACCAGATCCTTAACCCACTGAGCAAGGCCAGGGATAGAACACACATCCTCATGGATACTAGTCAGGGTCGTTACCGCAAAGCCACACCAGAACTCCCCTAGTATAATTTTCACATTAGTTTATAAAAGTTTGTACACTGTAATTGTGTGTGTGTGTGTGTGTGTGTGTGTGTGTGTAATAATCACACACAGCTGCTTTGTATATGCAAACAGGATGTGGAAGGATATATAAGAAACTACTACAGAAAATGGAAATGGGAAAAGGCGTCAATGGAATTTACTTTCTTCTCAACCTGCTGTACTATTACAAATTTTTCAATAGGTAATACAAACATAGTGGTTAAGTTTCACTATGGAGATAGAAAGCCAGTGTGTAAGCCTTGGTCCTTACATTTACTAGATGTATAACTTGGGGTGATTACTTAACTTCTATTTCAATTTCCTCATCTATAAAATAAGCTAACAGTATCTATCTCAGATGATTGTTTTGTACAGTACTTAGAAACTGGTACCCAGGAAACACTATATATTTGTTACATAAACATGAGTGTTCATATTACATAAAAGACGGTTGGTTTCTAAGCCCTATGACTAGCATGTTCTAAATTCCTTTTAATTAAAAAAAGAAAGGAGTTCCCGTCCGTCATGGCGCAGTGGTTAACGAATCCGACTAGGAACCATGAGGTTGCGGGTTCGATCCCTGCCCTTGCTCAGTGGGTTAACGATCCGGCATTGCCGTGAGCTGTGGTGTAGGTTGCAGACGTGGCTCGGATCCCGCGTTGCAGTGGCTGTGGCGTAGGCCGGCGGCTATAGCTCCGATTAGACCCCTAGCCTGGGAACCTCCACATGCCGCGGGTGCAGCCATAAAATGACAAAAGGCAAAAAAAAAAAAGAAAGAAAAAAAAAGAAAAACACATGCAGTATTTCCTCCAGAGATTATACTTAAAGGGAAACAACTAAACCCAAACATTAAGAGTTCTGATTTTGGGTGGTGGCACTAAAAGACTTTTCTATTCTCTTTTACTTTTCTGTAGTTTAAAATTTTCAACAATGAACATATATGAATTTGTAATCAGAAAGTATTTTTAAATTTTATCAAAAATAAATCAAATCCTTGGATGTCTGAGTATTTGGAAAGCAGCCTGGAAATGTCCTCTATCACAGAATACCCGGTTGAGAAAAACCATTGGTCTCATCCAGAAAGGATTCTATAGCCAAGTATTATACTTAGAAGTTGAGCACCTTGAGATGGTAACTCAAATAACAGATTGACAGGATCAAAGAGCAATAAACATCTTTCAATTCTACTTATTATTTATCAAATTTCTTCTAGTTATTAAAGCATCTTAAAATATAAAGTTTCAAAAAGTAAACTACTGAAGGGTCATTGCTCTAGAGAGAATAAACATGACAGAGTAGAAAGACCTTGGAAAAGATCAAAGCATTGCCAACTCAAGGTTTCTCTCATATAAACACGAACACTATCTAGAAGTTGTGCAGTGCACAGGAGACTTTAAGTCTAAAATCAGAAAGACATAGGTTTAATTCTCAGTTCTGATATTTGTGGACAAAACTTTAACTCCACCGAGACTCAGTTTCCCCATCTCTAAAAGGGATATAATTAACTTATTTCCTAAGGTTCATATTGAGATTAAATGAGATAATATGTGCATACTTAATAAATGCTGGTTCCCTTCTCCTCTGGCCCCCTACCCTCCATCCAACTATACACACACACACACACACACACATATACATATTATATATATACACATATATACCCTTCCAGTATTTCGGCTTGGTCTTTGCTCCGTGTTGTTTGAGAGTCTTTCTTCTACATCCATATTGCTGTTAGTGTCTTTGTCAGATAAGAAGTCATTGTGTTGAGATAAAGAATCACTTTCTGAATGATTGGCTGATGGTGTTTCTGATCTCTGATTGGCAGGAGATGATGACCTAGATGGTGACTCCAAAAATTTCTTGATAGCAGGATGATTAAAAACCATTGTATCACTTGTCTTTGATCCCTGCAAAAATGAAAGCAGGCAAAACAAACTTTTAGTCACATCCACCAAAACTAGATAAAAGTTTAATCTTTTCAAAACCCTTATTTATTTTGGGATCATGCTTAAAATCCTTCCAAGTCTCCCCATACCCATAAAATGAAGTCCACACTCCCTAATGTGGTTCAAATCAACAAAACCAAAACTAGAGAACAATAAATAATTATGCAAAGGTCCCAACACTAAAAAGCTTAAAAATGCAAGCCCTCAGAAGGTAAAATTATAAATACATGATAACATATGGAAAGTCAGATTAGACTTAAAAAAAAATCTCATATTGCTTGACACAAACACATCAACTGCTCTAGATAAAACATTCTTGTAAGAAATATAAAGATTTTTTTAAAAAATGTGTAAACAGTACAATGGCTCCCACGTAAGAGTAAAATGTAGCACAGAATGCTTTAAAATGATTTATACTGATATAGAAAGTTTGCCCTCAGTTCAGCACTGAAGCCAGCCTAGGGTATTTTTCTGTATCTTGTTACTTGCACATACAGTGTGTTCTGTTATAATGGAATACACTATAGTTACATTCCTAGGAAGCCCAGCTTTTAGAAACTGTGCTATTAAAGTAATTGTTTTAGTAAAAGGGAGCCAGAGGCTAATGTTTTAGAGCCAAAGCAACAAAGTTGCTGCATTTCAATAAGAAAGGTTTATTTTAGAGCTGTAAGTATTTTGTAGAGCAAACTAAAAATAATTAAATGGCAGATTGTAGACAAAAATATACCTAAATATTCTTGAATAAATCCTAATCTGAATATAGCAAGCTCATTTCTAGACCATAAAATAGCACAGTTCAGTACTGCTAATGTTTTTTAAAAAAAAAAAAAGGGGGGCAACAAAAACATTAAATGAATAATCAGCTCTTCAGAGTAGCTACAGTCCTACATCATACAGTTGCTTGCTTGTGATGTCCATCTTTTTTAATCCAATAGCAAGCCATATAACAGATAACATTAGAATCTGCCCTGCACTGAATAGTGTCTTCCAAAAATTTACAGTCACCCAGAACCTGTAAATATGACTTTTTTGGGAAACACGGTCTTTTCAGATGTAATCACATTAAGATGACATTACATTGAATTTGGGTGGGCTTTACTCCAATGTCTAGTGTTTTTAAGAGAGAGATACTTGGATACAGAAAGAAACAGAGAAGATATAAAGAGGGAAAAGTCCATGTGAAGTTAAAGGCAGAAACTGGAGTGATGCAGCTCCAAACCAAGGAACACCAAGTACTGACAGCAACCATCAGAAAGAAGCTAGGAGAAGACAAGGAAGAATTCTGCCCTAGAGTCTTTAGAGGGAGCGTGGCCCAGCCAACACCTTGACTTTGGACCATTAGCCTCTAGAATCACAAGATGATAAATTCCTATTGTTCTAAGCCACCAAGCTTATAATCATTTGTTATGGCAACTCTAGAATGTAGCTGTAATATGGAAGTCCCTGCAATAGAGGAAACAACTATCTACCATCAAAAATTAAATGCCCAAATCGGAAAAGGAGAAATAAAACTATCACTGTTTGCAGATGACATGATACTATACCTAGAAAATCCTAAAGACAGCATCAGAAAACTGAACTCATCAATGAATTTGGCAAACTTGCACACTCCAAAACTAATACACAGAAATCAACTGTATTTCTATATACTAACAATGAAAGATCAGAAAGAGAAATCAGAGAAACCATCACATCAGAAAGAATAAAATACCTAGGAATAAACCCTACCTAAAAAGACAAAAGATTTATACTCTAAAAACTATAAGATGCCGATAAAAGAAATCAAAAACACAAACAGATAGAAAGATATGCTCTTGTCCACCATGCTCTTGGATTGGAAGAATCAATACTGTCAAAATGACTATACTACCCAAGACAATCTACAGATTCAATGCAATCCCTATCAAATTACCAAGGAAATTCTTCACAGAACTAGAACAGAATATTTTAAAATTTGTATGAAAACACAAGAAACCCTGAACAGCCAAAGCAATATTGAAAAAGAAAAACAAAAATGGAGAAATCAAGCTTCCTAACTTCAGACAATACTACAAAGTTACAGTTATCAAAACAATATGGTACTGGTACAAAAACAGAAATACAGATCAATGGAACAGAACTGAAGTCCAGAAATAAACCCAAACACCTATGGTCAACTAATCTATGACAAAGGAAGCAACATACAGTGGAAGAAAGATAATCTCTTCATTAAATGGTGCTGGGAAAACTGGAAAGCTACATGTAAAAGAATGAAAACAGATACGATCTAACATCATACACAAAAATAAACTCAAAATGGATTAAAGACCTAAATATAAGGCCAGATACTATAGAACTCCTAGAGGAAAACATAGGCAGAATGCTCTTTGACATAAATCACAGCAACATCTTGTGTGATCCACCTCCTAGAATGACAATAAAGACACACATAAACCAATGGGATCTAATTAAACTCAAAAGCTTTTGCACAGCAAAGGAAACCATTAAAAAAATGAAAAAAACCACGGAATGGGAAAAAAATCTTCGCAAACAATGCAACAGACCAGGGCCTAATATTCAAAATAAACAAACAATTCATACAACTCAGCAACAAAAAACAAACAACCCAACTGAAAAAATAGGCAGAAGACCTAAACAGACAGTTCTCCAAAGAAGACATACGGATGGCCAACAGGCACATGAAAAAATGCTCAATATCACTAATTATTAGAGAAATGCAAATCAAAACTACAATAAGGTACAACCTCACACCAGCCAGAAAGCCCATCATTAACAAGTCAACAAATAACAAATGCTGGAGAGGGTTTGGAGAAAATAGTACCCTCCTTCACTGTTGGTGGGAATGTAAATTGGTACAACCACTATGGAAAATAGTACAGAGGTACCCCAGAAAACTAAAATAGAACCACCATAGGACCCAGCAATCCCTCTCCTGGGCATACATCTGGACAAAATTTTCACTGAAAAAGACACATGTAACCCTATGTTCATTGCAATGCTAGTCACAATCGCCAAGACATGGAAACAACCTAAATGTCCATAGACAGATGAATGGATTAAGAAGATGTGATATATGTACACAATGGAATACTACTCAGCCATAAAAAGAAACTAATGTCATTTGCAGCAAGGATGGAACTAGAGAGCCTCATAAGTGAAGTAGGCCAGAAATAAAAAGACAAATACCATGTGATACCACTTATTTGTGGAATCTAAAATATGGCACAGATGATCCTATCTACAAAACAGAAACAGATCATGGCCAAGAAGAGCAGACTTGTGGTTCCCAGGGGAGAGGGGGCAGGGAGAGGGATGGATGGGCAGTTAGGGGCTTTTGGAAGCAAACTGTTATATTTGGAATGGATGGGTAATGGGGCCCTACTATACAGCACAAGGAACTGTGTATGATTGGGTCACTTTGCTGTACAACAGAAATTAAAGAAACACTGCAAATCAACTATACTTTAATTTAAAAAAAAAAAGATTAAAATAGCTACCAAGTGAGCATCAACATTGTCTCACTCTAGATACTAGCATTTTGAACCACAAAATGTTAAAACATTATACATTTAAGGCTTTCAAAGAAAAAATAAACAGCATATTTCTGGAAGAAACAGATCATTAAAAAAAAAGAAGATTAAACACAAATAATGCTTCAGATTTCCATAAGACAACAATAAGAGTTTAGCCAGCACCAGATACTCTAAAGCTCTATGGGATGACAGAAAGCCTACACAAAGGTACCTCTTACTGTAAAAATCACAGGGAATGATGCGAAGTGGTAAGCCACAACGCTCACCCCAGTCCTTCCACTAGTCTCACTGAGCCAGTGCCATCTCAGAGGAGAATTATCTAACTCTAGTAGGAAAAAACTTAAGTAAAAAAACAAAACTTATGCTCCAATTATCAGAATGTCAAGGAGAAATACTTCTGTATCAGTTGAACCTTATCCCCATCCTTTGAAATGAGCAATCTAGTAGTAAGCACATTAACCAAATGACTAAACTTAGTATCACTAACAGTAGTATAGCCTGATATTATGTCTCCTAATGTGAAGCAATGTGAAGTACACAGCATCACCTACAAACAATTATCACCAAAAAGATTTAATCTTAACCTAATCAAACCTTTAGACCTGACTCTCACTTTACAGGAAAACAGAGGGAATGAAGGAATAACCTAAGGAGGGGGAAATTCTGAGATGTAGACATTCTACAAGATAAATGGCCTGAACTCTCCAAATAAGTTAATACCACAGGAGAGGTAGGGAAAAGTGCAAGCACTGTTCTAGATAAACTGAGACTAGAGAAACAAAATAGTCAGAGGCAACCCATGAACTCTGACTGGATTCTGGTTCCCCCAAAAGACATCTTTAAACGATATTTTGGGGAACAACTGGAAAAATCTGACTATGGATTGGTAATCAGATAATATTAGGGAATCATTCTCTTAAGTAGTGATACACAAAAGATTGTCCTTTAGGATTAAGTATTTAAGGATGAAATATTATGATGCTTAGCATTTATTTTTTAATGTTTTAGAGAAAAATAAGTTAAAGCAAATATGGTAAAATATAAAATCGCTGAAGCTAAGTGATGCATGAGCAGTGCTTACTTCACCTTTTCTGTATTTTTGAAAATTTTTACAACAAATGGGGAAAGAAAAATCGAGGATTCTTGAAATGGGTAAATCTAATGAAACTAAAAACTGCCATTCATTAGCAGTAAAAAAGGTCAGAGAAAAATCAATCTAAATATAATTTACTTCAAAGCCAACCATAATCAAATGAAAAGGAATAAGGCAAGATGAGACAGGGTTAGACTCATCTTTGTATATGCAAAGCCTAGCAACAGTGCTAACAAATAGAGAATTAAGTCAAAAAAAAAAAAAAAGTTATTTAGTATTACTGACAACGTAGAGAAGCAAGATTAAAGGATTATGGTTGAACACAGTGATAAATTCATGTATTTTCCCAGGAAAGTAGGCTAGGCTTCTTGAATTCTAAAGGTCAATGTAAGAAATATTTCCTAGGCAGGAATTGCACGTCAACACTAACTGCCTTTCATACAACAACGTAGGTGGCCAGAAATGATTGCATATGAGGAAAACTTACCTCAGATACTTTCAGAAGTCCTGCAGAAGCATAGTAGTTTGCAACAATGCAGGCACGAAGTTTATCCATCATCCTTCTTGCCTCAATCAGTCGCTAAAATAAATGTTCAAACAAAAAGACAGAATATACAAACATTTCATAAGAAATGCAAAGACCCCAAAAAGCTCTAATTCTCTAATAATCAAAGGAAGACAGATATAACCATTTTTCCACCTATCAGACTGGCAGAACATTTAAAAGGATGACAAAATATGATGGTTGCAAGAGTATATAGACATACTGATATATATACTTATGTGTATAAATGTATATTCAATGAGAAATAGCCACAAAGAATTGAACACAAGAGCAAAGAGAAATTATCTTTTGGGATGGAATTTCAAAGTGATTTTTTTTTCCTTTATCTTCTGTAATTTCATGTAAAGGGGAAAAAAAGCATAGGTCTTTTTTTCCAAAAACAAGAAAGCTCCTTTAAAAGAGTAGCAAAGGGGAAAAATACACAATAATTTTAACTCAATAGATCTTTTTCAATAGCTTTATTTTTAATTTATCATTATCATACCTGGTCAATGACCTCAATTTCATGTTCCTTATTCTTCATTTCAAGTGCAAACTGTTCCTTGATGATAGTCTCAATCTTCTGCACAGCAGCATCTCGAGCTGCACAAAGAGCATACAATAATCTAAGGTCTAATTAAACAGTTACTGTCTGGATTTAAGTCAGCAAGCGACAAAAGAAACCCTGGAACTGTAACTCTGAAGTGGAGAAACCTAGTGGTCATCTCTTGAACCAATGATGAAAAGTTAAAATCACTAATACTCAGACAAACTGACCTCAAAAGTTTTCTGCTATGATGCACTGACAAGACTTTGAGACTCTGTGGCATTCCTGCTAAAAATGCTCAATCTAATCACAACGTACGCCAGATAAACCTAAATTGAAGGACATTCTACAAAATATCTAGCCTGTACTATCCAAATATTAAAGTCAAGAAAGACAAAAGTTGAGGTGATTAAAAGAGACTAAAGAACACCTATAATTATAATAAAATTCATTGAGTAATAAAAAAAAAAGAGAAACTAAAGAGATGTGACAACTAAATGCACTATGTAATCCTGGAGAGGGGGATATAGTTATAAAAAAAAATACTGAGACAATTGGTAAAACTAGAATATGGACTGCAGATTAGATAATGTATAAGTGTTAAAATTTTCTGCTTCTGATAATTGTACTGTGGTTACATAAGAAATTTGTCCTTAGGAAATACACAGGTACTTACAGGTGTCCAATTCATCTTCAGAAAATTTGGAAAAAATGATATGCATATATATATGTGTGCATACATGCATTTGTACAGTGTATGTATATGGATCTGGGGGTGGAGAAGAATGATAAACCAAATAAGGCAAAATGTAAACAACTGGTGAATTAATCTGGATAAGACATACAGGTACTCCTTGCAATTTTTGTTTGAAATCACATAAAAATAAAATAACCAACAAAAGAGAGAGACTCATGAAGATTCTGAGAGAAATATGTGGTGACTTCTGAAAACCATAACCCTAAGGAAAAAGAAAGTAAAGAGTCAGCTACAGGGAGGGGTAGTCTGTGACACAAGAGCAGTGCATAAAAAGGCAAGAAGCTTCCTTCTGTACAGAAGGAGCTAGCAAGCAATTCTGCAGTTTCTGACACAATTATCTGAAGGAATGAACAAAGACAGAATTCAAAAGAAAGAAAAACCTCTGAAAGTGATTCAAATCAGATGATGACTATTCAAATATGTAACTTGATGAGTTAAAAATGTCAGAATATGAACCATAGCTTGATTACAAAATAATAAAAGTCAAATGAATGCTTGAAAAACCTGGGATTTTACATAACGACCCTGTGTTTTCAATATGAAAAAAACCACCACCCATTCTTTGGAGTATATGAAAAATCGCAGAGGAAACTTGGGCCCATTGACCACCCATGTCATTTTCTCCCCATAAAATATTCCATTTGACTGGCAACTCAAAACTAGTGCTAGATGGGAGATCTTGCTTCAGCTCAGTGAGTTAAGAACCCACAACACAGTATCCACAAGGATGCAGGTTTGATCCTTGGCCTCGATCAGTGGGTTAAGGATCCATGACATTGCTGCAAGCTGCGGCACAGGTCGCAGATGAGGCCTGGATCCAGCATTGCTGTGGCTGTGGTGTAGGCATGCAGCTGTAGCTCCAATTCGACCCCTAGCCTGGGAACCTCCATTTGTCACAGCTGCAACCATAAAAAGAATGGCCATGCCTACACTGAGGCAAATGATTGATATTTTTCCTATTTGTGGAAAAGAATATTTTCCTTAGTATTACTGTACTTATCCTTGTACCTATAAACCTCGTATACAAAAACCAGCAGATAATCTTGGGAGAGGCTAACAGGCAGAAACTATTATCACTGAAGGCTGTTTTATCATAAGTTCCTCAAAAAGAAACAATTCAAATTATCTCTTACATGGAAAAATGAAAAATAAAAACAAACATAATAAAGCCATATAAGAAAAGGGAAGCATCCTATCAAAGCTACTTTAAGAAAAACTCTGAAAAATAAAAATGTGATTTGGGATTGGGTAGAGAATAGACACCTAGAGGAAGAATGGCAAATTGTCACTCAGTAACAAAAAAAAAATTTGTCCCTGCTTTGGTTAAGTATTTGGAAACTTATATTAAGATTTGAATTGAAATTATAGTTTCCTAAAATGTTTTTTCCTATTCTTATTTTTATTACAAAGAAAGATATGCCATATGGTGCATTTAAATAACGAATTTAAGTTTCATGATACTTTCATATTTCTTTGGCTTGTTATTGAAAGCAAGTAACACAGTCTTATAAATAAAATTGTAACTGGAGAGAAAAGCTGAAGTAAAATGTTTTTATTATTTGGAATTAGAATTCAATTTCCAGTCCAAAGAGACTTTTGGGGAGTACATATGACTTGAAAACACTTAAACAGGAACTTACTTCACCACTTAACCTTGATGGGTCCTGATCTCTATGAAGCTGCAACACCTTATCTATGATTTTGAGACCTTTTTTACCTGGCTGTAAATTATTAAATTTATGCAGATTTAGTATTCAAATAAACAGTAAAGAATTTTAGCAATTTTTAAAATTCAAATTTAGCCACTTCTTTGGAGACAGCTTAAAACAACTACAGATACAGTTGATAATTTGGTCTTCAACTAATTGTATGATCTTGGGCAAGTAATTCAAAGCCTCTGAGCCTTAACTAAACCACTAGCAGTTACATGCAGATATCAGTGTTTCCCAAAATTCCATCACTTGCATACTACCTTCAAATTACCTGCCACATCTCAGAACCAAGTGAAACATCTAATTAGTGCCATTAAGTAGTATTTTCTTAAAATGTTAGCCTTATCCTAAGCAGCAGTAGCCATTAAAATACAAGTTTGATGAGATCATTATCTTTTCTAGAGACATTTAACTATTAAAATAAAAACCTTAATTCATGTACCATCTATAATCACCTTACCTAAGGCCACACTGTTAACAGACACATCACTAAGACTTTAGGATTACATCTACCATACAATGATAGCCAAAACTTATAGCCTGTCTCATGACTGATGCTTTCACAGTC
Source organism: Catagonus wagneri (assembly GCA_004024745.2). NCBI lineage: Eukaryota > Metazoa > Chordata > Mammalia > Artiodactyla > Tayassuidae > Catagonus > Catagonus wagneri. The sequence continues at coordinate 39,484,325 of PVHT021183693.1, read as the reverse complement.
TACCTGATCATGTTTCTGCCTTTTATGCCATACACTGTACATCACTATTAACCAGGGCACTTAGTCCCTCTCACAAACTTCAAAACGTACACAATAGTGGAAATGCATTTCATTTTATTTCCTATAAATCTTACGGGGAGACATATGTCAACAAAGAAATAATTTCCTAAGGCAGGTGAATTTTTACCTGAATTCTCAATTGCTTTATGCCGCTTATTTGGAAGGGCCACAGATACATCCTCATAATCAGGATCTGTTTCTTTGACTGTTCGCTTGATTCCAGACATGATGACATTCGTTCTTCACTGTGAAGCAATAATATCTTAATTAATAACACTGCTTGATAGCAATACTTATATATGTACACTCATACAGAGGGAATAAATATCACATAGTACTGATACTTATAAGTCTGTGTAAATATGTACATATCCCTTTTAAAGCCAAAAGCATAACTACAAAAGTTTACTGAAAAAAAAAAAAAAGAATCATTATCTGTTACAAAGCATGGATTTCCCTTTCGAGAGATAATCCTTTATCAAGGCAGCACGCTGTTAAGACTGTCTAAAAGGGGTCAGGATTTCACAGAAGGACTCTCATAAGGAAAGGAAAGAAACCAGATTTTGATGAAACCATGGTAAGCCCACACAGTATCCTGGAATTCACAATGCATCAAATATATTACAGAATATGAGCAATATATTTCAAATAATCCATTATACAAATTCTCTTTCTGGTACTTACATAATACATGCTATAAAAAGGTACTTAATAAATATTGCTACTGCTCATTTATTATTATTCATAATAAACACAAACTATACAGACTTACATTAAACTAACAAGTTTGCAATACGGTAAAGAAGGCCTAGGTAGACAAATCTTTGAATAAACTATCCCATAAATTTTAGATCTGTACTGTCCCAATACATTAACCACTATCCATCAGCGGCTGCTTTTTTAATTAAAATTACATAAAATTAAAAATTCAGTTCCCGGAGTTCCTGTCGTGGCACAGTGGAAACGAATCCGACTAGGAACCATGCGGTTGCGGGTTCGATCACTTGGTGGGTTAACGATCTGGCGCTGCCGTGAGCTGTGGTGTAGGTTGCAGACGTGGCTTGGATCTGGCGTTGCTGTGGCTCTGGTGAAGGCCAGCAGCTGTAGCTCCGATTAGACCCCTAGCCTGGGAACCTCCACATGCCCTAAAAAGCCAAAAAAAAAAAAAAAAGAAATTCAGTTCCTTTCCCAGCATTTCAGAATTCCAGCCACAGTTCAAGTGCTCAATAGCCATCAGTGGCTAGTAGCTACTAAATTGGACAGCAAAGATACAAAACACTCTGTCACTGCAAAAAGTTCCACTGGACACTATTCCTCTTCCAAACTGTGATTCGTTGAGCAATTACTAACATTTCACGAGTCAGTTTAGGAAATGCCATCCAGATCAATACTGTCCAATAGAAACATAATGTGAGCCACAAATGGAATTAAAAATTTTCTAGTAGTCACATTAAAAAAAGGGAGTACCCGTTGCGGCTCAGGGGTAATGAACCCAACTAGTATCCATGAATCTGCGGGTTCAATCCCTAGACTTGCTCAGTGGGTTAAGGATCCATTGTTGCCGTGAGCTGTGATGAAGGTCACAGATGCAGCTCCGAACCCACACTGCCGTGGCTGTGGCATAGGCCGGAAGCTGCAGCTTCGATTCAATCCCTAGCCTGGGAACTTTCATGTCACAGGTGTGGCCTTAAAAAGCAGAAAGCAAAAAAATAAAAAAAGAAATGGGTGAAACGAATTTTAATAATGTATTTTATTTAACCAATATACCCAACATACTATCATTCCAAAGATATAATCAATATAAACAAATTAGCAATAAGATAATTTACATTCTTATTATTATACTAAGTATGGTATGCATTTTACACTTAGAGCACACCTCAATTTGGACTAGCCAAATTCCGTGGCCACAGGGACCACCTGTGACTAGTGGCTCCCTTACTGGGCAGCGAGGGTCTAGCGACCCGCAGATAAGAAAACAGGTCCAGGGAGGTTAGATGAGTTGCCCCTTAGAGCATTAACCTATGACACAGAAAAGAAAAGAGCTCCCTGATTTCCAAACCTCTCCTTTACTGGTGATGGAGATTATTTACCTATCCAGAGGCAAAAATACATAATATCTATTTACTGAGGTAATGAAAAGTTTTAAAATAAAATTAATGAAAATAAAATGCTAATTCAAAAACATTTATTTTTTATTCACTCAAAGTTAAAATAGAGGAGTTCCCGTCATGGCGCAGTGGAAACGAATCTGACTAGGAACCATGAGGTTGCGGGTTCGATCCCTGGCCTCACTCAATGGGTTAAGGATCTGGCGTTGCCATGAGCTGTTGTGTAGGTTGCAGACATGGCTCAGATCTGGTGTTTCTGTGGCTGTGGCGTAGGCTGGCAGCTGTAGTTCCGATTAGACCCCTAGCCTTGGAACCTCCATATGCTGCGGGTGAGGACCTAAAATGACAAAAGACAAAAAAAAAAAAAAGTTAAATAGAAATAACCATTTAAAAGCTTTTCAGCTCTTAGTCCAGTTCTCTCACCCATCTCATAGGTACACTCAGTTGATTCAGCAGGGAGAGACTCTATGTAATGACGTGTGTAAACCCTAGATCTAGAACATTTTTCCTCTAATTGTTACCTTGTATAATCGTGCTAAACTTTAAAATGTCCTACCCTCCCTCCCAGCATTCATAAACATCCTAAATCAAGCTATTTGATGTTTCTTCACAATCATTACCTACCCATGCTAACTTAGAATATAAACGAGTACTTCTGGAGAGGTCCTGAATCCAACCAGTATTTTGTGTTTTTAATGCTGAAAGTAAGGTATTGTTCTTTTAGCCTTCACCATTTGGTCTGCAACTAGTTACACAGACAACACAGGGGGGGGAGGGCAGTTACATAGAAAATACTTTCTTAAAAATCAACAAACCTCATTTCTTCTTCCATAATGCAGACAGAGGAAAACAAAGAAACAAAAAAACAACCCCACTCTCAAGATAAACCTGGAATCAGCAGTGGATACATCCCAGCAGATTTCCAATCTGTTCCTGCACCATACCATTTCCTCAGTGACCACCTGTCTTCTACAGAGCACCAAGAGTCTTATGGGATTATCTGTAAGGATGAGTGAGTCCAGCACTGTCTTCACTCATCCACTCTATGGACTTCATAATCTCCATATTCTCTTCCCCACCCCAAGTAATCCCAAGAGTAATGGTGGGCCCTCCCCAGAAAGGTTGGGGATGCTTGCAGAAAACCATGTTGCTTTACCCTAACTTAAGGGATTCTTAAAAGAAAAATTCTCTTTTGACTTCTGCTTCAAAGCAAGAGAACAGAAGAGAAAAAAAGAGAGCAAAGTTGTGGTGGAAGGGTAAGTAAGAAACACTGAGTTAACTTGTGCTGCCAAGGTAATACATATTTCACGCAGTCCTTGTAACACACCTCTTCCTGTCATCTTTGGGGACAGATGTGAGCTCCCAATAAACATGTTTAGGAATATTTCGGTCAGTACTGAGCATTTTTAATAATGCAGGTTTGCTTCTTTCAAGCAAGAATAATACTAAGGGAACACACATGTCACATTCAAGTATATGCTAACTAAGGCTAGGCGCATCTGCCAAGGCAGGCTCTCACCATGATACAGTAAGTGAATGGACTGTGTAACAAATGACCCACATAATGGTAAGTTTGGGATTTTTCTTGTCTGAGATTTATGAAAAGGAAATATGAACAGTTGTTAGATACTGTCAGGTTCAACTTTGAAAAAAAAATGTCCTGCTAATCCTCTTTAGGTTTTGAATCAAATGAAATTGAAGAGAATACTGAGATGGTAAACTGTAAAAAAAAAAAAAAAAGCCTCTTACTGTTCATAATTTGTCTGTGAGAAAGGACTTCTCCATACCATGGGACCAAATCCAAATATAGTAATATATTTCTGAATATGTTGATTCCTCTAAAAAAAATTTATCTCATTGAAACAGACTCATTATAAAAAGTAAACACTGTCAATTTAAACTTTAAAAAAATACTTATTTTTGGAGTTCCTGTTATGGTTCAGCAGAAACAAACCCAACTAGTATCCATGAGGTGCAGGTTTGATCCCTGGCCTTGCTCAGCGGGTTAAGGATCCGGAGTTGCCATGAGCTGTGGTGTAGATCACAGGCACAGCTCGGATCTGGCATTGCTGTGGCTGTGGTGTAGGCCAGAAGCTGCAGCTCCATTTCAACCCCTAGCCTGGGAACTTACATATGCCATAGGTGCGGCCCTAAAAAGAAAAAAAAAAGTGAAAAGAAAACTACCCATTTTTGGGGGGCTGCATTGTGGCATGCAGTAGTTTACAGGCAGGGATTGCACCTACACCACAGCAGTGACAACACCAGATACCTAACCCACGAGGCCACCAGGGAACTCTAAAAATACACATTTTTAACATGTACAATGAAGAAAAAGCTATCCTGTATCACACCCATTCAAATAACATAAAGAGGTCTGAGTTTTTTGAAAAAGGTTAAAGACCAAAAACAAAAGCTTTTAATATCCTATAGTTTGAAATAAATCCCCAAAGAAAAATAATTTTAAAAGAAAATGTATAATTACGGAGTCCCCATTGTGTCTCAGTAGGTTAAGAAACTGACATAGTGTTCCTGAGGATGCAGGTTTGATCCTTGGCCTTGCTCAGTGGGTTAAGGGTCCAGTGTTGCCGTAGGCTGCAACGCAGGTCACAGATGTGGCTCACAGGCTGGCAGCTGCAGCTCCAATTTAGTCCCTAGCCTGGGAACTTCCACATGCTGCAGGTGCGGCCCTAAAAAAAGTAAAGGAGAAAAAAAAGCTAGATACATATATGAACTAGAGTCACTAGAAATTCTTAGTAAAAGGTCTTAACTCTCATGACAAAAGAACTAGAATCTCTAGAACCTACTCCTAGAACCCTGTCTTGCAAATACCACATCATACAAGATACAGTTGGGAGTTCGGGCATGGCTCAGCAGTAACAAACCCAAATAGTATCCATGAGGATGTGGGTTTGATCCATGACCTTGCTCAGTGGGTTGAGGATCCAGCATTGCCGTGAACTATGGTGTAGGTCACAGATACGGCTCAGATCTGGCATTGCTGTGGCTGTGGTATAGGCCAGGAGCTGCAGCTCCCATTCGAACCCTAGCCTGGGAACTTCCATATGTTGCAGGTGCTGCCCTAAAAAGCAAAACAAAAATAAGAACAAGATATGGCCAACTCTTGGGAGAAAGAATAAAATCTTATAAGTAAGGCTCCTGGGACTTGGCTGAGGTATCTTCTCAACAGAAAATCCTACGAACCTCACAGCACTTGAATCTCATCAGAACCAATGAATTTTGTGCTTTCACTCAAAATGTCTTTTTCCATATAAGAGGGGGATGGGGAGGTGCAGCACAATCATTTTCCACCTGCCTCCACACAGACAGATGTTCCTAAGATGTTAATAATGATTTTATCATTCTTTAGCCTTGTCCTTTCTACGTTTTTCATTTAAAAAAAAATATTTCACCTCTGTAAATAAGACCACCGGTGCTCCTTTATTAAACATCTGAGCGACAGAATCCATTCTCCTCTATTAGCCAAATAGACATTTCAAAAATGTTCACACACAAAAAAAAAAAAAAACAGGAGAATGAGTAAACAAATTGGTAGTATACCCAATGAACTCCTGATCCAATCAACAACAGGAATAAATCCCAAAATCATTATGGTAAGTAAAAGAAGCCAGAACCATAGTAAGAGCACACACTGAATGACTCATATTTATAAGAAGTTCAGGCACACACAAATTAACCTATGGTGAAAGAAAAGACAGGAGTTGAAGTGCTAGTGGTAGGGACTGACTGAGAAGAAGAATAAATAATCTTTCCGGGGTGACAGAAATATTTTATATCTTAATAAAAGGGTGGGTTCCTTGGATACATGCGATTGTTATAAACTCATTCCAACTGTACACTTAAAAATCTGTGTATTTCACAGTATGTATGCTATACTTTGGCTCAGAAAACAACAAAACAAACATACCTGAATATGCTGAATATGCCCTCCCCTGCCTGAAATCTTCCAATGGTTCATCACAACACTTAGCATAAAGTTACATTCCTTAACACAGCCTACGAGATGTTACATGAATTGGGCCCTGCCTGCTTCTCTTTTTTTTTTCCTTATCTTTTTAGGGTTGCACCCATGGCATATGGAGGGTCCTAGGCTAGGGGTCGAATCAGAACTGTAGCTGCCGGCCTAAGCCACAGCCACAGCAACACCAGATCTGAGCCACATCTGTGACCTAAACAACAGCTCATGGCAATGCTGAATCCTTAACCCACTGAGCGAGGCCAGGGATCAAACCCACCTCCTCATGGATACTAGCGGGTTCGTTAACCACTGAGCCATGACAGGAACTCCCTGCTTCTCTATCTTTAATCATTAGACCCAGAGACACTGGTTTTCTTTCTATTCTTCAAATACACCTCATTCGCTCCTTAGTTCCTGGATTTCTGTCTGGAAAGCTTTTCCCCCAGGTTGGCTTTACCAGACCCCAGCTCAAATGCCCACCTCATCAGAGAAGGCATTCCCTGATCACACTACAAAGCTCTCCCCATACTCCCTTGGTGAAGTTCCTGGAAGCTCTCAATAAATTATTTGTTGAATAAATGAATGAAGGAACATCTAAAATACATGCCAAAATATAAATACCCACAGGGAACATAACCACCAGTTTTCATCATTCTTTCTGTATGACTTACAAGTCTACTTGTTGACATTGCTATATCTTCAAAGGTATTATACCTAAATGTTTAAAATAAAGGAACTGGGAGTTTCCATCATGGCTCAGCGGTTAACAAACCTGACTAGTATACATGAGGACGTGGGTTCAATCCCTGGCCTCACTCAGTGGGTTAGGGATCTGGCGTTGCCGTGAGTTGTGGTGTAGGTCACAGATGTGGCTTGGATCCAGTGTTTCTGTGGCTGTGGTGCAGGCCAGTGGCTGCAGCTTCAATTCAACCCCTAGCCTGGGAACTTCCATATGCCGTGGGTGTGGCCCTAAAAAAACAAAAAAGAAAAGAAAAGAAAGTAAAATAAAAATAAAGGAACATGCAAAGTTATCACACACAGACAAAAGCAAACAAAAAGATAGCAGACATAGCAAGATTAATAACAGAATAATTTAAGGCAAAAACAATTAACACAAAAAAGATCATTAGGAGTTCCCATTGTGGCTCAGTGAGTTAAGAACCCAACTAGTATCCATGAGGATGCAGGTTCGATCCCTGGCCTCACTAAATGTGTTAAATCTCCAGTGTTGACTCAAGGTGCAGTGTGGGTGTGGGTCACAGATGTGGTTCAGATTTGACATTGCCTTGGCTGTGGTGTAGGCCAGCAGCTGCAGTCCAACTCGATCCTTAGCTTGGGAACTTCCATATGCCACAGGTGCAGCCATAAAAAATAAAGACTAAAAAAAGAGATTGATACTTTTTTTTTCTTTATTTAGGGCTGCACCCACAGCATATGCAAGTTCCCAGACTAGGGGTTGAATTGGAGCTACAGCTGCTGGCCTACACCACAGCCACAGCAATGCCAGATCTGAGTCAAGTCTGTGACCTGCACCACAGCTCACAGCAATGCCAGATCCTTAATCCACTGAGCGAGGCTGGGAATCAAACCCACATCCTCATAGATCCTAGTCGGGTTCGTTAACCACTAAGCCAAAAGAGAACGCCAAGATTGTTACTATTAAAAGGCACAATTGCAAAGATATGTCATAAACTATACATCACACAACATCATGTTAAAACCTACAAAACATAAAACCAACCAGAAATACAAGGAGAATTTAAGAGAAACAACAATGATAACAGGAGAATCTGAACATAGCTCTCTCAGAAAGGTTGCCATTCACAAGCCAGATTTAACAGATACATATATACAACCCAACGAAGAGGAACCCATCTGAAATATCTATAAAAACTCACTACAGTTAAGCCATATAAATTATACAAGGAAAATCTCAATTGCTGCAAAATTAGAAATATTACAGCCAAAGTCTTTGATGTCAATAAAATTAAATATGAAATTAACAAAACTGTTATGAAAGAAGTAAATTAAAACAACAGACGATTTAAAAACTATCAAAAGGAAGGATACAATATTTCTAAAGCTATGGAGATATGGTCAAAAGGCAGCCTCAGATAATCAAAGACCAGTTTGGTTTTTGTTTGTTTTTTATCTTTTTAGGGCCGCACCTGTGGCATGTGGAAGTTCCCAGGCTAGGGGTCAAACTGGAGCTACAGCTGCCGGTCTACACCACAGCCAAAGCAATGCCAGATCTGAGCCCCATCTGTGACCTACACCACAGCTCAAGGCAACACCAGATTCTTAACCCACTGAGTAAGGCCAGGAATCAAACCTGCATTCTCATGGATGCTAGTCAGATTCTCTTCCACTGTGCCACAACGGAAACGCCTCAAAGATCAGTTTTCAACTGTGAATGTGTGCAGATACAAATCCACTCTAGCAGAGCATTAAAAGAATAGTGCACCGTGACTGGAAGATTTTATTGTTTTAGCTGAAATGGTAAAATACCAGCAATAAATAAAGTACTGGGGAGATCCAGAGCAAGGTGATATGTGCTGCATTAAGTCTAACATTGGACATTTAGGGATGTATTAATGTAACTGACTTTCAGTAATTCAAATAAACATAATCCATTTGCATGACACATTTTGCAAACTAAAAACAGCAGCAGCTTTTACCCCAACACCATCCAGACTTCCCAAAGACTGCCCAATGTGCATATTAAGAAAGAATATACGGGAGTTCCCATCGTGGCACAGTGCAAACGAATCTGACTAGGAATCATGAGGTTGCGGGTTCGATCCCTGGCCTTGCTCAGTGGGTTAAAGATCTGGCATTGCCGTGAGCTGTGGTATAGGTTTCAGACGCGGGTGGGATCCCACGTTACTGTGCCTGTGGTGTAGGCCGGCAGCTGTAGCTCCATTTTGACCCCTAGCCTAGGAATCTCCATACACCATGGGTATGGCCCTAAAAAGCAAAAAAAAAAAAAAAAAAAAAAAAAAAAAAAAAAAAAAAAAAAAAAAAAAAAAAAAAAAAAAAAAAAAAAAAAAGAAAGAAAAAAAAAGAATATCCATTTTATATTATACTGACAAAAATCATTAGGCATAAAGTTCTTTTCAAAAGAATCAAAATGTATATTTCAATGTCAACTTAACTTTTTTCCTGTATTTGAAGATTACCCATAGAACTGTCATCTCCCACAGATAACTAAAAATTTTCTTTCTTAAAAGTATGCTTGTTTTTCACAATACAAGCAATCTGAAGTAGCTTATTATAGGAAAGACTCAGATCAAGGGAAACCTAAAAGGGAAAAGATTTTGCTCTTTCATTTAATTAGTACCGACAAAAACTCTATCCTAGTTATTCTAAGCCAGGTCTTATACACAAAACCACTTGAGTATACAACAATCCCCCCTTATCTGTGGGGATACGTTCCAGACCTGCAGTATATATCCGAAACAGAAGATAGTACTGACTCCTGTTTTCTGTTCATGTCTTCCACCCACAAATTTAACGCCTTTTCTATCAACTAGGTATTCCTCACACACTGCAGTCATAACCTTGGCAACATGAAGCATGACTATAAAACTAGTACGAATTTCTTTTTCCTTCTTCACAATTTCACAGCTTGAAGATTCATTCTTACCAGAAATCTTAGCAACCTCAGCGGAGGATTCTTTTTCATTCTTTATTGACTTTCACCGTTTCACCGAACGCAAGCACTTTACGGATTCTCTTTGACAGATCTGAACTGCCAGCATCAATGCCCTTGCACTTTGGGACCATCATTAAGTAAAATAAGGGCGACTTGAACACAAGCACTGTGACACCTCCACAGCTAATGTGATAACCGAGACAGCTACTAAGTAACTAACAGGCAGGGTACACTGGACAAAGGGATTGTTCACATTCCAGCTGGGACAGAACAAGGATGCCATGAAATTTTATCATGCTAGCTCAGAATGGTGAGCAATTTAACACTTATTTCTGGAATTTCGTATTTCATATTTTCATACTGTGGTTGATGGTGGGTAACAAACCATGGGAAGCAAAACTGGATAGGAAAACCAAGGAGAAAGGGGAACTCTGACATTTGTTGGCCAACACAATCACTGTTTCTTTAACTCATCAGGTATGGAAAAAAGTAGGTCTTTTAAAGAAAAATATCCACAGTTTTACAATGGACCAGAACAGTAGTAAACTGATGAAGGTCAGTCATTTGCACCAAACTGATGTGAACCACTCAGTTGATTTTGCCATCCCCAACATGACATGTAAAGAGCTGAGCAACATAGGAACAGCCAGACAGCTGAGCTCAAAAAAACTGTTTAATTATCTAAGTATTATATATTACCAGGTCAAAAACATCTTATTATAAATAAAACTGCTTAAGGTCCCAGATGTCACTATATGAGGTCTGTTCCAGGATCCATTTAGGACAGTACTGTCTCTGATCTTATAAAGTAACAAGAAAAAGCACTGAGTATCAAACAGCTATTCTAAATTATTTGCACCCTGCTTCCATCCATTAGTGCAACAACTGGAGAGCTGGCCTTAAACAGGTTTTACCCTTCCTTAACCACACCACTTTACCATACTTTTTCTGGACAGACTGAGCTATCTAGGATGTTGATGGGTTTTGAGATATTTATGGAAAAATTTTAAGTTGACAGAAGGTAGGCCATGTAACATTACAGTAACTTCCTTGGAGCCATTTTCAGACACATACACACACACAAAAAAAACCACCAGAATTATCTAAAGTGACAGTTCTGACTAATACGGCAATCCTGTTGTTTCAGTTGTAAAGCTTTAAGTTTTCTTTCCAAGAGAAGCAAAAAGGAGGAGAAAAACAACAGCAACAATAACAAACACAATGTCTACAAATCCAAGTTGAAAAGAAAAGGAAGGAACTGGACCAGATCAAGACTGCGTCAAACTCCTGGACTTAGTCACTGAGAATATATAAATCAAGCCAAATCTTCCACACTGCATGGAATTGGGATTTTTCAAACTGGAGCTTTCAAATTGACAATAAATCCTATAGGGATAAGCCACATCTTTTTTTTATCTAAAGCTGAAATTCAAGAAAGAAAGGTTTACTAAAACTAAGACATTTTTTAGAAAATTTAGTTTTCTTTAGATCAACACTGCCTAATCTAGAAAATCTACCTACTTACAAAAATCTACCCATTGATAAAAGTGGTAGGAAGCTAATCTGAAATCAACAGAATAATCTAACACCAGATGTGGATGGGCTTGGCTCATAACACAACAGTAAACTGAGGTTACCAGAGGATGTCTGAGGTGTATGCCTGCGGATGGCTTGTGTTATTTTTTCTGTGGCTCAATTTAGCAGGGTGCAGTTTTCTGCATTCACCTAGCATATGATGTAGATAAAATCATACATAAGCAAATGTGAAATTCATCTTATATTCAAAAAGTTCATATATTAATTGCGTTTGAACAATTTTGAGTTTTCTTAAAGCAAAACTGGTTGTTTTGTCATGTAGCCATTTAAAAAAATGTGTTGATATGGAAGTACCTTTAAAATAAATTGTGAAGTAAAAAAAAAATCAATGTGCAGAATGGTACGTGTAATTTTTTGTTTTTTTTTTAGGGCTGCACCCACTGTATGTGGAGGTTCCCAGGCTACGGCTGCCAGCCTACATCACAGTCACAGCAACGCCACATCTGAGCCATGTCTGCAAAATACACCACAGCTCACGGCAACCCCAGATCCTTAATGAGCAAGGCCAGGGACTGAACCAGAAACCTCATGGTTTCTAGCTGCATTGTTTCCACTGAGCCACAAGGGAATTCCTGGTATGTGTACTTTTATTCTTTCCATGTAAACTAGGGGAGAGAGAAGAGAGACAACAACAAAAAATGATGTAGACGCCTCTACAGGTTCTTCTGGAAGAAAGGATCAAAAATAACTAACAACAGTTGCCTCTGGGTGGTGGTTTTGCTTTTCACTTTATTCCTGAACACAATGTTTGAATTTTCTGATCATGTACATGCATTATTTGGGGGAGCCAAAAGGACCAATCTGGAAGATGGATTACAGGTGTCTTTATGTCTCTTTCTGTTTACTTCTTACTTCCCTATATGCTGAGAAGACATAACCACAGAGAATGTGGAAAACTGGAACCCTTATACATCGCTAGTGAGAATGTAAAATGGTACAACCACTTCGGAAAAAAGTTTGACAGTTTCTTAAAAAGTAAACATACCCTACCATATGACCCAGCCATTCCACTCCTAGGAATTACCCAAGAGAAATAAAAGCACATGACCATACAAAAACTTGTACTCAAATGTTCAGAGCAATTTTATGTGTAATACTCAAAAACCAGAAACAATCCAAATGTCCATTAACAGCTGAACGGACGGATAAACAAATTGTGATATATGATAGATACATGCAATAGAATATATTCACCAATAAAAACAAATGAACTGATATATGCCAACAACATGAATTAACTTCAAAAGGATGCTGAGTGAAAGCCAGCTAAAGAAAAAACTATATACTGCAATGATTCCATTTATATAAAATGCAAACTAGTATACAGTGAAAGAAACCTGATCAGTGGTTGCCATGGTATGGGGCAACAACCGGGGGGAGGGGGATCACAAAAACGCATGAGAAAAATCTGGGGGATGATGCATATGTTGTTGTTGTTCTTCTTAATCTTGATTTTTTATTTAAGTATAAATGACAGGGATTGGATTAGATGATGGAATAGAAGGACTGGAGCTCAACTTCTCTCATAAAAACAACAAAATTACAACCAAATGCCAAGCAACCTTCAACCAAATGGACTGGAAACTTTCAAAAAGATATTCTACTCCAGAAGACAGAGGAGACCACATCAAGAGGTAGGAAGGGTGATTACATGATATAAGCAACGACATACCTCACGGGTGGAAAGCCCCGCAGACTAGAAAGGAACTGTGTCACAGACTCAGCTACAGGACTAAGAGTTCTGAGCCCCATGTCAAATCCCCAAACCTGGGGATCTGGCACAGGGAGAAAGAGCCCCCAGAGCATCTGGCATTGAAGGCCAGTGGGACTTGTGTGCAGGAGCTCCACAGGACCGGGGAAGGGGGGGGAAGGAGACCCCATTCTTGAAAGGCACACACAGACTTTAGTGTGCACTGAGCCCCAGGGCAAAGCAAAGTCTTCACAGAAATCTGGATCAAACCTGACTGTAATTCTGGGAGGATACCATGGGAAAACAGGGGTGACAGCAGCCTGTTGTGGGGGGAGGGCACTGGAGGCAAAGTTCTTGGGAACGTTCATCAGACTGCATTTCTCTGGAGGTAACCACTTTTGGGAAAATCTGGCCACTCCCATCAGCTCAGAGAAGCCCCAGGCCAAACAATAATCCAGGTGGGATCACAGCCTCACCCATCAGTAAACAGGCTGCCTAAAGACCCCTCAGGCACACAGCCAGACTCTAATCTCATCCAGAGACAAGGCCCCTACCGCCAGAGGGACAGGAATCAGCCCCATCGACCAATGGGCAGGCACCAGTCCTTCCCACCAGTTAGCCTACAGCAAGCCTCCCCCATTCCAACTTCAGCCACAGGCGAGGCTAACACCAGAAGTAAGAGAGGCTGCAACTCTATTGTCTGCAAAAAGGTCACCACACCAAAAACCTATAAAAATGAAAAGACAGAAAACTATAACTCAGATAAGGGAGAAAGAAAAAAAAACAGAAAAACAGCTCAGTGATGAGATCATTATCAGTCTCCTGGAAAAAGACTTTAGACTGTTGATGCTGAAGATGATGCAAGACATTGGAAATAAACTGGAGGCAAATATTGGTAATTTACAGGAAACACTGAACAAGAAATACAACACATAAAATTAAGCAAGAAGAGATGCAAAATAAAATAACTGAAATAAAAAATTCATTAGAAGCAGCCAACAGTAGAATACAGGAGGCAGAGGAACGAATAAGTGAAGTGGAGGACAGATTAGTGGAAATCACTAATGCAGAAAAGAAAAGAGATAAAAGATTGAATGGAAATGAGGAGAGTCTCAGAGAATTCTGCGATAACAGTAAATGCACCAACATCCACATTATAGGGGTGCCAGAGGGAAAAGGGAGAGAGAAGGAGACAGAAAAAAATACTCAGAGGTAACAGCTGAAAACTTCCCTAATATGGGAAAGGAACCACTCACTCAAATCCAGGAAGCGCAACGAGTACCATATAAAATAAACCCAAGGAGGAACACCCGAGACACATATTAATCAAAATGACCAAAATTAAAGACAAAGAGAAAATATTGAAAGCAGCTAGGGAAAAGAAACAAATAACACGCATGGGAACCCCGATAAGGTTATCAGCAGATTTTTTCAGCTGAAACTCTGCAGGTCAGAAGGGAGTGGCATGATATACTTAATGTGATGAAAGGGAAAAACTTCCAACCAAGATTACTTCACCCAGCAAGGCTCTCATTCAGATTTGAAGGAGAGATCAAAATCTTTACAGATAAGCAAAAGCTAAGAGATTTGTGTAACACTAAACCAACTTTACAATAAATCCTAAAGGAACTTCTCTAGGTAGAAAAGAAAAGGCCATGATCACAAACAGAAACACCACAAATGATAAGGCTCACCAGTAAAGGCATATATACAGTAAAGACACTAAATCATCCAGGCACAATTATGCTACCAAAATCAGAAATCCTGAGAAGAGAGCACAAATGCAGAACACTGGAGGTGCACTTGCAATTAAGAAACCAACAACTTAAACAATCTCATTTGTATATAGACTCCTACATCAAAACTTCAGGGTAACTACAAACCAAAAATTAACAACTGATACACAAATAAGAAAAATCAACTCAAATACAACATTAAAGATAGCCATCTTGTGAGAGGAGACAACAAGAGAATAAGAGAAGAAAAAAGAGCAACAAAAACTCCAAACAATTAATACAATGGCAATAAGAACATACGTATCAATAATTACCTTAACTATTAATGGACTGAATACCCCAACCAAAAGACACAGACTAGCTGAATGGATACAAAAACAAGACCCATATATATGCTGTTTTCAAGAGACCCACTTCACTTCTAGGGACACATGCAAATTGAAAGTGAGAGGATGGAAGAAAATATTCCATGCAAACAGGAATCAAAAGAAAGCCAGAGTAGCAATACTTATATCAGACAATATAGACCTTAAAATGAAGAACATTTTGAGAGACAAGGAAGGACACTACATAATGATCAAAGGATCAATCCAAGAAGAAGATATAACAATTTTAAATATCTATGCACCCAACAAAGGATCACCACAATATGTAAGACAACTGCTAACAACCTTAAAAGGAGAAATCAACAATAACACAATCATAGTGGGGGACTTTCACACCCCACTTAGAGCAATGGCTAGATCATCCAGACAGAAAATCAATAAGGAAACACAGGACCTGAATGAAGCATTAGATCAGAAGGACTTAACAGGTATTTATAGGACATTCCATCCAAAAGCAACAGAATACACATTCTTCTCAAGTGCACACGGAATATTCTCTAAGATTGATCACATCCTGGGCAGCAAATCAAGCCTTGGTAACTTTAAAAAAATTGAAATCATATCAAGCATCTTTTCTGACCACAATGCTATACGACTGGAAATCAACAACAAGAAAAAAATGGTAAAAAATACAAACACGTGGAGACTAAACAACATGCCACTAAACAACCAATGGATCACTGAAGAAATCAAAGAGGAAATTTAAAAAGTACCTAGAAGCAAATGACAACAAAGACACGACACTCCAAAACCTCTGGGATACAGTAAAAGCAGTTCTAAGAGGAAAGTTTATAGCAATACAAGCCTACCTCGGGAAACAAGAAAAAGCTCAAATAAACAACCTAACTTTACATCTAAGGCAGCTAGAGAGGGAAGAACAGACCAGACCTAAAGTTAGTAGAAGAAATCATAAAGATCAGAACAGAAATCAATGAAATAGAAACAAATAAAACCACATAAAAGATCAATGAAACTAAAAGCTGCTTCTTTGAAAAGATCAACAAAATTGATAAACCCTTAGCCAGACTTATCAAAAAAAAGAAAAAAGAAAGAGGACACAAATCAATAAAATTAGAAATGAAAAAGGAGAAGTAACAACGGACATCACAGAAATACAAAGAATCATAAGAAACTTAACAATATGGCAATAAAATGGAAAACCGAGAAGAAATGGCCACATTCTTAGAAAAATACAGTCTTCCAAGACTAAACCAAGATGAAATGGAAAATATGAATAGACCAATCACAAGTTCTGAAATTGAAACTGTGATTAAAAAAATTCCAACAAACAAAAGTCCAGGACCAGATGGCTTCACAGGTGAATTCTATCTAACATTTAGAGAAGAGCTAACAACTATCCTTCTGAAACTCTTCCAAAAAATTGCAGAGGAAGGGAACACTCTCAAACTCATTCTTTGAGGAAACCATCACCCTGATACCAAAACCAGACAAAGATACCACACAAAAAGAAAATTACAGGCCGATCTCACTGATGAACACAGATGCAGAAATCCTCAACAAAATACTAGCCAACCAAATCCAACAATACATTAAAAGGATTGTACATCGTGATCAAGGGGGATTTATCCCAGGGATGCAAGGATTCTTCTGTATCGGCAAATCCATCAGTGTCATACACCACTGAAGAATAAAAACCATATGATCCTCTCCATAGATGCAGAAAAAGTCTTTGACAAAATCCAACACCCATTTCTGATAAAAACCCTTCAGAAAGTGGGCATAGCGGGAACCCACCTCAACATAATAAAGGCCATCTACGACAAACCCAGGGCTCACATCATTCTCAATCGTGAAAAGCTGAAAGAATTCCCACTGAGATCAGGAACAAGACAGGGATATCCACTCTTGCCACTACTATTCAACATAGTTTTGGAAGTCCTAGCCACAACAATCAGAGAAGTTAAAGAAATAAAAGAAATCCAAATTGGAAAGGAAGAGGTCAAACTATCACTCTTTGCAGATGACATGATACTATACCTAGAGAATCCTAAAGACTCTACCAGAAAACTGTTAGAGCTCATCAATGAATTTGGCAAAGTCACAGGATACAAAATCAATACACAGAAATCAACTGCATTTCTATATACTAACAATGAAACATCAGAAAGCGAAATCAGGGAATCAATCCTGTTTACCATTGCATCAAAAAGAATCAGATACTTAGGAATAAACCTACCTAAAGAGACAAAAGACTTGTACTCTGAAAACTATAAGAAGCTGATGAAAGAAATCAAGGATGACATAAACAGGTGGAAAAACATACCATGCTCTTAGATTG
>PVHT021183693.1:39444109-39465816 GCA_004024745.2 Catagonus wagneri | reverse complement strand
AGTCAACTAATCTATGACAAAGGAGGTAAGAATATACAATGGAGAAAAGACAGCCTCTTCAATAAGTGGTGCTGGGAAAACTGGACAGCCACATGTAAAAAAATGAAACTAGAACACTTCCTAACACCACGCACAAAAATAAACTCAAAATGCATTAAAGATCTAGATATAAGACCAGATACTAGAAAACTCTTAGAGGAAAACATAGGCCTAACACTCTCTGACATAAACAACAGCAGCATCTTCTCAGATCCACCTGTTAGAGTAATGACAATAAAAATAAATAAATGGGACTAAATTAAACTTCAAAGTTTCTGCACAGCAAAGGAAATCCTAAACAAAACAAAAAGACAACCCACAGAATGGGAGAAAATAGTTGCAAATCAAACGACTGACAAGGGATTAATCTCCACAATTTATAAACACCTCCTACAGCTCAATACCAAAAAAACAAACAACCCCATCAAAAAATGGGCAGAAGATCTAAACAGACAATTCTCCAAAGAAGACATACAAATGGCCAAAAAACATTAAAATTTGTTCAACACCACTCGTTATTAGAGAAACGCAAATCAAAACCACTATGAGGTACCACCTTACACCAGCCAAAATGGCCATCATCAAAAAGTCTACAAACAATAAGTGCTGGAGAGGGTGTGGAGAAAAAGGATCCCTGTTACACTGTTGGTGGGAATGCAAATTAGTGCAACCACTGTGGATAACAGTATGGAGATTCCTCAGAAAACTCAAAATAGAATTACCATTTGATCCAGCAATCCCACTCCTGGGCATCTATCCAGAGAAAACCGTAAGTCGAAAAGACACATGTACTCCAGTGTTCATTGCAGCCCTCTATGAAATAGGCAAGTCATGGAAACAACCTAAATGCCATCGACAGAGGACTGGATAGGGAAGATGTGGTACATATACACAATGGAATACTACTCAGCCATTAAAAGGAATGAAATAACATTTATAGCAACATGGATGGACCTAGAAATTATCATGCCAAGTGAAACCAGTCAGACAATGAGATACCTACATCAAATGCTACCACCTACATGTGGAAACTAAAAAAAGGACATAATGAACTTCTTTGCAGAACAAATTCTGACTCATAGACTTTGGAAAACTATGGTTTCCAAATGAGTCAAGTTGGGGGGTGGGGGGATGCACTGAGGGTTTGGGATGGAAATGCTATAAAATTTGGTTGTGATGATTTTTGTACACCTATAACTGTAATCGAATTCATTAAGTAATGAAAAAAAAGTATAAATGATAACAATTTCTGGGATGATGCATATGTTTACTATCTTGATTGTGATGATAGTTTCACA
Organism: Catagonus wagneri; assembly: GCA_004024745.2. NCBI lineage: Eukaryota > Metazoa > Chordata > Mammalia > Artiodactyla > Tayassuidae > Catagonus > Catagonus wagneri. The sequence continues at coordinate 39,464,479 of PVHT021183693.1, read as the reverse complement.
GGTGTATAAATATGTCAAAACTTATCAAGTTATACACTACACATACATGCAGTTTGTGGTATGCCCATTGTTCCTCAATGACGTTGTTTAAACATGAACACACATATTAAATACAGACTTGCAAAAAAATGTATAAAGAATACACAGTGGGAACCCTCATTCTTTGTTGGTGGAAATATAAAATACTACAACCACTGTGGGAAACAGTTGTGCAGTTCCTCAAAAAGTTAAATACAGAATTATTATGTGACTCAGCAATTCCACTCCTAAGTATACATCCAAGATAAGTGAAAACATATGTCCACACAAAAACTTGTATCATGCAAATGTTCAACAAAAGCTTTTTTTTTTTTTTTTTTTATGGCCACACCCATAGCATATGGAAGTTCTGGGTCCAGAGATTGAACCTGAGCCACAACTGCAGCAATGCCGGATCCTTTAACCCACTGTGCTGGGCCAAGGATCAAACCCGTGCCTCTACAGAGACCAAAGCCGCAACAAAATTTAACCCACTGTGCCATAGCAGCATTATTCATAAAAGTGAAAAAAATGAAAGCAATTCCAATGCCTATCAACTGATGATTAAACAAAATGTGATATATTCATACAATGGATTATTAAGCAATAAAAACAAAAGCAGTACTGATGCATGCTACAATGTGCATCAACTTTGCATATACCGTACTAATTAAATGAAAGAAGTCAGCTACAAAAGGCCACAGGTTTTATGACTACATCTCTATGAAACAACTAGAAACAAGCAAATCCACACACAGCAAGTGGTTGCCAGGTGATGAAGAGAGGAGGGAACTGGGACTGACAGCAAATAGGTATGGAATTTCTTTCTGGAGTTATGAAAATGCTATAGAATTTGATGGTAGTAATTCTTACACAACCTTGTGAATATACTAAAAAAAAAAGCACTGAATTATACACTTTGAGATGATGAATTTCGCATGAATGATATCTCAACAAAAAAGTATACATACTCTCAAACTATATTAATTTAAAAAAAAAATTAGGTAACAATCCCCAAGGTATCCACAACTCTGTAAATAAAAACATTACGAATAAAGTTGAAGGCCCTGCCCCCTGGTATTCTGGACATACCGTCAGCCTTCATTACCACCACATAACAGGTCTCCCACACGTCAACACCATAGCCCACTTTTCAGATAAACAGAATAAACAATCTGTAGAACAAGTTCTTCTACCTCTCCTTGTCTAGTCATCTAGGTTCACATGCCTTAACTTCTAATTACCCCTTCCAAAGGGTTCACATTTCATCCCTACCTTTTCTCCACTTACTGAAATGCTGTTCACCCTTCAAGAATCAAACTAAATCCCAACTCATCCAAGAAGTGCACTCTGGCCTTCAAAAACTTTTTTTTCTCAATCTCACAAGAACAGGTAATACAGAAACAATCTGCTTTGTAAGTCTTGTTTTCTATGCGGGAAAAGTGCACTAATCCTGACCCTCACTCTGCATCAGCTACAGTACAGAAAAACAGACTCTGAAAGAGGGGCAGCATCAGAGTCAGGGAGGTGGGGGCCAACTTAAGGAGATGGCAGTAAAGAATTCAATTCTTTATGATGGAATGAGAAGAGAGAAGAATCAAGTCTTTCTGAGAATCTGTCCTAAAGAAATACCCTTAGGGATGGTGACATACATCGTATGTGGGCTGTACTTACAGATCTACAACTTAAATGCCAGTTACCTTTCTATATATTTTATAATAAAAAACTAAAATAGGAGTTCCTGCTGTGATCAGTGGGTTAAGAATCTGATTGCAGGAGTTCCCGTCATGGCTCAGTGGTTAACGAATCTGACTAGTATCCATGAGGACGCAGGCTCAATCCCTGGCCTTGCTCAGTGAGTTGAGCATCCGGCGTTGCTGTGAACTGTGGTGTAGGCCAGCAGCTGCAGCTCTGATTTGGTTCCCAGCCTGGGAACCTCCATGTGCCACGGGTGAGGCCCTAAAAAGCAAAACAAACAAAAAGAATCTGATTGCAGCAGCTTGGGTTGCTGCAGAGGCGCATGTTCCAATCCTTGGCCTGGTGCAGTGATTTAAAGGATTTGGTGTTGCTGCAGCTGGGGCATAGGTCGCAACTGTGGCTGATTCAATTTCTGGCCTGGGAACTTCCATATGCCACAGGTGTGACCACTTAATAAAAAAAGAAAAGAGCAGTTCTCATTGTGGCTCAGCGGTAAGGAACCTGATTAGTATCCAAGAGGACACAGGTTCAATCCCTGGCCTGGCTCAGTGGATTAAGGATCCCGTGTTGCCATGAGCTGTGGTATAGTTGCAGATATGGCTCAGATTCTGCGTCGCTGTGGCTGTGGTGTAAGCTAGAAGTTGCAGCTCCAATTCAACCCCCGGCCTGGGTACTTCCATATGCTGCAGGTGTGGCCCTTAAAAATACAAAGCAAAACAAAAAAAGCTAGAAATAGTTCATAGCAAATTATAGAATATTCACTGAATGAACAGGAAGGTGTTTTAATATGGGGGGGACATGATCTTATATATAGAAACCCTGAAGATTCCACCAAAAAAATTGTTAGAATAAAGAATTCAGCAAAACAGCAGGATATCAACTCAACACATAAAAATCAGTTGCATTTCTATACACAATGAACAATATGACAGGAAATTACAAAAATATTTCCATCTATAATATCATCAAAAAAATAAAATACTTAGGGACTAACCAAGAAGGTGAAAGACTTATACAATGAAAACTATAAAATATTGCTGAAAGAAATTAAAGAAGACATAAATGATAACACATCACATGTGCATAGATTGGAACAGTTAATACTATTAAAAAGTCAGTACTAGCAAGAGATCCAGCCGTATAGCACAGGGAACTGTATCTAGGCACTTGTGGTGGAACATAATGGAGGATACTGTGAGAAAAAGAATGTGTGTGTGTGTGTCTGTGTGAGAGAGAGAGAGAGACTGGGTCACTTTGCCATACAGGAGAAAACTGACAGAACACTATAAACCAACTATAATGGAAAAAGTAAAAATATCTTTAAAAAAAAAGATACAGCCAAAGCCACCTACAGATTCAATGGAATCCTTACCAAAATCCCAATGACGTTTTTGTAGAAATAGAAAAACCCATCCTAGAAAAATTTATATGGAATCTCAAGGGACCCTGAATAACCAAAACAATCTTGAAGAACAAAACTGGAGGATTCGGCACTGCCATGAGCTGTGGTGTAAGTTGCAGATACGGCTTGGATCCTGCACTGCTGTGGCTACAGTGTAGGCCGGCAGCTGTAGTTCCAATTAGAACTCTAGCCTGGGAACTTCCATATGCCTCAGGTACAGCCCTAAAAAAAGGGGGGGGGGGGCAAATACTGTCTGATCCCACTTATATGAGGTACTTAAGAGTACTCAAGTAGAATGATGATTGCCACAGGTTGGGGGTAAGGGGAAAATGGAAAGGAATTGTTTAATGGATAGACAAAATTATAAATGTATTTAACTGTACACTTAAAAATGGTTATGGTGGGAAATTTTGTTACGTGGATTTTACTACAATTGAAAAAAGTATATAAAAAAATAAAAAAATATATGTAAGAGTTAAATGATAAGCATAGTATTAACCATGTCCTTCTTGATGGAACATATGTAAAAACTAATTCATTCCCAGGGAGTGGGACAGGGGGACACATAAGGAGGAAAGTTCTGTGAGCTCCATCAAGCTACATATTTTTAGAATCTAGGAAACTCCTGACAATAGAAAATCAATGAGTTAGAAAAATGACAAACACAAAAATAAACACAGATGACAGGACCAGAAATTCACAAATGGCCAATAACCATGAAAAAAATGTTCAACAGTACTAGTAATTAAGGAATGAAACAAACAAGCCACCATTTTCCATCTATCAAATTTAGTGTGGGTGGAGATGAAAATAAAGTGTCTTCAACAAGGGGCACTTGTTTCTAATTCACCCTCATTGTCTTCATTTCCTCTTGTCCCATTCAATTATTTCAATCTGTTTCCACTTCCTACTTCTAGAACTCTGGATAGTAACACCAATGTCCAAACTAATAACCCCCACCTTGCCAAATCCAATTGAGTATCTCATTAAAAATCTCGTAGGCACTGACAGAGGAAGTCTCTATCCTCCAGAAATTCTCTCATGGCCTCCATGACTCCAGTCTCCTGCTTTTCCTCCTCCACCAACTGGCTGTTTCTTCTTTTGTCCTGTGCTCAATCTTCTTCCTCAACAAGACTTCCAAGCATTAGAATGCCTAAGCCTCACTCAATTTTCACTTCTTTGTCTACACTCTTTCCCTAAATGATCTCATACAGTCCCATAATTTTGAATATCATCTATATACTGAGTACTCCCCCAATGTTCATCTCCAGCTCTAGGCTCTCTCTTCTGGGAGCACCAAAACTGCACATCCAACCACCTGAACATACCTACTTCATATTTAGTATACATTACAAATTAATAAACCCCAAAGAGAACTCATGATTTCTCACACCTCAAGTTTCTCTCTTCCACTCTTCTCAGTAAACGCCTCCAACCTACTCATAGTTGCTCAAAACAATTAGCAAAAAGCAAAGTTCTCCCTTTCCCTCACCAATCCGAGTCTTGTTCATTCTACCTCCAGAATATTTGTTAATCATTCTACTTTCCTCCATCTCCATATCCATGGACCTAGTCCAAGGTACTGTAAACTAAGTGACCACCTAGCTTCCACTTTTGCCCTCTTCCTCAGTACAGTTGTCAGATTATGCTACTTGCCTTCTTAAAATCTTCAAAGGATTCTCACAAAAACTAAATTCCTAAAAACAGCCTCACCTGCTCCTATCTCAGAACATATACAACCAAAAATATGCATGCAATGATAATATCTCTAGACAGTAAAAGCTGGGGTACTTTTCCTCACTTTCTTGTCTGTATTTTTAAATTTTTCTATGATGAATACCTGCTCCTTGCTTATTAAGAAAGAGCAAATTACACTGCTGAACACTACATACTATTACATCACGTTTTACATGTTAATGAGAAAAGGGAATGGAAAATTGTAGTTAAAACTCTTTAACTGTTAAAAGCTTAAATGAAAATACTAGCAAACATATCAAAACTCTAAGAATGATGTGTCAGGGCTGCAGAATTACCGGTGATATTTTCCTCCTCTTCTTGCTATTTTTGTTAACATAATTACTTTCATAATAGGGGGGGAAAAAAAGGTTATGATACAAACCTCATTGTTTTCTGCAATCTGGCCACAACCCACCAAACCAGCCTTTCTTCCCGAGTACTCATTTTCCCAAGCTTTCCACTCCAACCGGGTACTGTCTCACACCTCTCTGGCGCTTTAACTCCGGCATCATTCTGGAATATCCTCCAACCTTTTAAAATTCTACTTATCCTTCACGGCGGAGGGGGACAGTAGGGAAGGCGACAGGTTGGAGAGAGATTCCAGGGTTCTTGCTAATAAATCTCCAACTTGCTTGTGCTGGGGCCAAATCCTGTCCCCAATCCCAGCACAGGCCACCAGGTTTAACACTTTAAAAGCTCCGGCCACTGGGGTTCAAGGGACCGCTATCCCCTCAGACAACGCGGTGCCGCTCAGAAAAAGATAACCTCCACACACCCAAATTCCGGGTTTCCGCTTCGGAGACTCGCTCGCCGCACACGCTCACCCGGACCCGGCCTCCTCCTCCTGATCCTCTCTGCTGCACGGTCACCCGCCCCCTCCTTCTCCTCAGCCAGGGGGGCCGGCGGGGTGGGGGAGGGGCACGCACGTGCCCGCGCCGCCCCCGCCCAGACAATGCCCGGGAGAGCAGAGCGCGCGCCCGGCAGTCCCATCCTACTCCCGCCAACACTCACCCTTTTTCCGGATCTCCGGCTGAAGCGCAGGCCCCGCCGGGCACCGCGAGAGGGCACGGGGGACGGGAGAGAGCCGGCCAAACCCCCGAAGAGCCGCCCCGCCACGAGGCCCCGGCGACCCCAGAGCCAGAAGAAGCACACGACTCGCTGAAGCCCGCCCGGCCCGTTTAGCCCGCACGTCACCAACAGGGGCGAGGCGCGCGCTGCGGCGGCGGCAGCGGCGGCGGCGCGCGGATCCGGAGGCGGAGCTCTCGGGTTTATGGGCGGGGCCGGCGCCGGGGCGGAGCTGGAGCTGACCCAGACGCTCACCCCGCCGGCCCTGCCCAGCCCTGCTCAGCATTGCCCCGCGCGGCCGTGCTAGCTGGGGAGAGTGGGCGCGGAAAGGCACCATGGTATATCATTTTCCTCCTTAGAGGAAGATAGCTAGTTTCAGCCCAAAAACAGAATATTCATTCTCCCGGCAACTATGAAGCTTCCATAGCAGTAACAGCAGTAGTTGTGATTGTTGTGTGTGTCTTGTACCAAGCTTTGTGCTAGAGATACAAATAGTTATAGTTGTTAACCTATTTTACAGATGCAGAAACTGAGTCTGGGAAAGGTGAGGACTTATCTAGGTCATACAACTAGTAACAACCCCTCAAGTACTGCTTGCCACTTAAATATCTCTTGAGCCCAACCTTGCCTTATCTTCTCCTTGTCCTACCCTGCCGCAGACCCCATCATCTCCGTGCATGAGGCTTCTGTAGCCTCCCATTTCTCTCCAGGGATTTGTTTCTGTCCGCTTCAATCTGTTCTCACTATGTAAAGATTTACCATTGGATTTACCAAGGTTTAGAGGAAGTTTACTTTATTTTTTTTTTTTACTTTATATATATATATATATATATATATATTTACTTTTTGGATGTATTTAATGTTTAATAAAAATGTTTTAAAGGATTTGCTACTGTATCTGCAATAGCAAGCCCAGTGCACTGGATATAATAAGCACTCAAAAAGCATTTTTTTTACATTTTTTAATTATAGTTAGTTTACAATGTTGTGCCAATTTCTGCTGTACAGCAAAGTGACCTAGTCATATGTATATATATGTGTGTATATATTTATATATATATAGAGAGAGAGATTTTTTTTCTCATATCATCCTCCATCATGTTCTAACCCCAGAGATTGGACACAGTTCCCTGTGTGATACAACTAGACCTCATTGCTTACCCATTCTAAATGTAATAGTTTGCATCTACTGACCCCGAACTCCCCGTCCGTCTCGTTCTCTCCTCTCCTTGGCAACCACAAGTCTGTTCTCCTTGTCCTGAGTCTGTTTCTGTTCTATAGATAGGTTCATTTTGCCATATATTAGATTCCACATGTAAGTGATAGACTGTATTTTCTTTCCCTTTCTGATTTCACTTGGTATGAGAATCTCTAGTTGCATCCATGTTGCTGCAAATGACATTATCTTGGTCTTTTTATGGCTGAGTAGTATTCCATTGTGTATATGTACCACATCTTCTTAATCCGCTCATCTGTTGATGGACATTTAAGTTGTCTCCATGTTTTGGCTATTTTCGATAGTGCTGCTGTGAACATATGGGTGCATGTATCTTTTGGAATTGCAGTTTTGTCTGGATATATGCCCAGGAGTGGGATTGCTATATCATATGGTAGTTCTGTATTTAGTTTTCTGAAGAGTATTTGTTTTCTAACACTCCCTCCCTCCTTTTTGGGCCTTACTGCAGCATGTGGAAGTTCCTGGACTAGCTGCAGCTGTGATATAGGCCACAGCTGTGGCACCGCATCCTTAACTCACTGTATTAACCCAATGGATCTTTAATCCACTTAACTCACTTAACTCATTGCACCTGTCCAGGGATTGAGCCCATGCCTTAGCATCGACCCAAGCCACCATAAAAACAACACTGGATCCTTAACCCACTGGGCCATACCTGGAACTGCTCAAAAATTATTTGTTGAAAACATGAGTAGATGACCAGCGGGGCCAGGAACTTACTGCAAAGTCTTATGTGATAAGGGAATAGAGGGGTTTATACGTCCCTCTTGGCCTCCTAACTTCAGGGTCTATTAGGGGTAAAGACAGATTAACAATACTGGTTCAACAAATTTTTATTGTTTCTATTCTGTGTCCTGGCACTCTGTGCCAGCACTATGTTAGATCCTGAGCGTCAGAAATGAACAGAACGGGTCCTGCCCTTGTGAAATTTGCTGTCAATCCAATCTGAAAGTCCGGGAAAGAACTCCTTGAGCCTTAAGCTAAAACCCGAAGAGAGACTAGAAATTGGAGAGAGAAAAATAAATTTCATGGAGGAAGAGGTAGGGTAAGTGATCAGCATGGGTGTCTGTGTTCTCCTGCTTTGGGGCTTTAACCTTGGACATACCAGCTAGGTGTGGAGAGTAGAAGCCAGCTTCCCCTGGCCCAGCTTGGAAGGGTGCCCAGTTCTAACAGAAGTCTCGCTTTGATTAGGGCTCAGGAGCAGACAGTAGCATTAGGGAGAAAGAGGAATTTTTTCCTTTTTTTCACTTGTTAGGGCTGCACCTGCAGCATATGGATGTTCCCAGGCTATGGGTCGAATCAGAGCTACAGCTGCTGGCCTACGCCACAGCCACAGCAACACCAGATCCGAGCTGCGTCTGCAAACTACACCACAGCTCACGGTAACGTAGGATCGTTAACCCACTAAGCAAGGTCAGGGATCGAACCCGCAACCTCAAGGTTCCTGGTCGGATTCGTTAACCTCTGCGCCATGACGGGAACTCTGAAAAAGAGGAATGTGAGATAGTGTTGCTGGGTGTCCATGATTTGACGATGGTGTGCCAGAAACCAGGACTTCTCTGTATGACCTCTGCCAGGAAAGCAGAAAGTAGCGTGGCTGAGAGCCATGGACAGGGCAAAGGGCACTCTGCCAGGGCCCAGGTGATGTAAACCAGAGGCCAGCCTTGTGGTGGATTAATTGGCAGGGAATAGCTAGAGAATGTGGCCAACACCCCAAGGATGGCCAGCACTGAAATGAACAGCAAGAGCCAAAATGCCCCCAAGTCGAGTCATGAGAGAAAAAGGGATGGAGGAGTGGGGGTGGGAAGTGAGACCTCAGACTCTCAAGGTGCTGAAGCAACAGATCAAGAACTTGCCAGCTGACAGCCTCAGCACCTTATACCACCAGGGCCCTGGTGACTGGGAGTGACTAGGCACATGGCTGGAGAGGCCCGGGAGGACCCAGGCTAACAGCTCAGAGCTCTGCACGCAGGTCTGAGACGCCTCTGGCCACTGCCTGGAAGCTTCCCTTTGATGATCCTACAGGCCATCTTGGGAAGGGAGGGGAGTGGAGAGGGGAAAATTCTGATAGGACTCCAGTGTTGAATTGATTGAAATATACCTCAAATGAGATGCTTTGAGGCCAGACAACTTTTTTTTTTTGTCTTTTTGCTTTTTCTAGGGCTGCACCCGCGGCATATGGAGGTTCCCAGGCTAGGGGTCTAACAGGAGCTGTAGCTGCCGGCCTTCGCCACAGCCACAGCAATGCAGGATCCGAGTCGCGTCTGCAACCTACACCACAGCTCACGGCAACGCCGGATCGTTAACCCACTGAGCAAGGCCAGGGATCAAACCCGCAACCTCATGGTTCCTAGCCGGATTCGTTAACCACTGAGCCACGACGGGAACTCCTAAGGTCAGAGAACTTTCATGGGCATCTTTTTTTGTTTTTCCAGACCACTTTTTTTTGTCTTTTTTTAGGGCCATACCAGTGGCATATGGAAGTTCTCAGGCTGGTGGTCCAATTCAAGTTGTAGCGGGCGGCCCACGCCACAGCCACAGCAACTCGGCATCCAAGCCGTGTCTGCAACCTGCACCACCGTTCGTGGCAACGCTGGGTCCTTAATCCACTGAGCAAGGCCAGGGATGGAACTTGGGTTTCATGGATTCTAGTCCAGTTCGTTACTGCTGGGCTGCCATGGGAACTCCACAGAGCACTTTTTTTTTTTTAATTGAATGGAAGATTCATTAAATTCTGTAGTGCTTAACAATTTTCAAGAGTTTCACACACGACTTCATGTAATCACGTAATAACTCCTTTTTCCCCATCCCAGTTTTACCCCTCCCCCTTCCCTCTCTGCACTGGTTTGTTCTCTATATCTGTGGGACTGCCTCTTGTTTTATTCATTGGTTTGTTGTATTTTTTTAAATTCCACATATGAGTGATGTCAAACAGCATTTGCCTTTCTCCGTCTGACTTATTTCACGTAGCGTATTGTCCTCCAAGGCTATCCATACTGCCGCAATGGCGAAATTTCATTCTCTTTTTGTGCCTGTGTAATATGGCAAGTTTAAATTTAGCCTCATCCTCAACAGAAATGAAAGCCCTCAAGAAAGTTTGCATCATTTAAAGAGAATTAACATAGCCACAGATTTTTAGACATATGCACCCAGTGTATACATTTCAGTAACAGAAATAAGCTCTATGAAGGAAATGGGCAGGATCCTCAGAAAACACATCGCAGGAGGACCACACTTAATATGGAGGAAGAAAAGGCCTCCCTGAAAAAGTATTAAGTGAAACCTGAAAGCAGTATAAGCTGTTGGGTCTCGGTAAATCCTAAGACAGAGTGAGAGAAAGCCCGGGTAACTTAAGCAAAAGCAGAGTGGCTGGGTTTGGGGCTGAGAATTAGGCAAGAGCAAGATCTGAATCCTTTACCTTTAGAACAACAGAAGGGCGTCAAAGTGTTCAAGCGGGGGAGTAATGTATTCGATTTGCCATTTAATTTTATTGTCTTTTAGGGCCGCACCCACGGCATATGGAGGTTCCCAGGCTAGGGGTCTACGCCACAGCCACAGAAACTCAGGATCCGAGGTGCATCTGCAACCTACACCACAGCTCACAGCAACGCTGGATCCTTAACCCAATGAGCAAGGCCAGGGATGGAACCCGCAGCCTCATGGTTCCTAGTGGAATTCGTTTCCGCTGAGCCATGACAGGGACTCCCCTATTTGGCCTTTTAAAGTAATGTGTTTCACCTGGCATAGGGGTGGGGTGTGACTGGAGGGATGTGTGAACAAACAAGCAGCCACGCAGTAGTTGGAAAGCAATTTGATTATCCAGGTGAAAATGAGGGTGTCTTACACTGGGCAGTGGAGATGCAAGGAAGCAGAAAGATTCAAGAATTGTGGAGAAAATATCAAGAGACTTGGTAATGAACTGGGCGAAGACCAGGGGAAGACAGAAAGGGATTGGCCTCTGCTAAGCCAAATGGCCGTAGGAAAAAGCTGCGCTATGTATGCTTCAAGTAGTCATTGCCTGGGCTGGGGCACACAGCTGGAGATCGGATTCCAGGCCCTTTCTTTTTTTTTTTAAATGTCTTTTTTGCCTTATTTGGGCTGCACCCGCATTTGGAGATTCCCAGGCTAGGGATCTAACAGGAGCTGTAGCCGCCAGCCTTCACCACAGCCACAGCAATGGGGGATCCGAGCCATGTCTGTAACCTACACCACAACGCCGGATCCTTAACCCACTGAGCAAGGCCAGGGATCGAACCCGCAACCTCATGGTTCCTAGTCGGATTTGTTAACCACTGAGCCACGACGGGAACTCCTCCAGGCCCTTTCTTGGGCAGGCCTCCTTAGCAGCCTTTACCTGCACACCCCCTGGAGGTGGGCCTGAAGGAGAAGAACTGGGGGTGACTGGTTTCTAGCGTTGGCAGATGGTGGTGCCATTTACTGAGGAGGGGGAGACTGAGAAGAGAATGGATTTTCTATGTTGGGGAGGGAGGATTTTCTATATTGGGGAGTGGATTTTCTATGTTGGGGACATTTTAAGTTTGAGTCATCCACTTGAAGTGATTAAACAGGCATCTGTGTAACAGTTCTGGGGCTCAGAGAACTGGTAGGTGGTACACACACCCTTGTCAACAGGTAGTTCTGAGGGTCGGTGAGATTGCAAAAACGATGGCACAGTTCAGAGGGCTTTCACAGTCACAGTCCCCAAGGTCACACTTCATGTTAAACAAACCAGTATTCCAAATGTTGAGAAATTTCACATAGTAACCTGGATTCCTCCTTCTACGAAAAATCTGAAGCTATGGTGACCTGGACCCACACAGCTATAATTAGATATTAGCTGACATTAAGAACCAGTCAGTGTTCCAAACATTTCACAAATTTAACCTAAGTAACAGCTTTACTATTATTATGCGTACTTTAAAGAAGAGAAAACTGAAGCACAGAAAGTTTGAGTAATTTGTTAGGCAGTTGAGAAGTGATGAAGCTGGATTGCAGACCTAGGCAGTCTGGCACTAGGGTCTGAGAGTTAAACAGCATGGATGCAGCTGGAAAGCTGCAACCCCTTTTAGAAAAGTTCTATTGCCTACAGGGCACGGTCCCAGCACCCCTGTTGTTCTCCTGCCCCTCCCCAACCCCATCCCAGTCCGAGCATCAATTGCCATTTTATTTGTTCTGCTGTTTTCTGATATTGGAGAATTATTTCTCTGTACCCGTAAAATATTAACATCGAAACATCTAATTTCTATGGGAAATTATCTACTTGTGAAATTTCTGTGTATATGTTATCTGGTCAAAAAAGTCGGTCAAAAGAGATTTAATATTCAGATTAAATAGGTATAAGAAACTCAGAACCGTATTTCCACACTTCTGACACAATCATACTTCTGAGGAAACCTATCATTCCCAAGTATAGGTGATGAAAACGAGAGAGTCAAGGCCACCAAAATGTTAAAAATGACTTATTTTTTTCTTTTTTGGCTGCCCCACAGTATATGAAGTTCCTGGGTCAGGGATCTGATTTCGGCTGCAGTTGCAACCAACACAGCAACTGTGGCAGTGCAGGATTCTTTAACCCACTCTGCTGGGCTGTGTGGGGAATCGAACCTGAGTCCTGGCGCTGCAGAGATGCCGCCGATCCTAGTGTGCCACAGCATGAGCTCCAAAAATTAACTTTTAAATTTCAAACAGTTTTATTTAGGTAAGCTTGATCTCAGACTGAGGTGGGGGAGATTTTGACAATAAACTTAGCTTCAAGCCTTGGGGGAAAATATAAGTTAGTTTGGGGTCTTATAATCTCTTTACTGGGAAAGGGGGCTGGGTGGTTTGCATTGCTCACCAGCCTCTTTCACAGTAAAGGTGTGAGGGGAGGGAGGCAGGGCATGGAGGTTAAATCCATGTATTAATGTTAAATCCAATATTAATGAAAGGAAAAACAACACTTGTTATAGCCGAGAAACTTTTAGGAAGGGAGTTCCCATTGTGGCTCAGTGGTAATGAACCTGACTGGTAGGACTCAGGTTCAATCCCTGGCCTCGCTCAAATGGGTTAGGGCTCTGGCGCTGCCGTGAGCTGTGGTGTAGGCAGCAGACAGGGCTTGGATCCTGCGTTGCTGTGGCTGTGGTGTAGGCAGATGTGGCTCGGATCTGGTGTTGCTGTGGCTCTGGTGTAGTCTGGTAGCTGCAGCCCCAATTCGACCCCTAGCCCTGGAACTTCCGTATGTTGAGGGTGTGGCCCTAAAGACAAATAACAACAACAAAAAAGAAAGTTCTAGGAATGATGGCACTGATTCAGGAAAAGGAGCTGGTATTTGAGAGGCGGGCTCACTCTGGGACCTGCAGGGAGCAGCTTCTTGCACAGCTCCAGTGGGGGGGGGGGTGTGGGCAAACCAGTGGAAAGCAGCAACCAGAGAACCCGGGAAAGCCGGAGAAGGGTGCTAAGATTTCTCGAGTGGGCTCTGTTTGACAATAGGAGGGGAAGCCGGCTCAGACGGAAAACCGTTGCTAATCTCAGATCCAGAGATACGAAAACCCCAGGCATCCTCCTCCCAGAGAAGCCCAGCCACCCTTCCTAAGATTAGCAGGAGTGGGACCCCTAGAGCCCTCGCGGTAGTGAGGTTCCCCTACCCGGATGCAGACACTAATGAGACTTCTAACATGAGACCTCACATGTGCTGCCCCAAGCAAACTGTTAAGTGCTTAGTGCCTCAGAATGACAGTCGGGTTGTTAAAAGTAAGTGATTCTCCCCAACCACATCCCAACCAGAAACCCAATATCTGGCTGGCCTGTTTGGATTTTGGCAAAACCATATCCCACCCTCAGACCTTCTTGCACCCCATCTTTCCATGTGGATTGTGCAGTCACCGCAAATGGGGAAGATGATACAAGGCGTTTTTCATTCATGCAAAAAAATGTATATATGGATATTTTGCTCCGAAAGGAAACTTTCTGTGGCTGGAACTGATTGGGTTCTCTGTATTTGTTTCACATAAAAATGAAGCCCCTGACGTGGAGAACCTGGAACTCTCTTCTAGTGCTGATAGGAATGTAAAAGAGTACAGCTGCTTTGACAAACAGCTTGGCAGTTTCTGAAAATGTTAAATACAGAGTTCTCATGTGACCCTGCAGTTACATTCCTAGGCAAATACCCAAGAGAAATGAAAGCATATGTCCACACAGAATTTTGCAAAAGAATGTTCATAGCAAAAGCATGCATCTCAATAAAGTTTTTAAAAAGTCTTCTCTAGGAGTGCCCGTCATGGCTCTGAGGTAGCAAACCCAACTAGGATCCATGAGGATTTGGGTTAGATCCCTGGCCTCGCTCAGTGGATTAAGAACCCAGCATTGCTGTGAGCTATGGTGTAGGTTGCAGATGCAGCTCAGATCCTGTGTTGCTGTGGCTGTGGCTGTAGCTGGCAGCTGTAGTTCCAATTGGACTCCTAGCCTGGGAACTTGCATATACCATGATTGCTGCCCTAAAAAAAGAAAAAAAGAAAAAGGCATCTCTAGGCATAAGGTAAAAATATCTGAAAATTACTTGTGAAGGTAAGATAACGTAAATGTAGAATTTCAGCTGTAATTTGATTTGATTGTGGTGGAATCTAGACAATGTAAAAAAGGCAATCACAAAAATAGTTCTACTTAAACTTCTGGATCAAGTTTTTATTTATTTACTGTCGTTTTTGTCTTTTTAGGGCCACACCCATGGCATATGGGTTCTAGAAATGCCCTTAGGCAAGATGTTCTTGACTGTAAGTAGCACTCATTCTTAAACGTAATAAGGCTAGGGATCCAACTGGAGCTACAGTAGCCGGCCTTCGCCACAGCCACAGCAACGTGGGATCCGAGCCACGTCTGTGACCTTCACATGCCGGATACTTAACCCACTGAGCAAGGCCAGGGATTGAACCCTCAACCTCATGGTTCCTAGTTGGATTTGTTTCCACTGAGCCACAACGGGAACTCCCAGGATCAAGTTTTAAAGACTGAAGACCTGATTTTAATTTGGTTACATTTTCTTATCTCTTTCAAAAGCTTCTAGGTGCCTAGTTAGTACAATACTGAGATATTTTGATATGCTGTTTATTTTTATTTTTAATTAATCAATTTGATTACATTTATAGGTGTACAACAATCATCATAACCAAATTTTATAGCATTTCCATCCCAGACTATCGGTGCAACCCTTTACCCCTCAACCTGTCTCATTTGGAAACCATAACTTTTCCAAAGTCTGTGAGTCAGTATCTGTTCTATAAAGAAGTTCATTGTGTCCTTTTTTTAGATTCCACATGTAAGTGATAGCATTTGATGTTGATTCTGTCTGCCTGACTTCACTTAGTGTGATAATTTCCAGGTCCATCTATGTTGCTGCAAATGTTCTTTCTTTCCTTTTAATGGCTGAGTAATATTCCATCGTGTATATGTACCACTGTTTATTATTTTTAAATTGGCCTTCCATACCACAGCTCTCTGTTATGACACGATAAATAATGACACTACAGCTGAACTTATTTGACAGAATTTTTTATATCCTTTAATTTTCTTGGTGGTATTTACTTGTATTATCCTCAGCTAGCTTTTATCATGGTTTTTCCCTGGCTTCCTATTTTATGACCCATCTGTTCTAGAAATGCCCTTAGGCAAGATGTTCTTGACTGTAAGTAGCACTCATTCCTAAACGTAATAAGAGGCTTCTCATGGCCTAGACTAAGCCAACATAAATAAAATTGCATATGTATCAGGTTTCAAAAACCAATTACTGTTGACGGAGTGCTGTCCTGTTGACCTTAATGTGAGAAGTCTTATTCAACCTTCACCATGGGGCACCCAACGGCAGGTTATGGGATGTTGCCCCTGAAATCGGATCTCAGATTCTTCCAGTGCAAGTGAGCAGGGCATTTTAGTTAGAAAGAGTAATCTTCCGTACTTGACCTTGGCAGTGAGACCTACCACATGCATAATAACTTTTATTCTCCAAACACCACCAGACTCATAATGTTTCTCCTTCTACACTTATAAAGTGCCTTATTCATACGTCAGGGTAAACTCCCATGTTTGGTGTCCCGAACTGAGAAGCAGATAATGTCAAAATAGTCATAAATGTGCCTTGAGAAGGTTGTTCACATTATAAAATGAACCAAAGGAGGGGAAACTGTCAGGGAATTTTCTGTCCTACTTCTTGTTCTCTTCACATATAACACCAAGTGGAGAATTTGAGGAGTCAGAGTTTGTGTATAGAATGAGTTTGGATCTTCATGGCCCAAAATGTAGGCAGTCTGTTTTATTTTATTATTTTATTTTTTTTGCCTTTTGTCATTTTAGGGCCGCACCCGCGGCATGTGGAGGTTCCCAGGCTAGGGGTCTAATCGGAGCTGTAGCCACTGGCCTATGCAGCAGCCACAGAAACGCAGAATCCGAGCCGCGTCTGCGACCTACACCATAGCTCACGGCAACGCCGGGTCGTTAACCTACTGAGCAAGGCCAGGGATCGAACCCGCAACCTCATGGTTCCTAGTCGGATTCGTTAACCACTGCGCCACGACGGGAACTCCTAGGCAGTCTGTTTTAAAGTTAAAAAAAAACAAAACAGCATCCTAGGAGTTCCAATTGTGGTGCAGTGGAAACGAATCTGACTAGGAACCATGAGGTTGCGGGTTCAAACCCTGGACTCGCTCAGTGGGTTAAGGATCTGGCATTGCCGTGAGCTGTGGGTAGGTCACAGACGTGGCTCGGATCCCACATTGCTGTGTCTGTGGTGAAGGCCGGCAGCTACAGCTCCTGTTAGACCCCTAGCCTGGAAACCTCCATATGCCTCAGGTGTGGTGCTAAAAAGCAAAAAAAAAAAAAAAAAAAAAAAAAAACCTAAATTGGGAATAATAGCTGGAGAGTTGTTGATGTTTTGATTCAATCATACTTATACAATGTTGACATTTGTATTTTGTTTTTTTTTTTTTGGTCTTTCTGCGTTATCTAGGGCTGTACCCGTGGCATATGGAGGTTCCGAGCCACGTCTGTGACCTACACCACAGCTCATGGCAATGCTGGATCCTTAACCTACTGAGCAAGGCCAAGGATCGAACCCGCAACCTCATGGTTCTTAGTCGGATTCGTTAACCACTGAGCCAGGACGGGAACTCCTATATTTTGT
The DNA here is from genome assembly GCA_004024745.2 of Catagonus wagneri. Lineage (NCBI taxonomy): Eukaryota > Metazoa > Chordata > Mammalia > Artiodactyla > Tayassuidae > Catagonus > Catagonus wagneri. The sequence continues at coordinate 39,447,175 of PVHT021183693.1, read as the reverse complement.
TTAAAAGGTTTATTTCTGCAACAGGATAGGGTTAAAAAGCTGTGCCTCTCCTGGCCCTCTTCCATCAATACTTCTCTCTTCTTGTAACTCTCCTTTTGGATGTGGCATACGCAACAGCTTGGCAGACTTCAGATCCAACCCTTTCTCCCTTGCTTTCATCTATAGAAGCCAGAAAGTTCAACATTCAGTTTCTTACACTCCCTCGCAGCCAGGAGTGACCATGTGACTAAGTTCTAGCCAAGAAGATGACACAATTTCAATGACTAAAAAGAGAGACTCCCAAAGAAAGGAGAGAGTTGTAGCTGGTCCTGCCTTGGCCCCCTGGCCCTCTGTTTCCTGCCTTGAATTTGGATGTGGTGCCTGCAGTACGGCAGCCATCCTTCAACCATGGAATTACAAGGCAACACCTTAAAAATGGGACAGAAAGAAAGCAGGAGCCTGGGGCTTTTATGATGGTACCAGGGCTGGACTGCCAACTTGCTATGCAAGAAAAATATCACGTGTTTGTTTAAACGGCTTGTGGCCAGGCTTCTGTTATTTGCAGCCAGCCACATTCCTGTATAACACATCAGATTTCTTCAGTGTGTTTTTTGCCTTGTTTTCGATCTCTACCCCAGGCTCCTCTTTCTCTGCCTGTGCCTGAACACTGAGGTTTCTATGTCTTCTGTCTTTGGTCTGTTCTCATTTCTTGAGTAATTTTCTCCTCGGATACAGCTTCAACTGCCCTTTACATACTAATGAGTTCTAAATCTAGACCATGAACTTGGGTTTCCATCCTGAACCTGGACCATTATTATGAAGTCCCTTGAAGACATTTCCCTTTGCATGGCCCTGTTGCAAATTCAGCCTATCCATAATTGAACTCATTTTCCCCCCATCCAAGTCTTTCTCCTTTCTCACCTTTTTTTTTTCCTTTTTTGGCCACCCCATGGCATTTAGAGTTCCTAGGCTAGGCATTAGTTTTGGGTCACAGCCCATGCCACAACTGCAGCAGTGTTGGATCCTTTAACCCACTGCACCGGGGGCCAGGGATGGAACTTGCATCCTGGCACTACAGAGACACTGCCAATCCTGTTGTGCCTCAGTGGGAATTCCCTTTCTTACCTGTTTTGACTAGTAGTTTCAGCACTCAGTTATCTAAGACAGAAACTTTGGAGTCTTCCATTCCCTATTTACCCTCACAGGTCATATCCAATTAGCCTCCAGGTGTTACCGAATCCATCTCCTAAGTTCCTCTTAGGTCAACTCTCTCTCCCTTACTCCCTCCGCCGTTGCCCTGGCCCAGGTGCCCATCCTCTCCCACCGTGGACTCCTGGCCGTGCTTCCTGATGGGCTGTGCCGCCCCCCTACTCTCCCCATCTAGTGCACCTCAATTGCTGTGCTTTCTTTCTTCTTCTTTTTTTTTGTCTTTTGTCCTTTTAGGGCTGCACCCGTGGCATATGGAGGTTCCCAGGCCAGGGGTCTAATCAGTGCTACAGCCGCTGGCCTTTGCCACAGCCACAACAATGCAGGATCTGAGCCGTGTCTGCAAACTACACCACAGCTCACAGCAACGCCGGATCCTTAACCCACTGAGCAAGGCCAGGGATTGAACCCACAACCTCATGGTTCCCAGTCAGATTTGTTTCCGCTGCACCACGCTGGGAATTCTGCTGTGTTAATTTTCTACAAAATATCTGCTCACTTCACTCCACTGTTTAAAATACCTCCTAGGGCCCCTCCCAATTACCTAGAGCCAGTGGTTCTCAAGTTTTACTGTGCATCCACATTATCTGAAGAACCTGTTCAAACACCGATTGCTGGACCCCTCCTCCAGAGTTTCTGATTCAGTAGGTCGGGGGTGGGTCCCAAAATGTGCATTCCTAACAAATTTGGGGATGGTGCTGATCAGACATCACATTTTGAGAACCAACAGCCTAGGTTAAAATTAAAATTAATTAACATCAGGTTAAAGATCTCCTACAATGTACCTTCCCAGTTTCTGGCTACTTCTCAACACATTCCTTAAGTTGTTTCTGAAGTCACCTTCCACTCTTACGTCAAGGTCTTGATTCATTCTCTTCCGCCTGCCTGGGGTACACATCTGCCTTCGCATTCTTTGCAAACTCCCTACCAGTGCTTCAAAGAAAGTCCAGCTCTGGCCTTTCCTTCTGAAGAATTAATTTACTGCTTCCTCTACTCTCCTTTGGCACCTCATACACAGTGTCTTTATAGTTTGCTACTTGAATGTGGTCCTCAACCAACACTAGCGCCATCACCTGGGAGCTTGTTAGAAATGCAGAGTTTCAGGCTCCACCCCAGACCTACTGAGTCAGAATCTACAATTTAACAGGATCCCCAGGTGATTCCTGTTCCAACCTAAGTGTGAGAAGCAGTGTTGTGCAGGGCCTCCAACTAGGCATTAATAGATGCCCTGATATCAGCATTTCTTCTTCTTTTTTTTTAATGGCCACACTGGAGGCATATGGAAGTTCCCAGACTAGGGGTCAAATTGGAGCTGTAGCTGCTGGCCTGCATCACAGCAACAGCAACTCAGGATCTGAGCCACGACTGCAGCCTACACCACAGCTCATGGTAATGCCAGATCTTTAATCCACTGAGCAAGGCCAGGGATCAAACACAAGTCCTCATGTATACTAGTCAGATTCCCTACCACTGAGCCACGACGGGAACTCCAGCAACCCCAGATCCTTTTTTTTTTTTTTTTTTTAAGGAAGAAATGCTAAGTTTTATTTGAGCCAAACTGAGGATCATAACCCAGGCAAAGCCTCTCAGAAAGCTCTGAGAAGCATTCCACCCGTTAGAAGTCAAAACACAGTTACATCAGGTTTTTTTTTGAGATGGAGGTCTGGACGTTAAGTGACGTATTTTTTTTTTTTCATATTAACAATGAATTTTATTTCAGTTATAGGTGTACAAAGATCATAAGTCAATACGATAGATTTTGTGTCCCAAACCCACAGTACATCCCCCCACCCCCCAGATTGTCTTATTTGAAAAACCAAGGTTTTCCAAAATCTGTGATTCTTTGTCTGTTCTTCAAAGAAGTTCATTGTGTCTCTTTAG
>PVHT021183693.1:39372150-39437036 GCA_004024745.2 Catagonus wagneri | reverse complement strand
TTTTTTTTTTTTTTTTTTTGGAGGAGGGCGCACCATGGCATATGGAGGTTCCCAGGTTAGGGGTCAAATCAAAGCTGTAGCCACTGGCCTATGCCACAGCCACAGCAAAGCCAGATCCAAGCTGTGTCTGTGACCTACACCACAGCTCATGGCAATGCCGGATCCTTAACCCGCTGAGCGAGGCCAGGGATCTAACCTGCATACTCACGGATTTGTTTCCGCTGAGCCACGACAGGAACTCCTGCAGAAAGGGTTTTTTTAAAGATGGGAGAGGAAGTTCTCATTGCGGCTTAGCACTTATTAATCTGACTAGTATCCATGAGGATGTGGGTTCAATCCCTGGCTTCCCTCAGTGGGTTAAGGATCTGTTGTTGCCATGACCTGTGGTGTAGGTCACAGATATAGCAAGTATCCCGTATTGCTGTGGTTGTGGTGTAGGCTGGCAGCTGCAGCTCTGATTCAACCTTTAGCCTGGGAACGTCCATGTGCCATGGATGTGGCCCTAAAAAAATACATAAATAAATAAATAAATAAATAAATGAGAGGCTACAGTATGTTTAAATGTGCTCATAGAGAGAAGTTGAACATCAGAGAAGGAGAGAGGTGAATGATGCTGAATGAGTGGGATTCAGAGTTCAGTTGCAGGAGAGACACCTAAATCCTGAAGAAAAAAGGGGATAGGAGTAAGTGTGGGGGGAAGGATTCTACCCTGTGTTCTTTAAGTGTTTGAAGGGGAAGGCAAGATCAACAGCTGAGAACTAAAGAGAAGGCAGTGGAGTAGGCCAGGAGAATGGTGAGTAAGCTGTTATAGAGAAAGGGAAGAGAAGAGGGTAGTTCCAGGTTGAAAACCTTGCATGGAATATTTTTCCCAGTCGAAGTTGAAGATGACAAGATTTTAGAGATATAAATTTCAGCTGACTGATTTTTCTCTACCCATGCTCAATAGCTTGAGAGTAGGAGCAGAGGAGGCCAACGAATGGGTTGATACACATGGAGGCAGTAGGAGGGTAAGTGGAATGGGGGAGCAAAAGGGTGAGCAAATTTTGGGTGCTGTTTGAGAGTGCTGGAACGACACTGTGATGATGGAATGCAGGCTGGGAAGGATAATGAGTAACCCAGGGACCTGCATGAAGGTACATTAGAAGACAGGAGATCCAGATAAAGTCACAAGGAGAGTCATAGAATGAGAGTGATGGGAGGAAAGGAAGACTGCGGCAAAATACAGAAAGTCTTTAGAGTTGAAAGTTTCAAAGGAAAAGTAATTGTGGGTGATGATCTGAGGACTGGCCTTGTGTGTTACTTGGATGAATAAGAGTGAGGGTCTGTTGACCAGAGGTCAAAGCAATGTGATGCCAGAGCAAAGGGATGGGTCCCATGTGCTTAATGATCCAGGTTAATGGCAGAAATCAAAATTAAAGAGCAAGACTCTTGAGTCAGATGTCTAATTTGCTACCAAACAATCTTAAGAATGGTAGGTATACGGAAACCGTAAATTGTGAAGTGAAAAATCAAACTAGGCTATTAGTGTAATGTTATTTCCATGTCTCAGTAAGCAGTCCTCCCCTAATTGCTATATATTTCCTCGCTTGACAAAAAGCTCTGGAGGGCAGGGCCTGTCTTATTAGATTCATCCCACAGTAACTTAACGTAGTACTTGGCAGCAACTGGAAAGAAGAGACCATGTCATCTCTTTATTCTACAAAGTGATGGTTCTTTATTCCCATTTACACAGTTCTCTGTACCTGGAATCCTACAGCTTCCTCTATCATACTACATAGAATTTATCTGTTCATATGTCTGCTTCTCCCATCATTCTATAAACTTTGAGGACAGGGACGGTCACATTCATCACTGCAATCCCAGAGGAAATATTCTGCCTGATCCTTATTAAGGACTCCAGTGTTTGTCAAGTAAATAAATGAATACATAAATGAATGAATCTCTCAGCAGTTGATAACTACCATTCCTGCTTAAGCACCATTGCCAAGTATCGGGCTTTAGTCTCTTCTTTCCAACTGCTGCCAAGCACTGGATAAGGTGCCGTGGAATTAACCTAGTAAGACAGGCCCTACCCTACAGAAGCTTTCTGTCGAGTAAAGAGATGCATGGGAATCAGGGAAGGGCTGCTTGCTAAGACTGTACATGCTTTTACATTGTAATTTAATCCTCACAACAAGCCTAAGTAGGAAGAAGGGGAAACTGAAGCCCAGAAAGTTTGACTGTCTTGCCCAAAGACACACAAGCAGTAAATGTTAAAGCTGGCATTTGAACACAGTTCTGACTTCCAAACCTATTTTCACATTATGTTTCCACCAAGCCTAGTCTAAGTGTAACAGCTAGGACTTTTCAGAAAACCAGGTTTAGTGCATCACTCCGCAGGGCTGAGGTTTATCCTTAAGGCAATGATTGCCAAGGGATTGTTTTCCCCAATTGTCATGTATGCTAGTCCTGTGTCCTCTGAGAAGTAGATGCCAAAATGAGATCAAATGTGCAAGGATTTTAATAAAAATGTGCAAGAAAATGCCCTGGAGGGAAAACAGAGAGGGAGATAGAGAGAAGGCTCAGAGAGCCAGTAGATCCCCAAAGCAAATGAACAGAAAGAAATTTGGATAGTAGCATCTTACATTGCCATGTGATCTAATGAAGTTTGGATGAAACAGAAAGTGAGTCCCGGGGCTCAGATCCACCATTAGAAGAGATGTGTCTCCCAGGAACATGTGCCTTAGCATCACTGCTACAAGTCATTGGCTGGAAGTAGCTGGCAGGAGGTGTGGCCTCCGCACAAATGCAAGATGCATTTCAAAGCCAGCAGCTGGGGCATCATTTGGTCAGTTATGCTCCCTGTGGTCAGAGGTCAGTCAGGACCATCTCCATAGCTCTCATACCATTCTAGAAAATTTCTTGGCACGTTGCTTTCTGTTTTGTTTTACCTCCTCTATTAACTCACCTACAGACTCTGAATTCCTATAAAGTCTTACTAACTTTTGTATCATCCACCAAATCTCAGTAGAATGCTATTAAGCAAGTAAACATGATCCCTTTTTTTTTGGCCATGCCTGTGGCATGTGGAAGTCCCAGGGCCAGGGATCCAGCCACAGGGAGCTCCAAATATAATCTTTTAAAATCCTCTTTCCTCCTTCCATTTGGACAAGATGCCAACTTTTATCACACAAATGTGTTTTTCTCTAAAAAAGATACGAGTTCAATGTTTTTACTCTTTGGACAGATTCCTCTTTAGCACTTTGGTCATATACCTATGTATTGATTATGTTTATCAAACTATGACTCAAAAATCCCATTTTAAGATCTATACAAGTTCTTATATAAAAATAAGACTTGGTGGTTTTATTCACTAAAACATTAAGCACCTCTGTACCGAGCATGCTATTAAAATATAAAAATGAACAAGTGATTTGTGAGTCTTAATTTATAAAGGTGACTGAGTGACAACACGGAGTGGTCAATGCCACTGAAGGAAAAGTGTAATATTGCCTACAGTTCCTCTAGGAGTTCCCATTGTAGCTCAGTGGTAATGAACTTGACTAGTATCCATGAGGATGAGGGTTTGATCCCTGGCCTCGCCATGAGCAGTGGTGTAGGTCACAGGTGTGGCTTGGATCCTGTGTTGCTGTGGCTGTGGCGTAGGCTGGCAGCTGTAGCTCTGATTCAACCCCTAGCCCGGGAACTTCCATATACTGCAGGTTTGGCCCTAAAAAGCAAAATTAAATGCATACATACATACATGCGTACATACAGTTCCTCTAGAAACAAGAGGTGCAGTGTGCTGTTCAGGGTCACAGGGAAGCACCACTATCAGTCAGGAGACAGAAAGAAATCAGGGGAAAGCAAAGGTCAGAGCCTTTACTGGGGTTTCCATGGAAAGGCATGACAGGGTAAACAGTTCAGGATTGGCTAGTTTGAATAATTCCGGCTGGTCTAGGGACACAGTGGGTGGTTCTTAGTCATCTGGTTCCTGGCCCCAGGGTGATTTAGGGCAGGGGAAATGTTGGCTTGGTATGTGTTAAAGGAGGAGGTTGGAGGTTTGGACAGAAGATTGGTTGATTTATATATGAAAGCTGGCCTGACAAGCTGTTTACGGACTCTTAGAATTAGCTAGTCCTGGGAGGAGCAGTCTCTCCCTAGCCAGCAAGGTCCCCCAAAGATGTCAAAATATCATAGAGAAAAAGAAACCAACATAATTAGGAGGAAATCATGCCTTTTTATTTTCTGTCTCCATTAACAGTTAATAAATAGCTGAGAGGCAGAAGGCAGGATTTAGGCCACTTCCCCCTCATTCTGTTAAGGGTATGGGTTTTTGGTCTTTTTAGGAAAAAGTTTAAATTACAAGACTTTTATTCTTTTTTCCTACCCCTGCAGCATGTGTAAGTTCCCGGGCCAGGGATCAAACCCACACCACAGCAGCAACCTAAGCCACTGCAGTGACAAAGCTAGATCCTTAACCAACTGCGCCACAAGGGAACTCCAAGAGGCTATTGTTTACCCATTGCCCATGGTTTCTCAACTATAAGCTAACAAATACTTTTAATTATTTAAACTCCCTGACTTGGCTTATTGCATTTTTGTCCTGAAGACAAAATACAAGAAAGGAACCAACATTTATATTCTTGTCTTCTGTGCCAGAACTGTGTTCACTCTTCAACATACATCCCATTATCTAACAAGCCTGTAAGCTGGGTATTATGACTGTGTTTTCTAGACAAGGAAAGTATGGCTCACTGGTTGGAATCAAATCTGATGATGCCCATCCACGTTCCAGGTGCAGTCACAGAGCAGTTACTGAAATGAAAACAGCTTTAACACTTAAGACATACTCTAGTTTGCCATTTTATTTTGATGGCACAATTTAAAAGCTAAGCATAAAAAGCTAAGTTTTGTTTATGTTTCTATAATCTATCTTTTCAAAATTTTACTTTTGCTAATGTAAAATCAGACATTGTCTCTGCAGTAACATGCCCACTTTTTGACACTTGAAATAAAATTTAAGTTCTTTATTCTTGGTATTACGATAAGGGTATTTCTGAGAGCCAAATCAAAGGAACACTACAGTGCAAATGTTATGATCACTTTCTAGTAATGAAAAAAATTTTCAAATAGTACTGTAATACTTCCATAGGGTTCAGACTAAAAAATAATTACATATATATATTTTTACACATAATTCTATGGGGGTATGGAGTTTCCTTTTTATTTGTCCCTAAGCCACCATTTCCTTATACACATCAATGTTTTCAGTTTTTTTATTTATTCTTCTAGTTACTTTGCGGACATACCAGTAAATACATATCCTAATTTGTAATTTTCCCTACTTTTTTCAAACAACCACTTGAATATATTTAAGACAAAACAAGTTTTTGGTAAATAAAATTTAATACAACCATAATCAAGTAATAATGGCTAAAGGACATTTTTTATTAGATACACAACCTTTAAAAAATTAAACTATGCACAAAGTATATTTAAACAAGACATGTAAATATTAGTGTGTTGCAGCTGAATTGAGACAAAGAAATACAGAGCATTTTTTTTCTACAGTGAAGATTCTGGAGCCTTTCTCAGAAAGCAAATGACATTAGGCTACCACAGGTCTGTACAAGTTGTAAAGCACATCATACTTTTGTTCAGCTCTATAATTGTGTCATCTTAGCTCCAGAAACTCTCAACAAGATTTAAAGAAAGTGTAGGGAAGGGTGTTGGAGGAGCCAAGAGTAAGAACTTTTTCAAGAAAGATAAATGAAAGAGACTATAGAGGGAAAAAATGGTATATAAGGACAGAATAACAATAAGTAGATTTATTTTTTTGACATTAGATACAGATATTGCAAATGATGTTTACAAAGGTTTAATCAATGTAACATAGATGTTTTTCTTAATATCTTAAAAAGCACCTTGGCATCAAACAAAAAAACCCCCTCAAATATAAAACTCAAAAACCTTTCTTAACATTCTCTTTCTGCCAAGCAACCACATGGTCAGTGCTCATTAAAAAATTTAAGAAGGGAAATTTACTCTGTAGAAAACAAATATGAAATTTATCTAAGGTAAGTTTTATCTAGACCAAAAAAAAAAAAAAGTTGAAATAGCACTAGAGAACTTAAGGCACATAAATTCAGATGCAGGTTGTTTTGAAAACGTTAAAATAAATTTTTTTCTTTGGGACAAAATATATAAAATAAGTTATAACTATTGCTATTTAAAAAAACTAAGGATGATCTTTAGCACTAAGTAAATTTAATACCTAAGGCAATCACACAAATGTAAAACATTCGTAAAAAAATTTTTTAAGTCTGCAGTATGTTGAAAATGTCTCTGGAATTATCAGCTCAACACTCCCGGCTCAAGTGGTTTCTGATGCCTAGCATTAGATGTGACAGTAAAGGATAGCTAGCTAGTCAAACCTACTGACTTAAAGACCGACCAAATTGCCCCATTCTGGTTTCTTGGTACGATGAATTTATTTATTTAACTAAAAGGAATAATGGGGTAAGGTGATGTAAACCTGGCTTTCAATATAATGCGTAAGAACACCTAATAAGGCCAAAATTATTGAGGTTAACTGGTATCTAGAGTTTAGGAAAATAAAGGCAGTCCACAGGAAGCCTTTGAGAGACATTATCACTTGGCACCACATAAATGGCAATCTCTTCTCTGAAAATACAGTCGGGAGTAGATGTCTTTTCCACACATAAATCTCAAGAAACAAAAGGCACACACCAACGATTTAACCCCTCTTTTCATGTACGGGTTCTCACAGCAATTATTTTTTAAAATATCTATTGCCATATCCAGACAACAGGAAAAAAAAAAACAAAAAAAAAAAAAACACATACCTGGTTTGCATATTGACAAAAGTAGTAGAATTGAACCTTTGTCTTTCCTGAGTTTCAAAAAGGGTATGACAGTAGAGATACAGAAACAATTCATATTCACTAAGAGAAAATGTATCAGTCCACAAAACATTTTCTTTCTAAATACAAAAAAATGAATGTTTAACCACCGCCATGTGTGAAGACCCTTTACCAAATTAAATTTACTCTAGAATTCTGAACTGAAAGTTATGTAGTTATGGCACTTTAAACACTCCAATTAGGCAAACATGACAAGTTAATACCCTCCCTGAGTATTTACATCATTTTCTTCTTAACATCTGCTTTAAATGGCCTAATACCTACATTTCTACCATCTAGGGGGAAAAAAGGTTACTAAAGATCCAATAGGCTCCCATTTCACACCTGTGCGGTAAAGTCAGTGGGAAGATTAGAGTAGCTAAGAAGGCCTTGTAAAAGCTAGACCACTTCATAGCCCACTCACATATAGGAACACATGAAAAGTGATTAAAGTCCATGAAAAAAGCCCTGCACTTTTCTGTTGATCCACAAAACATACTTTTGAATTCCTTTCCCACTGAGGTATCATGGCTAGGTTTAGCAAACTTGTATCTCCCTCGAATTTATTTTCAGATCTTATAAAACCATATTATATAGATTCTGACTGTATACACAAGTCATCATGCTTTCATGTACTTTCATATGTTAAAAGTATTCTATAAATGGCCAAATTAAAAACTTCTGGGATTGAATTTAGTAAGGTCAATTAATTTTTACTTTATGTGCCTTTTTCTGACCATCACAAACTGATGAAATTCTTGGTGTATGGATATATGTGTGTAGATGAGCATACTATCTATATACATATATATATATATATATACACACACACACACACACATATATATATATACACATGTATATACATACTAACCCAAAGGCTTTTATGAACATAACCCACCAAAAGAAAATCTGTCAACTCTACGATGACAGTATGAATATAATCTGACACCAATTTGGTTGGTAAACCTCTTTTGATATATTATGTCCTAAGAGTCTGTATTATTTTATCAATGCTAACATTTTTTATCAAAAATCAGTAAAGGAAGATAAATAATTAAAGGAAATTAAAGTATCAGGTAGCTTTAAAAATTTGTTACTTCAGGAGTTCCCTGGAGGCCTAGAGCTTAAAGGATTTGGTGTTGTCATGGCTGTGGCTTGGGTTCAGTCTCTGGCCTGGGAATTCCTCCATGCCATGGGCATGGCAAAAAAAAAAAAAAAATCATTAATTTCATAGGATTCAAGCCAAGTTCCTGGTGGCTTAATTTATGTATTTTTAAATTATGCAGAGAAAAAAATTAAACAATATTGGCATGAGATCCATGTTTAAACAAATTCTATTTTATAGGATTTCATTTCAAATGTACTACAATAAACACATGAATATTGAAAATAAATGTATAACAAAATACAAGTAAATAGTTAATACTTTTGTAATAGAAGTACTAAAATACAAGCTATGATGAGAAAATCTTTTTTGTGTGAAGTGTCTGATTTTATGGATGGACATGATCTAACAAATACACATAAACATAACAAATATTATTTGCATAATCCTCAGCATTTACAAAACACTTTTCTCATACATTATCTCATATACCACAAAGAATTTCTGAACTGAATAGGTTCCATTATCTACAAAAGGTATGATGCAGAAGTAGAGGTTTACTCTAAAATTAAATTAAAATTATAAGAGTATCCCAATATATCTATTGTTATCTTTCAACTAAAATGGTAGAAAACTGGTTTCTGAATTGCTTTGATAGTTATCATCACAAAGAGGCACATATCACTTCAATTATGATTTGAAAAATAAAAATTCCCTAAAAATTGGTTAAGCTTTTTAGTTTCCCTTAGAATTCAGATTCCAGCTGTGTTAAAGTTTATGCTTAGAGTTTATCTGAAATTTCTGTATCACTCTAAAATGAGGAAAAAGAAGTACGTTATCAATAGCAGGCCTTTGATTACTACCGTGGTTTTAACAGAAATCTGGTGAACTACAATCACATACTTGCATCATTTCTCCTATGACAAAGAGTATGTAATTATGATGTGAGATGAGAATAGTGCCTGGGAAGTTGAAAAACAGCAGGCTACCTGGAACATCCCTAAACTGTTGTAAATTATACCTGTCTACCCAGGAATTACGATAATCACTTATGCTAGTTCCTGCCATTCCATTTACCTTAGAAAAAAATTTTACATTCTTTTCTGAAAACTAGTAAGCTTTACAAACTGGAGTTGAAATATCTAGACAAAGGCAATTTGATGTAGAGCAGCTTGAGAACGTTGATCAATATTTTACACAATGGGTACCAAATGAAAGATTTATCTTAGAAGACTGCAACTACTGCTGTTAGTTTCTTTAGATAGCTAATTTTAAAAGAAATATGGACCCACTGAGATAGGTGGTCCCTGCTTTATCCTTTAAGGGCAGCTTAACAGTAGAGACTCCCAGGATTTTTAGCTGTTTACATGAAAGTAGGATAACCAGGAAGAGGTCCTCACCCAAAGCACCATATTAATTGAGGTCAAACCCTACTGGGCTAGGGAGAAAATCTGTCCCTGTTTTTCACAAGATAATAATGCAAAGTGGATTTCAACTCTTCTGCCAGGTTTAAGAAAAGGTGCTTCCCTTAGAGGATTTAGAGATGATACGTAAATACTTCTGAGAGCCACAGTGGGTCATTTTCCCTTCAAAGGTCTTAAATAATTTTTCCTTAGGAACTAACCTGTAATTTTAATCCCTATTTTAAGGGCACTTGCTTTTGTATCTCCGCCAAAAGAAATATCTTTAATATAAGAAAGCAATTCCAAGAATGAAGTCACAATAATTTGGTATTATATGATACTCAGATTGTTGTCATTACATTTTTATCGATCACAGAAAAAATACAATTAATCAATTTGGATCTTTTTGGTGACAAAGATTTTTAAAACTGATTTTTTTCCCCTCAGAATGATTCTATGCATTCTAAGCATTATACGATTCAACTTAAATGAAGCCTTGTCATGCCATTTTCTATTTATATATATATATATATATACATACATGACAAAATAAGGAATATACAGTCTTGCAGATGAACATACATAAATGAAGAGACCAGTCACAAATTCCTAAATGGTATGTAGGCAAACATTATTTCTCTATTCCACATAGGTTTTCTATAAATACTCACAAAGGTACACTCTCAAAGCCCAAACAAAGACCACTATTACCTTCAACAACAACACTTTTTTTCCCACAATTACAGGAAAGGCTTTATTACAGTTTGAAAGATTGATATTTTGGGGAGAAAGGCACAACTATTACTTTTACTTTTTTGTGCATATGGCGTAAAGGAGATATGTCAAGTCCCCACTCTGGAGCTTTTAAAACCTCTCATCTTGGATGGGTGTGGCTTCTTGGGTGAGGTATCCTGGCTTCAGAGCTTAAAGCACTTCTCATTGTATCTATGAATAGTCACACATCCATGATAGGATACTGGCCTGGGCATTGCAGCTACCCCTGTGATGATACTTGTTGCAGGATCATAACAGAGAATAGTGTCTGTGGCTTCTCCGTTCTCCCGTCTTCCACCCAGAATATATATTTTACCATTACACACAGACATACCACAGTTTTCCTGTTCAACCAAATTAAAAAAAAAAAAATTAGCTGTTAATGGCAAGGGATTTGTTAGCAAACTGAAAAGTGAAATAAGACATGCCTCAACACAGTCAAAAAAAGGAGACATGAAATAAGCTCCCTTTTGCTCAATTCCTGTTCCATATACATGAGTACCAGATAAGTTTGCACAGGTGAAGCGAGTGTTAAGATAGAATATATTTCGGGTAATTGGGGTCAAGATATGGGAGGTGGAGTGGGGGTGGTGGACTGAAAGAAGGGTTTTAATTACCTTAATGGTAGCTGAACAAAAACATTCTTTAAGAGTTGCTTCTATTACAGAGAGGTTCTTTACTATAGACAGGGGCTGTTACATGACCAAGAGGTAGGAATATTATTCATTATATGGGGATTACCCACAAGTTATATGAATGAATGACAGAAAGGGTTATAACCAAATTGACAAAGCACTGGTATTAGGGGTCTTGGCCGGGGCATAGCAGCTCCCCAAATAACGTTTTATAAATTTCCACACAATGAGATTCTTAGCTAAATTTTATTCTTTGTCAATAATATAATTACTATATAAAACAAATATTCTTAGAGTCATAAAAGTGATTCTTCAAAGAAAGAAATTTATACCAAAGCTGTCTCACTAGGGCATGAATCTGATTATAAGTCAATTTTTCTTCTACTCACATTTCACTCTAATTCAGAAAGTGATTGCATATTATTATCCTGTTTCCACATAACCAACAATGAAATGGGTTCTATTAATGAGTACTTTAAATAAACATTTTTATTTGATCAGATTTGCTATATATAAATTGTGCTCTTGTAGAAAAATTAAATCTTAGTGGATTTATATAATAGAGGATAGTATCTTTTGGTCTAAATGAATTACTGAATACTTAAAAATGCCTACATTAGAGTTTATATACACCTAGAATGACCTGGCCAATTATCGTTAGTGACAAACTTTTATGCAGAATGCCACCCATGAGTTGTACCAATTCTGTGACAAACAATATTTTTCATGTAAAACACAATGAGCTCTTTCTATAAATTATAAAAGTTCAGAATCCAATTAAAAAAACCAAGATCCTTAGTTTTCAAATACAAGTTGGCTTGCATATTGAAGCTTCAGTCACTTTGATGATTCCTAAACTATATAATTATAGGATCCTGTTATTAACATAATCTCATAAATAATGCTCAGAATTAAATGAAGCAGGCAACCTTGAAAACAGTTATTTACTCATATCAGGAAATTACTTGCATAGTACTTTATTTCACTCTATGAGAACCTCAAGAATAATGGCAGTTGATAAGATAAAAATTAATATAGCAAGTTTTAATATTATTTTTCATGACTTAAATGAAATACAATATTAATATTATTAAAAATACCCTTTTCCTTGATTATTTTTATAATGCTTAAATGTTAAAATGCCAACAATAAGTAATCAGATTTTTTATCATTTACTATTCTAAACTTTAATGACATTTAAAATATCTAGTCCACTGAAGAACGGTTGAAAAAAAAAAGAACTTCATAAGTGAGTGAAAAAAAAATTCATAATTAAAAAAAAAAAAAGTTCCTTCGGCTCTGATCCCTGGTCTGGGAACTCCATATGCTGAGAGGTGGCCAAAAAAGAAAAAAAGGATGAAAGTTAAAAAGTAAAATATGGGAGTTCCTGCTGTGGCACAGTGGGTTAATGATCCAGCTTATCTCTGTGGGGGTTCGATCACTGGCCTTTGCCAGCGTTAATGCAACTGTGGCAAAGGTCTCAGCTCCAGCTCAGATTCAGTCCCTGGCCTGGGAACTTCCACGTGCTGTGGGGGGGTGTCTGAAAAAGGAAAAAAAAAAGGCAAAGAAACCCGAAAATCTATTTAACATAGCAAGTTATGCAGTTCCCACTGTGGTGCAGAGGGTTAAGAATCCGACTGCAGTGGCTCAGGTCACTGCAGGAGTCACAGGTTCGATTTCTGGCCTGGTGCAGTAGGTTAAAGGATCCTGCATTGCTGCAGCTGCGATGCAGATTGCAGCCATGGCTTGGATTCAATTCCTGATCCAGGAATGTCCATATGTCACAAATATGGCCATAAAAAAAAAAAAAGTGAGTTATGGCTTTCAGGAATTGCAAAGTCAAAAGGCATGGATATGGTGAGGTACAAACAGAGAAAAAGGCTGGCTGGGTCCACTGGGACTGCAAAAAAAAGAGTTCATTTTTTCAACTTCTTTTTGGTCATTCAATATTCTAAGCATTTAAAAAACCACAATCTTTGACTCAAACAGAAATCACAGTTGATTTTCCCTTTTTTCATTTGATTAGTATTAAAAGGAGAGACAAATGACGATGGTTCAAAAATCACCTATCAATAACATATAAGATGCACTTAAAGGTACTGGTAGTAAAAATGGACCAGGGGAGAAAAGATAATCCCAGAAATCTCAGTATTTTTTTGTTTCAAGAGATTTGATACAGAATACTAGATTTAGGAGTTCCTGTCGTGGCTCAGCGGAAACAAATCCGACTAGGAACCATGAGGTTGCAGGTTTGATCCCTGGCCTTGCTTAGTGGGTTAAGGATCCAGCTTTGCCGTGAGTTGTGGTGTAGGTAGCAGACACGGCTTGGATCCCCTGTTGCTGTGGCTCTGGTGTAGGCCGGCGGCTACAGCTCCTATTAGACCCCTAGCCTGGGAACCTCCACATGCCGCGGGTGCGGCCCTAAAATGACCAAAAAAAAAAAAAAAAAAAGGAATACTAGATTTATACTTCAATGATTTGTCTTTGTCCTAACAGTTTTAATATACTTCTGATCTAAATGTTTCTTGAGATTTCAGAAGTCAGTATCAGTGATTATTTAATTAGGGAAAATGTGTCATATGTGTCTTATTTTTCCTTAGTTTTATCTCATTTATTTATTTATTTATTTATTTATTTATTTATTTATTTATTTATTTATTGTCTTTCTGCCTTATCTAGGGCCACACCACGGCATATGGACGTTCCCAGGCCAGGGGTCTAATAGGAGCTGTAGCCGCCGGCCTATGCCACAGTCACAGCAATGCGGAATCTGAGCCGCGTCTGCAACCTACACCACAGCTCACGGCAACGCCGGATCCCTAATCCATTGAGCAAGGCCAGGGATCGAACCCGCAACCTCATGTTTCCTAGTTGGATTTGTTAACCACTGAGCCACAACGGGAACTCCATCAATCATTTAGTTAAAAACAGAATCATTATATGCCCTGTGTTATGTTAGCTGCTGACAATTATCTTCCTAAGCTCTGCTATTATTTTATACAGTATAGTCAAGTTCTAAATGAACAGTAATTCTTAGTGAAAATGCATTATACTTTAAAATATTCACTGCAATAAATTAATAAAAAGTTTGATTAAAAAAATCTAGAAATAGGTGTAAACACTTGTCACATGGGTGAATGTGACCATAACAAGGGAGTTCTTTTGTGGCAGGATACACTCTCAATCACAGAGTTAGAGACTGTCCTTTCCAGGAAGCCACTGAACCAGAGAAATATAGTTCAATTTACTTAAATGTGATTTAAAAGGGATAGAAGATTATGTTCCCTCTGTACCACAAAGCTGCTGAAGACCCTATTATATCCCTTTCATCAGTTGAGACAATATTACTCTGAATACATTATTAATTGAAGACTCTACCTCAATGTCAACAACTGTATAAAAGGGTGTTAGACTCAAACTCTGCTCATTATCCTTACAGTCTATATTTCTTATATATTTTGCATATAAAACTGTCTTAACATTAGGACCCTCTGTTCCTTCATTCTCTTATTTGTTTACTTATTCAATAAATATTTACCTACAACCAATAAATTCAAGAAACATGAGTTAAAAAACATAGTATCCTTAAGAAGACTTAATTCCAGTAGAGAAATAAACATTCATACCTATAATATATGACTTTCATAATAGAGATATAAGTGTAGTGGCAGATCATAAAAAAAGATTAATTTTGAATAGGGCAATATCATCCTTGAAAAAATGAGTAGACTTACAAGTAGAGAAGACAGAAAGGCATTGAAGGCTAAGACGACAGCATGAACCAAGACAAGAATGCATACTACCTGCACAGCAAATGAAAGCAACAGATACTGCACATAACTGGGGAAAAGGTGAAGACAGTGAAACTGAAAAGGCAAGCAGAAGTCAGATAACAGAAGACCTAGAATGAAGTGGGAAAACTTTTGGATATTTCCAACCAGAGGATAGATTTCCTAGAAAACAAATGGCAGAAAAACAAGACATTAGAGAAAAGAACACTAATTAGGATATATTGTTCAGTTTAGGTAAGAATTCATGACAACCTGAACAAAAGCAGGAACCACTGGAATGAAAAAGACTAGGAGTAACCCCTAAGGACACAAAATTGCTATGCTGGATTGATTCAATTCAAGAGAAAGTAGGAAGAGTTAAAAAAAATTAGATTTCTAGGTGTGAAATCATAGAAGATATGTATTTGTCTCTGCCTCTGGTTCCTAACATAGGGCTCCTAAATCCTTTGGATTTCCTGGTTGATGGGAGTGTCTTCTGTTCTAACAAGGACACTCTTGGTGGGCTCCTAGATGAGGACTGGTCACGAGAGATATCAAGCCATAATTAAAAGCTTGAAAGTTTCACTGCATCCTCCCTTCTCTGGAGAGGGGAGAAGGGCTGGAAACTGACATAACTGATAACATCTACATGACAAAGCCTCCATAAAAATCCCCAGAGTACAGGATTTGGAGAGATTCTGGGTTTGTAAACACATCCGTGTGCTAGGAAGATGGTGCACCTCAAAACTGAGGACACTAGGTCCTGTGCTTGGGACCCTTTCAGACCTGACCCTCAGTACCTCTTCATCTGGCTGATCATCTGTGTCCTTTTTAATATACTTTGTTATAAAACAAAACTGTAAACGTAAGTGTTTTCTGAGCACTTACTGAGCCCAAGGATGGGTTGTAGAAACTCTGATTTATAGTTGATTGGTCAGAAGTACTGGTGACAACCTGGGACTTGAGTCGAGCATCTGAAGCAGTAGCAGTCTTGTAGGACAGAGCCCTTAACTTGTGGAATCTAAAGCTAACTTCACTTCAGGTAGTGTCAGAACTGAATTGAATTGTAAGACACCAGCTGGAGATGGAAAACTGGTTGGTGTGGGAATAAACCCACATATCTGGTGTCAGAAGTGCTATAAGGGAGAAATAGTTTTCTCATTCATTAGGTTGTTTGACAAAACAGAAAAAGCAGGCTTAAGTAGAAGAAGATGCATCCTGTTTTAAGTCTCATTGTCTTAGTATACCATGGAAGATACCAAATAGGCAGGTGGAAATCTGAGTCTGAAGCACAAGAGAGAGGCTTTAATGGATTAAGATTTGAAATCATCAATACTGAGAAGTAAAAATGATCACTCAGAAAAGAGTATAAACTGGGGAAAGAGGTTCAAGGAATACCCATATTTAAGGGTTGGGTAGGAAAAAGCCAAAAGAACATCAATGAACTCAGGAGACTATTAGTAATGACCTCTGGGAGTACAATATCTCTAGAGGGGTTTAGGTAGAGTCAGATTTCCAGCATTAGAACCATCAAACATTTTGGTGGTAGAAGGAAAGAGGGGAGAGCATAAATCAAGGCAGAAAGAAGGCCTTTTGGGGGGTAGGGATAGAAGCAGAGTAAGGGTACAAGTGGAGTGTGGATGAAGAAGACTCAAGCGCACCATTTCCTTTACAAGAAAAAATAACAAATTACCTAGTTTCTAACTGCAGAAGGAAAGAAACCAGTTTGGGAGCATTTCTTCTTTTTTGAAATAAGTGAGAGAGAGAGGGATAAGGACAGGAGCAGGATTCTGAAAAAAGGTCAAGGCAAAACAAACAAAAAAACAGCCTTAAGTGCAATACCTAGTTTACCATGAGATGGTAAAAAGTAAGTTATTTCAATAAAACAATTCCTTGGAAGGAGTTCAAAACAAGGATACCATATGCTTTACATGGAATTTTAAAAAATTATGAAATACCTCAAGCATACATGAAATATATTAATATTGAAGATACAATATAATATATTCAGACGGGTCCTGTAGTTGTCCCTCCTAGACTGACTTTTCTTTTGAACTATTTTATATTATTACCTGTCGGCTGAATGTATTCTGTACATGCATCCAGTAATCTTCAACTGGATCATAACAGTATATCGCCTTGGTCAGTCCACCAGCAACATATATCAAGTTGTTTAAGGATACTGCTGTTATACACCTCTTGGCAATAGGGATAGCTGCACGAAGTAGCCAAGAATTGGTTTCTGGATCATAAGATTGAACCTAATAATATAGAGAATTATTTAATTAAAATTTCTCAACAAAAATGCAGATTTACTTAATAAAAAGTCTACCAACATATAGAAACATGATAAAAATAAAATCCCGGAGTTCCCGTCGTGGCTCAGTGGTTAACAAATCCGACTAGGAACCATGAGGTTGCGGGTTAGATCCCTGGGCTTGCTCAGTGGGTTAGGGATCCGGCACTGCCATGAGCTGTGGTGTAGGTTGCAGACGTGGCTCAGATCCTGCATTGCTGTGGCTGTGGCGAAGGCCGGCGGCTACAGCTCCTGTTAGACCCCTAGCCTGGGAACCTCCACATGCTGCGGGTGCGGCCCTAAAACGACAAAAGACAAAAAAAAATAATAATAATAAATAAAAAATAAAGTCCCATTAATTCACAGGATTAAGGGAGGTTAGCTTGAGAGTGAAATATCTGAATTAACCAAAAGAAATGCAAATTACATACTATCAAGCTGAACAGTAATAAACACAGATTGTTTCCAGGATGAATGGCTACCAGGTTTACTTTACTTATGTCCATTAAAATTAAGTCTACATTTTTTAAAACATTGCTTCAGTTTGAATATAATTTTACACTTTTAGGGAGTCCTTCAAAAGAACACAAGCAAATCTCAATTCAGTATACTTTGAATTATCACAAATTCTGAATTCTAAATATATAACATTTGATATTACATTAAAATTTAATTTAGAAAAAGAATGTTGATTGATGAAATTCTGTTAACCACTGCTAAATGAATTAGGCAGTAGACACTTGTTTCCAGAATAAATGGTAGTTTTTGAGATGTCAAGGATGGCACATGGTCTTTTGTCCCAGAAGTTCAATGAACCACAGCAGCTTCGAGCCAGCCTTTATTTACATTAGAGAGGTTTTCTTCCCTTTTGTTTTAAAGATATTTTCAACATATGCAGAAAATGACCCATTTGGAAGTAGTATACAGCTAGGTACTGTCTTAGCTTTGCTAGTTCACTTCCCAGTTGTGTTTTGTGCAAATAACTTTTGATTCTCTAAACTATACCAGTAAAAGGCTTTAAAATAGTTAATTTAGTACAGGATCTCAACACTGAGATTAGGCTCATTTCAAAAAGACTGGATCATACTTATAACAGAAAGTTGTTGGATATATTGGGATCTCACTTTAGTAACTTAAAACTCTAGGTTTTCCTCTCCAAGTATAAAAGGCCCCTTACACTAAGGGATCAAACCGTCTACTTGATAAGACCTTCTGTATTCCCCTTCTTGAGTACATCAATGGTAATTTCTATAAGATAACATGTCTTACCTTATCAGAACAAGTATTATCATCAGGTCCTCCACCAATCACAAACAATTTGCCTACACAGCTAGTCACAGCAGGAGAACTCACTGCTTCCTTAAGGGGAGCGACTTCAGTCCATCGGTTTGAAAAAGAATCATAACATTCTACGCTGCTAAGTCTGTTTTGCCCATCATAGCCTCCAACGACATATACCTATATGCAAAATACATGGAAGGATTGTAATTATAAAGAATTTGAATTTTTACCTAGTTGGCTAAAGAATTAAAGGATCCCTTCCCTTTAAACATCTTTGGTAAGTGTAACTGCAATATATTTAACTCAGTTTCTGGACCTTCCAAAAAATATTACCACCCTCTCACCAATTCTAAGAAGCCTTTTTAGACATTTTTTCAAAATAGCCCACTCCAATGAAATTTTAACACCATAGATATATTGTATATCTGTTTACGTACTGATGTATATCTGTGCTTTATACATGAAAAAGTATGATTTTTCACACTCCCCAAGAACCAATCTTTACCCCTTAGGGGCAATATTACTTGCATTGAGAATTACAGGATTTTGCTCACTCATGGATAGTGAAAATATTCCACTATTATAAAGCAATAAAGCTATAAAACTAAAATATATTAAGTAAGGATCACTAGATTGTGAGATCTCTTTTTAAAATTTTATTGGAATATAGTTGACTCACAAAGTTGTGTTAATTTCAGGTGTACAGCAAAGTAAATCAGTTATACATATACATATATCCATTCCCTTTCAGATTCTTTTCCTATACATTATTACACAATATTGAGTAAATTTCCCTGTGCTATACAGTGGGTCCTTGTTACCCATCTATTTTATATATAGTGGTGTGTACATATCAATCCCAACCCACTAATTTATCCCCCTCCCCACATTTCCTCTTTGGTAAACATAAGTTTGGTTTCAAAATGTTTAAGTCTGTTTTTTAAGTTCTATTGTATCACTGCTATTAGATTCCACATGCTAGTGATCTCATATGGTATTTGTCTTTCTCTGACTGACTTACTTCACTTAGTATGATAATTTCTAGGTCCATTCGTGTTGCTATAAATGACATTATTTCATCATTTTTTTATGGCTGAATAATATTCCATTGTATATATGTACCACATCTTCTTTATCCAATCCTTTGTGGATGGACATTTAGGTTGCTTCCGTGTCTTGGCTACTGTAAATAGTGCTGCAATAAACACTGGACTGCATGTATCTTTTCATGCACTTTTCTCTGGATATACGTCCAGGAGTGGTCATATGGTAATTCTATATTTAGTTTTTTAAGGAACTTCCATATTCTCCTCCAAAATGGTTGCAGCTTACACTCCCACCAAAAGTGTAGGAGGGCTCCCTTTAGACTGAGAATCTTTTAAGTTCTTTAATTTAGTCACTACAGTGCCTAGAAAAGTATCGGATACATAATGAACTCTATACTATATATTTTAAAGGGCTTCCATGTGCATATTTTTTCCTAAATAAAGGTAAGTAGGGCAAACAAATATCTTTTTAAGACAAGTGAAATAGCCAATAAGCCATCTGTTAAATCACTTACATGTAGAATAATCCACTAAGCATCATGAGATACATAAGAAACTTAACATATAGAAACCCTCCAGTTTAACATCTACAATTCTTTTTTTTTTTTTTGCTTTCTAGGGCCGCACCTGCAGCATACGGAGGGTTCCCAGGCTAGGGGTCCAATTGGAGCTACAGCCGCCGGCCTACGCCACAGCCACAGCAATGCCAGATCCAAGCCACGTCTGCAACCTAAACCACAGCTCACGGCAACGCTGGATCGTCAACCCACTGAGCAAGGCCAGGGACTGAACCCGCTGCGCCACAACAGGAACTACGTACATCTACAATTCTTTTAATGGACAGTCATCATCAACTCTTCTCTTCATCCCTATCTAACTAACCACTAAGTCCTACTGAGCCTTCTTTCACAGAATCTCTCTCATCTGTTCCTTCCTTTTGTTTCCCATTGCCACTATCCTACCCTGAGGTCCGTGTCATTTCATACCTCTCAATCTCCTGGTCTACTCTTGTACTCTCTGAACCACATTAATTTTCCTAAAATACCTCATCAATTCCTTTTAATTTTTAACAATAAATGCCTAAAGGTCAAGGCCAAACTTTATACATTGTCATTAAAATGTGTCCATGATCTATCTTTCCCTACTCTTCCAAATTTCCTCAGTGCCCAGTGCTATTTCAATCTTGTATTTCTCACATTACATTAAAATGATCTCTTTGGTGGGTTTGTCCTCCCAAAGCCATGCAGCCCAGAGAGGTTAACTTACTCAAGGTCTTGCAGCTAGAAACTGCAAAAAAGTAGGAATGCAAGTATTGGTATGGAAACTGAGGCACAATGCAGTAATTAAGGGCAGAGGTTTTGAAGTCAGGAGAGGTAGGGTCTATATCTAGCTCTGTCACTGCAAGTAAGACCTTGCTTGGGCAGCTTATCTATTCTCTCTGAGACTCAGTCTTGATTTCCTCAATATAAAAATGCAAACAATAAAATAGTACCTATCACAAAATGTAATTTTGAGGATAAAACTTTAATACTATTCCCCTACATGTGTAAACTAAAAATATACGCCATGAGTCTTTAGATAAAAGGCCTCTAGACAAGGAAAATCCGAGCTTTTGCCCGTTTATCACTTTCTGTGCAGCCCTGGGCAAATGATTTCATCTCTCTGGATTCAGTTTCTTTGTGAACTGAAAAAATTATATTAAATATTCTCTAAGATTCCTTCTTGCTCAAGGTTCTATATTCCAAACCACTCTAGGTTTCTTTAAAATAGAGCATTTATAACTTTATAGGTTTGAATTCAGCCTATATTGTAATTTTTAGGATAAATATTTTTCGGGAATTGACTACTTGTTGTATAAGGTAGTAAGGATTCCTTTTATTTCTTGGTTTAGTGCTTCTAAGTTTTGGGCACCTTCAAGTCAAGTATACTAATATTTGTCAAATAAATTTGTGTTCATCAATCCATATATGATATGATATCAATCATTTTCACCTGCTTCTGTATGTTCAGACTAAATAATTATATTTTTAGTCAGATCTCTTTCCCACCCCTTAATTATTTTAGCTGCCCTTTTCCAGTAACATTTTGTCATTCTTGAGGTACAGCTACCAAAACTATATATAATACAGTAGATAGTAAGAAAGCAATGGTTTTAGAAAATATTCTATTAATATTTTATTTCCATTACATCTATCTCAAGGTCCTCATTATTTCATTGGTCTTGTTGATGGCAGCACACTAGATCAATAACCTTAGGAATTAACAGTAGCTTTCAAACTGTGCTTTGAGAAGCTCTAGTATTCTATAGTACGGAAATGTCAAGAAGCTTCAGTGGGGAGATGGGGGAAGGAGGCTAAGTGGGAAGAGTTCCTGGCAACATCTATGTTTCGACTAGAGTGGTTCTTTTTTTTTTTTTTTGTCTTTTTGCCTTTTATGTGGAGCCGCACCCGCGGCATATAGAGGTTCCCAGGCTAGGGGTCTAACAGGAGTTGTAGCTGCTGGCCTTTGCCACAGCAACGAGGGATCCGAGCCACGTCTGCAACCTTCACCACAGCTCATGGCAACGCCGGAGCCTTAACCCACTGAGCAAGGCCAGGGATTGAACCTGCAACCTCATGGTTCCTAGTCGGATTCGTTAACCACTGAGCCACGAAGGGAACTCCCATCGACTAGAGTGGTTCTATGGTGGCTCTAAAATGTCTTCATGGGAGGGTTAAGAGGCAGCAATCTTTTAAAGTACTAAGGGACCAGTCAGAAATATTTGTGTGACAAGGAACTCAACTCAATATTCTGTAATACCCTACGTGGGAAGAGGAATTTGAAAAAAAATGGGTATGTGTATATGTATAACTGAATCACTTTGCTGGACATAGGAAACTAACACAACATTGTAAATCAACTCTACTCCAATTAAATTAAAAAAAATAGGGAGTTCCCACTGTGGCTCAGTGGTAATGAACCTCAGTAGTATCCATGAGGACATGGGTTTAATTCCTGGCCTCACTCAGTGGGTTAAGGAGCCACTGTTGCCGGGAGCTGTGGTATCAGTTGCTGATGTGGCTCTGATCTGGCGTTGCTGTGACTGTAGTGTAGGCTGGCAGCTGCAGCTCTGGATTTGACCTCTAGCCTGGGAACTTCTGTATGTCACACGTGTGGCCCTAAAAAGCAAAAAGCCAAAACCAAAACCAAACAACAAAAAAACACGTGCAATATATCCAGTATCTTGTGATAACCTATAATGGAACATAAAAAACCCTAAAGCACAAATCACTATGCTGTACACTTGAAACTAATACAATGTTGTAGATCAACTATACCTCCAAAAAAATAAAAATAAAAAACCCAAAAAACCAAACATGTGAGCAAATATGCTGCTTTAACTTATATCACTTATTACTTTGAAGTGGCTTTGGAGGAACTGACAGAGATGGAGGCAATGAAAGGCTAAAGAGCCCAAGTTAGCCCTTGGTACACAGCTATATATATATTTTTTTTATCTGCTTTATTGAATAGCTTTTTCTATTAGATTTAACTTCAAAAAAGTAGATATAGTTTTTCTTAAAAGTCTGGAAACCACTAGTCTACAAGGGATTCTCAAGATCCTAAAGATGGTGAATGGTCTAGAATTAAATTATATGTTTTTTATAATATTTATTAGCTGTAGCCAGTAATTAAGTTTATTTTCAAATATGTTGGTGAGTTTATCTTGACACATTTCTTTTGTCCCTACTTGTACAAATAAAAAGATAAAACATCACTCTAGATAAATATATCTTGGCCTGAATGCCAAAGTCAGTAAAAAGAAAAAGACTGCTTGGATTAGACATTGGCCTGTTTTTGAACTTGATGTAACTTCTTTATTTTTCAATGCTTCTCAGGCATTTATAGACTCCAATGGTGCTTGAGAAGAGAAATGTGCTGCACTGCTATGAATTCCAAATTGGGAGAACAAAATATCCATTCAAAAGTACAGTGTCAAATTGTTTATATCTTCAGTTTATGTATTGAGGTTAGAAATGGAAGGAAACACAATCTGAATCCAAAATACTAGAGGGTGAGTAAAATGAAGGATTCATCTGTGTTATTTATTCTGGAAATGTACAAGCAATAATGAAAAAAGTAGTTTCTCTTACTTTACCAAGGAGGACCGCCATTTTGTGACGCCATCTGCCTTTATTTAGAGAAGCAACTCTGATCCAAATATTTAACTGTGAATTATAAATCCACACATCACGGCCATTGATTCTTCCACCTTTAAATGCAAAACAATTCACACACACTAATATGCATATCACCAAGAGATCTATGTCAGAGGCAGAGATAATGAAAACACTGATTTATTCACCCAGTCCAAGAATTTGAGGATTCAGTTCAATAAATGAAACATGGAAACTTAAAACTTAATGGAAATGATTTTACAGAGCAGATTTAACTTTGTTCACTGTTATCTTGAGGAATAATAATCATACGTCCAATAACAAAATGTAGACCATGAATTTTACAGGTGTATAAGACTCACTTTGGAGTCAGACAACAGAAGCACCTGAACAACAGATTTATTACAGAAAGTTTTTTTAATGCCCCATTTTTTAAAAAGCATACCACTGTACAAAATACAGTATGTGTTGTTATACTGTTCAATGTATAGTAATATAGGAACTTGCAAAGCAGGTAAAATTATTTAACTAACAAACTTCAGATCACAGATGCTGTAGTTATACTTTGCATAAGCCTGTCACTTTATTGTCTGTTTGATTTTAGAGGTAACATATCACATATTATTAAAAAAAAGTTCAAGATAAGAATTTTAAGGAAACTTTTATTTCACGAATTTTGGGGAGAAGTTCAGAAAATATGGGTGGATTAGAGATGCATAACTCTGAGTACATTTCACTTTGCCTACTTTACTATGTTCCTCAAAGCAAACAGGTAAAAGTTTTGAAAATCATACCATGTTCTATATGTATTTGTGAGCATATAAAAGTAATATGGTTAAAGGCATTTTCTGGTGAATCTTTTACAAATCATTCTGCACCAACCTGTGCCTGTTTTTAAGAGCAAAAAGTCATTTTTGGTTTTATTTGCTGTATAATTTGATCTGCCTATAGTGCATGTGTTCACTTTCACCCATTTTCCTTTGAGACACTGTTATGGTTTAAAACAGCCAAGCTGTGTTTAAATTAAAAGTAGCTACTGTAATAATTCTTTAATTACCTGAAACAAGAATGTCATTCCTTAGAGCACAGACCGCATACTCTGATTTGGTAAATTCTGGAAGCTTAGCCAAAGATTTCCACTCTCCTGTCACAGGATCATAACACTCAGTGTATGGAAGATTAAATCCTCCAACTCGTTCACAGCCTCCAACGACAACTATTACCTCAGAATAGCCAGTTGACCTAAAACAATTATTATAAAAATACAGAAATAACAAATTAAAATACACTCAAGATTGTTTAAAACCATAAGAGCATTCCATTGTCATAAAGACACTATTATAAACAAACAGTTAAGTTTATTCTACAGGCATGTATCAACCAATACAGGCTGAAATTACTACTTACTCTGAGAACATGTACAAGGGATTTAGTGCTGTCTTTCTGCAGAAAATTTCTACGGTTATTTTTTTTTCTATGAGTTTTATCTTAAAAATTATAAAGTGGTCCAAAGATCTTACCCAATACAATTGGGACCTGGTAATATTAAGGATGACTTTCAAATGCAGTCTTGCAGCAATTCAGATACTCATAACCATACAAGATAAGATAATGCACTTTTTCTAAGTGTTGGAAAAGGGTGCTTTTTCATCAGATTACTAGTTCTTTAAAACAAAATTCATAGTACAATCCAGGTACCACTTATAAGTACCTATATATATTTGTTCAGAGTATATATATTTGTTCAGACATTATTTTTAAAAATAATTTTTAAGTTAAGTAAATTAAGTAATCCAACTTAAAATGTTGGATGGTGACTAAAAATGTCAACAGAGTTTATAACAAAGAATGCTAAAGGAAAAGTGCAAGATGAAAAATGGCACAGAAGGAAAGGTCTGATCGATACTATGTAAATAATGTGTCTGGAAAGGACATACCAAAGTGCTAATGATGGTTTTCTTTGGATTGTGTGGCTTCCTCTTTTCTATCAACACAAATTTTCAAAACAATAATAAGCATGGCTACTTTTAGAGTGGAAAAGACAACTTTTAAGAGCACTAAAGGAATCCTAAGGTTTATGTTAATTACTGGCTTCTTTTACTTTGTAGCTTAAAATTACAATAGAGACAGGAAAAACTAAAAGCTTATCCAAGCTTTTTTTTTGTTCATAAGTCTCATGAAAATGAAAAAGTCTTGTAATTACTTTTTAAGTCTCACAAAGAAAAATGCTAACAATCCCTCTTTCCTTACGTAAATGTGTAGGGAAAAAAGGCCACATCAGAACACCCCAATTTGTAGTTTTACTTAGTGTGATGTTTTACAATTACACTAGAAAAAAAACAAAGTTAAGCAACATTGGTATGTCCCTTTAAGAGAGCTGCCATAGTCTAGCTACACTTACAGCTATTTCAATTAAAAAATCATGCACCTAGTCCATGCCAGGCATACTTTTTCCATTATAAAATATGAAATATATATTGTAGAAAATAATTTTATTCACAGATGGAATAAAAATTACTTTTAGGAAGTCAGTGAATTATATAACCCTAATCTGATACATAGTAAAATATTATCAGAAGGACTAAAATACTATCAGTAATATTTACTATTTCCAAATAATTCCAAAGTGTAAATATTAAAATTAAGTAGTGGAGGAGTTCCCGTCGTGGCTCAGTGGTTAACAAATCCGACTAGGAACCATGAGGTTGCGGGTTCGATCCCTGGCCTTGCTCAGTGGGTTAAGGATCTGGCGTTGCTGTGAGCTGTGGTGTAGGTTGCAGATGCGGCTTGGATCCCACGTTGCTGTGGCTGTGGTGAAGGCCAGCAGCTACAGCTCCTGTTAGACCCCTAGCCTGGGAACCTCCATATGCTGCGGGTGCGGCCCTAGATAAGACCAAAAAAAAAAAAAATAAGTAGTGGATAGCACCAGACGCTTAGTAGTTTACTAATTTATCCTTCTTTCCATAGAAGTATTATTTCCTAAAATCTCCCCTGAAATACTTCTAAGACAAATCTGCATGATATTCCTTAAGTCTTTTTTGTTGACTGACCGAAACTAAAATTGCTAAATACTGTACTAGGGTTCAGTCACTCCTAATTGTTTTAGCATGAAGTCAAGGTAATTATTACATAGAATTTTGATAGGATTTTGTTTTATACATTCTTTATAGCATTTTTACTTGTTATATACATTCCCTTTGCTTGAATTTGCTTGCTTTTCCCGAGACTTCTTAGCCCAACAGACATATATTGCCCATTTTGTACCTTGGAACAAAAAGAGAAAACAGCCCAAAAAGCTAGTGGCTAAAATATTTAATCTCACTAAATAAAGGATCATTTCAGTGTCTACATGTATTTATCTGAAAGGATCAGCACACTAGCAGTTTTGCCTAACTGAAGACCTTATTTGCAACCAAATGGCTTTTAATTTAGAGACAAATCTGGTGTTCTCATTAGAGACTGTTAACTCGTTAAAATAGTTGCTTTTTTACTTCTTGAGCTTGGAAAAATATTTATCTGAGGCAGGAAGATGACTGACTTAAAGGAAATGAGTTGCTGCAGCCGGTAATGGTGACTAGAATAAAAAAATTAGCCAAGATGATAGTAAATCATGAATAAAATTCTGGATACTCACGCAATCTATTTTTTAAAGTGAGTGTTATTTTATTTTATTAATCCTTTAAAGTGAAAATTCTGATTTTATTTTAATCCTTTAAAGTGAAAATTCCATCACAAGTGACAAAATAACAAATATTTGCTACTTAAGTATTAAGTCTCACTATTTGTTCCTAGGAAAGTGTAACAAGCAAATTATCTTTTTTCTACAATGGTAAATATATCTTTTTAAAATCCTCTTCTTTTACCATAAATTTAAGAAAAGATAAAATTAAAAGATCATATTTTTAATTTATGTAAAAGATAAAATAATTACACATTCATAGGATATTCTAAACCAATCAACCAGAGGTAAAATAATTACCAGGTTCAGTTAAGAATCTCAAAAGGTGAAATACAGGACTAACTGCCTGAAATAATATATATATTTAATATTAATGGAAACACATCAGAGACAGATGAAGTACCAAACTTTCAACAACAAAAAGGGGTCAAAATGTGATCCTGGCTAATAAGAAAAATAACTGAATACACTTGAAAAACACAAATGGAAATGTTTCCATACAGTGGGAAGTTGGAAAGGAGAGGAAGGGGTGTTAGTAACATAGTTTATTAATCAAAAATAAATAAATACCTGAAAAACCAAGCCATCAAACCAAAATAATGAACTCAAATAGAAATATGAAGCTTTAAGACCTAAAAAGACCTAAGGGCTCTCTAGTCTATATGATTTACTAAACTCAAGGTACTAACTGTACATCAAAACAGAAGACTGGTTAGCCCTAAAAGCAGTAAGTAAACGAATGAAAAAATGAATGAATGAATAATAATCACCAAGGCAAACGTTTTCTGTGCCCATTCAGGTTAATGTCTAAAGGAAAACAGAACCTTATCTAAGCAAACCTGAACATTACTGGTTCTTTAGTAAAGTATATTTTATGGTGGGTGAGAGACTTCCTCAAGCTATACTAGCTGAGAAGACACTAGTTCTAAACATCTACTAGTTCTAAAGTTCTAAAGATCCTTTGTTTGGATTCCAAACAACCTTTGAAAACTTTGGCTTCCCAAGTGATGACTTGCCCACATAAGAGAATATGCTTGAGAGCTGACAAACTATTTAGTCTGTTTGACAGTTCCATTTCTTTTTTTTTTTTCTTTTTAGGACCGCACCCGTGGAATATGGAGGTTTCCAGGCTAGAGGCTCAATCAGAACTACAGCTGCCAGTCTATGCCACAGCCACAGAAATGCAGGATCTGAGCTGTGTCTGCGACCTACACCACAGCTGATGGCAACGCTGGATCCTTAACCCACTGATCGAGGCCAGGGATTGAAAGCGCAACCTCATGGTTACTAGTCGGATTCGTTTCCACCGGGCCAGAACGGAAACTCCAGACAGTTCCATTTCTTATTGCAAATAAATACGTATAAACTAGAAGATTAATGAGTTAATTAGTCTCTCATAATTAACATTAAATCTGCTCCTAATAGTGTGATCTATTCTTACTGCACCAAATAAAAGTTTCTGGGAGTTCCTGTTGTGGCTCAGCGGTAATGAACCCAATTAGTATCCTTGAGGATGTGGGTTTGATCCCTGGCCTCACTCAATGGGTTAAAGACCCGGCGTTGCTGAGAGCTGTGGTGTAGGTCACAGACACAGCCTGGATCCCACACTGCTGTGGTTGTGGTGTAGGCTGGCAGCTACAGCTCTGATCGGATCCCTAGCCTGGGAACTTCCATATGCCACAGGTGTGGTCCTAAAATGCCAAAACAAAAACAAAAACAAACAAACAAACAAACAAAAAAGTTTCTGAGCCTAGAGGAATTACTGGATCAAGGTTCATCAATATAAATGACTCCTCAAGAGGCTATGCCAGCTATAAACCTTGTGGCTTTCTAAATTTGTAAAGGTAGTTTCAATTTGTATGGTAGGGCTTTCCACCTGAAACTAAAATAGGCAGAATAAGTTCTATAAGGAAATGTTTAACTATTCAAAAGATTCCAAATGTTTACTCTTAAAAATCAACACTTATCTAAGAATTTATTATCAGGAACCGATCACGGATGTGCTTACATAGCCACAAAGATGTTCCTCTCACTGGTAAAAAAAAATCAGAGTTTAAATGTGGGTGGGATGGTTATGGTACACGGTAGTGGATTTCATGGCATGAAAATATGTTTACCACATATTAAATGATAACAGGAGACTATAAAATAGATTACAACTCTGAAAAAGAAGTAATAAATTCATAGAGAATAAAAGGGAAGAATTAAGCCAAGTGCCAGTGTTACTGCTTGAAGATACCGGTGTTATTTTTTGTTATCTCCAACTGATATAAATCACTCCTTCCCCTCCTCTTTGCCTCAAGTTAAGAAAGAACAAAGAAAAAAAAAACCCCATACCATACTATTAATAGCTACTACTGGTTTGCCTGCTCTTACGTATGGGGCAAGAATTTCAGCTATCCCTTTTCTGCTACATGATCCTGCTCCCCTGCCATAGGTAACAACTGTCCAGAGAAGCCTGTCTGGCTGAATCAGAGATTATCTCTCCACACGAAAGGGAGAGATTCAATCTCTCTGGGTAACTGAACTTATAATATAATATAGATCATAAGGGGTCATATCTAGCCAAACTAGTGAGAGAGAATGATGCAGATATGCAGAGAACAGCAGAGGCAAGAGGTAGAGAGAGGGCATAGCCTGGTTTCCGATGTCTTTTCATTAGCCTATTCTAGTCTTCTTAGAAGTCCTGTTGAATTTCTGCCCTTAGGTTCTATAAGATACTGATTTCCCACACTTACTTACTTACTTACTTATTTATTTATTTATTTATTTTTTGCTTTTAAGGGCCGCACCTGCAGCATATGGACGTTCCCAGGCAGGAGTCTAAACAGAGCTACAGCGGCTCCTATGCCACAACCAGAGCAACGTGGGATCCGAACCTCGTCTGCAACCTACACCACAGCTCACGGCAACGTTGGCTGGATCCTTAACCTACTGAGCAAGGCCAGGGATCAAACCTGCAACCTCATGGTTCCTAGTCAGAGTTGTTTCCACTGTGCCACGATGGGAACTCCCCTATACCCTTTTAATATATCTATCTCCCTTCTACGCTTATGCTGGTGAGCAGGATAGGGGTTAAACTGGAGCCTCAGCAATGCCAGATCCGAGCCACCTCTGCGACCTATAACCCAGCTCGTGGCAAATGTCTGATCCTTAACCCACTGAGCAAGGCCAGGGATTGAACTTGAATCCTCACGGATACTATTTGGGTTTGTTAACACTGAGCCACAACAGGAACTCCTTTTCACTCTTTATTATGGAAAATTTCAAATTCTTTTTTAAGAGACGTATAATATCCCATTCATGGATACCATAATTTATTTAATCCTTCTCAATGATTTATTTAATCCTTCTCTTAATATTTAACTTGTTTCTAGAATTTTTTCATCGCAAACAACGTTCAGTGAATATTCTGGTATATATGTCTGATAATTTATAGCCTAGATTACTAGAAGTGGAATTGCTCAGTCACAGGACACGTACACTTTAAATTTTGCTGGACATAAAAACTGCCATCCAAGAGTTCCTGTTGTAGCTCAGCAGTTAACAAATCTGATTAGCATCCACGAGGACACAGGTTCGATCCCTGGCCCGCTCAGCAGGTTAAGAATCTGGCATTGCCATGGACTGTGGTGTAAGTCATAGATGTGGCTCAGATCCTGTATTGATGTGGCTGTGGCGTAGGCTGGCAGTTACAGCTCCTATTTGACCCCTCGCCTGGGAACCTCCATATGCCCTGGGTGTGGTCCTAAAAAGACAAAAGAAAAAAAATGAATGAAGACCTGTATGTGCTGATATAGAACAACCTCCAAGATCTTTTAAGTGATAAAAAACTTAAGGTATAGAACAGTGAGTACATAAAAAACAGTAGGGACATATGTGTGTAAACACATACATGCTTCTATACGCAATGAATATGTCTAAAAAGAGTTAAAAAAAAAAACTGGTAATGGGGAGGTATCCTTTAGGGATGATACTGATACATCAAGGGTCAAGCAGACCCTTGTACACATGCATGCAGTACTTTCAAGTAAAAATGAGTTCAAAATAACAATGAACTAACATGTATAAAAACGGTAAACCGTGTATCTGATGATATAGCAGATTACCACTCTTAAGAGGGACTAGAACAAAAATTCAGAACACTGAGTACAAAAATATTATTTCTCAAAAAAAAAAAAAAATCTTGGAGTTCCCCTGTGAAGAAGTGGGTTAAGGATCTGTTGTTAACACTGCTGTGGCATGGGTCTGATCCCTGGCCTGGGAACTTCTATATGTCACAGGTGTGGCCAAAACAAAAAAAATGTAACCTTAGTTTTCTCATTGATTTCTTCAAGAACTTGAACTTCTCTTCATTACGGAAATTAGTTTCCTGTTTTCATTATATAGTAACTGATTATTAGACAAGAGATAGAAGATATTAGAAGAGACAAGCAGTTAATTAACTAATTCCAAGCCCAACATGACGACCTTATTAAATCTTAGCTATCTCTATTGCTTAGTGGAATATGGCAAAGATTTTTTTTCATAGATAGGAACAATTTATACTTAAAAAATAAACCATTTGGTAGCAAACCACATTTCCACATTTGTGCTCTATAAAAGTACAGCACAAATTCACAATATATTTTGATTATTCATGAAACCATCAATAATTATTATTAAAGCATTTAAGCATCAAATGCTAAGCTATGCATTTTTCATATGGTATTTCTAATCCTCACAACAATCTTACAAGGTAGATGGCATTATGCTTATTTTACAGATGAGGAAGCAACAATCTTACAAGGTAGATGGCATTATGCTTATTTTACAGATGAGGAAGCTGATACATAGAGAAGTTAAAATGCTTTATCCATGGTTATGTATTTAACCAGTTACGACGAGCTAGATTCCAGTCCAGGCCTATCTGATTCTGAAGCCAGTACCCTTTTTAAAATTTTTGCTATTATAGTTGATTTACAATGTTCTGTCAATCTTTGCTATACAACCAAGTGACACACACACACACATACTTTCTTTTTTTCACATTATCCTCCATCGTGTTCCATCACAAGTGACTAGGTATAGCTCCCTGTGTGAAGCCAGTATTCTTAATGCATCATGAGGCTTGCACTTGGTATTACTAAAAAATGGTATTATACATTAGTGTAGAGATTTAAAGTTGTATAACATATTAATAAAAGGAGAAATCTATCCCTACTCCTTCTGTTATTGGGCTACACTATTTTTTATTTATGTACCTAAGGTTTACAACTGGCGGTGCAGGTTATCAAAGCTTTCATGGTCTTACGTTCTGTATATTCTTTCTAGGAAACTGCCATCACATTCTGCTTTTAATAATATATCTTGGGGTTTTCTCTGTTATTTAAGAGACACATGGGTATATATAAGTAGACAATCCAGTATGCATTGAGCTCTGGAGAATATGGCACATGATAAACACTAAAGAAATACTGGATGAGGAGTTCCTCTGTGGCCCAGTGGTTTAAGGAGCTGGCATTGTCACTGCTGCAGCTCTGATTGCTGCTGTGGCGTAGGTTTGATCCCTGGCCCAGGAACGTTCACATGCTGCACATGTGAAATATTGGATGATGTGAAGAGTATAACCTAAATGTACAGCGGTGGGATCAACTGCCATTGTCCTAACCCAGAGATAAACCTGGGCTAGGGGTCGAATCAGAGCCACAGCCGCCGTTCTACGCCACAGCCACAACGATGCCAGATCCCAGCAACCTCTGTGACCTACACCACAGCTCGTGGCAAAACACCAGATCTTTCACCCACTAAGCAAGACCAGGGATCAAACCCATATCCTCACGGATACTAGCCGGGTTCGTTACCACTGAGCTACAACAGAAACTAATTTTTTTTTTTTTAAATGACTATACCCATAGCATGTGGAAGTTCCCAGGCCAGGTACTAAATCCGAGCCACAGCTGTGACCTGTGCCTCAGGTCAGATCCTTTAGCCCACTTCATGGGGCCAGGGGGATCAAACTGGCCACCACAGAGACATTGAATCTTAACCCAGTGTGCCACAGCAGGAACTCCCTAGAGCTAATGTTTGCATCAATAATGGTAGAACAACTAAGGGTGGACACAGATATGCTGTCTCCTAATGTGATGCAATGGGATATATACATTCCCAAGAATAAATTCTAGCCAAAAACATTTAACTTGTCTTCACTGAGCTGAAATTTGTAGAGCTAATTTCCAGTTTCCAGAAAACACAGCTACATGTAGCTAAAGTTAACACCATAAGGAAGCAAACAGACTAATACAGAAGGTGAGATATGTTTCTGGACAACTTGCCCATGAACAAGTCAGGATCATGAAAAAGAAACTATTTTGGAATAAGAGACTTTCTGGAAATAACCGGATGCAATGAGTGGTACTAGACTGGATCCAAGTTTATTAAGGAACAATATGGAAAAGATTAGGGAAATATGAATATGGTTTGGATATTAAATAATATGAAAGAATTATTCTTTGAGGTTTATTTTGCCTGTGTTATGTTTTAAAGATACATCTTCAAGTAAAAAATAGTTATATATAACTATGTATGTAATTTTGTTGGGGGGGCACACCCACGGCATATGTAAGTTCCCAGGTTAGGGGCTGAATCAAAGCTGCAGCTGCTGGCCTGCACCACAGTCACAGCAACACTAGATCTGAGCCGCCTTTGCAACCTACACCACAGCTCATGGCAATGCCGTATCCTTAACCCACTGAGTGAAGCCAGGGATCGAACTGCATCCTTTTGGATACTAGCCTTGTAACCCGCTGAACCACAACAGGAACTCCCTATATATGTAATTTAAAAAAAAAAAAAGGCTAAATGAATGAAAAAGTCTTGGCTGGAGATATAGCTTTGATAAGTCAATAGCAAGCATGGTAATTAAGACCAGGAGAAGAGATAAGATCATCTAGGGTAAGAAAAAGAGATATGAACCAAGTGAATATCATTTCAAAGACTAGATAAAGAACTATCAAGTTGAAAAATAGTAGCTGAAGAAGATGACCATGAGGGAAATGGTACTCCCAAAGCTAATGGAAGAGAGTTTCAAGAGGGATTAAAGCAATTTAAAATGTTAGATCCTAAAGGGAGATCAAAGTGAATAAAGACTGAAAAGACGCCAGCAAATAACAAATAGAAGGTCAGTGATGATCTGATTGAGAGGAGTTAAAGTAGAGTGACTGGAGCAGAAGTCAGAGCAGTTGAAGAAGTAGAGACATGACTCAAAGTTTAGAGCTTCTCCCAAAGATGAGAACCTGTATAGATAATACATGTTGTTCAGAGAAGGAAATTCCTAGTGATAGGTACTAACGTGCAGTAACAGAGAAGTGAAAGATAGAATATTAAGGGACAGAGGTGATGGCAGATTTGTAAAACAGAGGATTCCTCTGCAGATTTCTCATGTATTGCATACATAAAATAAATTATCTGCTATTAAGTTTACAATAGTCTGCAAATTCAATATAACTATGGTTTTTCTTCCTATTGACCTCCTAAAGAAAAGTGATATTGAAATCTTATATACAGATGTGTTTCACTATATGAAATGGATTAGTTCCCTTAAAAATTGGATGTAAGACTGTATTTTTGTAAATCAGGTAACTAAGAAAATCAGAACATTCCCTAATTATAATCTAAACCCAATTATCTTTAGGCTGCATTCTGATTTAATTCCAGTTAAATCTTTATAAATAAATACTGTTAATATAAATGATTTATTTTGATTCTACAACATATATCCCTTGGTCCCTATTCTAACCCTATATAGGCAGAAGATATGTGGAACAGATATTATTAACTCTGACACAAAACCATTCTGTCTACCACAAGGGGAATCTGTCTGGAAAAATACACAATTTTTCCCTTGGAGAGATAATGTTTGTCCAGAAAACTTCTGGAACAGTCCCAAAGCCGTTTGGCTTTTTTCTTCTTCCTTTTTTAATGGCTGCACCACGGTATATGGAAGTTCCTGGGTCATGAATTAAATCCAAGCCTACACAGTGACCTGAGCCCCTGAGGTCTGATTCTTAACCCACTGCACCACAGCAGAAACTCCCTTATTAATACATTTAAGCTTTCCTTATTAATACATTTAAGAATCTTGGTCTTTCACATTTTTAAGCTCAGCCGAAGCCTCTTAACAGTCCTACAAAGAACTTAAAAAAATCATCAGTATAGTTTATTATAGAATAAAATTGTAGCTTTTTGTTGTTAAAAGAGTAAAAAAAAAAATTTTTTTTTTTCTGTTTAGGGCAGCACCTGTGGCATATGGAAGTTCCCGGGCTAGAGGTCAATTCTAAGAGGCAGCTGCTGGCCTACACCACAGCCACAGCAATGCCAGATCCAAGCTGCATCTGTGACCTACTCCAGAGTTTATAGCAACTCCAGATGCTTAACCCACTGAGCAAGGTCAGGGATTGAACCCGCGTCCTAGCCCCTAGCTGGGCTCTTAACCCTTTAAGCCACAACAAGAACTCCAAATAAAGTATTTGTTTCTTATAAAACAAGTACTTTTAATAAAGGACATCTGACTTTAAGGGGAAAAAATGCACTTTCTTATCCTAAAACAAAGAAGTATTACATTATTTTTTGTAATAACAGTTACCCAATATTGTACCCAATTTATAAAAAAGTTCAGACAGTCAACTACTGGGAGTTTTCTTAAAGTGGGTCAGATCAACACTGCATTACATAAATAATAACAGCTAATAATATTTTAAGCATTTCCCATGTACCACTTTCTATGCTGAGTACCTTAAGGATTATTACATTTATAGTTTCACTGGCAAAACCTGTGAGGTAAGCACTACTTATCATTGTTCTCATTTTACATATGGGAAAACAGATTAAATCTTGCTATATACAAATTACTGTAGATTTTAAAGACATATTATCTCACAATGTGGTGAATATTAATTAAAGACATGCTATGTCACAATATGTTAAATTTTAATCACATTCCAAAAAAATGATAATCAAAATCAATGCTAAATTTTTTTTGTCTTTATCTAGAGCCGCACCCGCGGCATATGGAGGTTCCCAGGCTAGGGGTCTAACAGGAGCTGTAGCCGCCGGCTTTCGCCACAGCCACAGCAACACGGGATCCGAGCCGCATCTGCAACCTACACCACAGCTCACAGCAACGCCAGATCCTTAACCCACTGAGCAAGGCCAGGGATCGAACCCGCAACCTCATGGTTCCTAGTCTGATTCGTTAACCACTGAGCCATGAAGGGAACGCCCTAAAAATGTTCATTTGAGAGCTATGCTACAATGAATTTATAGGAAAAGTGGAGATAGTGTAGGAAAACAAAATAAAGACTAGTTTCACAGCAATGTGAACATATTTAACACTATTAAACAGTACGCTTAAAATGGTTAGAATGTCAGTTTGTCAGAAAAATATTTTAAAAATTCTTTACCATAGTATTTCTCATCATGGCCATTTTTTGCTTATTCACGGTAAAATACACTAATACTATTCCTTCCATTATTAAGGTATAGAGATTATTTTTCTAGAGGCTATGAATTACAATCAATAGGTGTTTTAAATATAGTAACTGTAGCAATAAGAAAAGATCTGACAGCTGGGTTTTACATCTGAGAATTCACTCAATCTATACCAGCTTATTTACTTCAGTTAAAAATACAGGTATTTCATGTTGTTTGTTAAGAAAAATGTTGGTCTGCGAATGAACAAATTATTTGTTTTACAAGCAGAGGCAGTCCCACAGAGTCTAACAAAGTCTTCAGTTACTTTATAGGCAAAGACCTTTGGAAAGAAAAGTGGAATGACTTGGTACCCTACAAAGGCAAAGAGAAGTAAGAAGAAATAGGTTGAAACATGCATAGTTGCGAAGACCCTTTGCAATACCCTCTCATAGCTCAGAACAAAAACAAAAAGTGCTCTTGTTGAATCCAGTCTTCACTGGGAGAGAAATTCTAATGATCTGCAATCTAAAACAAATCTCAAGATTGGATTAAGATGGAGGAATAGAAGGACTGGAGTTCGACTTCTCTCCCGAAAAACAGCAAAACTACAACCAAATGCCGGGCAGCCTTCAACCAAATGGACTCTAAACTTCCAAAAAAGATATTCTACTCCAGAAGACAAAGAGGAGACCACATCAAGAGGTAGGAGGGGCGATACCTCCAGGGTGGGAAGCCCCACAGACTGGAAAGTAACTGCATCAGAGACTCAGCTATAGGACTGAGAGTTCTGAGCCCCACGTCAAAATCCCACGTCTGGGGATCAGGCACAGGGAGAAAGAGCCCCTGGAGCATCTGGCATTGAAGGCCAGCGGGGCTTGTGTGCAGGAGCTCCACAGGACTGGGGGAAACAGAGACCCCCATCCTTGAAAGGCACACACAGAACTTTCACGTGCACTGGGTCCCAGGGCAAAGCAGTCTCCATAGGAATCCGGGTGGAACCTGACTGCAATTCTTGGAGGATCTCCTGGGAAAACAGGGGTGACTGTGGCTTGTTGTGGGGGAAGGACACTGGAGGTGAAGCTCTCGGGAACATTCATTAGCCTGCATTTCTCTGGAGGGGGCCATTTCTGGGAAAATCTGGTCCCTCCCATCAGTGTTGAGAAGTCCCAGGCCAAACAATAATCCAGGTAGGATCACAGCCCCACCCATCACTAAACAGGCTGCCTAAAGACCCCTCAGGCACACAGCCAGCCTCTAATCTCATCCAGAGACAAAGCCCCACCCATCAGAGGGAGAGGAATCAACCCCACCTACCAGTGGGCAGGCATCACTCCCTCTCATCAGGAAGCCTACAGCAAGCCCCCTCCATACCAACTTTAGCCACAGGGGAGGCAAACACCTGAACTAAGAGAGGCTACAACTCTACTGTTGGCAAAAAGGTCACCACACCAAAAACCTATAAAAATGAAAAGACAGAAAACTGTAACTCAGATAAGGGAGAAAGAGAAAAGCCCAGAAAAACAGCTCAGTGATGAGATTACCAGCCTCTCAGAAAGAGACTTTAGACTGTTGATGCTGAAGATGATGCAAGGCATTGGAAATAGACTGGAGGCAAAGACTGATAATTTACAGGAAACACTGAGCAGAGAAATACAAGCTGTAAAAATTAAACAAGAAGAGATGCAAAATACAATAACTGAAATAAAAAATTCATTAGAAGTAGCCAACAGTAGAATACAGGAGGCAGAAGAACGAATCAGTGAGGTGGAGGACAGATTAGTGGAAATCACTAATGTGGAAGAGAAAAGAGATAAAAGATTGAAAGGAAATGAGCAGAATCTCAGAGAACTCTGGGATAATGTTAAACGCTCCAATATCCGTATTATAGGGGTGCCAGAGGGAGAAGAGAGAGAGAAGGGGACAGAAAAAATATCTGAAGAGATAATAGCCAAAAACTTCCCTAATATGGGAAAGGAACCACTCACTCAAATCCAGGAAGCGCAACGCATACCATATAAAATAAACCCAAGGAGGAACACCCCGAGACACATATTAATCAAAATGAGCAAAATTAAAGACAAAGAGAAAATATTGAAAGCAGCTAGGGAAAAGAAACAAATGACATACAAGGGAACCCTAATACGGTTATCACCAGATTTTTCATCTGAAGCTCTGCAGGCCAGAAGGGAGTGGCATGATATACTTAATGTGATGAAAGGGAAAAACTTCCAACCAAGATTGCTTTACCCTGCAAGGCTCACATTCAGATTTGAAGGAGAGATCAAAACCTTTAAAGATAAGCAAAAGCTAAGAGATTTCTGCAACACTAAACCAGCTTTACAACAAATCCTAAAGGAACTTCTCTAGGCAGAAAAGAAAAGGCCACAACTAGAATCAAAAACACCACAAATGACAAGGCTCACCAATAAAGGCGTATATACAGTAAAGATACTAAATCATCCATGCACAACTATGCTACCAAAATCAGAAATCATGAGAAGAGAGCACAAATGCAAGTCACCGGAGACACATGTGCAATTAAGAAACCAACAACTTAAAACAATCTCATTTGTATATAGACTCCTATGTCAAAACTTCAGGGTAAAAAAATAAAAGCAACAAAAACCTCAAACAGTTAATACAACGGCAATAAGAAGATATATATCAGTAATTACCTTAAATGTTAATGGACTGAATGCCCCAACCAAAAGACATAGACTAGCCGAATGGATACAAAAACAAGAAAACAACCAATGGATCACTGAAGAAATCAAAGAGGAAATTAAAAGGAACGGAATAACATTTATAGCAACATGGATGAACCTAGAAATTATCATACGAAGTGAGACCAGTCAGACAATTAGAAAGCAACACCCAATGCTACCGCTTACATGTGGAAACTAAAGAGACACAATGAACTTCTTTGAAGAACAGACAATGACTCACAGATTCTGGAAACCTTGGTTTTTCAAATAAGACAATGTCGGGGGTGGGGGATGCACTGTGGGTTTGGGACACAAAATCTATCGAATTGACTTATGATCTTTGTGTACCTATAACTGAATTAAAATTCATTGTTAATTAAAAAAAACAAAACAAATCTCAACTTATATAAAGCCACACGTAGACGATACATATAAACGACGATACTGAAATTACACTCAGAAGATTTTAAAATATTTTAAAAACAAAAACTTTTGTTAATTATACTATTGTTCATATATAAACAGTCTTCTTACCTGCGTGGCCTAGTCCTTGGGGACATCATTTCATTCCCAAGTATGTGGTATCGTCTTGCTTCATGCAACAACTGGTAACACTCAGGAGAATTCTGGATCAATTGGTCCACCTCAACTGTTTGAACAAAGTAGTTGGGATGCAACAGAGGGAGTCTCACATGTGTCAGGAGCTCATGTAACAGTGGTCTTCTCAGATCAACAGCACGATAGACCCAGCGCATGACAGCTTCAAAAACCATCTCCTCTTTGCCAATAACAAGTTCATCACTACAAATATAATCAATTAGTTCATCTTTGTCAAGCTCAAGAAATTCTTCATGCTGGGATACATCCTCAAAAGTTTGTAATGCAAAATTTTTGCATTTTGTGAAGAGTGTTTTGAGGGAATGGGTATCAGCAAAGCGCTGTATTCCTAAGCAATTACAAGGATCAAGTTGCTCCTCTAAGAACTTGGCACATGCATCACGGAGAACACTAATCTGAAAAAGGCTTGATGTTTCAAAGAGATACTGTACATTCTCTGTGGTGATCTTCACTTTTCCAGTATAAACATACTGCAAAAAACATTCCATAGCTTCAGCTAAAATACCATTGATCTCAACCAGCATTTCTCGGCTTTCCCTGTGGTCATTACAAAACATAGCTCTGAAGTAGCTACTACAGGCTGAGAGAACAGCTCTATGGCAAGGAAATTCTTTTCCTTCCACACAAATGATAACATCTGTGAATAAGCGGCTATCTCGGAATTCATTAAATATTTGCAATATGTTTTCAGCATGGGATGATCCTGAAGAAAAGTCAAAAAACTCTCGACCTGTCAGAGATTTAGGGTCCATTTCAAAAACTTTACGCTTTGTTGCTGGTGAATCACGCACCCCAAGATCCTCTCTGTTTAGTCTTCGTCCCAATATTAGTACCATTGTTACATCAGATGACTATATAATTGTTGAGAAGTAACTGTTAGGGATCTTCCTTACGTGACTAAAAGTAAAAAAAATTAAAACATTTCAATATGTAGAAAATTCAGTATTCAAACTACATAATTTCATTTTGCTGTAACCATTACAACAAAATCAAGCAATATATTTCATGCAGGGTATAAAGCACTATTTCACCTTAATAAAAATGTATACAATTAGAACATTAGGAGTAATTTGCAATAGTACTCTTTAGCCATAGTTGAAAGGATTATATGCACTTTGTAAATTACTAACAACATTCTGTTTCCCTTTTCTGTAACTGGGTTCTTCTACTGAATGTACAGCTGTGAAAATGCTTCAAGACACAGCATTTGACTACATTCAGAATCCTAATATAGATTATTTTAATATAGTGCTCCTAGAGAAGAATTCTGCTGTATCTACCAATGATCTTTAAAAATATGTATGTTGTTTGACCATTAAAATCCCTGTCTAGCAATCTATCCTAAGGAAATAATCAAGATTATATGGAAATATTTATCTACAGATGTTCAATGCTGTATTAATAGAAAATACTTTCTTTTTGTCTTCTTGCTTTATCTAGGGCTGCACAAGCGGCATATGGAGATTCCTAGGCTACGGGTCTAACAGGAGCTGTACAGCAACGTGGGATCCGAGCCGCGTCTGCAACCTACACCACAGCTCACGGCAACGCCGGATCCTTAACCCACTGAGCAAGGCCAGGGATCGAACCCGCAACCTCATGGTTCACTAGTCGGATTCATTAACCACTGAGCCACGACAGGAACTCCAATAGAAAATACTTAAAACAACTTATGGGTGTCTAGTTAAACCACAGTATATATTAAGGATGGAATACAGTCCACGCACCCATTAAAAATTATACAGACTATTGAATGACATGGTGAAATAGTAACCAGATAATAAATGAAAAGCAGATATCAAAAACATGCAAAGAAAATAGAAAAATTTAAGTATCAGTGCATCTACGATTA
Source organism: Catagonus wagneri (assembly GCA_004024745.2). Classification (NCBI taxonomy): domain Eukaryota; kingdom Metazoa; phylum Chordata; class Mammalia; order Artiodactyla; family Tayassuidae; genus Catagonus; species Catagonus wagneri. Next base: position 39,395,357 of record PVHT021183693.1, on the reverse strand, counting down.
GAAAACAGGAGGCCCATATGCCAAAATGTTGAGATTTACTTTTTTTTTTTTATTTCCCGCAAAACCTGCACTATAATTACATAGTATTAGCCTTTTGGATTTTGTTTTTTTGGTCTTTTTAGGCATATGGGGGTTCTCAGGCTAGGGGTCGAACTGGAGCTTTAGTCAATGGCCTATGCCACAGCCACAGCAACACCAGATCCGAGCCTCATCTGTGACCTACACCACAGCTCATGGCAATACCGGATCCTTAACCCACTAAGCAAGGCCAGCGACTGAACCTGCATCGTCAGGGATACTAGTCAGATTTGTTTGCCCTGAGCCACGACGAGAATTCCAAGGTTTTTTTTTTTTTTTCTTTCCTTTTTAGGGCTGCCCCTGTGGCATAAGGAAGTTCCCAAGCTAGGGGTCAAATAAGAGCTGCAGCTGCAGGCCTACACTACAGCCAGAGCAGTGCCAGATCTGAGCCGCATCTACCACTTATGCCAGCGCTGGTGGCAATGACGATCCTTAACCCATTGATGGAGGCCAGGGATCGAACTGGAATTCTCACAGACATTATGTCAGGTTCTTAACTCAATGCCACAACAGTAATTCCCCAAATATATTTGTAATTGGCTTCTGCCTCTATATACTTTTTATTTCTTCAATGTTTAAATGCAAATGTATTTAGAATGCAAAACAAGGTAACACACTGCAAGTACTAGGAATTTCTCATTTGGCTAGAAGGGACAAGTAAGAAAACATAAATGAGGAGTTCCCACTGTGGTGCAACAGGATCTGTGGCACCTCTGGAGTGCTAAGACATCAGTTCAATCCCTGGCCTGGCACAGTGGATTAAGGATCTGGCATTGCTGCAACTGCAGCTCAGATCTGATCCCTGGCTGCTGCTGGGAGGCCAAAAAAGAAAACAGAGAAAACATAAATGAAACGATACTCTGCTTTCTGTGTCCAATAATTTAGTACTGTATCTTGTATTTTATTGTATCTATATCTGATAAATTTGGGGACAGTAATATTGACTTGTATTAATACAAGGCTGATTAAATTTTTATATGAGTTAAGGGTCTTTTTACGCTATTTTCTGCCCCTTAATTCTCATAGCTATTTTCCTTGGTTGTTTCCTGACAAGAGGTCTTCCACTGCTTTACTCAATGTAAAATTTAAAATCTTGAATTAGAACAGCTATAATATCACCTGTTACTACAAAGTACTCTACAGCAACAAGATACTTGTTTACTGCTTTGTATATAAAAGAGACTATCTCATAGATCTGGGCTATTTCCTTCCAAGCAGCTTTTGCCTGGCTTGTTGGACAGCTTCACCTTCTCCAGACTTCCTGAGAACTCTCCCATTAACCAGTCCACAAAAGCACAAAACGTAAACTCTTTGAATATGAGATGCATTTCAGAGTGTATCTTTTGGACTTCCAGGTGTAATTCACTAGACTTTATTTTCCCATTTTACACAAAAAATTTTTATTTTAACTAGGAATGGTTAAAAATGTAAAGACAAGTTTAATAACATATCAAAGTGTAGTATCTAATATAGGTTTAAGATCTGTCATAAATGAACTTATAATCAAATTGAACATAAAATTAGACTGAATTCTTCTAAAAATAGCAAGCATCAAAGCATCATTATTCCCATTACAAAAAGGAGTAAAAGGGAGCTCCTGTTATGGCTCAGTGGTAGCAAACCAGACTAGTATCCATGAGGACACAGGTTCGATCCCTGGCATTGCTCAGTGTGTTAAGGATCTGGCGTTGCTGTGAGCTATGGTATAGATCGCAGAGGTGGCTCTGATCTGGTGTGGCTGTGGCTGTGGCATAGTCCAGCAGTTGCAGCTCTGATTCGACCCTAGCCTGGGAACTTCCTATGCTGTGGATGTGGCCTTAAAAAGACAAAAAAAAAAAAAGGAAAGAAAGAAAGGAAGGAAGGAAAAGGAGCAAGTAAGTAGGTATCTCTCGACAAAACAAAAGGAAAATATTTGTTCTGAAGACATACATCTGAAAATAATACCTACATAAGTTAGTGGATGCAAAGGTGACCAGACTCCCAGCAACTGACTGCCAAAGTTACATGATTTGTCTAGAAAAGCTAATATCCCATTCTTTCTCTTCCTCATCTCCTTCAGAAGCTTTATTCCTAAAGCTACGATCTTACTTGAAAGGAATTTTTCTTTCTTTCCTTTTTTTTTGGTCACCTGTGGTGTGTGGAAGTTCCCGGGCAAGGGATCAAACCCATGCTAGAGCAGTGACCCAAGTCACTGCGGTGACAATGTCAGATCCTTAACCCACTGCTCCACAAGAGAACTCCTGAAAGGAAGATTTTTAAGAGAAAGAGTCTTCTGATTAAGGGCACTCTAGAGTTTACTTCCAAATGCAGAACTAACAGATGTCATAGAACAAATTTTGAATTGCTAAGTAGATTTAAAAATAAATGGTTTTGGAGTTCCCCTCATGGCTCAGTGGTTAACGAATCCGACTAGGAACCATGAGGTTGCAGGTTCGATCCCTGGCCTTGCTCAGTGGGTTAAGGATCCGGCGTTGCCGTGAGCTGTGGTGAAGGTTGCAGACGCGACTCGGATCCTGCGTTGCTGTGGCTGTGGTGAAGGCCGGCAGCTACAGCTCCTGTTAGACCCCTAGCCTGGGAACCTCCATATGCTGCGGGTGCGGCTCTACATAAAAGGCAAAAAGACAAAAAATAAAAATAATAAATAAATAAATAAATGGTTTTGGTCTATGTCCCAGTAAAAAGAATGGAGATAATGTATTTTAGTATCTCTTTCTTTTTTCTTTTTTTAAGGCCGCACCCATGGCACACAGAGGTTCCCAGGCTAGGGGTCAAATCAGAGCTGTATCCACAGGCCTATGCCACAGCCACAGCAACCCAGGATCCGAGCGACGTTTGCGACCTACACCACAGCTCACGGCAACACTGGATCCCTGACCTGCTAAGCGAGACCAGGGATTGAACCCGCACCCTCATGGATGCTAGTCGGGCTCGCTAACTGCTGAGCCACGACGGGAATGCCAAGTTATATTTTCTAATAACAATATTTAGAGTTTATAAATATTATCAATAAAATACCTTTCTAGCATTTGCTTGGTCAAAGCCCCAGTTTTTCCACACCTAAAACAAACGGAGAACAGTAACATATAAATGAAAGAGTAATTACTTCAAGTGTAAGTAGCATTAACTGCTAATATACTGAAAAAAGGTTTTAGGAGATTTCAGTTTCTGACTGAAGTTTTACTTTTGCATAGAAAACCAATACTGAACAATTCCTTAAAGCAGATTAACATACAGTTATGAAATCAATGAGAAAATCTCAAGTATTCTGGGTAATTCAGGTAAAAAAATTTCAGTGTTTAATCCTTAGCTATCTACATTATCAACATAGAATCACCATGCTTATCGAACAGTTATTTAAAATCTTTTAGTATATAAATGCACACTTCTGCTTTGTTGATCCTTATAGACTTTAGTACCTATAGAAACCAACTGGGAGTTCCCATGGTGGCTCAGTGGTAACAAACCCAACTAGCGTCCATGAGGACGCAGGTTTGACCCCTGGCCTTGCTCAGTGGGTTAAGGATCCAGCATTGCCGTGTGGTGTGGGTTGCAGACACAGCTTGGATCCAGTGTTGCTGGGGCTGTGGTATAGGCTCACAGCTATAACTCTCATTTGACCCCTAGCCTGGGAACCTCCATAGGTTGTGGATGCAGCCCTAGAAAGCAAATAACAATAATAATAATAATAATGATAACGATAATAATAATAATAAAAGAAACCAAGCAATTCTGTACAATTCTTGTAGATTTTCCTTTTCTTCCCTTTTTTTTTTTGGAAAGGGAAGAGAGGAACACTCAAGGGAAAAATACTAGAATCTTGAACTGTGCACAGAATACCAAGAGTATTTAAACACAAGTGGTTCTGGTTTCTGACCTAGATATCTATAAATAGAACTCATAAATTCTTAACAATTTTAGGCAAATTCAAAAGTTGATCTTAACCAAGATTATGGACTACTGATTTTTTTCTACATATATATACAAACACACTTCTCTATACCCCGATTATGCTTTGATTGTGAGGCGAATGTTATCTTGTTTGTTTCCTTTTTGCCTAAGTCAATCTAATTCGTGTGAAACTTGGTAAAGAGTATTTCAACTTGGTCAAAGTAGGGGACTGTCAGTCCTAGGTAAGTAAGTTTCTGCCCAATAAGACAATAAGATCCTGGAGTTCCTGTTGTGGTGCAGTGGGTTAAGGATCCAGCATTGCTGCAGCTGTGGTATAGGCCAAAGCTGCAGCTCGGATTCAAGCCCTGGCCTGGGAACTTCCATATGCTGCGAGTGAGGCCAGGGGGAAAAAAAGAAAAAGAAAAAAATACAATAAGATCCTGAGCCAATGTAGGGATTTGGGTCAATTCAAGAAACAATTCCAGAGAGCCTGCTCTCTGTCTGGCACTGGGGTGGTGAATATTGGACTCAGATCCAATTTTAGACTATGTAAGATTGGCTAAGATTAGAATCAAACAAGAACTCCAAGATTGATACTAAAATAGATTCAGCTACTCCTTGTCAGTCGGCGCCGCGTGCAGGTTTGTGGCTCTGAAGCAGCGGCGGCTGCTAGTCTCCGGCACTATGAGCAGCTTCAGCAGCGAGGAGCGCACCGCGCCCTTCACCCTCGAGTACCGAGTCTTCCTCAAAAATGAAAATGGACAATATATAGCTCCATTTCATGATATTCCAATTTACGCAGATAAGGATGTGTTCCACATGGTGGTTGAAGTACCACGCTGGTCCAATGAAAAGATGGAGACTGCTACAAAGGACCCTTTAAACCCAATTAAGCAAGATGTGAAAAGGGAGAACTCCATTATGTTGCAAATTTGTTCCCTTATAAAGGATATATTTGGAACTACGGTGCCATCCCTCAGACTTGGGAAGACCCAGGACACAATGACAAACACACTGGCTGTTGTGACAATGACCCAATTGATGTGTGTGAAATTGGAAGCAAGGTATGTTCCAGAGGGGAAATAATCAGGGTGAAAGTTCTGGGCATATCGGCAATGATCGATGAAGGGGAAACCGACTGGAAAGTCATTGCTATTAATGTGGATGATCCGGATGCAGCCAATTGTAACGATATTAATGATGTCAAGTGGCTGAAACCCGGCTACCCGGAAGCTACTGTGGACTGGTTTAAGAGGTACAAGGTTCCCGATGGAAAACCTGAGAACCAGTTTGCTTTCAATGCAGAATTTAAAGTTAAGGACTTTGCAGTTGATATTATTAAAAGCACTCATGACTATTGGAGAGCATTAGTGACTAAGAAAACTGATGGAAAAGGAATCAGTTGCATGAATACCACCGTGTCCGAGAGCCCCTTCCAGTGTGATCCTGACGCTGCCAGAGCCATTGTGGATGCTTTACCACCACCATGTGAATCTGCCTGCACAATACCAACAGATGTGGATAAGTGGTTCCATCACCAGAAAAACTAAGGCTATTTCTCTGGAATACAAGCTGATACTGCTGCATCTTATTCATGTCTAAAAGCATCAGATACAAAGCAGTAGTTTTACAAAGCTTTAAATTTGCACAACAAATCTAATTAATCAAATTCTGATGTGAACCCATTCAGTTATGTTATTCATAATGCTATCCATGTAATAGCATTTTTCATGTCTCAATTAAAATAACTTTTAGTACATGCTTAAAAAACAAGGCAGTTGTAGTTTGGAAATCATCTGTGAATAAATGTGTAAGAAAAGTACATGTTGGATGTATATGTTTGCCAAGTGTTAGAAATAAAATTATTTTGCTGAAAAAAATAAAATAAAATAGATTCAAACTGTGTTTCTCTAGCAGAAAACACAGGTGCAAACTGGAACAGATTCTCTTATGACTGATCTAGTCTAGAATTATACCTTATGGAGCAGAAGGGCAAGGCAATTCCCCCGGGGCATTTTCTGCAGGGATTTAGGTAATACTTACCGACCTAACAGGTCAGGGCAAGGGACAGAAGAGGTTAGTACAAAAAGTCCAAAGGAAATATAAATACCAGAATTGATCTTAGAGTGTAGTTGTACTGCAATGAAGCTTATTTTCCCTTTAGAATGCAGGAACCCTATACAAAGAAAAAAGTTACTATCAGCCTTAAGATAGTATGGATTAGTGAGGGGCTTATAAAGACTAATAAGTAGCAGACAATAAAGGAAATTCAACAACATTTTGACTAACGGTCCCTACAACTTGCAATAAGGAATTGCTACATGCTGTGCTCTATACTACACCATTTTCTCAAATCGAACTTTTGAGTTAAGAACATAGCAGAAACACCAAAGAGGCTAGTGAATAAGAGATTTATCTCCAAAGATATATAGCAACTTAAAAGAAGGAAAGCCATAAACCACTGTAACATAGTAAATCCGGTATTTAAAAGTAGGAAATTATATGTAACACGTGGCTATCAGAAACCAAGCAGTTTTTTCACCCCATTTTCTCAAACACTAATTTACTTGAAGCAGTCGATTTAATGACTACTTTTTAAAAACTGTAAATTTATACTCTTAAATTTTCAGTTTAAACCTTTAGTCTTAGAGTACTGGTTCCCAAACCACATCTTACAAATGTAATATTTACAGTCCAGTCTTAGAGCTGTTATTTTTAACATTTCTAATTTCTCTTAATGAAGGCACCAAGAACATATTTATCCACCATAAGATATTAAAAACCAACAAAAACCATAAATGTTTTTGTCTGGAATTATAACAAAAGAATATCGCTTGCTTACTAGAACCTCAAATGGTCATTAATTATTACTTTGATTAATAAGAGACAGAGAAACGAGGTATCTGATGATGAAAAATTGAGGAGTGCTTAAACAATGTGTCAGACTAAACAATTATGACTCTCACTGAAAAAAGAATACTATCGTCTCCCAAATCACAGAACAAAAAAATTGAATTGCTCCATTCAGTGTTTCTCTCCCTTGCTTTAAAACTTTTGACTACTACTATTCCCCAAAACCTAAAGGAAGAAAAAAAAGTTAATCATCAGACATCATACCTGGTATAAAGCTATACTACTGAAACTACTTGACACATAAACTTAATGTCCTTTGGTTTTATCCTGTTAGAAATATGTTTCTTTTAAGTATCCAATGCCTGTTTCATTTTAAAATCTTAAGATTTAACAGATTATAGATGACTTCTCTATGTAATAAAAAACACTTGTAAATCATTAATTTTTATTTACCATAGTGGTGACACAAATTATTTACAGGAGTAAGTTTTAGAAACCATCTAGTAGGAGTTCCCATTGTGGCTCAGTAGGCTAAGGACTGACGTTGCCTCTGTGAGGATGCAGGTTCAATCCCTGGTCTCACTCATCTAGTTAAGTAACTAGCATTGCCGCAAGCTGCAGCATAGATCACAGATGCAGCTTGGAACTGGTGTTGCTGTGGCTATGGAATAGGCCAGAGCTGCAGCTTCTATTCAACTCCAGGCCCAGGAACTTTCATATGGCACATAAAAAATAGACCTTTTTTTTTTTTTTGGCCATGCTTGCAGCATGCAGAAATTCCCAGGTCAGGGATTGAACCCATGCCACAGCAGTGACCCAAGCCACAACAGTGACAACACTAAATCCTTAACCTGCTGTGCCACAGGGGAACTCCTGATAGACTTTAAGGTGTGCCAAAAGCTACGATGCCAAATCGTAACCCTTGGGTAACAAATTTAAGCAAAGTGACAAACTTTTTAACAGACTCAAAGATTTTGAAACTAAACTTATAGTTACCAAAGGGGAAACTTTGGAGGGAGGGATGGACTGAGAGGTTGGGACTGGCATACACACTACTACATACGGAATCCATCAATAACAAAGACCTACTTTATAGCCTGGGGAAATCTATCCATTCAGCACTCTGTGATGGCCTACACTGGGAAAGAATCTGAAAAAGAATGGACATATATGTATATGTATGACATGTTTACCTTGCTGTACACCTGAAACTAACACAACATTGTAAATCACCTACACTCCAATAAAATTTATTAAAAAAAAAATAGAACTGGAGAGGTAAAAAAATAAGCTAGTTCAGCTATTATGTTTTTAATAGGAGAAAGAATAGGGGTTTTAAAACGTCAACAGTTGTCAAGTGGCCACATACTCTTTATTTCAGTTACAACAGAAACAGAATCAATCATATAAAAATATATAATCTTATATACAGTTCATAAACTTACGAGGATATATTATGAAGATATTTTACTTTTTAAAAATTATACAGTCCATACCTAAATACTTATTGACAAAGGATGCTCCAAATTCCAACATAGGAGAAAAGTATATACAAAAACAACTGCAGTCATTTATTTAATAAATAGTGTCTGTTTTTAACAGGCTTGACCTTTGGGTTTTGATAAAATGGCAGAAAAACAAGGGAGCTAAAACAAAGTTTTCTGAAAAAGCACTAAATTTTAGCAACTTGGACAAATGCCAGAAAAGTTTAAATTCAAGCTCAGAGCCCTAAATCAGAATATTTCTTCTTCTTCCTGTTTAGAGACTAAGTTACAGGCTTTGTCTGGATGAGCAGGCTTAGGAGTGGTGGTTTTATGTTTTAAAAAGGTTAGAGGTTTGCATCTTGTACTTATTTAGAAATGTTAAATGCCTTTAATGCACAAGTGATGAGGCACAGAAGCTGCTCGTTCTGGTGCAGTCATCCGAACTTGAATTTTAAAAATAAATTAAGAATGCATACCCAATGAGAACTGTTCATATTCAATTCCTGGTTCACCCAGGGAACTCAATTTACCTCCTACAGAAATGCACTGTCTTGGGCGAATTCCTACAGATTTACAGGAAAAGAAAATCTGATTAAAAAAAAAAAACCCAAGTAACCCTATTAACTCACAAGATTAGGAAAACCGCATATTTCACATACTAGTTAAAACGATTGTTCTTGTGGATATTATTACTGTCATCACAGAAAACTGAGCTATAAATCCCCAAACAAGGAAACAACTCATCTAAACCGAAGTATAGAAGAATCTTACTTTTTTTTAATGTCCTCAAGCTACCTTTTTTTTTTTTAAATAAAATTCTAATTTTACATCTTAGTCGACAGCAGGCAGCTTTTTAATCTATTTTACGGACGTAACAAAAACCACCTCAGCTGGTGGACCTAAACAATCTGTAGCTGCAAACACTAAGACGAGATTTTTTTTTAAAGCTGTTCAAGAGAGTAAATCATTAATTATTAAAATCCGCTAAAACTGAATAGTTACTGCCTCAGGGATGACTGTGAAGCACTCTAAAATGCGGCCTTACGGCTCTTTTTTAACTACTTAAACGTTGTTTACAGAACAGACAAGAACTAATCCGCTTGAGGGCCTTCTTTCCACCATCTGGGTAGCTGAAACGACATGAGACAAAAAAGGGCTAATTTTCCAGTCCTCCGAGCGCGCCGCGGCTGCCGTCCTCCGCGGGCCCCAGAACTGCAAAGGACGGCCAGACAGATGCGCCCGCGTCCTCCAGCGCGGGAGCGCGCGCCGCCCGCTCCACTAGTGCTACGACTGCATAAGAGGCATGTGCGCGCTCCCGCGCGTCCTCCAGATCACCTTCAAGGGGGCGGGGAACAACTGCCTGGGCACTTCGACCTAGCGACAAGGCACCCACCAATAAACGCTCGGAACTCTCCCGGTCTTCCCGCCCGCTAGACGCCGCAGGCCCCCAATCCCCGCGGCGTTAACAGCCTTCGCCTCCAGTGTCTAGGACCTGGGGGCGGGGCCATTAGGAACTAAATTAAGAAACCGAGGCTTGGAGTGGTGAGGAGGTGGAGGCTAGGCGGGGACCCAGGCTATGGAACGCCCGCTCCCCGGCCCGCCCCGGCTCCCCAGGGACCGTCGGTCCAGGGCCCAGTTCTCCGCGCGGGCCCCAGCGGCGAGCAGTGGTAAACAAAGGCTCGCAGGCGGTGGGGGCGGGGGTAAAGGTCAGGTGACAGCGCCGCACACATTTCGCAACTGCTTTACGGGCCTCCTCTGGCCCGCTGCCCTGGGGTCCACCTTCACCCCCTCAGTCCTCCCAGTCAGGACCACACAGTCGCCCCCGTCAAATGGGAAAGCTGGACCTGAGACCTTCGCATTCTCGGCGCTTCCTTCGATTAAAAAAGAGCAGTGCTCCGTTCGAAGCCCAACGGCAACATGCGGGACCCTTCTCCCAGCCCTGTGCCAGCTGCCCAAGTCCCTCCGGCGACGGGAAGACCTGCACCGGCTGCCCCCAGCCCCGACGGCCAGGCCCCTCCCAATCCGCCCCCGGCGGGCTCGCCAGCAGCGCCGCGGTTCCGGGGCGGTAGTGCCAGGAGGCGGGGGTGCCCTTCCTTTCATAGTGTTGTTACGGAACCCGGGCTTTCAGACCCCCCAGGAGAGCCCCGGAGACCTCTCGCCCCAGACAGGAGCCCTGCAGCCCCAGCTGCAATCTCTCCTCAGTATCCCCCCGCCTCCTCTAGCTCCAGAGGCCGGCCGCCGCAGGCTTCCCCCCGCAGACATCCCCGTGGTGGTGACCTCAGCTGCCCCTCCGCCCCCGGCTCTGGCCGTTTCCTCGCCTTTCGGCCGGTCCCGGAGCTGTCATCCCCGGGTACCTCAAGGCGAAGGCTGGAAGAGGCCAGCAGCAGCGGCTAGCAGAGGCGGCCCAAGCGGTCCCTTAGCTGCCCGCGGCGCAGCGCTCTCTCCAGCGCCGGCGTCTCCTCCAGCCACCAGTCTCTCCGCAGCTCACAACAAAGGAAACATGTGACCGTCCGGGCCAAAACACTGAGCGTCATGGACCCCTGGCCTATCCGAATGGGCATTCCCCCGCCCCGGGGCACCTTGGGAGATGTAGTTCTCATTCCGGGGGTGGCCGCCGTGGCTACTTGGGATTCCTGCTGTAGGGTGGGTGTCGGCTGCTGGCCGTGAGGAGATAGAGTCCAGGAGCTGGTAATTCAGAAACACTTTGTTTTAGGTAGAGATAGGTTAAGGAAATGCGTCTGTGTGAGGAACCTAGTGAGAAATCTGAGTCGTATGTTTATTGCCACGTCCCAAGGCAAAAGCACGTAACCAAGAATTCTTAGAACCCTAGAATTTGGGACTAGGCTTAGAGACCTTTTTATTTGATCCTTTGGTATGCAATCAGGAAATCTGAGGGCCTGAGAGGTGAAAGGGACAAGAACGCTGATAGCTAGACGGAACCCATCTTTCTCTTTAAATCTGTTTCTGTCACCTGTATCACCCTGGATTATCTTTTTGTTTTAAACGTACACACAAACCAGATGAAGTTGTCACAAATCCCTGTTTTCTGAAGCAGATTCCCAAAGGACATTATTTTGTCTTTTTGTTTCTGGAAATATTTTTTTTTAAGGCTGAGTACACTTTCAGATTTTGAAACATTTAACTAGTTTTTAGTTTCTGATATCAGAATTATAGCTTTCTTCCATACTTTACGAATATAGTCATGTCTTTATTAAATGAGGGGATATGTTCCAATGACTAGAGGTGTGTATAATATAGAAGGCTTGTGTCGAGGCTTTTTAAACATGCTTTTTAGCCCTCTTTTCCATATGTTATTAAGAAATGAAAATAGCTACCATTTATTGAGTTTCTACTAAGCTCCAGACCCAGTGCTAGGCCCTTTACATATATCCTTTAATCTTCATAATAACCCAGCAAGATAGTGTTGTCATCCCATTTTGCAGGTGAAGAAACTAAGCCACAGAGAGGATAGAGAGTTGGCAATGATCATTCAGCAATTAAGTGGTGAAGCTAGGGTTGACACATAGATTTTTTTAAAAAATGATTTTATATTATAGGTACACAATTATCTTTCTAAAAAGGGTATTTTTTTTTTTGTCTTTTTGCCTTTCCTAGGGCCGCACTCGCGGCATATGGAGGTTCGCAGGCTAGGGGTCTAACAGGAGCTGTAGCCGCCGGCCTACAGCCACAACGGGAACTCCTAAAAAGTTTACAAGATTAACTATTACAAGTCTAGTAGTACAACAGTCATCCCATCTCCCACTCCTCCTCATTCTTAATTCTTCAGAAGCAGCCACTTTCAACTATTTGAACTATTCTGCTATTTACATTTATCTTCCAGTATAATGTATGGCTATTTCCTATTAAGGAAGCTGTCATCCATGTCCACCATCCTTCCAATCATCCATTTTCGGTTAAATAATTATTTAGTGTTTAGGTCAGTTAAGACTATGTATTTATCATTCAACAATGAGTTAAACAGTATACAACTTTCTTTCTTGTATGGTTTTTCATTTTTCCACGGAGCAATAAGCACCCAATAGATCCTCACTGCCGTCATAAAGTCCCAACTCTCTGGTAGTGCATTTAAGTTTCTTCTTGATGTACTCTGGGGCCGCTTCTGCAGCCTGAACCCAGTCACAATGAACCTCCTGTGGTTGCCTAAAGGACTCTTGCTCTGTCTCCAGGCCGTTCCTATCTATATACTGCTCCCTATGCCTTTTACGTCCCCTCCTTCCCTTCACTCCATTCACTAGTGTAGCTCCTGCTCTTCGTTCCAGGAGTCTGTGGGTCTTCTGTCTGGGAAACCTCCATTCCTCCCCATTGCCTTTTAGGTGTGGTATCTCCCCTCTGTCTTCCCACAGCAATCCATCTTTACCTCCTTCCCAGCAGTTACCACACTAATTGCCCATGTTTATAGTTGACCCTTGAACAATACAGGGGTTAGGGGCTCTGATCCTCTGAGCAGCTGAAAGGCTGTGTAGAGCTTATGGTCAGCCTTCATATACCTGGTTCCTACGTAGCTCTGGTTCCACATCTGCAGATTCAGTCAACCCTGATTCAATCAACCCTGGATGGTGTAGTACTATAGTATTTGCTACTGAAAAAAACCTGCATATAAGTAGACCTGTGCAGTTCAAACCCTTGTTGTTTAAGGGTCAATTGTATTTACATGCCTTTCCCAACTGAGTACTCCAACTGAATACTCTCTGAAGTCGCTGAGGTCAAGGATGATGTCTTATTCATTTTTGGTCATAGTGTACCTAGTAGATGTTGAGTCTGTATCTGTTAACTGGTGGAGTGATCTCTGCTTCTTGAGGTTAAGGTGACTGGAGAGAAGAAAAGTGCCGCAAGACCCCCTGGGGTCCACTTGGACTGGCCTGCATGCCCAAGTTCACTTCTCAGACTCTCTGGGGCAGTTGGATACAGGGTGGTTGATCCCAACTCTGAGAGTGGAAGGCAGTGAGGGGACCCACAGGACAGTAGCCCTGGAGGCAGGAAGGGGCCTACTGGTGGGTGTGGGAGCTCCTCAGGCAGCCACCAGAATAAAGGTAGAGGGCCCTGGGAATTATGCTTACCCCACAGATCAGTGAGTGTGGCCACGTGGCAGCCTTTTCCTCAACTGGGCCTGAAAGAGAAGCAGAGCTGTCAGGTCCAGGGTCAATCTGCTGAAATCGAGTGAGACTGTAACATGATGTATTTTAGGCGTTATGTATAATCCAGGTCAGCTTGGTCATTTGAAGGAGGCAGCTACTTGGAATGAGGCAGCTGCTTGGAATGAGGGGAACCAGAGGGTCTTTAAACCTATTTCCTCTCCTTTCAGAGACATGGTGTATTGTTCCATATTGTGTCTTCTTGCAGATACCACATGGAAACCCTCATTTTGTCTCCAGAACATCACCACAGACTTTAAGGTTTGACAGTGGCCAAGCATCCATGCTTCCTCCAGGCATTTTTTTCTCTCTCTAGCCTGCTCCTCTTCCCCATGCAGACAATGGTTAAAACATAAATCATCTCTCCCAAAACGTACCACACACTTTCAGACCTCCCTGCCTCTGCTCTAGATTTCTTGCACTTGAAATCCCCTGTTCTTTCTTTGGCAGGGGAGGATTATTATATTCTTTTAAAAAATTTTATTATAGTTGTTTTACATTGTTCTGTCAATTTCTGGTGTACAGCAAGGTGACCCAATCATACATCCTTACACACACTCTCATATTATCTTTCATCATGTTCCATAACAAGTGATTGAACATAGTTCCTTAGGCTATACAACAGGACCTGATTGTCTACCCATTCTAAATGTAACATTATTACTGCATCTATTAACCCTGAATTCCCAGTCCGTCCCACTTCCTCCCCCACCCCTTGGCATCTACAAGTCTGCTGTTCATGTCTGTGAGTCTGCTTCTGTTCCATAGGGAGGTTCATCTGTGCCATATTTTAGATTCCACAAATAAGTGATATCATATGGTATCTGTCTTTCCCTTTCTGACTTACTTCACTTAGTATGAAAATCTCTAGTTCCACCCATGTTGCTGCAAAGGGCATTATCTTATTCTTTTCTATGGCTGAGTAGTATTCCATTGTGTATATGTAGCGCATCTTCTTAATCCATTCATCTGTGGATGGACATTTAGGTTGTTTCCATCTCTTGGCTACTGTGAATAGTGCTGCAGTGAATATAGGGGTGCACGTATCTTTTTGAATGAAAGTTCCGTCTGGATATTGGGATTGCTGGATCATATGGTAGGTCTATATTTAGTATTCTGAGGAACCACCATACTATTTTCCATAGTGGTTGTACCAATTTACATTCTTATCAACAGTGTAGGAGGGTTCCCTTCTCCACGTTCTCTCCAACATTTGTTATTTGTAGTCTTATTAATGATGGCCATTATGGCCCATGTGAGATAGTACCTCATTGTAGTTTTGATTTGCATTTCTCTAATAATTAGTGATGTTGAACATTCTTTCATGTGCCTTTTGGCCATCTGTATGTTGAAGTCCCTTCTTTTTTTATTTTTATTTTATTTTTTTTGCTTTTTAGGGCCATACCTGTGGCATATGGAAATTCTCTGGCTCAGGTCAAACTGGAGCTGTAGCTGCTGGCCTATGCCACAGTCACAGCAATGCAGGATATGAGCCGCATCTGGGACCTACACAACAGTGCATGGCAACACCGGATCCCCGATCCCCTGAGCAAGGCCTGGGATCGAACCCACATTCTTATGGATACTAGTCGGGCTCATTACCACTGAGCCACAACAGGAACTTCCCCCGTTCTTAATTGTAGTGGAAATATTGGTCATCATTTAAGGCTCATTTCTGGTGCCACCTGCTCTGATCCTCTCTTCTCTCCCTCACCTATTGTGAAGCTGTGCACATCTCCTATGTCCTTTAGAAGGTGACGCTCTCACTGTGTTTACAACCAGTCCCTGAAAGCAGCTGGGTCCTTTGACCAGCTATGGGCTCAACACTTTGCACTTTCCCTGCATCAAACGCCAGCTGCAAAGCACTGGGGAGATTTTACCGAAGGTGTCACAAAGAGAGAATTACATGGCATCTCACATTGCAAAACTCTGTAACAACGCCCTTTAAACAGCCCTGCTCCCGCACCTCAGTTCCTCCTTGGTACCAGCTACTTTTCTTTTCCCATCACACACCCTCTCCTTCCAGAACCCCACAAGCTGGGGATTCTGCTCTTTCCCTGAGCCCTGCCACTTTCCTCCTAGACAGTCTCCTCTACTCCCGTCATCTCTTTCTCAGTAATTTGCATTTTCACACTCATCACCTTTCAAACGAGAGCGTTCCGTTCTTCAGAAGACAGAGAATACCATAAATAACAAATTATCTCAGCCCACCCCACCCCCGCCCTGTTTTCCTCCACAGGCATATTTAACATCTCAGCAAGTCTGTTACACAAACCTCTTCAGAGTGTTGAGTGAAGACAAGAATGAACACAATACACTGTTTGCTCATAGCACCTGAGCCTCTCCCATCTTGAGGCCCTCCTCTTCTGCGGCTTCTCTGGTGAGCTGAGCTGTGACTCATCTCTGCAGCTTTTTTGCTTTATTTATTTATTTTTATTTTATTTTTTGTCTTTTTCGGGCCGCACCCATGGCATATGGAAGTCCCCAGCCTAGGGGTCGAATTGAAGCTGTAGCTGCTGGCCTAAACCACAGCAACGCAGGATCTGAGCCGCGTCTGCAACCTACACCACAGCTCACGGCAACGCCGGATCCTTTAACACAGTAAGCGAGGCCAGGAATCGAACACGCATCCTCATGGATACTAGTCGGGTTCATTACCACTGCGCCACAACAGGAACTCCTCTGCAGCTTTTTTGGATGCAGAGGTCTGACTCTCTCTGGCTCTAAAGTTACCCAGGAAGGGCTGCCTCATCCCAGCCCAGATGGTCACGGACCCCTGTAGGCCAGTTAGAGTTTGGGGTTAAATATTAGCATTAGGATTTGAGAAGGAAAGGCTTAGTTGGGACAATTTCCATTTAGAGCTCTGGGAAAAGAGGTAAGTCTTCTTCCACCTTAAAGGTGAGCCTCCCCACCCCCACTTGCTGAGCTTTTCCTGCTTAAACAAGAAATGTTTCTCTTGTTGTTATTTCTCTTGAATGGGGCAGGTGGGGTGGCGATCCTTGCTTTGTCCTTCAAACCATCTTTCCATAGGTTGAAGGCAATAAGGTGCCAGGAATTGGTATCTCGGTGGCCTTGGATCCTGTGATCCAAACTTGCCACCTGAGGTACGGGTAAGGGTGACTGGCCATTACTGTGAATCCTGGGCTCTGACTTCAGAGGACTGAGGTGTTCTTGCATCCTCCCTGCACTGCAATGCTGGTTCCCTGTTCTTCTCTCCATCCTTCTGCCCCCAGGACATCTGATTTCACTTCCCTCTCTTCTTCCTTCATTAATTCCCCTGTAATGAGAATTCAGGTGGCCCCTCTGGTCTGAGAAGAAACCTGGTGTTTTGGAGATTACTCCTGCCCTTACTGCTCTAGGTGGGCCTGATTCTCCAAGGGACACCTACCTCACAGCACGTTTTCACATGACTTGCTGCAAAACCCCCTCAGATATGAACATGTATGGAAAGTGTCTTCTTTGGCTTGTGGCATCTGGTCACAAGCTTAGGCCAGTTTTTTATTTTTTATTTTTTTTAGGGCTGTACCCCATGCATATGGAGATTCCCAGGCTAGGGATCAAATCGGAGCTACAGCTGCTGGCCTACACCACAGCCACAGCGACATGGGATCCAAGCCACGTCTGTGATCTACACCACAGCTCCCGGCAACTGTGAGGATCCTTAACTCACTGAGCAAGGCCAGGGATCGACCCTGAGTCCTCATGGATGCTAGTCAGATTCGTTTCCCCCGAGCCACGATGGGAACTCCTTAGGCCGGTTTTTTAAAAATGACTATAATCCCTCTCCCAGTCTGCTCCGTAGTCTGTCCCACAGGTGGCTGTGAGTCCACACAGAATTCCTGCTGCTGGTCTTTGACTTCATCTCCAGTTTCTTGCCACCCCATGACATTTAAGAGGCATGTACTAACTCCAACTTGATCTTCCTCTGCTGTTCTGCTGTCCCTGGCACGGTTCTCCTTCCCCATGCTTGCAGTCTCTGAGAGTGTGTCTTGTCCATTTGTGGTTCCCTTTTGCTTGATGTGCAGCTCTCCCAGGAATCCTTCGGCAGGTATGAAAGGGCTGGGCCTGGCCACGAATATCTGTAACAGTTGTCTCCTGTTCTTGGAAGACCTCATCCAGTTTCTTGATAACTTGTGTTGGTGGAGGCTGCTGCACCCATCTTCAGCCTGAAAATTCTCAGTTTAGCAAGCTCACCTGACATTGCGCTCATTGGATGCTCGGTCTGAAGCATGTGTTGTAAACGGGGAAACCTCTCAAAAGCTTTATTTATTTTTAAATTATTTTTGGGAGGTATGAAGGAGAAAAAACAGCCTTTTTTTTTTTCTGCTTTGCCAGGCCAAGGAGCCCGCAGCAGGCTTATGCCCTAAAGACTGTGCCCTCCCAAAAGCGTTAATGCAGATCTCAGAGTAGTTCTCACACACTGCTAGTCCGGGAGGACCCTAATTTGCCCATGTCATTTTTCACCCCCTTACCTAAGCTTTTATTTTTATGTACTTAACATAAGCGCTCTTTGACAGTGGTGTCCTTTGTCTTCCTATAAAGGCTTGAACTCTAAGTGTTTCAGTGGGGCTTTAGGAGGAGTCCAGGTTCAAAATTTAGCTTTGTTTCTTATTATCTGTGTATCCTTGAGTAAATTGCTTAATCTTTTTTAGTTTTCTCATCTGTAAAAATGAGGATAAAACACCTACCTCACAGAAATGTTATGAAGATGAAATAAAAAAAATATAGTGCCTGGGATACAGTAAGTGCTCAATAACAACCACAGGTATTACTGTTCTTATTATTGTCCCCTCCCCCACCAATCTAGCTCTGTCCTCTATGCTTTGTCCTTTGCTTTGGGAGGAGTAAAGAAGGAAAGAAAGGAAGCATAAAAGAACATATAATCTCTAGATTTGATACACAAACCTGAAGAAATGAAGTGATTTAGAAAACCTAGAAACTAAAGCCAGCCTTTCTCAACACTTACCAGGGTCTGTCCTTTGACTTCTTTTGTCTTTCCCAATAGGCATTTATGAGATTAGAGAGGGAGGGAGGGAGGGAGAGAGAGAGAGAGAGAGAGAGAGAGAGGGAGTTTTTCCACAGTATGTAGGAGAAATAGTTTGCCTCTGCTCATAAAATATCCACACTTAAGGCCACACTGCTGAGCTTCAACCACAGATGCCTTTGAGTTGCAAACTGAGGGACTAATAATAGTAGGGTTTGAGAGAGACCTGTGTTTCCTTCAGTAAGCTTTGGACATTAAAAACAAAAAACAAAACAAAACAAAACAAAAACCCCACTATGCACATATATACCCTTTACAAATTAAAAAAAAATTTTTTAAAAAGTCCTTGCCTGACTAATGTTATTAAAATAAGCACCTGTGCTCACTGTTACACAATCCACTTTGCTTCCAGCCCCAGATCTGTGACTGGCCTAGAAAACAGAGAGGGCTCCCAGGTCACCAGTGCACAGGGACAGACACTCTTGACCCTGCTTGTAACAGCATCGCAAACACATGCCTGACATACTTTGGAAAAGCTGCCTAGTTCTATTAGTGGTACATGAAAGTTTTGCTCCAGGAGCAAATCTCTAAATTTAGATGCTTTTCAGGATGAACTCTGAATGATCTTTGTCCCCAACACTGGTTAGAAATTGGAGGGCACCTTGTTTTTTTTTATTAACTCAAATGCTGGAGTCGATGTTTTGTAATGCAAAACTTTTGAAGACTGCCATATTAATGGAAAATAAAGCAAACAAAACAAGAAAGTATCCCAGATTTCTCCTTTACAGTTCTCATAAAAATTTTACCCTGGGTCCTTCTGGTTTTTTTGCTTAAGTGTGAAAATCATCACTGTGTTATAATAACTCATTATAATAATACTTTGCACACTCGAGTAAAATAAAAACAAATTCAAGGTAAAAATTCTTTTCCTGGTAACTCTATGGAGGTGTTTAAAATGAGTGCAGTTTAGGAAGTTAGTCTTATGTAACGTAAAGATGCTTAAATGTTGCCATTTTAATAGAAGAAAAGACAATTTCACTAAATGAGAGAACTTTAGGAATGCTGAATTTACTTTAATTGAGTACCAGCTCCTCAAAAGGCCAGCCCCAACAGGGTATTTTCTTTCTTTTTTTGGTACAGTCAAGGTATTTTTATTTATTTTAAAACCATTTACTGGGGTGTATTTGACAATTAAAAATTATATATATTTAAGGTGTATAGTTTGATGACTTGATAAACATAGGGACCATATACATAAACATTACCACAATCAAGCAAATTAACATATCTCCTCTCAGGTAATAGTTTCTTCTTTTCCTTTTTTTTTTTGGTCTTTTTGCCTTTTCTAGAGCCGCACCCGCGGCATATGGAGGTTCCCAGTCTAGGGGTCTAACAGGAGCCGTAGCCGCCGGCCTAAGCCACAGTCACAGCAACGCGGGATCCGAGCCGTGTCTGCAACCTACACCACAGCTCAGCGCAATGCCAGATCCTTAGCCTACTTAGTGATGCCAGGGATCGAACCCGCAACCTCATGGTTCCTAGTCAGATTCGTTAACCACTGAGCCACAACGGGAACTCCGCCTCTTTTTTTTTTTTTTTTTTTTTAAACAAAAGATTATTCTTAAATGTACACTACATTCTAACTATAGGTGACATTCCAGCTATAAGTGGCAACAAGTGATTTGTCAGGGAATCCTGACATTTAGGCAGGAATGGAATTAAGAATCATCAACTCAGGCACAAGAAACAGCTTACTTTTTTTTTTGTCTTTTGTCATTTTAGGGCCTCAACCACGGCATGTGGAGGCTCCCAGGCTAGGGGTCGAATCAGAGCTAGAGCTGGCAGCCTACACCACAGCCACAGCAACACAAGATCTGAGCCGCGTCTGCAATCTACACCACAGGTCATGGCAACGTGGATTCTTAACCTAGTGAGTGAGGCCGGGGATCGAATCCCCAACCTCATGGTTCCTAGTCGAATTCGTTTCCTCTGCGCCACTGTGGAAACTCCAAGAAACAGCTTACTTTTTGTAAGATTTCTTAATTCCATCTGTGTCCAGGGGGCCCTACCCCATAGTCTTTGCTTTTGGTTCCTCTGAGTTCTTCTGCTCCTCTTTCTGTTTCTGTTTGAATGCTTTATCTTTCTCACTCATCTCCTTGGGCTACTTCAGGGACTTCTTGCTACCTTTGCAGCCAGACATAGTGCCTACCACCCCTTCCCCAGCTTCTCTTCCTTTTTTATGTGGTAAGAACACCTACACGCAGCTCATGGCAAACAGATCCTTAACCCACTGACTGATGCCAGGGATTGAACCCATATCCTCATGGATACTAGTCGGGTTTGTAGCCCGCTGAGCCACAACAGCAACTCCAAGAACTTAATTCATCTTGCATAACTGAAAGTTTACATCCTTTGACCACATCTTTCCATCCAGCTGCCCAATCCTGCCGCGTCAGCACCATATAGCTTTGACATTTTTTAGATTCCACACACAAGTGAGATCATGCAGTATCTGACATTCTGTGTCTGGTACACTATCTGTCATTCTGTGTCTGGCTTACTTCACTTAGCATAGTGTCTTCCACATTCATCCACGTTGTTGCAAATAGCAAGGCTTCTTTTTAAAGGCAGAATAATATTCCATTGCACATATTTCCCAACAGTATGTTTTTATGGAGAGTCAGGAAAGTAACTTTGGATTCAGATGGACTGGGTTCAGATCCTGACTCTGCTATCATTAACAGGGTGACAGTGAATGGTTTATTTAACTTTTCTGATTCTCAGTTTTGTCCGAACTCTGATAATACCTTCTTATTATGAGAATTAAATGACTGCCTATTAAAAGAGCACTTGGGCCTCAATAAAGTAATATTCAGTCAGGATGTAATGGCAAATATTATTTTGTTAAGATATAATGACAGATACTATTATGACAGGACATAACAGTGCATTGACAAATCCTAACAGAGGACAATTCTTCCTGTTTAACAAGGAACAATATGTGGTATCGGCAAAAGTACACAGAAAAGAGAGGCATCCTGGGCAGCCCTGCTCTAACTTACCCAGTTACCCTGGACAAATCACTTAATCTCCTTGGGTCCCAGTTTCCTTATCTCTAAAAGGAGCACTGTGTCTGGAACCCACGAAGGTGCTTGGCTAAACTATTTCTAAAGGCCTCTCTAATTCTAGAAGTACAGCAAGTTAGCTTTTTTTTTTTTTTTTTTTTTGATTGAAAGGACTTCAGTGGAAAAGTTCTTTTGGTTGAACAAGTATCCAAATCAGGACATTCCTGGGGGCACACAGAATTCTTTGGGAAGGAATTGGGTGGATATAATAGGCCACAAATGACCAGAAATCAGGTTCCAGCTCTGGGAGTGAAAAGCCCTCCTGATAGGCTAATGGGATTTGGGGAGGACATAGCTGCTTCCTTCGGGACCAAACTGAACTAAGTTCCTCTACTGAACCTTTAAAAAAACTTCCACTCCCAAAGCTCCATGCTCCACAAATCCTTTCCCAAGCTGGATCCCTGGACCATCACCTCCTCCCCACGTAGCCCCACTCCTAAGGGAAAACCCCAGACAACGTCCCCTCTGTCCAGTCACCCACTCCTGTGCTTCACCTCAATTGCCCTGCTCACAGCCCTTGCTTTGGGCGGCATCTACCACCCCACTACCACCACCAATTCAGCTCTTAGCTCTTCCTATTTTTAGCTCACAACTCAGGGACTTTTGGGAGTAAACAATCACATGCATTAGGGAATTTATGACAGTACTGGCTTATGCTCTCCCTCTTACCTTCTCATTAATAATCCTTTGCTTTAAAAAGAAGAAATAAATTGTTTTAAAAATTCCTTTCCTCTAAATTTATTTTTTTAACAATTTTAATTTTTTCCATTATAGCATAAAATTTACAGTGCTCTGTCAATTTTATGCAGTACAGCAAAGAGACCCAGTCACACACACATATATACATTCTTTTTCTCAATTATCCTCCATTATGCTCCATCATAAGTGACTAGCCCTTCCTTTAAATTTAAAAGTATAAAAATGAAATTGGGTATCACCTATGATCTTCCAACCTAAGGAGAGCTACTGTTAGCAATATATTTCCAATATTTTATTTCTTTATGTCTATATCTAGAGTGTGTTATAGCTATTTATGCAACTTTTTGCATATTTCAGTTAATATACTATATGTGCAAAATAAACTCTTATATATCAATATTTAATAGGTGTCATTCTATCTCCTTTTTTCTAAACTGTCTTGATCTTCCACCTCTTGCCCATCCCAATAATACTGACCTGCAGTTTGGAACTAGCTTACATCAGTTTGTTATTACTAAATATTGAGATGTTAGAGTCTTATATGCTAAAAAAAAGATGTCTCTCCCCAAATTGAAGGTGATTTAGGCTCATCAACTCTGCAGACACGAATCCCAAGACAAATTTATTTATTTGATGTTTTTTGAATTTTGTAGCATACAATTACATAATTTCAGAGTTCCCTTATGTTTTAATTTTTTTTGTTTGTCTTTTGTCATTATAGGGCCGTACCCGAGGCATGTGAAGGTTCCCAGGTTAGGGGTCTAATCGGAGCTACAGCTGCTGTCCTAAGCCACAGCCACAGCAACACAGGATCCAAGCCGCATCTGCAAACTACACCACAGCTCACGGCAATGCTGGATCCTTAGCCCACTGAGTGAGGCCAGGGATCGAACCCCCAACCTCATGGTTCCTAGTCAGATTCGTTTCCGCTGAGCCACGACAG
>PVHT021183693.1:39346814-39371150 GCA_004024745.2 Catagonus wagneri | reverse complement strand
TCCCAGGTTAGGGGTCTAATCGGAGCTACAGCTGCTGTCCTAAGCCACAGCCACAGCAACACAGGATCCAAGCCGCATCTGCAAACTACACCACAGCTCACGGCAATGCTGGATCCTTAGCCCACTGAGTGAGGCCAGGGATCGAACCCCCAACCTCATGGTTCCTAGTCAGATTCGTTTCCGCTGAGCCACGACAGGAACTCCCTACTTTAAATTTTGCTTTTATGTTTCTCCCTTTCATTTTTTATTAAAGAGAAATTTTCAGTAAGATTAAAACAAATCTTTCATGAAAATATACTCATAATGCCATGCTATCAGTACAAATATTTAAACGTTTCATATACATTTCTCATAGGCTCATAATTTTATATATACACACACACACACACATATATATACTTTTATTTAAAATTGTATTAAGAATATTTTCTGTGCTGTACTAGGTCCACTCAATTAACTGTTTTCATTGGCTTCACATTAATAATAATAACTATAATCTGCAACATTTACTGGACACTATTCTAGGTGTTTGTTAGGTGCTTTACCTGCATTATCTTATTAAATTGCTATGCTGACACTATGAATTAGCAACTATTATTAACTAGCCTCATTTTACAAATGGGAAAACTGAGATTCGGGAATTTCAACTAGTTTCCCCAAAGACTGGAGCTTAGAATATCTGATTCTCAGGTCTGTGCTCCCTCCTCAACCATTGTACGTTCTTTTTGCTTAATAATGTCCCTTGGAGATGTGCTGTACTTTGTTCAACTACTCCATTGGTTTTGAATACTTATGCTGCATCTAGATGTTTTTTTCCCCCTGATTTTGATAACTCTGTAATAGACTTTCTTCTGTATATAAATTTTTCTTCTACTGCATGATTTCGTTATGGTTAGTGCTAAGAAATGGAAAGGGAAAATAATTTTATTCAAAGGGAGTTTATTGGGAATTCTTGTTGTGGATCAGCAGTAAAGATCCTGACTAGCATCCATGAGGACCTGGATTTGATCCCTGGCCTCGCTCAGTGGGTCAAGGACCTGGCGTTGCCATGAGCTGTAGTGTAGGTTGCAGATGCAGCTTGGATCTGGCGTTGCTGTGGCTGTGGTGTAGGCCGGCATCTGTAGCTCAGATTCAACCCCTTGCCTGGGAACTTCCATATGCCACAGGTGCAGCCCTAAAAAAAAAAAGAAAAAGAAAAAGAAAAAGAAAAAAAAACCCACCCCAACCAAACCAAACCAACAACGACAAAACAAGCACACACACACACACAAAAAAAAAAAATCAAAGGGAACTTATTGGAAAGGCTTTTGGGAGAAGACAGGTATTTCTTCAGCCCTGTTGCCATAGGCTCTGTTCCTGAGCCCCACACTACGGAGTCGGAGGAAGGGGAGAGGTAGGGAGATGAGGCATTGAGGAATCTGGTCTCTTTTAGGCTATATTTGGTGCCTCTCCTTTTATGGAACACTGGACTTCCTATTATCATAAAGTTTACTAAAGACATTTTAACTAACTTGTTTCACTATGTTACTCTCACTTAAAGCAAAAGACTTTTTCTTCTTTGTATCCAGGATTTAACATAGTGCCTGGTACACAGTAACTGCTTAGTAGATGTTTGTTGAATGAATAAATGAAAGTTAGAGAAAGACCTCTCTTAACTGGGAACTCAGTTTCGATGGAATTAACTATTATA
The DNA here is from genome assembly GCA_004024745.2 of Catagonus wagneri. Taxonomy (NCBI): domain Eukaryota; kingdom Metazoa; phylum Chordata; class Mammalia; order Artiodactyla; family Tayassuidae; genus Catagonus; species Catagonus wagneri. The sequence continues at coordinate 39,369,460 of PVHT021183693.1, read as the reverse complement.
TTTAGGGTCAATACCTAGTCAGGGTGGGTATTAAGCATTGGGATGGGTTAAGTCTTTTAATTTTGATGCCTTTTGGGGCCTTACTGTCACTAGAAGGGGCTGTCCCTCCCAATGTTAGCAAATTCCTACAGATAGCAAACAACTCCTTTGGGAGTTGCATTCACAAACCAGCTAATCCAAGACCATACCCCAACCACGTGCTTTATCTGGTGCTTACAGGGCTCTCACCTTTGGGCCACTGTTCCTCTGTCCTAATTGCCCCAGGCCTAGGTACCTGACAACTAGGAACAGCCCTTATCCCCGAGTCAGTCTGCTGAAATTATTCATACTACACAGTCCTAAACCTGCTTAACCTGCCTCACATTTTCCTTCCTGTGAAAACCATAATAAAGGTTCTTGTCAATGTTTCCCCCTCATTTCCTTTTCTCCTGATTGACCCTCATCCTTCTCTAGGGGGCCCTGTGTGGGATGATGAGCCCCCTTCTTTTGGGAATTGTCAGTTAAAAATTACCTTTTCAATGACAGTCATCTCCTTATGTGCTGGCTTCACTATATTTGAATTATAATGAAACCTACACTTTTTTTCTTTTTCTTTTTTGTCTTTTTGGGGCAACACCTGTGGCATATGGAGGTTCCCAGGCCAGGGGTTGAATGGGAGCTATAGCCGCTGGCCTATGCTGAAACCACAGCAATGCCAGATTCAAGCCGCCTCTGCGACCTACACCACAGCTCTCGGCAATCCTGGATCCTTAACCCACTGAACAAGTCCAGGGTCAAAACTGCGTCCTCATGGATACTAGTTAGATTCTTTTCCGCTGAACCACGATGAGAACTCCGAAACCTCTATTTTAAAGCAGGTACTAAAGTTAAAAACCACCAAGGTGATGGTGAAACATTGTGACAATATAAGGGAACAGAGAGGCTGTAAGATATAACTGACAGATATAACTTACACAAATAGTGTACAATGGTTAAAAGCCAGGAAGAGGGTGTTATGATAATTAATATCAATAATAGGAGTTCCCGTTGTGGCTCAGCAGTAATGAACCCAACTAGTATCCATGAGGATGCGGGTTCGAGCCCTGGCCTCATTCAGTGGGTTACGGATCTGGTGTTGCTGTGAGCTGTGGTGTAGTTCACAGAGGCGGCTGTGGTGTAGGCTGGCAGCTGCAGCTCCAATTCAACCCCTAGCCTGGGAATTTCCATATGCTGCAGGTTGGGCCCTAATAAAAAAGACCAAAAAAAAAATTAGCAATAGTAATCACAAAATTTTACAGAGCACTTTAGTAATCATGATAAGGAATAATAATCTCTGTTTTATAGAGCACATAACAACACATACCTTTTAGATATTTATAATAATCTCTGTTTTATAGAGATTCTCACAACACATACCTTTTAGATATTATTATTATTCTGTCTGATTACAGAATGGGGTAGGCCTTCTGGTATGTTCATAGAACCAGAAATAAAACTGGATATCATAGATCCTATCTCAACGTACAACTGAGGGAACTGAGGTCCAATGAGTGTGTGATGGTTAATCGTGTCAGTTGACACTTGCCTTGATTGGGAATGGGGTGCCCAGACATTTGGTGAAACATTACTCCTGGGTGTGTCTGTGATGATGCTCCCAGACGAAATTAACATTTGAATCTGTAGACCAAATAAAGTAGATTGCCCTTGCCGAAGTGAATGGGCTTCATCCAATTGATTGAACACCCGATTGGAGCAAAAATGTGGAATAAGAGAGAATTCTCTTTTGCTCGATTGTCTTCAGGCTGGGACATCATTCTTGGGCCCCTGGGTCAGACTGGGACTGTAACTATTCCATTCATTGGTTTTCTTTGCTCCCTGGCTTACCAGCTGCTTGGGGCTTCTCAGCCTCCATAACTGTGTGCACCCATTCCTCATAATAAATCCCATTTCTTCTGTTTCTTGGGAACCCAGACTATTACAAAGGGGAGAAGAATCTAGTTGTATTTGGTCCATCCCTCCTAACAGCAGTCATAGAGGTCCTGTGTTGGTAAAGCCCAACCTAATTTCCCTTTTAGAACCTAAGAGGAGGCAGAGAAGAGCCCTAGAGCAGCTAGTGGCCTTAGAATAAGTTTATAGGCCCTCTTCCCATTGAGGACTGACTGTACCCCATGGTTACCATCCAGGGTCCACCCTACTTGTCTCAGGTCACAGCTAAGCCAAGATGCCAGGTTGGGTCCTCTTACCTCTTCTTTCTTTCTCTTTCTTTCCTTCTTTCTTTCTTTCTTTCTTTCTTTCTTTCTTTCTTTCTTTCTTTCTTTCTTTCTTTCTCTCTCTCTCTCTCTCTTTCTTTTTTTGTATTTTCAGGGCTGCACCTCGAGGCATACAGAGTTTCCCAGGCTAGGGGTCATATCGGAGCTGCAGCTGCTGGCCTGTCTCAGTACAGTCTCAGATACTCTCTCAGGTGCTTTGACAGGTACTTTTGCAAAGTGTTGTGAGCAGAGGTAAGAGGGCTCAGAGTTCCCATCGTGGCTCAGTGGAAATGAATTTGGCTAGCATCCACAAGGACGTAGGTTTGATCACTGGCCTCCCTCAGCAATGTCAGATCCGAACCGCGTCTGCAACCTACACCACAGTTCACAGCGATGCCAGATCCTTAACCCACTGAGGGAGGCCAGGGATCGAACCTGCATCATTATGGATGCTAGTCAGATTCATTTCCACTGAACCACGATGGGAACTCTGGGTCCGCTTACCTCTGCTCACAACACTTTGCAAAACTATCTGTCAAAGCACCTGAGCCAGTACTTGGGATATGGCCCTTCTATAGGGTACCTGCCTTCACATCCCTGGAATGCCAAGCTGGCTTGGACTTGGGAGCCCAGGAAGGAAATCAGGGTCACTTGAGGTTTCAAGACAGGGGCTTGGTTACAAACCAGTAGTAAATTCAGATTAACACGGCTATACGCAAGACGAGGATACAGAGGCCTGAATTATTGGTTCAGGCAGCTCAAATCGCACAGGAATGAAATTTGCCTTGAAATGTAAGGTGAATTTGCAGCTTAGAGAGAGGTAAAGTATAAAGCCCTACAGAGCAGGAAGCCAGGCAGTGTTGCTAGAGACCCTTCTCTGCTTGTTTCGCAATTTTTTTTTGGTCTTTTTAGGGCCACACCCATGGCATATGGAGGTTCCCAGACTAGGGGTCCAGTTAGAGCTGCAGCCGCTGGCCTAAACCAGAGCTACAGCAATGCGGGATCCGAGCCACATCTGCACAGCTCAGGGCAACGCTGGATCCGTAAGTCACTGAGCAAGGCCAGGGACCGAATCTGCGTCTTCCTGGATACTAGTCAGATTTGTTACTGTTGAGCCACGATGGGAAATCCAGAATCAGAGAACATCTATTTGGGACAACATTTAATAGTAACAACCAAGCTTGATGATCAAAGAGAGCACGGCAAGTGCAAACAAAGAGGTAGAAACAGCAAAAATGGGGAGCTCTGGAACTGTCTGAGCTAGTTTCTGTGCCATTAACTATAGCCGGGAGCTACTCAAACTTTTGCTGATGTCACCACCAGAAATAAAATCTGACTCCTCCTCTGCATTGCTACCTTCATGAACGAAATGACAGGACTGAGAGCTGGTGTGAGGGTGCTGGCTGGCTGGGTGGCTGGCAGGGAGCCCAGAGTCAGGGGTTTGGCAGAAGCCGAGGGCTGGGTCACCAACAGGCTTAGACAGGATCCTGATGAGCTGTGGGCATATGGAGTTATAAGATCCGTAAACAGCCAGAGGGAAGCTGGTTCTCTGGTTTACAAAGAGATTCTGAACCAGAGGAGGGAATAAGGCAGAAATGGAGCCTGGAGTGCTGAGATAGCACCAGGAAATTTCCAAATTTCCTTGAGAGGAGGTCACAGACCTCTTCAGATGTTGTTTAAAAAAGAAATTGAATTAATTGTAATTAATCAGGGATGGCTCAGGTTTTTAAATTGTAATTTTGACGTTAATGACATTTTATAGGCAGCTGCACTCACAGGACGGTGTTTCAAGGCCTTGGGGAACCTGACCTCTCAGGGAAGCCCAATAAGCAACCTGCATCCTCACATCTCCAGAGGCCCGTGACAGATGGCAGGCTGTGCCTTTGGGCGGAGGGGATTCAGCTGAACAGCAGGGATCATCTTTGGATTTTTTCAGGACCTGGCCTCCCACCTCTTGGGATAGGAACAAAGAATGGAATTGTAGAAAATACAGAAGACAGTATAAAGAAAAGGAATAAGCCACCCACCATTCCAGTCTGCAGAGGCCATCCCCCTGCTTCTGCATCTGTGGAGCAGGCATAATTACTATCATGGATTGTTGTATTAGATGAAGGGGAAGGTATTTTAACATTTTGGTATGTTTCCCCCTATTCTTTTCATTAAGCACCTAAAATTGGAATCAACATGTATGTGTAATTTCCCCCCACATTTTTCCCATGTACAAATATCATAACTAGTCTCATGGTCACATATACTCTGTGTGTGTGTGTGTGTGTGTGTGTGTGTGTGTTGCAATAAAATTACCTACAAAGCAGATGATGGGTCGGATTTCATCCATGGGCTGCAGCTGGCTGACTCTGTGTGTAAGGAGTCCAGTGCCTGGCCTGCCTCAGTGCAGAACAAGGGGCAATGTTGATAAAATCATTACTGACAAGAAAAATAATGATGCTCTCCTCCTTAGGGATTCAGAGGCCAGCTGCTCAAATTTCTACTTAAAGGCAACTTATCTTCCAGGATGTACAGGCAGCTGGGGGAATAAGCAGGCAAGAGGAGATTTAAGCAGACTGCCTTTTGTTTAAATCTGTTTAAAACCCATTCAGTCTGAGGTTCCCTGGGTCCAAACTTAATACCAAACACAGTGGTGTGAGTTCTGTGAGAGGGGAAAGCTAGGACTTTAACCATAACTGAAATTTTCTAGGAAGTCGCAGAAGAGGTGGCTGATTTTTGCTCTCTGTAGCCCTGCCTCTCACTATCATTTTGGAAAGACTTTTGGGTCCTATTTCTGGAGGCAGGTGAGTATAGGCAGGAGCCAGGGATGTGACAGAGATATTTTTTAAACCATCACTTTTGGTGATTGCTTTATATTCTATCACATGATCGAACTGTAATTTATCCCCTTTCACTATGTTCAATAAAATACTGTAAAGAACATCTCGGTACATAAATCATTCTCTCAAATTTAAGCTCTTTTGTGAGTATTAGATTGGGGGAAACTATTTTAACACTTTGGCATGTTCCCTTCTAGTCTTTTTATTTGGCATTTTAACATTTTTGGAATTATGCTATATATATAATTTTAATCCACTTTTTTTCCTTTGTCTTTTGTCTTTTTAAGGCCGCACCTGGGGCATATGGAGGTTCCCGGGCTAGGGGTCTAATCAGAGCTACAGCTGCCGGCCTACGCCACAGCCACAGCAACGCCAGATCCGAGCCGTGTCTGCGACCTACACCACAGCTCACGGCAACCACAGCCAGATCCTTAACCCGCTGAGCGAGGCCAGGGATCGAACCTACAACCTGTGGTTCCTAGTCGGATTTGTTTCTGCTGCGCCATGAGGGGAACTCCCTTTTTTTCTTAATAATATAGTGTGACTATTCTCATGGTTATGTTTTGTTTGTAGATAAGATTAGATCAGCATCTGGAAGCTCAAGGTTCTTCTTATGTATTATCAAATTGCTTTCCAGAAAATTATGCCATTTATTTCCGAAAAGTCTTCAGTCTGAAATGTAGCCTTTGGTTAGGCTTTAACTAGGATTTTTCAACTGAGAAACACTGGGCTTGCGTTCCTCACTCTCATTTCAGTCCTGAGTGGAAGAGCTTGGCCTCCTTCTCCTGTCTGTTGGTCATCTCCTCTTTGGAGGGTGAGAGCCTGAGAGGAGAGGACGTAGGGCGGGACTCAGATTCCCTTTCTCCACCCTGTCTGGTGCGAATCACCCAGGAGCCCAATCTGTGTTCTGATCTTGTCCCCACCTCTCAATGTTGAACTTCTTCCCCTGGAAACAGTAGGTGGATGTAGAAAAATCTTTGGGTTTTAGAGTCAGAAAGAGCCTGGTTCAAATCCCAGTGCTGGGACTTGCTGGCTGAGTGAGGTGAGGCAAAACTCCTTACTGTCTCTGAACCTCAGTTTCCATAACTGTGAAAAGGGCATGATAAGAGGCAGGTAGTGAGAATTAAGTAAAAGAAACTATGTGACGCATAGGCGTATGCTATGTATTTAACAAACAGTAGTCCTTGTCTGTTCTATTTTTCTATACTGCAGGGACTGAGCCGGGCCTGGAGCTGCCATCTCAGATGAGGCACTGGAGTCATCACTCTCGTAAGTGGGGTATGATTTTCAGGAGAGGGAAGTCACGTTTTCTCCAGGCCTTTGCATGTTTTGTCCCTCAGCCTAGATCAGTGATTCTTACGTTATACTGTGCATCAAAATTACAAATGTTGATGGGCCTGACATCTAGAATTTCTGATTCTATGGGTCTGAGGAAGGGTCTGGGAACTTGCATTCCTAAGTACTTAGTTGCTACTGATGCTGCTGGTCTGAAAACACATTTTGAGACCAGAACATTACACTACTCTTCTTATCCTTCTGACTGTCTCCAACTCCTCCAGGTCTCAGCTTTGATTTTATTACCTCTAAAAAGTCTTTCTTAAATCTGAAGTCCACCTTAAGCATTCATCCTCTATGCTTTCAAAGCTCCCTGGACCTGCTGCTCATAGGACTTATGACAATGCTTTGTAATTGTCTTACAGCTTGTCTGTATCCCCCGGTAGGCTGTATCTTCTTTGGAAAAGTGACTATGTCTGTCCTGTTCATGGCTGTATCTCCATCACCTTTCTTACTGCCTGATGCATAATAGGTGCTCAATAAATACTGGCTGAATGAATGAGTGAGCCAGACCTTGGGTAGTTGGAACCAGTGCCTAGGGACTCATGAGGGCAGAGCAAGTGAAAGAGTAAGTTCTAGTGGCCAATGTCCAGGCAAGTCTAGGAATTCAGTGCTAAGGAGATAAGCAGAACATTGCAGAGGCTATAGGTAGAGGGACTGGACTTTAGGAACTTGCTCCTTCCTCTGGGTATGGAGAGGAGGGTAGAACCCAGTATCATAGAAACTGAACGGGTACTTAAGACTCAATTTCTGATTAGGATGCTTGATCCATGGATGAACCTTGAGGGTATTATGTTAAGTGAAATAAGTCAAACAGAGAAAGACCTCACTGTCGTTCTGGGTCTTTACTGAATGTCCCAGGTGCTCAGTGAGGTTCCTGCATGCACTCTGCCTCATCAGAATTCAAATACGTCCCAGATCCAGGTGAGCTCTGGGAATTTTCCAGCTTGAAATTGCTGATAATTTCTTGGGATTGTTGTGAGGATTAAATCAAATAATTCAAATGAAGAGTACTGCAGGGGGTTGTTATCAAGAAAGGATACAGGAGAGGCTGCTGGCAATATATTTTTTGATCTAGTGGTAGTTACACATGTGTTCACTTTGTAACTATTAACCTGAACATATTCTGAGTATATGTTATATATCACAATAAAAATTAAAAGAAAGTATGTAACAGTGCTGATGCATAGTATATGCTTAATAAATTGTAGTCAGCCTGATGAAATGAGGTAAGGTATAGAAAATGACTGGCACAGAGTCCAACACACAATGGGTTCAGGATCATTTCCTGTAAGCAAACTTTTATGGAAGTACAACCTACATAAAGACAAGCACACAAAGCAAAAGCACACAGTTCGGTGAATTTTTCTTAATGTCAACACACCCAAGTAGCCAGCAAGCTTGTCAAGAAACAAAACTGAATTGTTGTTGCTAATATAAAAGGGTAAGGAAGGGGGTTTTTGTGATGTCTTAGAATTTCGGCTCAATTCTCAAAGCCAATGATAAATACCTCTCCCCTTTCTAAAGGATGTTGTTAGACATACCTTCAGAGCTTCCTAAAAGGTAATAATGTTGGTCCTGCAACTAATAGCCTCTGTCACCCGCCTCCAGCCTCTTAGGGCACTAGGATTTCAAAGGGGGCGCATTTTAGGAGGGAGTGATATAGTTAAATGATGGACTGACAAGGAATTACAGTCCCTGTGCTTTCATGGAGTCAGAGTTCAGGGCTAAGAGCATTTGAGGAAAGCCTGACCTATAGGCCCTGGAGTTTGAAGTGGAAGGTGGATATAAGGTTAGGCGCTGATATTTGCTTCCTACTTGGAGAATTCTGAAAGTAGGAGGCGGGCTGGGGAAGACTATGATGATGTGGCAAGGAGAGAGGGCAACAGTTTGATGGGGCAAGGATGGTGATTTCCCTGGCCAAATGGACTCCGCAATGAGCTCTGGGCTATTGAGTTGCCTTGATAGGCTCTTGTCCCAGTGCACTATCTGCCAAACTCCAGCAGTATGAGGAAGTGGTGGTTATCTCCAGAGGTCAGGAGAAGAAGGGGTAGATGGCTATAAATTAGCCAGAGAGTACAGGATGTCACCCACATCAGGGAACCATGCCCTACATAGGTACCATGGTGGCTTCTGAAGAACCCACAAATGCTTCCCCTTTAAAGACCTAGTATGTGCACCTCAGCCAGCTAAATTAGTCAAGAGAGACCACAAACTGCACTGACCTATGTCAAAAGAATTTTCCCTTCCCTTCCCCCTAACCTGATCCTAGAAGAGCCAGAAGACGAGGCAGATAAGGTGGAGCAAAAGAATTGCAGACCACAGAGGCCTTCTTATCCAGTGTTGGTCCCCAGCAATAAGTCAAGTCCGGAGGTAGAAAGAAGTATTGAATTGTATGTGAGCTTTTTTTACATACCAAGGACTGGCCCTTTTAAAGTCGCCATCTGAGGCTATTCTTATAACCAGAGGAGACTGAAGAACTTTAAGATCTTACTGAAATTCTTGTCCAGGGGCTAAAAACAGAGATCCGGTAAGGCATGTTAAAGGACAGTGTTAGGAGACACATAAAGCCATTTCCTGTTTGTACATCTTGAGTTTAGTCCTATGGTGTGTGTGTGTGTGTGTGTGTGTGTGTGTGTGAGCATTACATCAGCTGGGCTATGACAGAGTGTGTAGAGTTTCTCCTCTGCTATAAAGTGCACTTTTTAGGGATTAGAAGTCACTAAGTCCGGTCCCTTTCCTGTGAACAGTCCTAGGTAAATGAAGGTAGATTCTTTCTCTCCTCCTCCATTTTTAGTCTGTATCTGAACATTTTCCCAGTAATCTCAGATCATTACAAAATCTGAAAAAATAAAAATCTGCAGCTCCTCCACAACCAGTTACATTTTAAACTGATGCCCCCTGCATATCAAAAGCATTCTGGGTCTCTTTATAGGAATCGATGAGGCAATTACACTCATTGGCTATTCATGTACAGGTTATGACTGCATAATGGCAACATTGGTCTTTTCGTATTTATCTCAGAATTTATGAACTAAAATAAAACCATTGAAGTGGCATTTTTATTATATTTCACATAAAATTTATAGCTATTATGAAACATCGCATTGGTCACTCCTGGTGTGGCTGTTACCTTGGACTTCAGTCCCCTTTTCTGGGGAAGGGGTTATGGTCAGAGTGTTCTTGAGTTACCAGATCCATCCACTTCCATATCTTTCTGCCTGGCTCAGTTATCAGGGGTGAGCTTTCAGGACCATTTGTTGCCTCAGTTTTAAATTCTCTTTCCCTACTCTTGAAAGATGTGCTGTGTTCCTTCTACAGCTGAGATATCTGCTCCTTTGGTGTGGAGACATGTGGGATGGGTAGATGTGACGGGAAGAGGAAGAGAGGGGGCAACTGGTAGGAACTGATTGAATAAAAGGGAGGATTTAGTGAGAAAGGTGTCAAGGAGGCAGAGAAAGTACACAGAGAAAGTTTGGAGAGAGGGCCAAGAAGGGTGCATGAAGCTTTTGATTGAAAATAATATCACATCAACAAAACCACTGGTATGTGTGTACTTAAAGAGTACAGAGTTGAAAATTTATGTTGCAATCAAAGTTACAAATCTTCCTGGGATGATCTCTACAGGTGGTCAGTAACAGAGAATTTTATTTTGAATACTACATCCTTTTGATCTCAAAGGTTTATGTCTTATGACTTTTCTACAAACTCTGAAGTTTGCCTTATTTGGATCCTGTAAATCCATGATAAAGGGAAAAGAATCTTGAAAGGTTTTGGAGGCAGACAGACCTGATTTGTCTGCCTGCTATTACTAATTGCAACCTTGAACCCATTACATAACCTCTCTGAGACATAAATTCTCTATCTGTAAAATTCTACTCAAGCTATAGACTATTGAGCAATTAAATGCAAATACAAAGTAGGATATTTAAAATAGCCACCACAGTATCTGACACATAGCAATTGCTCAATAGATGGTAAAGGTTATCATAATTATTGTTACATTTATTTAAATGATCATTCATATTTTTGGTAGTTTTGTTTTATTAAAATTCACTCAGGAGTTTTAGTTTTTTGAAATATCTTATGGTATATTGTTCTTGGATTGGAAGAATCAATATTGTCAAAATGACTATACTACCCAAGGCAATCTGCAGATTCAATGCAATCCCTATCAAATTACCAGTGGCAGAGTTCCCGTCGTGCCTCAGTGGTTAACAAATCCAACTAGGAACCATGAGGTTGCAGGTTCAATCCCTGGCCTCGCTCAGTGGGTTCAGGATCCAGTGTTGCCATGATCTGTGGTGTAGGTTGCAGACATGGCTCGGATCCTGCATTGCTGTGGCTGTGGCATAGGCTGGAGGCTACGGTTCCGATTAGACCCCTGGCCTGGGAACCTCCATATGCCACAGGTGCAGTCCTAAAAAGACAACAACAACAAAAAAACCCAATGGCATTTTTCATAGAACTAGAAAAAATTAAAAATTTTTATGGAACACAGAAGACCCCAAATAGCCTAAGCAATCTTAAGAAAGAAAAATGGAGCTGGATGAACCAAGCTCCCTGACTTCAGACCATACTACAAAGCTACAGTCATTAAAACAGTATGGTATTCATACAAAAAACAGACATGTAGATCAGTGGAACAGCATATAAACCCAGAAATAAACCCATGCACTTACAATTAATTAATCTATGACAAAGAGGTAAGAATATACAATGGCAAAAAGACAGTCTCTTCAATAAGTGGTGCTGGGAAAACTGGACAGCTACATGTAAAAGAATGAAATTAGAACACTCTCTAACACCATGCACAAAAATAGACTCAAAATGGATTAAAGACTTAAATGTTAGACTGGATACTATAAAACTCTGAGAGGAAAACATAGACAGAACACTCTTTGACATAAATTGCTGCAACATCTTTTTTGATCCACTTCCTAGAGTCATGAAAATAAAAACAAAAATAAACAAATGAGACCCAATTAAATGTAAATGTTTTTTGCACAGTAAAGGAAACCATTAACAAAACAAAAATACAACCCACAGAATGGGAAAAAAAAGTTTCTGCAAACAAAGTGACCAACAAGGGATTAATCTCCAAAATATACAAACGTCTCATACAGCTTTATATAAAAAAACCCAGCAACCCAATTAAAAAATGGTCAGAAGATCTAAAAAGGCATTTCTCCAAAGAAGACAGGTAGATGGCCAAAAAGCACATGAAAAGATGCTCAACATGGCTAATTATTAGAGAAATGCAAATCAAAACTACAGTGAGGTGTATGGCACCTCATAACAGTCAAAATGGCCATCATCAAAAAGTCTACAAACAGGAGTTCCTGTCTTGGTTCAGTGGTTAACGAATCTGACTAGGAACCATGAAGTTGAGGGTTCGATCCCTGGCCTTGCTCAATGGGTTAAGGATCCGGCGTTGCCGTGAGCTGTGGTGTAGTTTGCAGAGGCAGCTCAGATTCTGCGTTGCTGTGGCTGTGGCGAAGGCCGCCAGCTACAGCTCCTGTTAGACTCCTAGCCTGGGAACCTCCATATGCCGCAGTGCGGCCCTAGATAAGACAAAAAGACCAAAAAAAAAAAGTCTACAAACAATAAATATTGGAGAGGGTGTAGAGAAAAGGGAGCCCCCTTACACTGTTGATGGGAATGTAAATTGGTACAATCACTTTGGAGAACAGTATGGAGGTTCTTTAAAAAACTTAATATAGAACAGCCATATGATCCAGCAATCCCATTCCTGGGCATTTGTCCAGAGAAAACTATAATTCGCAAAGGTACATTCACCCAAATGTTCCTTGTGGCACCATTTACAGTAGCCAAGACATGGAACCAATCCATCAGCAGAGGACTGGATAAAGAAGATATGGTATATATATATATAATGGAATATTAGTCATAAGAAAGCATGAAAAATGCCATTTGCTGCAACATAGATGGACCTAGAAATTATCATACTAAGTGAAGTGAGACAGAGAAAGACAAATATCATATGAAATCACTAATACGTGGAATCTAATAGAAATGATACAGCAGACTCAAAGACCTTGAAACCAAACTTATGTTTATCAAGGATAAAAGTGGGGAGGGGATAAATTAGGGAGTGGGATTGATATATACAGACTACTATATATGAAATAGGTAACAAGAACCTACCGTGTAGCACAAAGAAATTTACTCAATACTGTGTAATAACCTATATGGGAAAAGAATCTGGAAAGGAATGCATATATGTATATGTATATGTGTATGTATAACTGATTTACTTTGCTGTACACCTGAAACTAACACAACTTTGTAAGTCAACTATATTTCAATAAAATTAAAAAAAATCTTATGGTATTTTAATTGTTACATCCTGTAATCTGTATCTAAACTTTGGTGAATGTTCCTCCTATTTCACTTTATCTGTATGTTGTAATTTTTTTCTATAGTGAATATGCAGGAATAATATACATTTAAAAATAAGAAAAATGTTGGAGTTCCTGCCCTGGCTCAGTAAAAATAAATCTGACTAGTAACCACGAGGTTGTGGGTTCAAACCCTGACCTTGCTCAGTGGGTTAAGGATCCAGCATTGCCTCAAACTGTGGTGTAGTTTGCAGATGCGGCTTGGATCTGGCGTTGCAGTGGCTGTGGCGTTGGCCAGCAGCTATAGCTCCGATTGGACCCCTAGTCTGGGAACCTCCATATACTGCAGGTGCAGCCCTAAAAAGCAAAAAAAAAAAAAAAAAAAAAAAAAAAAAAAAAAAAAAAAAAAAAAAAAAAAAAAAAAAAAAAAAAAAAAAAAAAAAAAAAGAAAGAAAGAAAGAAAAAAGAAAAATGTGATACAAAGGATCTTTAGTGGTAATAAAATGAGATATAAAAAGGCAACATGATTTCAACTTCATGACTAAGTGTTGATTAAGATAGGCAGAAAAATAAAATAAATAAAATAGGCAGAGAAGGAGTTCCTGTCATGGCGCAGTGGTTAATGAATCCTACTAGGAACCATGAGGCTGCAGGTTTGATCCCTTGCCTTGCTCATTGGGTTAAGGATCTGGCATTGCCGTGAGCTGTGGTGTAGGCCAGCAGCTGTAGCTCCGATTCGACCCCTAGCATGGGAACCTCCGTATGCCCATATGCCGTGGGTGCGGCCCTAAAAAGCAAATAAATAAATAAATTAAATTAAATTAAAAAAATAAAATAGGCAGAGAAGTGTGGGTCATCATATCATTGGTTTCTGTACACAGGTTTTCCCCAAGCTCTCATGTTTACTGGGAACTGGAACATTTTACTCTTCTGGATTACAACTCTCAAAGAACCACATTAAGACTCACATGACCAGAAATAGTCTTGGCACAATATAGGTAGTATGTTTGGATTTGCTAAACACATAATCGAGTTACCTTGCCTTTTTTTTTTGTTGTTGTCTTGACCAATATTTGCCATAGTTATTAGTGGTATTTTAAATAAAAGGAGTGATTCCTGTCTGATTTCTGTTTTCAGCTGACATTGAAAGTTACCTGACTTTGCTTCCAGACACGATAGAATAATAGAAACTAGATTTACCCTCTAGCCTTAAGCAACTAGAACTCTGGACAAAATATGTAACAAAAATTTTTGAAATTTGGATGGCAGATATAACAGATCTGTGATCCCTGAGAGAAAGAAAAGAAGTGAAAAGAATTTTACAGTTGACTCAGTGTACTGCCTGGATGGGCTCCATGTAAGTGAAGGTAGTCTCTGAGCTGAAAACAAACTGGAGTTCAAAGAGGTTAATGTAGCTAGAACTCAAGGAACAGAGTACAGGAGAAGAGAGAATGCATAAGGAAAGAGCTCTGTGTATTCCCATCGTGGCTCAGTGCTAACGAATCCGACTAGTATCCATGGCCCTGCTCAGTGGGTTAAGGATCCGGAGTTGCCGTGAGCTGTGGTGTAGGTCACAGATGTGGCTGGGATCTTGCATTGCTGTGGCTATGGTGTAGGCTGGTAGCTACAACTCTGTTTAGACCCCTAGCCTGGGAACTTCCATATGCAGCAGGTGCTGCCCTAAAAAGACAAAAAAAAAAAAAGAGAGAGAGAGAGAGAAATTGAAAGAAAGAGCTCTAGATATTTGCAGAAACTCCCTGAAGTCTTTGGCTGAGTGATGTGCACATGTGTGAGAGGAAACCACTGAGGCCATGGAAAGGATCACCACAAGCAGTAACGCGAACAATTACTGGAGCTCACACAGAGCTGGGAAAAGTTTGTGCTCCAGCAGTCAGAGTAGAAAGATTTCATATTTTCTAAGGCATCAAGTAGACATGTCAGAAGGTTATTTCCTTAGTAGTGGGGCTAAATTAGGCCTGGCTGAGATTAAAGGCTGTTCTGGCTTCAAAGGAAGTTTGAGAGGGACAAACTGATTCTAGATAATTTAACTGTACACCAGAACAAAATCCAACACTAATTGAGGAAATTCAACAAAATCTAGCACCCAAGTATAAAATTCACAGAGTCAGGAATCCAATAAAAGAAATTGACAGGTATGCAAATAAGTGGGAAAATATGATTCATAAGCAAGAAAAAAGTCAATCAATAGAAGCAGAACAAGAAATGATAGAAATGATGGAATGAGATGACAAAAATGTTAAAGCAGCTTTTATTTTTATTTTTTTGTCTTTTTAGGATTGTACCCATGGCATATGGAAGATCCCAGGCTAGGGAATCAAATCAGAGCTGCAGCTGCCGGCCTACACCACAGCCACAGCCATAACAACACCGGATCCTTAACCCACTGAACCAGGCCAGGGATCGAACCTGAGTCCTCAAGGATACTAGTTGGGTTCATTACCACTGAGTCATGACGGGAACTCCAAAGCAGCTTTTATAAATACACTCAACATGTTCAAGAAAATAAAGGAACACCTGAGATAGAAATGGAAGGTGAAAAATGGATCCAAACAGAACTTCTAAAGATGAAAAATACAATATGTGAAATGAAAACTGTAGTAGATGAGATTACTAGCACATAAGATACTGCACAAGAAAAAAGAATCAGTGAAACTGAAGTCATAGCAATTCAGAGTCAAATTCAAAATGAGGCACAGAGAGAAAAAATACTGAAAAGTTTTATGATGAGATTGTAGCCATTCAGTTAGTTACATCTTCAGGCGCCAATTCTATTTCTAGTTCTCTTGCTATTTGCAGTACATCTGCAGTTATTTCCTCCATTGAAGTCTGAAACCCATCAAAGTCATCTATAAGGCCTGGGATCAACTTCTTCCCAACTCCTGTTAACACATATTTTGACCCCTTAACAGCACAAAGAGTGGTGAATCATTACCAGAAGATTTTCAATTTAATTTGCTCAGATTCGTCAGAGAAAATCACTATTTGTGGCAGCTATAGCCTTAGGAAATGAATTTCTCCCTTTCCTTCTTTCTTTCCCTCTTTCTTTCCTTCTTTCTTTCCCTCTTTCTTTCCTTCTTTCTCTCTCTCTGTCTCTCTCTCTCTCTCTCTCTCCCTCCCTCTGTCTGTCTGTCTGTCTGTCTCTCTCCTTCGCTCCCTCCCTCCCTCTTCCCTTTTTAGGGCCACGAATATGGAAATTCCCAGGATAAGGTTGAATTGGAGCTACAGCCACCGGCCTACACCACAGCCACAACAAGGCCAGATCCAAGCCAAGTCTGCAATGTACACCACAGCTCATGGCAACGCGGGATCCTTTATCCCACTGAGCAAGGCCAGGGATTGAACAAACATCCTCATGGATACTAGTGGGGTTCGTTACCGCTGAGCCACACAGGGAACTTCAGAAATGTATTTCTTAAATTGTAACTCTTGAAAATAGAAGTGACTCCTTGATCCAGGAGCTACAGAATGGGTATTGTGTTAGCAAGCATAAAAACAACATTAATCTCACTGTACATCTCCATCAGAGCTCTTGGGTGACCTGGTGCATTGTTGATGAGCTGAAATACTTTGAAAGAAATCTTTTTCTGAGCAGTAGGTTTTGACAGTGGACTTAAAATATTCAGTAAGCCACGTTGTAAACAGATGTGCTATTGCCCAGACTTTGTTTTCCCACTTATAGAGCATGGCAGAGTAGATTTAGTGTAATTCTTAAGGCCCTAGGATTTTCAGAATGGTGAATGAGTACTGGCTTCAACTTAAAGTCACCAGCTGCATTAGCCCGAATAAATGTCAGTCTGTCCTTTGAATTTTTGAAGGCAGGTATTGCCTTATTTTTTCCAGCTGTGCAAGTCCTTGATGGCATCTTCTTCCAATGCCATCTGTTTTGTCTACTTTGAAAACTTTGTTTAGTTTAACCATTTTCATTAATTATTTTAGCTGGGTCTTCTGGATAACCAGAAGGAGCTTTTACATCAGCACTTGCTGCTTCACTTTGCAGTTTTTTGTTGTAAAACACGGATTAACTTCTGCAAGCTTCCAGTTTCCAAAACTTCCCTACCTCTCTCAGTCTTCATAGTATCGAACAGACTCAGGGCCTTGCTCTGGATTAGGCTTTGACTTAAGAGAATGTGTGGCTGGTTGATCTTCTAAAGAAGTCTGACTACTAAAATTTTTCCATATCGGATATCAGCAGTAAGCCTATTTCACTTCCTTATCATTCTTGTGTTACCTGGAGTATTGCTTTTAATTTCCTTCAAGAACTTTTCATTCCCCTTTCCTTTTTTCCTTCCTCCCTTCCTTCCTTTCATATTTCTTTGTGTTATTTTTTCTTTTTTGCTTTTTATGGCCGTACTTGCAGCATATGGAAGTTCCCAGGCTAGGGGTCCAATCAGAGCTACAGCTTCTGGCTTACACCACAGCCACAGCAACACCAGATCTAAGCCACATCTGCGACCTACACCACATCTCATGGCAATGCTGGATCCTTAACCCACTGAGTGAGGCTAGGGATCAAACCCACATCCTCATGGATACAAGTCGGGTTTGTTACTGCTGAGCCACGACAGGAACTCCCAGAACTTTTTCCTTTTCATTCACAACTTGGCTATTTGGCACAAGAAGCCTAGCTTTTGGCCTATCTCTGCTTTCTATAATGCTTAATTTTATTTCTACCTATTTTATTTAAAGTGAGAGGCTTACAACTATCTCTTCCTTTCACTTGACCTCTCAGAGGCCATTGTATAGTTATTAACTGGCCTCAGTTCAACATTGTTATGTCTCAGGGACTAGGGAGGCCTGAGGAGGGGAAGATAGATGGAGGAAAGGCTGGCCAGTGGAGCAGTCAGAACACACATTGATCAAATTAGCCATCTTATATGGGTGTGGTTTGTCATGCCCCCCCAAATTACAATAGTTAACATCAGATATCACTGATTGCAGATTACTGTAAGAAATATAACAATAATGAAAAAGTCAAAAATATTGTGTAAGTTACCAAAATGTGACACAGAGATAATGAAGTGACCAAATGCCTTTGGAAAATGGCACCAATACACTTGCTCAATGCAGGCCAAAAACAGCAATTTGTCAAAACAAACAAACAAGTCAAAA
The DNA here is from genome assembly GCA_004024745.2 of Catagonus wagneri. Taxonomy (NCBI): domain Eukaryota; kingdom Metazoa; phylum Chordata; class Mammalia; order Artiodactyla; family Tayassuidae; genus Catagonus; species Catagonus wagneri. Next base: position 39,351,577 of record PVHT021183693.1, on the reverse strand, counting down.
TGAAAAAAGACAGTATCTGTAAAGTGCAAGAAAACAAAACAATCAAATGAGGGATGCCTGTACTGAAATTTGCAGATGCTCAAGTTCCTCATATAAACTGGGGTAGTATTACGTGTAATCTATGCACGTAACCCTCCTATATACTTATAGCTCTGATTGGACCCCTAGCCTGGGAACTTCCAGGCTATAACTTTAAATCATCTGTTATAAGTAATCTCACTTATAATACTCATTGCAGTGTAAATGCTATGTAAATAGAATGCAAATAATATGTAAATAGTTGCCAGGGTGCAGCAAATTCAAGTTTTGCTTTTGGAAACTTAGTACAATTTTTTAAAAAATTATTTTCTATCTACAGCAGGATGAATCCATGGATGAGGAACTTATGAATACGGAGAGCTGGTTGTACTACTTTTAATTTTTTGAGGAACCTTCATACTGTTTTCCACAGAAATTGTACCAATTTACATTCCCACCAACAGTGCACAAGGCTTCCCTTTACTCCACATCCTTCCTAACACTTATCTCTTGTCTTTTTGATAATATACACAGCCGTGAGGTGATATATCATTGCAGTTTCATTTTCCATTTCCCTGATGATGAGTGATGTTGAGCATCTTTTCATGCACCTATTGGCCATTTGTACGTCTCTTTTAGAAAACATCTCTTCATGTTCTTGCCCATTTTAAAATAAGGTTATTTGGTTTTTTTGTTTTTGTTTTTGCTTTGTTGCATGAGTTTCTTTTTCTTTTTCTTTTTCTTTGGATATTAACCTCTTCTCAGATATATGGTTTATAAATTTTTTTTCTGTTCTATAAGTTACCTTTTCATCTTGTTAATTGTTTCGTTTTTGCTATGCAGAATCTTTTTAGTTTAAGGTAGTTCCACTAGTTTACTTTTGCTTTCATTGCTTATATCAGAGCCAAAAGATTGTTGCCAAGACCAATGTCCAGGAGATTTTCCCCTATGTTTTCTTCTAGGAGTTTTACGGTTTCAGAGCTCGTGTTTACGTCCTGAATACATTTCTTTTTTTTTTTAGGGCCGCACCCGCGGCATATGGAGGTTCCCAGGCTAGGTGTCGAATCAGAGCTGTAGTCACTGGCCTACGCCACAGCCACCGCAACGCCAGATCCAAGCTGCGTCTGAGAACTACACCACAACTCAAGGCAACGCTGGATCCTTAACCCACTGAGCGATGCCAGGGATTGAACCTGAAACCTTATGGTTCCTAGTTGGATTCGTTAACTGCTGCGCCATGATGGGTACTCCTACATTTCAAGTTATTTTTTGTGAGTGGCATAAGAGAGGAGTACAGTTTTATTCTTTTGCATATGAATATTCAGATTTCTCAGCATTATTTATTGAAAGGTCTATCTTTAGTATTCTTTCCACCTTTCTCAAATTTACTTGACTATGTGTGCATAGGCATTTGGGGGCTCTTGATTCTGCTCCATTGTTTTATGTGTCTGTTTTTATGCCAGGCCAACAGTGTTTCAATTACTGTAGCTTTGTAATATAGTTTGAAATCAGGAAATTTGATGTTTCCACTTTTGTTTTTCTTCCTCAGGCTTGCTTTGACTATTCAGCTTTTTTTTTCCTTCTGTGGTTCCATAGGTATTTTAGGATTGTTTGTTCTATTTCTGTGAAAAATGCCCCACTGAATTTTGATAGGAATTACATTAAGTCTGTATATTTATTACTTTGGGTCATGTGTACAATAATGTTAATTCTTCTAATCCACGAGTACAGAATATCTTTCCATTTATTTGTATCTTTAGTTTCTTTAATCAGTGTCATAGTTTTCATTGTACAGGTCTTTCGCCTCCTTAATGCCTTAAACTTATTCCTAGATATTTTATTCTTTTTGATGTAATTATAAATGATATTGTTTCCTTAATTTCTCTTTCTGATCATTTGTTATTAATGTGTAGAAATGAACTGAAGTTTGTATATTGATTTTTGTATCCTGCCACTTTACTGTATTCATTTATTTGTTCATTTACTGTTTTGGGGTGGAGTTTTTAGGGTTTTCACTATATGGTACCATGTTACTGTCAAATGCTTCTTCCGTATCTAGTAAAGTGATCATGTGATTTTTATTCTTCATTTTGTTAATGTGGCATATCACATGGATAGATTTATGGACATTGAACCATTTTTACATGCCTGCAATAAATCTCACTTGTATGATTTTTTAATGTATTGTTGGATTTGATTTGCTAATATTTTGTTAAGGATTTTTGCACCTATATTTATGAGAAATATTAGCTTGTGATTTTCTTTCTTTTTGTAGTATCTTTGTCTGGTTTTGATATCAAGAGTATCAGAGAAATAGTGGCCTTGTAAAATACATTTGAAAGTATTCCACCTCTTTAATTTTCCAGAATAGTTTTAGAAAGGATTGGCATTAATTCTTAAAATGTTTGTTAGAATTCTCCAGTAAACCACTTGGTCCTGGGCTTTTCTTTGTTGGGAGGTTTTTGATTACTGCTTCAGTCTCATTACTAGTGATTACTCTGTTCAGATTTTCTGTTTCTTCATGATTCAGTCTTGGTAGTTTGTATGTTTCTAGGAATTTATCCATTTTTTTTCTAGGTTATCCAATTTGTTGACATGTACTTGTTCATAATATTTTCTTATGAGCATTTGTTTCTATAGTATTAATTATAATATCTCCACTTTCATTTACAATTTTATTTATTTGAATATGCTTTTTTTCCCTCAGCCTAGCTAACTTGTCAATTTCTTTTGAGTTCTTCTTTGACCCATTGGTTGTTTGGGATTGTAATGTTTAATTTTTATATATTTGTGTATTTTCTAATTTTCATTCTGTTACTGATTTCCAGTTTCATATCATTATGATCAGGAAGATACTTGGTATGATTTCTGTCTTTTTTTTTTTTTTTTTTTTTTTTTTTTTTTTTTTGTCTTTTTGCCTTTATCTAGAGCCGCACCCACGGCATATGGAGGTTCCCAGGCTAGGGGTCTAACAGCAGCTGTAACTGCTGGCCTTTTGCCACAGCCACAGCAATGAGGGATCTGAGCCGCGTCTGCAACCTACACCACAGCTCATGGCAATGCTGGATCCTTAACCCACTGAGCAAGGCCAGGGATCGAACCCGCAACCTCATGGTTCCTAGTCAGATTCCTTAACCACTGAGCCACGACGGGAACTCCAATTTCTGTCTTCTTAAATTTGCTAAACTTGTTTTGTGACCTAATATGTGATTTATCCTGGAGAATGTTTCACAGGCACTTGAGAAAAATATATATTCTGCTGTTGTTGGACGGAACGTATATACCTGTTAGGTCTATGTGGTTCAAGTCCAATGTTTCTTTATTGATTTTCCATCTGGAGGATCTATCTTTGTTGAAAGTAGGGTATTAAAATTCCCAGCTATTATTGTATTTTTGTCTATTTTTCCCTTCAAATCTGTTAGTACTTGCTCAATCTATTTTGGTGTTCTGATGTTTGGCATAGATTTATAATTGATAGATCCTCTTGATGAATTGACCCTTTTTCATTATATGATAACCTTCTTTGTCTCTTATTACAGTATCAATGTGTTCAGCAGAAGATTTTTTTTTTTTTTTGCTCCAACTATGTGCTGTAACTTTTCTGTTGGACTCCTGGACTTCTACAAAGGCACGCCTGTCTATGGGTGATTATCAGAATCAATGACCTTCGGGGGAAAGAGAGTAGAAAACTCTTATTTCACCATTTTGATGATGTCCCTCTGTGTGTTGTAGTCAGAAACATTTTGAAAGCATTATTCAGTCTATGTAAGTGCTTAACATATCAAAGAAACAAAGATCATACTCAAGAACTCAGTGATCAGAGTTCCCATCGTGGCGCAGTGGTTAACGAATCTGACTAGGAACCATGAGGTTGCAGGTTCGATCCCTGGCCTTGCTCAGTGGGATAACGATCTGGTGTTGCTGTGAGCTGTGGTGTAGGTCACAAACATGGCTCAGATCTGGCATTGCTGTGCCTGTGGCATAGGCTGGCGGCTACAGCTCTGATTCAACCCCTAGCCTGGGAACCTCCACGTGCTGTAAGTGTGGCCCTAAAGAGCAAAACAAACAAAATGAAAACAAAACAAACAAAAAAAGAACTCAGTGATCATAGATTGTTGAAATACAGTGTTGTTTTTTTTGGCGAGTTGTTCTCCATATTTTAGTAGGTTCTGAGGACTTCAGTGTCATTTTAGAGACAATTTAATTCAAAGTTCCAGAAGCTCACTTAAACTTGCATAAACTAAAAAAAGACACAAGTCTACATGGGTATTCACAGAACTGAATGAAAGAGAGCCTCTGAGGTACCAGATTAGGTGCTGGAAAGCCACCAAAAAGCAAGCTACCTCTCCTTCTTTACCTCTCTTTCTGAGGCTCCATGGTCTTTTATTTCTGTTCTCTCTGAGAGTGTGCTTCATTCTTTCATTTCCTTTGCTTTTTGATCTGTTTAGCAGCCCATCGATCCTCTTAAGTACCCATAAAGCCAGACTGGAATGGCTATATATAATTCCAGATTTCCATAAGAGAAAATCTGATTGGTCCAGCAGGGATGGGTGTCTATCCTTGGACCAATCAGATGTGGCCAAGGGGAATTCCTTTCTGGCTCAGCAGTTAAGGAACCCGACTAGGATCCAGGAGGATGCAAGTACAATCCCTGGCCTTGCACAGTAGGTTAAGGATCTGGTGTTTTCATGAGCTATGGTGTAGGTAGCAGATGCAGCTCGGATCCTGCATTGCTGTGGCCGTGG
>PVHT021183693.1:39214912-39346714 GCA_004024745.2 Catagonus wagneri | reverse complement strand
AGGGGTCTAATCGGAGCTGTGGCCACTGGCCTACACCGCAGCCACAGCAACGCAGGATCCGAGCCGCGTCTGCAACCTACACCACAGCTCACGGCAACGCCGGATCGTTAACCCACTGAGCAAGGGCAGGGATCGAACCCGCAACCTCATGGTTCCTAGTCGGATTCGTTAACCACTGCGCCACGACGGGAACTCCCACAATCATGTATTGTTGATGTTCATTGCAAGGACTAGAGAAAGATCACCACAAAAATATTTAATTAATAACTTCCCTATTCTAAAAAAGGATACGAGGCAGCTGAATCTTAAAGTATGCACAGGTGCAAATTTAAATATAATAAACCCAGAACGTAAATTAATTTAACATTAAAATGCTTTACTCCAGATCATTAAAAATTTCAAGTGTGACTTAGTTTAGATGATTGTTTTAAGTGGGAAATCTCATTCCTAATGATTAAAGTGTGAAGATTTTAGAAGTGAGTGTTTGGCTGGTTTCTTTTTCTTAAACCTGGTCTATATTTTAGCTAAAACTACATTAGTAGGAAAATAAAGTAAAACAAGAACTAGTAAATCAATTCAAATTTAATTAACAAAGGGAGCTTGTTTTAGATATTTAAAATATGTTGGTCAATGGTAAAGTTTTGGCTAATGAAACGTTGAAATTTCACAAGGAAATGAAACTCAGTTATCTGACCTTACCAGATGTTTCTATATGACTGTAGATAATCGTAGCTCATAGCATGGCTGTTAAACATTTTAGGCTACACATCTTGTTTTACTGCTAAGTGAGTAGGGGAAGTGAAATATGGAAAAAAATCATTACTTTGGACAGGAAGCAATAGAAAGGCAAATCAACATCGTTTCTGACTTGGTCCTTTGCATTGTCTTTATATTTTTACTGGAAATGCTTTACAGCAATGCCCTTTGGGATCACCATCTAGTAGTTCAGTAAATACATCGTCAGATTTAGCCCAGGTCCCAGCTGAACTGAATGTTTCTGTTCCCCTGGGGAAAGACCATGTACCCTAAGATAATTTGCATATGACCTCAGTAGGCTAGGAAGGGGAGAGAGCTGCTGATTTGTACCCCTGCCTCCCACCTGGAGGAGAGGGGCTCTATTTTCCAACAGGCATGGATGCATGTCCTTTTGTGCAATTATAATTGGAAAGTAAAGTGTTAAGGAGGGAAGGGGTTAAGTAACAACAGCCTTCATTAAGCTGAGCTGTCTGAGGCTCTGGGTGAAGTGGCGCTTAGGGGCAGGCTCAGGTTGAAGGAAAAGCAATTAATTGCAAGCTGGGCTCTCGGGTAGCCTGTGTTTCTTTGTGAGGAGAAATAAAATTTTATAAGATTGGGATTTTCTTGGGAAGACCCTCAAGAAAACAAAAATCTGGACTCCTGCTAGCTCTCCAGTGAGCAGAGGTCGTCCTAGAGAGATCAGCCTGCAGGGATCAGCCATTGCTTTGTCTCAAGACAAAGAAAGAACTCAGAGATGGCTGGATGGAGTCTACTAACAGACCACTAGGGAGGGAGCATGCGAGCAGTTATAATCAGACAATGGAAACAATGCTGTGAGAATTGATGGCCCTTCTTTTTAGGGGCGTGAGCAAGACCAGTGAGGGAGACTCCAGAAGAAGCTGCACACTTTAAGTGAGGTGGCAAGAAGATGCTTGTTCTTGTAGCTCTGCCTTTTCTACTGGATCATTCCCATCCGAAGGTATCATATGCACAAACTGGCTACTGTGTCCCCCATCGTTAAAAAAGCCTTCACTAAATCCTTCATCCTCCTCCAGCTGCAGATCATTTCTCTGCCTCTCTTCCCAGAAAAACATCTCAAAAGAGTTACCTACACTCTGTCTCCAATTCTTCACCTCCATTAAGCCTACTCTTTATTTTCAGGATGATTTTGGCATTAAATAACAGAAAACTCTGAATCAACTGTGTAAAACGATATGGAGATTTATGAGTTTAAATAACAAAACCTCTACAAGTAGAGTAGGCTCTGAACATGGGCTCTGACTCTGCTTTGTGGCAATTCTCTTGGCTCTGCCATCCTCTTTGGTGTTGGCTTTATCCTAAGGCTCGTACCAAAATGGTTTCCACAGAACTAAGTGTCACTTATAGAAAGGACTGTAGTTAACGTGTCTCCTCTTAAGAAAAACCAGACCTCTGCACAAATCTTCCAACAGACTTCCTCTCACTTCCTGGCCAGAACTGTATAATGTGCTCATTCCTAAATGAATCATTGTCAGAGGAAAGTAGAGTACAGTGGCTGGCTTGGACCAATCAAGATTTCTAATGGAGCTGGCCATAGGGTGTGATGGCAAAGAAGAAGCGTGGAGCAAATTCTGAGGAAGTATCTAATTTGTCAATTTAACCTTTTTCCCAAACACTATGGTAAAGTGGAGCTGTACAAGACATCAAATTCAGTGACTTTTTTTGGTCTTCATTTTATACCACCTTTTAGCCACAGATGACTTCTTGGGAACACCAGCTTATGCTCTATCACATTCTCCTGGTTTTACTTTTCCCTTTGGTTTCTCTTTCTCGTTTTTCTGGGCACACAGGATTGTAAAACAGAACGCATCCTATTTTGTCCTCAGCCATATCTTCCCAACACCATCTTAGCAAATGATTTAAGGAGATAATTAACCAGGACTTGCAAAGGACCAGCCAACAGTGTATTTTATTGTCTCTTGGTTGACTAAATACCTCCAGTTATGAAAAAGGCTGAAGTTACCAAAGTGCATAGGAAATTGGAGAGAAAATGGCTTTAGAGAGATCTGCAATACAAGTTTTTCTCCATGGTGGGAAGCAGTGAGAGCACTTTTCTTTCCTGCCAGTTTAGCGAAAGGGGCTTACTGGGGAGCACTTGTAGAGTCAGAGGACTATAGTCTGATTGTGGCTGGTGGCTCCTCTGACAGAAGAGTAAAGAACCGCTGCATTGGGGATGGCTGTTCTCACAGAGCTGGGGGCAAACGAGGCTTGAGGACCTCCCATGGACCTGACCCACACAGACAGCAGGCATGGAATTTTCCTAGATCCTGCTCAAGAGGGCTCTTTGGAGAAAAACAAATCAACAAACCATAAACAAACCCCGGAGATACACTGCTGAATTCCAAGGTGGTGAGGAAAGAATTTTAAGTGACCAGGTCTAAGAGATGCACTTCCTTCCAGCAGGGGGATTGCCATTGCAGGATTTCCTGAGATGGGGAGTCTCTGAAAAAAATTAAATAAATAAATAAATAAATTGTCCCTTGGGTAAAAGAATAAGCTCAAATATCTGCCAAGCCCAGGTAGCTTTGTTTAATTCGTAACTAGACTAGTCAATTGGAGTTCCCGGCATGGCACAGCGGAAATGAATCCAACTAGGAACTATGAGGTTGAGGGTTCAATTCCTGGCCTCACTCAGTGGGTTAAGAATCTGGTGTTGCCGTGAGCTGTGGTGTAGTTTGCAGACGCAGCTTGGATCCTGTGTTGCTGTGGCTGTGGTGTAGGCTGGCGGCTGCAGCTCCAATTGTACCCCTAGCCTGGGAACCTCCATATGCCATGGGTGCGGCCCTAAAATGACAAGACAAAAAAACAAAAAAACGAATAAACAACAACAAAAGAATCATAACTAGACTAGTCAAGTAAGATCTTTCCTGACTTTCTATCTTTTCTCTCTCCCCCCACCTGCCCCAACTCTGTTTCACCACCGGAGGAATCAGAAGGAGTTGAGTGAGAGATAAAGAGCCTCCTCTCCCATTAGGGGCAGCCAGGTCAGAACCTACCTAAGCTAGTGGAGAAACTTCAACTCCTGGAAGTTTGGGTTTATTACTTTGGGCCATTCATGTATGCTACTTACTGAAATTAGACTGTGGGTGTGTCTGACCAGAGGTGACTAGATAGCTTTTTATTACCTAAGAATGTCTTAAAAAGTCACAAAATGACCCTTGATTTTATTCAAAGAGTAGGGAACAATTATTTCCACACTGGGGGTGGGGAGTTTGTGCAGGTGATGGACAAAAGGAATAAAATCTTTTCCTGATTATTTCAAAGGCATCCCTCTTGCTCGATGTATTGTTGAAACTGTTTTGTTCTCTTCTACTCAATCTCTGAATGAGGTTGTGCCGCAAATCTGTCCTGGGTCTTCTCTCCTTCTTTGTCTACATGTTCTTGATATGCTCTCCCTTTCCATTTTAGGGTTTTGACCGATCTTGCGCTGATGACTTCCACTTGATTTTAGACAAAAGGCTGAGAAATGATGTGCTGATGATTTCCAAAGGTATTCTTTTAGCCCAGACATTTTCTCGGAGCCCTAGAATCATGAATCCAGTGGGTACTGGCAATTTTACTTATTGGCATCTTAACATGGCCCAAATTTCCCTGTGCCGTTTGTTTTTCTCTAGTTCTTTTTTATAATACTAAAAAGCATCATCTTCCAACCAGTTGCTTAAACCCAAAATCTAAGAGTCATTTTGGATGTTTCCCCTTTCCTCATCCCCTGCTTCTAGTCCACAATCAAGACTCGTCAGTCCTACATAATGACTATATCCCAAATCCACCCTCTTCTTTCCGTCTCTACTGTCATCCCCTACTCTGAGGCACCGTGAACTTTTCCTGGACTACTGCCAAACTCTCTCTGGGTCTCCCTTCTTCTGCCTTTCCTCTGTTTAAGTCTGTTTTTCACATCACCAGAGTAAATTTTAAACATTTAAATCCAATCATGTCATTCTGCTTAAATCCTTGATTATTTCTCTATTTCATATAAAAACAGAATTCAAACTCCTGTCATGTACAAAAGCCTTTATAATCTAGCCCCTATTTTCCTCTTAAGTTCATATGGTCCCTTCTCTTTCACTCATTATGCTGCAACCACTTGTCCTTGAATGGCCCAGTCTCTTGCTTACATCAGGGACTTTGCACTTTCTGTTCCTTCTGAGTGGAATGCTCCTTTACTGACTCTTTAAGGCTGCATCTATCTGAGCCTTCAGTCTCTGCTCAAAATTCACCTCCTTGAGAAGGCTTTTCCTGAGTACACTTTCTAAAGTAGATCCTCCTTAAGCCTCCCTAACTCTTTATCTAATTGCCTTATTTTTTTAATCCATAGCACTTATCACAAATTTAAATAATCTTATTACTTCTTTGTTCAGTTATTTTGTTTTCTGTTTCTTTTACCAGAGTGTAAATTTCATGAAGTTAAAGACCTTCCCAACTCGTTCACACCAGTACTAGAATCTGACAGATAGTAGGTGCTCAATAAATACTCAGTGAATAAATGAATAAAAGGAGCATGGTCCAACAGTGAGTAGTCATCCTCTGGAGGAACCACGTGGATCTGAGTTAGAAGAACCCTGGAGAGAAATTGCAGGGCCCTAAATCTTGTTCAGAGGGGAGGCTGTCACTTCAATGTGGTGTTTCCTCCAACTGAGTCGGCCACAGTCTCACCCTATGTTACAGAGAAAGAGCGGCAGAATCCTTGGGGTCTGGGAAAGATAGATGTTGATGGTGATCCGTTTTGACTTCTCTGCAGTCAGAAGCTGACAGAGAAGGAAACTTACATAAAGCCTGGGCAGCCTCTCCCCAAGGAAATATTGTTAGAATGGCAAAAAGGGCAACACTTTAAGCATTCCACTCCATAATGGCCAGACTGAAGAACAAATCCTTCAGTGCAGAGGGCCCAGATGAAGCCCTATCCTTGGGAACAGGACACTGGAGCCCTCAAGACCTCCTAAGGTTGAAAAAGTATAGAATACCCCAACTAACAAAAAATCCAAGGTGACTTGGATGGGGTGCTGTGAGTCACAGAAGTGATAAGAAATTCTGGGATACCATTCTATGTTTATAACTTCCATCCCCTTCTCCACAACCAAATTCGAATTGCAAATAGCAATAGATGACAATGACTATTGGATCAGCACGGTATGATGGAAAAGCCTGGGCTTTGGGTCAGGGATATCTGGGTTCAAATTCTATCTCTGTCTCTTACTAGCTTAATGATCTTGGGCAAGTCACTTAACCTCTCTGAATCTTAATTTCTCCATCTAAGAAATAATTACCTTTGCAGAGTTGTTTAGGCATAAGGTCTGATACATGGAAAGGGCCCAACAAAAAGTGGTATGGTCGTTATGATGAGGGATTTTCAGCTTGTCCTTCATTGTGCTAAAACACTTCGTAGACATAATAAAAACAGAAAGCCTGTATTACTTTATCCTCCCATCTGCTGAAATAAAATTATTTTTAAGACAGAACAAGAAAAAAGTTTTTTGGTCACTTCCACAACATGTGGAAGTTCCGAGGCCAGGGATCAAACCCACACCCCAGCAGTGAAAATGCTGCCTAGGCCACTCCAAGAACAAGAAAAATTTTAAACGTAAGATTCTCTCTCTTCCCTCTCAATCCGCTATCCCCTCCCCTTTAGTGTGCTATGTGCATCCGTGTTATATTTTAACTAGGTCCCTTTAGAAGACATAAGAATGATTACTTGCTCCACCCCCCGCCCCCCAAAAAAGCAATTTTCTTCTGGCAACAGCAAGGTAACTCTGCAGGAGATAACATTCCTTTCTCAATCCTGTAAGAGATCACAATAACCTACAACTCCCCTTGATGGACTATGTAAACTGTCAATACGTTACTTTGTTGTATAAACCTTTGTCTCAAAAAAAATTATATAATTGTGCTTTCTTCTCTAACAGGTGGAACAGTCCTCAGAACTTTCTGAAAGACTGTCTCCTAGGTTATAATTCTTGGGTTGGCTCAAATAATACTTTCATTTCTTTTCTTTTCTATTTTTATTTTACTTTATGGCTACACCCACGGCATATGGAAGTTCCTGGGGCCAAGGACTGAACCCAAGCCACAGCTACCTACATTGCAGCTGCGGCAACACCGGATCCTTTAACCCACTGCACCTGGCTGGGGATCAAACTCTTACCTCCACAGTGACCCAAGCTGCTGCAGTTGGATTCTTAACCCCCTGCACCACAGCAGGAACCCTGTGGTCCTTTCATTTCTTTCTTAGATTGACTACTGATTATTTTTTGCTGTTGATGACACATTTCTGTGAAACTTGGACGATCTGAGCCTTTCAGAGAAGCCGAGTGGTTTAAAGCAAGAAGTTGATTTCAAATGAATTTGGGTCAAGGTTGACATCCAAAAATATCATTAGTGTATTTTAGGACCTGGTGGCACCTGGGAACTATGCTGGAAAGGAAAGGAACCCTAATTCCAAGGGTTAGGAGGTTACCAAGAAGCAGCAGGGTTATAAGGTGGCAGCATGAATCATGATTTAAGAGATTAAGTTTAAACAGGGGAATGGCAGTCTAGGCCAGTTCAATTTCTGGCCTAGAAATTTCAATTTTCCACGGGTTACAAGGCTATGTTAATTACCTCAGCATATCATTTGGTTCCTTCAAAGCCTCAATTTTCTAGCCCTTTATGAAGGATATCTTACACTCAAGCACTGGATAACTGTTTGCCATGAGAGAAGAAATGCACATAAATGCGGGTGGTAGGCAGTCCTGTTTTCTATCATATGGGCAAAGAAGCTAAAAGAGTCAGAGAAAAATGATAAACCAGATGTTAAGAGAAGAGAGTGTTTCCTGGTCTAGGAAAGCCTGGGAGCATTCCAATCATGGGTTCAATGTGATCTCCCTGTATCTGTTACAATTTCTTTTTTTTAATGTTTGCATCAATTTGAGTTGGGTTTTGTTACTTGAAACAACAAAAACTCTTTTTTTTCATTTAAAAAAGTTTTATTTGTCCCAAGTGGGCACCATTTTTTAATAAACATAGTTATTACGGGAGTTTATAAGCACTTTTCTAAATGGATTTCAGAAGAGCTGTCACATCCACTCCTTGAAATAACACTCTGCTCAAAGTATCCTGCATGTGCAGCTCCTACAAACATCTTTATTATGTGTGTTTTATTTTATTTATTTTTTATTTTTTTTGTCTTTTTTAGGGCCACACCCGCGGCATATGGAGGTTCCCAGGCTAAGGGTCTAATCGGAGCTGTAGCCACCGGTCTACACCACAGCCACAGCAACACGGGATCCAAGCCACGTCTGTGACCTACACCACAGCTCAGGGATCGTTAACCCACTGAGCGAGGCCAGGAATCAAACCTGCAACCTCATGGTTCCTAGTCGGATTTGTTAACCACTGAGCCATGACGGTAACTCCTATTATGTGTGTTTTAAACACTTCTTTATATGCACTGCAGTATAGCTACCATATCTAATCCCTGAAATAACACGCTTCTCAAAGTAGGCTGCATAGAACACACAAGGGTTGTATCTATGTATCTTTTTTTTTCTTTTTATGGCTGAGGGTATAGGGATTGAATCAGCTGTGAGAGCCACTGCAGCCTTGGCAACGCCAGATACCTTACCCTATTTTGCCAGGTGGGAGGGTCGAACACATACCTCTGCAGCGACCTGAGCCACTGCAGTCAGGTTCTGAACCCATTGTACAATGGTGGAAGCTCCAAGGGTTGTATCTAGTATAGCATATGATACCATGCTTGGTACATAGCATCAGCTCTGACAAATGATCACCATTATCATTACTTTTTTTTTAATGATTTTTACTTTTTCCATTATAGCTGGTTTACAGAGTTCTGTCAATTTCCTATAGTACAGCAAAGAGACCCAGTCACACGTGTATATATGTATATATATACATTCTTTTTCTCACATTATCTTCCATTGTGCTCCATCATAAGTGACTAGATATAGTTCCCAGGGCATTATTATTACTCTTGTTGTTCGTACCAGTCCATGAAGATCATACTCCTAGCCTCACTGGAAACTTAATTGTCAGTGCAGTCCTCAGAGACAATTTGGAGAGGGTAATAAATCCTGGCCTTAAACTCAAACCTTGCTGCTGGTTCTATCTGTGAAATGTACTTTTCCTACTTCTTGCTCTCTTATTCATTTATTTATCCACCCATTCAATTTGCCACCAACTAAGAGAGTTTCCTGTTAGTAAAATCAACTGATAACAGGAAACTGGTATTCTTCAACTTCCTTGAAGGAGACTGCAGTAGAAGAGAGTGAGAAAATGGGTCTAGCGATGGTGGTTTGTGAAGGAAGATTGTCAGATCCCTGCTGTTTCCTTACTCTTGATAGTACTTAGATGGGCTGTTCCTGTATGTCCACAGCTCATGAGCATTTTACAGGCCTGAGCTGATCCGTGTCCTGCCTGACCCCGCCTAACCTCACATCAGCCTCCTGGCCCTCTCTGCATTTTGCCTGACTTTAATTACCCTGTAACAGCTGCTGCCTCCTTTCCTGGTGTTGCCCCAGACCACGCTTGGCTTCCAGCTGACATCATGACTGCAGGCATCCAAAAGGTGGGAAGAAAACTTCTGCATGTCTTTGTGGGGGCGTTTTCCCTGGAAGCATGACCTGAGTTGCAGAGTCTTGTTTTCATCATCCTTGCTCATTGCAAGGGCGCTTTCTGCGATTTGATCTCACCACTGCCAAAGACTGTTGAAGAAGCAGTACATATCATGTAAGGAATGTGTCCTTGGATGTGGCTCACTTTCATCAGGCAGGGAACCAAATCACTACTCATCCTGCCTCTCCTGAGAGCCACAGCCACTGAAGCACAAACTGCTTGGAGAAATTCAGCGGCTGGATTCATTTGCCAGAAAATGCCCCAGTAAAGGCATCTAGTCAAGGAGTGGCCTGGGGTCAGTGCCATCGCATCCGCCAGTGCTCAGCCCTTTTCAGGGCTCCATCAGCAGCCTTGGGGAAAGTATTGCTGGGGGCCTTTGGGGGGTGGGACAAAGGAAGAGCATGTGCTCCCGGCCTTTGGACTGTGGATTCCTAATGGCCCAATGCCATGCTCAGGACTGCAGAACGTTCTTCTTACAGGAGTGGGGCCTGGGCACAAGGATCCCAGGCGGGTCAGATGGCAGAGAGAGGGCTGTTGGCTTGAAGCAGTCTGAAGCCACATGGCCAGGGTTGAGAATCAAAATGATCCCCTGAACAAGCAGCATCATCTGAATGGAATAAAGCATGAGGAATGGGTCGAGGAGGCTGGTTCAAAATGAAGGATGTGAACAGCAAGTTTACGAGGAGCTCCCCCTTTCCTGTGGGGATTGCACGATTCTGGGGGAGGGGTGAGTATGAGGCCTTAAAATAGCTGTACAGGCTGCACAGATGGAAAGCTGAGCCTGGAATCTGCCCCCTTTCTGCTTTTAATGTGTGAGTAGGGATGGCAGAAAAAGATCAGAGGAAACAGCAAAATGACTGTCAGCCAAAGAAGCCACAGAGTAAACAAGGCTGGCCCTTTGCCTCTGTAACCCGCTCATCATCCGGGGGGCAGAGCCACTGTGAGGCAGAGCTCCTGAGACAGCCTGCCTCCCACAGTACTCATCAACTGCATGGGGCCTGCCAATCTTGGCCTTGGCCTGACTGAGATTTTACTTATTTATTTTTAATTTAATTAAATTTTATTGGAGTATAGCTGATTTACAGTGTGTCAATTTCTGCTGTACAGCATAGTGACACAGTCATATATATATATATGTATATATACATAATTTTTCTCATATTATCTTCCATCATGTTTTATCACAAGCGATTGCATATAGTTCTTGTGCTGTGCTGTACAGTAGGATCTCATTGCTTATCCATTCTTTTTTTTTTTTTTTTAGAGTTGTACCTGCTGCACATGGAAATCCCCAGGCTAGGGGTTAAATCGGAGCTGCAGCTGCTGGCTTGCGCCACAGTCATAGCAACACGGGATCCAAGCTGTGTCTGCGACCTATACCACAGCTCATGGCAACACCAGATCCTTAAGCCACTGACTGAGGCCAGGGATAGAACCCGAATTCTCACGGACACTAGTCAGGTTCATTACTGCTGAGCCACAATGGCAACTCCTGCTTGTCCATTATAAATGCAATCGTTTTTTAAAACTAAACTCTTCCTGTCTTTAAACCCAAGTAGCTGGCACTATAAACTGGTTACAAATAGGCTGAACCACCTGCTGATTTGTAATTTTGGGACTTTATTCTAAGCTTGGAAAAGCTGAATGTACTTAGCATAGACCAGACACCTGCAATAAAAGGGGAGGAAAAAAAGTTTTCCACTGTTTAATCAAGCTGAAGAAGGAGGTTCAAGCACCTGATTTCCATTGCGCCGTTTACCAGAAAAGCAAAAGCAAAGAGACGATGGATCTTTGAAACTAGAAGTGTCATCAAGGACGGTGAATGCTGCTAAAGAAAAAGAACCTATAAAGTCACGGTCTCTGCCTAAACAATAATATGGCCTATTTGTTCATCTGAGCCCCCTGAAGGGTTTGCTTGAAGCTGGGCCTGGGGTGACTTGGAAAGGGGGTACTGAATGGCTCATATCAAATTGAGAGGAGAATTTGAACCCAGGGGAGGTGGTGACTGGAAAGAGGGGAGAAGAGTAGGGGGGAGAGGTCTGGGAAAGGCGAGGATGTCTGGGCCGGGAGTGGGTCGTGAGATCCTCCTGGTACAGATCTGGTGTCTGAGGACCTTTGAGACCAGGCTGTGCACATGAGTGTCAGCTGGTGTAGGGCAGCCTGTAACGTCTCCCCACAGCGGTCTCCTTTTCACAGCTGGCTTCTCAGGGTAACGAGTGAAGTGGCTGGTCCTGGTGAATAACACCAGGACCAGGATAAAGGAGCAACCTCAAAGGCAGAATGAAGGGCCATAATTCAGAAGTCTGGGAATCAGAGCTTAAAGAGCTGTGGCGCAGTTCTTCCCGCCCTGCCCCATTCACAGGAATCTCGCGAGACCCCTGGACTTTCTGCAGGACCTGGAACTGGGTTTGAACCTGTCTTATCTAGATCTTAAAGGCGCAAGGCTACCCCAGCTGACGTTAGGGCCACATTCCAAGTGACATTTATTAAAGGAGGAAATGATTAAGATTATGCATTTTCCTCAGGCCTGTGCTTTGAACTATATAGCCAGTCTATGGGCATGTGGAAGGGGTTCAACCCACAGGCAGAGAGAGTCCCTTATTTTAATACAATGAGTGGCTAGCATGAGGGGATTTGTTGACTTGTTGCTTCAGACAAATGACTTACTGGGAATTCAAGCTCTGAGCCACTCAAAGGCCACCAGACTTCACTTCCTCAGCCATGCGACTCTGGCGAGTTGTGGGAACACTGACCTTGATATTTGTCTAGGGAGGTGCTGGGCTTTGGTCCCAAACCGCACAACTGGAGGCTCTGCTGATTTTCCATTTCTGAATTGCTCACAGCTCAGTGAAGTCACAGCTTTTGAAGAGTTAGAGCGTTCTTTGGCAGAAATAAGCTGTAATCTTGGAAAAAGTTTAATAAGTTTGAACGGTACTCAAAGTTTCTGTGGCCACTGCTGGGACTTTAGGAAAGGCTTTCCATTTAGTTCAGTAATTTCCCAGAAAAACTAGTTTCCTTAGTCATGAACATTAACTTAAACATCGCTAACATAATTGCACTAGTGCATTTTGCACTCAGTGCATAGACCAGGGAGTTGAGACAGGCCTCTAGTGTGGGACTGGGCAGAGGAGTCTGTTGGGGCTGAAATCCTGGCTGGGCTCCATTCTCCCAGCTGTGTACCCAGGAGTGGGGGCTACATCTGCTAGGGAAGAAGGGATGGTTTTTCTAATGTGCCTGCCCAGAGGGGGCACCTTTCCTTAATTCACACCAGGGGGGCCTCTAAGCAGGCAACTGAAGGCCCTTAGCAAATGATTCTGCATGGTGGGGACATCACCATCTCCCTTTGGCTGCTCTGAGATGGCGGTCTGGGTGGATATCCCCGTGCAGGGGACCACAGTGAGGGAGGCACAGGAAACTTGGATGTGCTTCAGTATGGACGCCTTTGGATGGATCGGTTCCCAGTCGGCTTGGGAAAATTAAAATACTTAGCAGACTTGTTATTTAACTCTGGATGGCAAATCTCCAGATCTCCCTGAATTGGCACAGAGTCGCCTTATCTATGCATTACATTTTCAAGAGCTTAAAGATAAAAATAGATTACATCCATGTAGCAGTCTCAGGGTTTTTGGAGTTCCAGAGGTGAGCAGGTGCCAATGGACATGAGGCTATAAGCCCCACATGAGGGCAAGGGCCTGATTCTATCGTAATCAATGCTGCACATCCTGCCTTTAGTACAATGCTTGCCATAGAGTATGTGCTCACTCAATACATTTGAATTGAAGGATTCATGAATGCTGTCCCTTGGAGGTGGACCAGAGCAGAGGAGAAAAGGTAAACTAAAATAATCCCTTCCCCCCCCCCTTTTTTTTTCTTTTTAGGTCTGGACCCACAGCATTTGGAAGTTTCCAGGCTAGAGGTCCAACTGGAGCTGCATGAAGCTGCTGGTCTACCCACAGCCACAGCAACACTGTGGGATCCGAGCCTCGTCTGTAACCTACACCACAGCTCATGGCAGCGCCAGATCCTTAACCCACTGAGCAGGCCAGGGATCGAACCCTTCCCCTCATGGTTACCAGTTCGTTAGTTGTCGTTGAGCCAAGACGGGAACTTCAAATCCTTTCTTTAAAAGGACTTTTCAAGGGGAGTTACCATTGTGGTGCAACAGAAACGAATCCAACTAGTACCCATGAGGATGCAGGTTTGATTCCTGGCCTTGCTCAATGGGGCTGGGATCTGGCGTGGCCATGAACTGTGATATAGGTCGCAAACACAGCTAGGATACTTTTCAGGAATCTGAGTTTTGCATTAGTAGTAGAGCTAAGAGTCGATAAAGTTGTTGTTGCTTTTTTTTTTTTTTGCATTTTAGAGCTACACTCGCAGCATATGGAAGTTCCCAGGCTTGGAGTCTAATCAGAGATATAGCTGCTGGCCTACACCAAAGCCACAACAACGTGGGATCCCAGCTGTGTCTGCAACCTACACCACCGCTCACGGCAATGCTGGATCCTTAACCCACTGAGCGAGGCCAGGGATCGAACCGGCAATCTCATGGTTCGTAGTCAGATTCGTTTCCACTACGCCATGATGGGAACTCAGGAACTGGCTTTTTAAAATCCCTCTCAATATATATGTTCCTTTGGATTAGGGGTGAGGGCGTATATGTCTTTCTTATTGTTTCAGTCTCTGAAGGTATAGTCCTCTAGAGGCTCTGCCTTGGGCTTGGTCACTGCTCCTTCTGAGGAAAGCTGCTCCTACCTGGGAGAAACCTACACCTGAAAAAACTTCACCGCTTCCTTACCTGCAGCTGCCACCTGACCCACTGCAGAGGAGACCAGAATTATACTAATGTATGTCCCTTCCAAAACAGGCCAAAATTTGTTGAAAAGAGCCTTGTATACCAGGATTTCTCAATTAAAAACAGTATCCACTTGTTTAAATGTTCTAGCCATAACGTGTTCTGATTCTCAACTGGCTGTATTTTTGGATTAAGAAATCTGATTTTGATGTTGTAAAGCCTAGGATTTTCAAGAATAAAAATTCAGATAACTTATAATTCAATTCTTGGGTTTTTGTGAAGAATAAGACAGGATGACATTTACAAAAAATGGAAGCCTTCATCCTAGTTGGTGGTAGCAACTAGAGACCAAAATTTGGATTTCTCTTCTGGCGCAGTGGATTAAGGATCTGGCATTATCACTGCAGTGCTTGGGTCACTTCTGTGGCGTGGCTTTGATCCCTGACCTGGGAACTTCCACATGCCGTGGGCAGCCAAAAAAACCCAGCAAAAATTAGATTTGTGTGTAGAAAGTATCTATCTGTTGAATAACAACGGTGTCATTTTAAATAGAGTTCACAGTACATACATAATTATCTGTTAGTTTCACCCACATCCTGTTCTCTCTTAGGATGAATTTTGGAGGGGAGAAAATTTAAATTTATCGGTTATTAAAATGAGGGGCTAATAATACTCTAGATAGCAGGTGAAACTCAAGGCACTTACTGGTTGGTTCATAGAGAGCTTGGCTGCTTGGAGAGATAGGACTTGGTAAGAAGCTGAAGTGGGAAAATAAGATGGTTTACAGAGAATCCAGTTACCTAGGGATCACCTCCATCTGGATGATCTTTGTATACTTCAGACTCAACCCTAACCCTAAACCTAAACCCACCATCTTCTGCCTTCAACCTTCTCTGTCTCCTGTGCCCCTGTCCTGGTAAAGGATATCACCATCTATCCAGTTGCCCAAAGTAGAACTTGGTAAGTGCACACCTAATTGTCTCTCACTTGCTTAAAACCCTTCCGTGGTCCTACACTATCTTCCAGTTAATGAAAGGATCTGTGGCTCACAGAGCCCTTCAGGAACAGACTGGGGGATCTGGCCAGCTTTTTCGGTTGCCCACCTCAACTTCCACGCCAGAAGCAGCCTCCTTCCATTCTTTAACTACTCCTTGCTCCTTCTTGCCTCTAGGCTTTTTTCTCAAGCTCTCCCCTATTTGAAATGCTTCCCAATCTTCTACTTGTCTTTTACATTTCAACTTAAATGCGACTTCCTCCGTGAAAGCTTTCTCTGAGTTCCTCCAGGCCTCATTAGGTTTCCCTGATATAGGATCCCAACCTAGATGTCCTCCATCACAGCCCTTTTCTGTATTGTCGTTGCTTGTCTAAGTCCTTGAGCAGATGATGACAGAGGGGCCTTCTCTGTCTCATTGTCACAGAGTCAGTGATGACCATGTGGCTGGCACTCAATAAATGTTTGTTTCTAGGACCTGGGAATCCAAAAGGGATTACTGCCTGCAGAAAGACTGGACAGCAAAACACACTGGTTTATGGAATGTCTGGCCAAAGGGGACCTGCTGTATAGCACAGGGAACTCTACCCAATATTCTGTGATAATCTATATGGGAAAAGAATCTGGAAAAGAATGGATGTGTGTACATGTATAACTGAATCACTTTGTTGTATAGCAGAAATTATCACAACATCTTAAATCAACTATACTTCAATAAAACTTTAAAAGATGAAAGAAATTAAAAAATTTAAAGGAATTTTATTCCCAACCCCATCTCTATTCTTTGCAGTTCTATCTCCCAAATGCTGTAAAGTTTTGACAACGAGTGTATGTAATGGGACAGCTGGGATGGTAACTTGGCTAACATTTGTGAAGCTCTTGTGACATGCCAGGCTGTGTCTTAAGCACATTATACATATTAACTCATTTAATCTTCAGAACAGCTCTGTTGGGTAAGTACTGTTACCTTCATGCAGCAAATGAGGTGCAGAGAGTAAGACCTCATTCAAATCCTTGCATATTAGCTGTGTGACCTTGGGCAAATGACCTCTTCTTTGGAATTTTCATCTCGAGATATAAAATGGTAATAACACTGCTGACAACTTGACTTTCTATTTTTTTTTTGTTTGTTTGTTTTCTTACACACTATGCATATTACACATTGGCTTTCCATAGGTCAGTTCTGAAGGCTGCTGATACACTGCTGTATATCAGTGGACAAAAGGACGTGAGCTGAGGCACAGTGATGTTCCAGGCCACTGGCCGTCAGTACAACTCTAGCAGCATAACTAGTATGTTTGTTCAATGATATATTTTTATTGTAATTTTCCCTTAATATAAAAATGTGTGGAAAATAAAAAAGTTCTGATGCTAGGGGTTAGTAAGAATAAATAACAATTATTCAGCACTGTGTCAGTTATTAAACAAATGTTTCTCAGCTGCAAACCATTCTTCTATATTCTGCTCTGTGAATCAGAGGCTGGGACTTTGCAGACAACATTTTTCCTTGGCCACCTGCTTCCTTTTAGTCTCTGTCAATAAGGGATGTTGGAGGGAAATTGCAGGGCTAGATGGGGAAGAAGGGACTTACCCTTTCCTCTTTGCTTCTGATTTATTCTTATTGACTTCCGTTTCCTGTTGTCAGCATCCAGAAATGCTGCTCCTTCTCTCTGGCAAAAACAGTTCATTCCGGCAGCAGTTTGTTATGGGTTGAATGGTGTTCCCCTAAAATTCATATATGGTAGTCTTGACCCCCCATACTTCAGAATGTGACTCTCTTTGGAGACAAGGTCTTTACAGAGCTAATCAAATTAACATGAGGTCATGAGGGTGGGTCCTAATCCAATATGACTGATGTCCTTATAAGATAAGGAAGTTTGAACCCAGAGGATATGGAGATACAAGTACAGGGAAATGGATGTGAAAAGACAATAGGGAGAAGATGGCCGGATACAAGCCCAGGACAGAGGCCTTGAACAGATCCTTCCTTTACAGGTTTCAGAAGAAACTCACCCTGCTGACACTTGAATTTTAAACTTCTAGCCTTCAGGACTGTGAGACGATACATTTCTATAGTTTAAGTCACCCAGTCTGTAATGCTTTATTATGGCAGCTCTAGCAAATAACCTACAGTTCAATCCAGTTTGAGGTTTTACCAACTTACAAAGCCAGCCTCATGGCAACCGCACAGAGACACCAGCACTGCTGGCTGGCACCCCTTCCTCAGAAGTCTGAGTCCCAATCCACTGGGACTCTCTTCCAAACCTCTAAGTTTTAATCACTCCAACCTCTTCCCTTGGTTCCCTCAACCTACGAATTGCTTCCTGCTGTTGTTACTTCTGTGGTAGTTTAGTGTTCTCTTTTTGCCTTTTCAGTTGCTTAGCTAACAGTTCCTTATTGTCTAGCTAAACATTCTCTAGATTAAATTCTCCCTGCAAAAGTGACAGGAGCCTTGGGGGCATGACCCTGGCCCAGCTGAGCTTCAGAGGTGGAGCTGCAGTCCCAGGGGGGTCTGGAAGGCTGGGCATGAGCCAAAGAGGATTCTTCTTGAGGCTTAAGATCTGAAGGAATTTGTCTTGCTGGGTTTTGTACTTAACTTGGGACCTATCACTCCTTCCTTCTTTCCTATTTCTCCATATTGGAATGAGAATGCCTGTACCACCATTATATTTTGGAAGCATAGAAGTTGTCCGGTTTCACAGGTCCACAGCTGGAGAGGAGTTTTGCTTCAGGATGACTTATACCTCTATGCTCACCTACATCTGATTTAGCTATTTATTGATTTATTTAGCTTTTTAGGGCTATAATCCCGCAGTATATGGAAGTTCCCAGGCTAGGGGTTGAACTAGAGCTACAGCTGCCGGCCCTACGCAACAGCTACAGCAATAAGGGATCCAAGCCGTGTCTGTGACCTACACCACATCTCATGGCAAAGCTGGATCTTTAACCCACTGAGCGAGGCGAGGGATCAAACCTGCGTCCTCCTGGATACTCGTTGGGTTCGTTACTGCTGAGCCACAATGGGAACTCCCTGACTTAGCTATTTAGATGAGGGTTTGGACTTTAGAACTGATTCAGGAATGAATTATGCTTCTGGCTCTGTTGGGATGGAGTGAATGTATTTTCCATGCAATAAGGACATGGATGTGGGGAGACCAGGTGTGGAATGCTATGGACTGAATTATGTCCCCATAAAATTCATATATTAAAAGCCCTAATCCCCAGTGTGACTCTCACAGAGAGTGTGACAGAAAGATCCTTTCTGACATAGCCTTCTCCACACTGTCTTAGGTACCTCTCCTCTGATGCCAGGGCTACAAGAACCATAGAGCTCACACATTCAGCACAGCTGAGACAAAGATGGCGATGTCTGAAGCAAAAAGAATGGTGAAGTTTGTTTTCTCCTTTGAATGTACATTGGACTTAAGCCCATTTTGCTGAGTATTTAATTGTTAAGGAAAAAAACTAAACTGAGGAACAGAAAAAAATGTTGAAAATATATAATATTGGGCCTAAAAGACTTCATATAATTTAAAGTATTGAATTTTCTCATAACAGCCTTCATGGTCCGTATGTTATTCAGAGATTTTCTGTTCTCTTGTTGGCCTCATTAGGCTGGGGATCCCTGAGGCAGAGTTAGGGGGATATTCTGTCCCCTCTGTATCCCCTTGCGTCTAGCACTGTGGCTGGCCCATACTTGGCCTTAATAAGCACTGATTAAATTTAAACTTAACATTCTGGAAAAGCACCCATTTCAACTCCCCATCCTCAGTGTCATCTTCGACTTGTCGATGACCCCAGGACAGAGCCCTCAGGGGAAGAGGCAGCCTACCCTAGGGAGGCATGTGCTTTGTCGACCTCAGACAAAAAAGATTTTCCATTAAGGTGGATTATTTTGAGAGGGTTAGACACGATTTACATGTCAGACAGGCAGACAGTGGCCAAAACAGTTCTCACGTCTGGAGGGAATTTATGTCTCTGCTCTTCCTTGCGTAAGGTTTGAAATTTTCATTTTTTAATAATAGTTGTTATTTATTTAGCACCATGTATGTCAGGTTTGGTGCTAAGGACTTTGCATAATGATCTCTCATTTGATGTCTACAACAATGCTATGAGATGGGTAACCCACTTTGTAGGTGAAGAATCTGAGAGTCTGCAAGTTAAGCAAATTGTTAAGGCCACACTGTGGGAAATGCAATAATTAGAATTAAAATTCAGGTCTTTCCAGCTCTAGAGTTTGGCCCTTTCCAATGGTCTTTTGCTTTCCCACTCAAGCAGAGTCCTTAGGTCCTTAGAATGGGGTGACAGATATCCTGATTCTCTCCACAATGGGACACTTTCTCTAGGTAGAAGCACTCAAATCCCAACTATCCCCCTGAGAAAGCGATGGGTAAGTTTTCCAGCCCCCGGTTGGAATTAGTTACTATGCTGTCATCCTTCCACACACCATATTGAAGGAGGCAGTTTGCAAAGAGGCCGTGTGAGATTAGTAAGTGAGCAGGGACTTCTGCTTCTTAGTGCTGTCTCCCTCCGCATCTCCTGTATTTGTCCCTGGAAGGGTTGGTATGATGAGTAACTATGTTATGGATAGACTATTGGTTATATATAGCATCTTTTAATAACATTTCATCTTTTCATTTATTATATCCACAGTGCTGAGCAGCAGAGCGGTTCACCCAGACTGGGGATTATCTAAAAGTCCTTCCTCAATGCCTTTGATATATATTAAAATGTTTCTACATATTTTTTAAGAACCATAAAAGGCCAGAGCTCCTGAATCATATTTATCATATCGGGTTTCCAGTACATTAAGGTTAAAAGAATTTAGGTTAATTCAGGAGTCTCTGGATCATGTGGCTGATACATCCATAGATATACATAAAAGCTTTCCTTGAAATGGAGAGATAGAAAAAGCACGCTTCATTAACCCAATGTTTTCCTTGTTCTTCTTCTCTTATCTAAAGTTGTCTTGAAATTCGTAACTTGAAATGTCAAACAGATTTTATCACTTTTTTTTTTCTTCACCCTGGATGAAGTGCCTTAAGGGTGAGAGGCCACCTGGCTGTTTCAAAATGAGATTGACTGGAAGTCCCCGTCCCCTTACTCCCCTGCCTTTGGTCTTATTCTCAGCTGATCAGGTTTACACTTGAATTCCAACAGTACGTTCAGAGGTGACCGTCACTGCAGATTTATTTACTCATGTGGGAGGGGGCTGTAAGACCGAGTCCTTGGGAAAGCCCTGGCAGTGCCACCACCTGCCTTGCAGTAACAGTGTCCATGGAGCAAGCTGCAGCATCTTAACTCGGGCATGAGGAAAGTGGTGTCCTTACCTGGATGATCCCTCAGAGTGATTCTGAGCTTACCCTTGGCTGTACATTTCAAGCCTTGTTCTCCATCCATGATGAGATTTTGTGCTCCCTATATACTCCTACAAACAATTCAGATTTAAAATATAAAAGAATAGAATAATGAGCTCCCATATACCCTTTGCTTTACCTTTCTGTTTATCCAAACATTTTCTTTTGTTGAACCATTTGAAAATAAGTGTCAGGTATCAAGATGTTTTATCCTCCACAGAACATGTATCTCCTGAGAACAAAGGCGTTCTCCTACGTAACTACAATGTCATGATCTCATGTAAGAAATTACACCTTGGTGGAGTTCCGCTGTGGCACAGCAGGTTAAGGATCTGGTGTTGTCTCTGTGGCGGCATGGATTTGATCTCTGGTGTGGCACAATGATATAAGGATTCAGTGTTGCTACAGATGTGGCATAGGGTTGCAACTGGGACTCGGATTCAATCCCTGGCTTGGGAACTTCCATATGCTGCCAGTGAGGCTGTAAAAATAAAAATGAAAAAAAAAAGGAAAGAAATTTAGCCTTGGTGTAATATCATTGAGTATAGTTCATACTCAAATGTTCCTTAAAATGTCCTTTATAGCTACTTTTTTGGGCAATGTAATCAAACCTTTAACATAACTTTTGTGTTAGATGAATTCACATATAGATTGAAAATGTCTTATATTGTTTTAAATATTTCAGGACTCAACTTTGATTAATTTTCTATTTGAAGCCCAAGTCCATATTCAATACTATTTCATCTACGGATATTTTGAAACATGTGACATTTGACCTTAATATTTTTGGAACTCTGGAATATCCTGTGCCCAATATTTAATATGTTAAAACCAGAAAGAAAAAAATTCCTTTCTTTTTCCTTTTTATACTTTTTAGGGCTACATCCATGGCATATGGAGTTTCCTAGGCTAGGGGTCCAATCGGAGCTACAGCTGCCACCCTACACCACAGCTCACAGCAACACTGGATCCTTAACCCACTGAACGAGGCCAGGGATCAAACCCACAAACTCATGGTTCCTAAGTCGGAGTCATTTCTGCTGCACCACGAAGGGAACTCCTTTCTTTTTTAAAAATCTTTTTTTTTTCTTTTTAGGACTGCACTCACGGGATACGGAATTTCCCAGGCTAGGGGTCCAGTTGGAGCCACAGCTGCCAGCCAATGCCACAGTCACAGCAACATGGGATTTGAGCCGTGTCTGCAACCTACACCACAGCTCATGGCAACGCCGGATCCCTAACCCACTGAGCGAGGCCAGGGATCGAACCCCATCCTCATGGATCCTAGTCGGGTTTATTAACCACTGAGCCACAAAAGGAACTCCAGAAAACTCCTTTCTTTAGTTGTTGTTGTTGTTGTTTTGTTAACCATGTTAACCATTTTAAAATGCAGAGTTCAATAATTTTAAGTCTATTCACATTGTTGTGTGACCAGTTTCCAGAACTCTTTTCATCTTGAAAACTAAAAACTAAAACCCATTAAACACAAACTCTGAGTTCCTGCTGTAGTGCAGCAAGTTAAGGATCTGCTGTTGCCACAGCTGTGGTGCAGGTCCCACTTGTGGTTTGGATTTGATCCCTGGCCCCAGAACTTCCATATGCCATGGGTGCAGTCCAAAAAAAAAAAGAAGAAAGAAAAGAGAAAACCCCACTAAGCTCATTTCCTCCTTCCCAGGCCCTGGCAACCTTCATTCTACTTTCTGTCTATGAATTTGATTGCTCTAGGTACCTCATGCAAGTGCAATCATGTAGCATTTATCTTTTTGTGACTGACATCTCATTTAGCATAATTTCCTCAAGGTTCATTTGTGTTGTAGCATACGACAAGATTTCATTCTTTTTTTGTTTTTATTTTATTTTTGGCCTCAATCTTGGCATGCAGAAGTTCTAGGACCAGGGACTGAACCCATGGCACAGCAGCCAACTGAGCCACAGCAGCGACATCGCCAGATCCTTAACCCACTGAGCCACCAGGGAACTCCAGATTTCCTTCATTTTAAGGCAGAATAAAATTCTGTTCTATGTAACTATTACATTTACCTTATCCATTAGTCTGTCCATGGACTCTTAGGTTGCTTCCACCTTTTAACGATTACAAATAATGCTGTAGAGGGAGCATTCCACTGTGGCACAGCAGAAACGAATCCAACTAGTATCCATGAGGATGCGGGTTTGATCCCTGGCCTCGCTCAGTGGTTTGGGGATCTTGTGTTGCCCTGAGCTGTGGTGTAGGTCGCAGACTTGCCTCGGATCCCACGTGGCTGTGGCTGTGGCGTAGGCCAGCAGCTGTAGCTCCTATTCGACCCTTAGCCTGGGGACTTCCATATGCCACGGTGAAGCACTAAAAAGCAAAAAAACAAACAAACAAACAAAAAAAAAACCCCAAAACAACAACAAACACAAAAACAAATAATTCTGCTATAAATAAGGATATTGTTTTTCTTTTAAATCCAGGATCCAAACAAGAATTAAGCACCCAATACTGTGCTAACAAATTCAGTTTATGCTAAAAATCAGCTAGTGTTGATTTGTTGCTAGTCACTAGGGACTCAGACGCTATCCAAACATACATGGGACAGCATAGTATCTTGTATATAATAGGGCTTGAGTTAGAAACCTGATGCTGAACACAGCAACTCACAGTGGCTGTTGGTGAGTATGAATATGCTTCCTATTCCTGATGTTTCCTTGCATCAGCCTTCCACTCCTACCTTTTCTCCATCCTTACGTCCCTCATCATCCTGCCTCAGGGACAACGGTGAGTGAGGAAATAGAAATGGTTTGTGTGGCCCAGCTTCTTCCTCTCTTCTTCCTTTGGTTTTCTGCTTTTGAAATTCTGGGGCTGAGGTGTGGGTGGAGGCTGGCCCTAGTTCAGTGTTGCCACAAATGTGTAGATAACCTGCCAATTAAACAGTTTGACTCCCCAACATAGCTAGTACACAGGTATTTGGTCCTCATCTCTTAACTCTTTGTTTTACTTCTCAGTTGGTCCATCTCCAGGATAAGGGGGAAAACACTGCTGTTTACTGGGCTCCTCAAAACACCTCAGTTATCAGGGAGACTTGGATCCCAAACTTGACCATCCACCTGCACAGGGAACACCTCCTGTGGCACAGGTTTGTTCAGGGCACCAAGTTACAGTTTGGAAGATGGCTACATCTACACAGATCCATGTAAAAGAAACATGATGTTGGAATTCCTGTTGTGGCTCAGGGCTTTGAGAACCCAACATAGTGCCTGTGACGATACAGGTTCGATCCCTGGCCTCGTACAGTGGGTTAAGGATCCAGCATTGCCACAAGTTGCAGTGTAGGTCACAGAGGCAGCTCAGTTCCTGCATTGCTGTGGCTGTGGCATAGGTTGGCAGCTGCTGCTCCGATTTGACCCCTAGCATGGGAATTTCCATATGCTGCAGGTGCGATCATAAAAAGAAAAAAAAGAAAGAAAGAAACATGGTGTTGCCAAAGATATATTAGCATTAAATGAATCGGGCTTTCCCCACTCTAGAGACATTGCTATTGAGGTCACTAATAGGGTGTGAGAAATAGAATACTCCCCCTACGACATGCACAGAGAACATCTTACTCTTTTTTAAAGACTCCACTCAGAAAAAAAAAAATACTGTTCACCGTGGAAAACTTGGGAGAAACAGAAAAGCACAAAGAATAAAACAAAAGACATACAGAAGCTTTTCACTCAGAAATAACCACTTTCAATGTGTTGGTACATTGATTTATATCTCCAACCCAAACATCTTCCTTGAAGTCTAGACAGTGTATCAAATATCTCACCTGATAGCATATCTTGAATGTCTCAGTCTCTTCAGACTCAGCATGACCAAGAATAAACTCATGCTCTTCTTCTCCAAACCTGTTCCTTTTCCAGTATTCCCCATATCAGAGTGTTGGTAACTCCATTCATCCTGTTACTCATACTAGAAACCTTGGCCATTCTTGAAAATTCCCTTTCCTTTACATTCCATATTCAAATCTTATTGATTTTAACTTTCCTATATGCCTCACATTCATCAGCTTGTTTCTGTCCCTAGCCTTCTGTCCCAGTCCATGCTGCCATTCTATGCCCCCTGGGTTACTATGATGGATTCCACACTGATCCCCGTTTCTTCCTGCTCATCCACGCTGGCTCCTAGCAATTTGTCCTCTATATAGACACAGGTATTTTCAAGTGCAAATATAATTTTTTTTTTTGACAGCTGCACCTGCGGCATATAGAAGTCCTGGGCTAGGGGTCGAATCAGTGCTGCAGCTGAGGCCTACCCCACAGCATACAGCAACACTAAATCCTTAACCCACTGAGTGAGGCCAGGGATATGACCCACATTCTCACAGAGACAATGTTGGGTCCTTAACCTGCTGAGCTGCAATGTGAACTCCTGATTTTTTTTAATTATTACTTTTTTATTGGCCACACCTGCATCATTTGGAGGTTCCCAGGCCAGGGACTGACTCCAAGCCACAGCTCTGAACTACACCATAGTTGTGGCAATGATGGATCCTATAATCCACTGAACCAGGCTGGGGATTGAACCCACACCTCTACAGTGGCCTAAGCTGCCACAGTCATATTCCCTCTTTTTTTTTTTTTTTTGAGCCATAGCAATGCGGGATCCGAGCCACGTCTGCGACCTACACCACAGCTCACGGCAACACTGGATCCTTAACCCACTGAGCAAGGCCAGGGATCGAATCCGCAACCTCATGGTTCCCAGTCGGATTCACTTCTGCTGAACTCCAGCCACAGTCATATTCTTAACCCGCTATGCTGCATTGGGAACTCCTCAAGTGCAGATCTGATTATATCTTACATATCCCACCTTCAGTTGCTCTCCCAACTCCTCAGAGGTACAGACAAAATTTCTTAACGTGGCCTGTAAGACCCTATGTGATTTGGCCCTGCCTACCTCTCCAGCCTCATTCCACACTATTCTCTACCCAGTTTTTTTTACTCCAACCACATGGCCTCTTTCCAGTTCCTTACCCTTGCTGTGGCCCCTCCTCACTGGTCTTTGCCCATGCTGTAGCCTCTGCTTGGACAACACTTCACACAGTTACTGTATTCTCATCCATCACAGCTCACTCATCCGAGAAGCCCCTGCTAACTTCTCTGACCAGGTCACATTGCCCCTGAAGAAGTTTTCCACCAAGTGCATTCCCCTCAGACACTCAGAATGACTGCAGTGTGTGTGTTGGTCTCCCTCACTAGACTGAAAGCTCCTTGAAGGTAGGAACTTGTCACCTTTTGCTCACCCTTGTCTCCTGAGCACCTAGAACTTACTCATAAAACGTTTTATGAATGAATGAATACCTTGCCTTCTGGTATTTTTTCTATTTTCACATATACATTTGAAAAAAAAGAAACATCCTATACCTATCATTTTATAACTCCCCCCCAACTTAGCAATATGCAAACACTTGGAGGCTGTTTTTATTGACAAAATCCTCTCTTTGGAGTTTTTGCTGTTTTCCAGTTTACTCCTTGACTTTTCATTTGAAAAGTCCACTTCCGGGTTGGATATAAATAGCAAACCCGGGAGTTCCCTTCACGGCGCAGTGGAAACGAATCTGACTAGGAACCATGAGGTTGCGAGTTCGATCCGTGGCCTCGCTCAGTGGGTTAAGGATCCGACATTGCCGTGAGCTGTGGTGTAGGTCGTAGACGCAGCTCGGATCTCGCGTTGCTGTGGTGTAGGCCGGCGGCTACAGCTCCAATTAGACCCCTAGCCTGGGAATCTCCATATGCTGCACAAAAACAAACAAACAAACAAATAAATAAATAGCAAACCTGAATTAGCACTGGCTCCAGCTATGGATGCTGCTCTTTTTTTTCAGGGCCTGTGTCTGCACCCGCCAACATCCCAGGTCTGTGAAGAAAGGGGAGCACAGGGGTTAGTGTGTGCAGGTCCGATAGGTGAGCTTCTCCCAACTGCTCTGCTTCTGTTCCAGTGAGGCCCATTTGAATATAATGAAAAGCTCAATCAAACTCCTTCAAGAAAAGTGGGATCTAGTCAGAAATCCCTCAAATCCAAGAGTGGAGCTGTAACTAGAGCTAAAAGGTGGATCCAGATTCAGAGTGGCCCCAGGACTTCAACAACAGGAGTCTGTGGCTCTCCACTGTCTCAGGGTGACCTGTCTCGGCTACTATCTACAAGTCAGCTCCAGCCTTCTCTTTAACCTTCCAAGTCTCTCTGCTTACTTGCAGGTTTTGCTTTTCAGAAGTTTGGTTTGCAAATAGCTTTGCCCTGGCATTGTTCTGACTCTATCTATGGTATTTAGATATATCTTTTTTCTTTCTATTTATTTGTTTTTTCTTTTTTTGGCAGCCCCACAGCACATGGAGTTCCTGGGCCAGGGATCAGACCCGAGCTGCGAGCCCTGCGCCGCAGCTGCAGCAACACAGGGTCATTTTAACTCGCTGTGGCAGGCTGGGGATTAAACCTGCATCCTGGGGCAACAGAGATGCCACCAGTCCTGTTGCACCACAGCGGGAACTCCTGGCTTCTTATTTCTGCTCTCAAATGGCAAACTATGTGTTTCTTATTTCAGATTTGAGAGAGAGAGTCTCTAGTTGTCCCATCTAATATTTTTGAGCCAGCTGTACCTGTCCTTGAACTAATCTCTATGTACACTTGGCTGTCTTTGGATAGGGGAACCCACCCTTGTCAGGAACAAGGGGCAGCAGCGGAGTGGTGTCGTACCAAAGAGGTGGGCTGGGAACTTTCCGTTACAAAAGGGCCTGAGCAAATCAGATGTTGTAACTGACTTGTCTCAGACAGCCTGTGTGACCTGGAACAAAGCACCCAGCTTCAATTTTGAGCCTTGATTTCCTCAGCTGGAAACAATTCACTTTATCAAATTACCAGGATCTAAGGAAATAAGATGATAAAGCACACGTGACATTTAACCTAGTAACCTCTCAACAATGACACTCTTCATAGTAAGAGTATCATCTACATTAATATGTTTATAGCTAATATATTATATTTGAATACATTTTTTGAAAATGTATTTTACATTATAAATTTAAAAATATGTATATTTGAAATAACGTATTTTCAAATTCCCTCTTTTATCTGAGTTACTTCTGGGAACAATTTCCCAGATGGATAAATACTTCTATAACTTGTGACTCTGGGTAGAATAATATTTCTGACGCACAGGGTGGAGTGATGGGAATGTTTATTTCCTTGGAGAGATGGTGGTCTATGGGCCCCTCTGCAGTGACTATATGGAAATGATCCAAGATAACATGGGGACAATAAACTGCCTGTGGATACTAACAAAGGCCATTGTACTAAAGGAGTTTTTTGGTCTGGAGCCAGAAGCTAGATTTAGAATGAAATACACATACTTTCTTTTCTACAGAAAGGTCTGGATAATAATAGCTAATACTTACATAGAGCACTGCTTACTATACGCCAGGCATTATGCTAAAGTCTTCACAACACATCGGGGTGGACAGTGTTATTAACGCCAATTTACAGATAATGGAACTGAGATGTTGATCTGTTTTTTAAAATCCTTTCAATAAACCATAATTAACTGACCTTGCTTTAACCTTATGCCCATCTCCAGTCTTTCATCCTCTGAACATCATGGTTGGTATTGCTGTTCTTCCAGGACTGGAGTCTTTCTTTGCTCTTCTGATTTCTTCCCAGAGCTAACATTCTTCCATGAACTCCAAATTTTATTTTTATGACATCACAAATTCATAGGGACTGGATTCTAGCAATTCAAGCTCCATTCCACTGATTCTCACAAAATGTGCCTCTCTAGGAGGAGCAGGCTGGTGCTTCTGTTGAGCCCAAGTACTTTTCTCTCAGCTTCCTTCTTTTTCTGATTGCTTTCCTGCGCATGTTTCAGAAAGCTATCTCCGCTGCTAGAGGCCTTAATATGCTTAGTATGCACTTCAGTTCTCTCGGCCAGAATCTTGCCCTTTACTTCTTTGTTTACAGCAATGCTAACAGCATGCTGGGTGACATTAGACTTGCCCAGTTTCACCATGGAATGTTTGTGGGGGATTCCTTTTTTTTTTTCCTTGTCTTTTTAGGACTGTACCTATGGCATATGGAAGTTCCCAGGCTAGAGGTCTAATCAGAGCTGTAGCCGCTGGCCTATGTCAAAGCCACAGCAGTGCCAGAGCTGAGCGCATCTGTGCTCCACCACAGCTCACCGAAATGCTGGATCCTTAACCCACTGAGCAAGGCCAAGGATTGAATCCGTGTCCTCATGGATACTCATCAGGTTCGTTACCGCTTAGCCACAACAGGAACTCCTGGAATTCCTCTTTTGAACATGAAGTGTGCGATATCACCTTTATTGTAGATTCACATGGATGTGGCTGAAGGAACAATTCCATGTTTTCTAAAAGGCTTAGAGAACATACAGAGGGTGCCTCTCTTCTTTCCCTTTGTGTTGGTCATTTTGGCAAATTGCTGGAAGAGGGCAATCCCAGCCAAAAAAAAAATAAATAAAAGAAAAGAGCCCCTTAATATCTTGAGCAAGCCTGGCCAAGAGGCAAACTAGGGCACAAAGTCATAATGGAATAAAGAGTGAGAGGCTACATGAGGCCAGATGACTCAAAAATCAATATCTATTGAGAAATTCCCTTTATGAGAAAACTCGGCTTGCTAAGGCAGGTGTAGAAGCTTGACGGTGCCAAGTTGGGCTGCAGATGTGGCTTCCATAGCAAACACTTAGAGGTGGGAGCAACAATCGGGTCTGTGGAGGAAGGGTGGCGTGCTGGTTAGCATGTGGGTCATATGGACGAGTGTCCTAACACTGCTCTGTCTCTGTTTCAGTGAAGCCTGTTTAGAGGTAAGGATCAGAGGCTTAATCAAGTTACCTTGGGACAAGGGGGATTTAGGCAGAGCTTCTCTGCAATCCAATAGTACAGTCTTAAGTGGAGTTAGAGTGTGGGACAGACTCAAGGTGGCATTAGGACCTGAAAGTGTAAAGGGGAAGGTGGTATATTAGTTGTGTACTGGTTATTAAAAAATGAAAAAGGCCCTGATTTGTAGCACTTAGCATTCTGTGGTGTAAATGCTCCTGCCATGGCCAGTTTCAACCAATATGATGTTACTGAATTCAAAGGTGGGAAGAAATGCATGCAGTCCAATCTCTCCAACTTTGATTTTTTTTTTTAAGTTTCCAAATTTTCAACAAGGTGATTTATTATTTTATAGTCAGGAAAGCACCTAACAAAAGTTAGTTTTAAAAAAGAAATGGAAATAAACAAATGGGACTTAAACTTAAAAGCTTTTGCACAGCAAAGGAAACCACTGACAAAATGAAAAGACAGCTTACTGCATGGGAGAAAATATTTGCAAATGATATAACTTATAAGGGGTTAATATCCAAAATCTATAAATAGCTCATATAACTCAATATCAGGAAAACAACTCAGTTTAAAAATTGGGAGAAGACATGAACAGACATTTTTCTTTTTCTTTTTTCTTTTTTGCCTTTTTGCCTTTTATCTAGAGCCGCACCCGTGGCATATGGAGGTTCCCAGGCTAGGGGTCTAACCGGAGCTGTAGCTGCCGGCCTTCGCCACAGCCATAGCAACGCGGGATCCGAGCCGCATTTGCAACCTATACCACAGCTCACGGCAACGCCGGATCCTTAACCCACTGAGCAAGGCCAGGGATCGAACACGCAACCTCATGGTTCTTAGTCAGATTCGTTAACCACCGAGCCACGACAGGAACTCCCTGAACAGACATTTTTCAAAAAAAATATAAAGACAGCCAATAGGCACATAAAAAGATGCTCAACATCACTAATCACCAGAGAAATTCAAATTAAAACCATGGTGAAGTATCACTTCACACCTGTCAGAATGACGATCATCAAAAAGACCACAAATAACTGGAGTTCTCACTGTGGTAAAGAGGGTTGGGAGTCTAACTGCAGCAGCCTGGGTCGCTGCAGAGGTGCAGGTTCGATCCCCAGCCTGATACAGTGGGCTAAAAGATCTGGCATTGCTGCAGCTGTGGCTTGGGTCACAGATGTGTCTTGGTTTCAGTCCCTGGCCAGGAACTTCCATATGCTGCAAGTGCGACCATTAAAAAGAAAGAAAGAAAGAAAAAGATCACAAGTAACAAATGTTGGTGAGGACGCGGAGAAAGGGAATCTTAATACTCTGTTGGTGGGAATGTAAATTTGTGCAGCCACTATGGAAAATGGTATGGAAGTTCCTCAAAAAACTAAAAAGAGAACTAGCATATGATCCAGAAATCCCACTCCTAGGCATATATTAGAAGAAAACTAAAATACTAATTTTAAAAGGTACATGCACCCCATGATCATAGTAGTATTATTTATAGTCTCCAAGATATGGAAGTAACTTAAATGCCCTGATACAGATGAACAGATAAAGAAGATGTGGCCTATATATGTGTAGGCAGACATATAGCTAGATAGATGGATAAATAGATACTACTTAACCATAAAAAAAAAAGAAAGAAATTCTGCCATTTGCAACAATGTGGATGGACCTAAGGGGTATTATGCTTAGTGAAATAAGTCAGATAAAAACAAATACTCTATGTTATCACTTGTATGTGGAACCTAAAAAATAAAATCAATGAATATAAGAAAACAGAAACAGACTAGTGATTGCCAGTGGGGAGAGGGAGGGATTGAGGGAGGGGATAGACAGGGGTATGGGATTAAGAGTTACAAACTACTATGTGTAAAATAGATAAGTGACAAGGATGTATCCTACAGCACAGGGAAACAGAGCCATTATTTTGTAACAACTTTAAGTGGAGTCTAATGTATAAGAACATTGAATCACTATGTTGTACAACTGAAACTTATATAATATTGTAAATCAACTATACTTCAATTAAAAATATTTTTAAAATAGAAAGAGATATCTGGGCTGTGGAGTGGTGTATTAAGGACAAACTTCTCTGATTTCACCATTTATTGAGGGTCAGTCTTAGCTTTTGCCATCAGTTGCCTCCATTGGCCCCTGGGGCCACTTCAGGCTTACAGGTTTGTTTGGGCTCACAGCTGCCTTTAAGAAGGCACTTCCAAATTTTGATTCCCTGTTTTGTTTTCTTTTTTCTTTCTTTTTTTTAAAGCCACGCCTGTGGCATATGGAAATTCCAGGGCTGGAGCT
Source organism: Catagonus wagneri (assembly GCA_004024745.2). Classification (NCBI taxonomy): domain Eukaryota; kingdom Metazoa; phylum Chordata; class Mammalia; order Artiodactyla; family Tayassuidae; genus Catagonus; species Catagonus wagneri. Next base: position 39,315,042 of record PVHT021183693.1, on the reverse strand, counting down.
GAACTGGAGTTGCAGCTGCCAGCCTACACCACAGCTTGCTGCAACACCGTATCCTTAACCCACTGAGTGAGGCCAGGGATCAAAACCACATGCTCGCAGACACTATGCCAGGTTCTTAACTGGCTGAGCCACAATGGGAACTTTTTGATTCCCTGCTTTGTGGAAATTATTTCAGAGAGAGGTTGGTCAGAATTGCCTGGTGGTGGATCTAGGGAACACCTGGTCTTCCTTAAGTTCAGATCTGCAGAGGCCATTCCAGATTGATGCTCAAGGACCAGACTAGGTAGCCCTGAATAGAACGTTCTGAAAAACTGTGACCCCATGTATGACAAACCTTCCATTATATTGACTAAAAATGAAAAGTTAAGCTAGATAAAGTGTGTGCTGTATGTGGAATGTGTGAGAGAAAATAAAACCTTGACAAATCTTTTTATTTTTTTTAATTATTTTCCTTTTTTTTTGTCTTTTTGCCTTATCTAGGGCTGCACCCGTGGCATATGGGGGTTCCCAGGCTAGGGGTCTAACAAGGAGCTGCAGCTGCTGTCCTTTGCCACAGCCACAGCAGCGTGGGATCTGAGCCTCGTCTGTAATCTACACCACAGCTGGATCCTTAACCCATTGAGCAAGGCCTGGGATTGAACCCGCAACCTCATGGTTCTTGGATTTGTTAACCACTGAGCCACGATGGGACCTCCTTGACAAATCTTTTTAATGGAATCCTCTTCAATTATGGAACAGTTGCCTCTGGACTTGGCCCTACACTCAGATTTTGGCTTCCAAACTCTCCGCTTAGATCAGCCTCGTACTCCTTCTCAAGCAATTTTCCAACTTCCTGTTTGTGATTCACGCAGGCCCCCAGCTCATTGTTCTCTATAAAAGCATTTACCTTTTGTTACTATTATGCTGGGACATTGTTGTCTGAGGGGCCTAGGGCTGGGCATTTGATGGCAGGAGCCTAGGAGTGTTGGGCAGTCTTGAATCAGGAATGGAGGAGAGACCAGGCCAGCAGCATCTGGGGGATGGGAGTGGGAAAGGCTAGAGCACTCCGCCCATGAGCTAGGGATACACAGATGAACCCTGACCTGAGCTAGAAGCTGCAGGTTCTGTCCTCTGGGCCATCCAGGAGGGTCCAGGACAGAAGCTAATTTTTTTGGAGGCATGGATGTATCTCCAACTGCCACCCATTTACAAGTAAGACACAGGTGAAGTCCTGCTCATGCTACTTCAGCCTGGGGTAGTGGATATGACTCTGGCTCAGGCGCTGCCTGTCCTGAGCTGTAGTCACATTTCAGCTGCTAACCAGCTGTGTGACTTAATCATCTGGGTTTGTTTCTTGATCTGTTGCTTGAGGTAATTATAGGCCAGCCTGGAATGGCTTTAAGGATTAGAGAATCCTTCATATTGGGCTTGCCTGTAACTCCTTCCTGTTGACTCTGATTCACTGGAGGCATCCTCTAGCTTCTTCTGTCGGATGAACTTTTAAATCCCATGTCAGAGTTTTTCTTTTCCCTTTTGTTAAATTTCTGCACAGCCTCTGACAGATTCACATAGAACAGTGGCTCTCAAATAATGACCCTGGGACCAAATCATCAGCATCACTTGGGAACTTGATAGAAATGTAAATTCTTAGGCCCCACCCTAGACCCATCAAAACAGAAAATCTGAGCCCCAAGTAACACTGCTGCATGCTCTGGTTTCAGCATCATTGCCAGAGGGCTTTAGGTCCAAATGCCTTCAGTGGCCTGGTGTCTTACAGTTGTAGCCCCCTTTCAACCCTTCCCCACTCACACGCCTTGTCCTCTGGTTATACTTAATAGTATGTAGTCCTCCAAATACAAGTTCTCTGAATCAGAGAAAAGACTGTTACTCACAGACCATCTTCACACCAAGTCCCTGCATCCCAGTCCCTATGGTTGATATGGTAAGAACCTGCTGTTGCCTTGTGAGTGAATAGGGCTGCCCAACCTCAGGAGAGAACCCCTAAAATTATGAAACTCAGCTTGTACAGGGAAGCTGGCACACTGGCTCATTCTCTCCTGCAGAAAGGGAGAGAAAAAAGAGAGGGGTTGGTGCTGTTATTCAGGAATGTAAGCAAATCCTCTCTGGGGAGAGGAGTGGACAGTCTCTACTTTTGCTTTACTACCATGAAATATAAGCAAATGGCCTCGGGGAAAACAAGTCCCCAAATCTCCCTAGAGCAATACGCTATCTCTAACTTTTGAGGCATGTTTTAAATCCAATCTCCCTTTAGCCAAGTGTGTCAATGCTCTTTGTTCAAAAAGCCCAGATCATGCAGTCACATGAAAATATTTATGGGTAATTATCTTCTAACAATGCAAGGGCAGAAACCACAAATGTCAACCTGTGACTTGTTCAGAAGCCCCAATATACACAGAGTCTAGCTCAGAGGATGCCTGAGAAATAGAAATGTAGGTGTGAAAGGATGGGGGCAGGAATGAGATAAGGGGGAGACGGAACCACCTTTCATCAAAGGAAACACTATTGATTTCTCTTTTCCAACTTTAGCTGGGAAAATGTTGTTGAATGCCTAAATAGGCAAGGCGTTTGGCACACTGGGGGACATAGAAATAGGATGACCAAATTGCCTGAGTTTCCCCAGGATTGTCCCAGTTTTAGCCCAGAAAGTCTGGCATCTTGGGAAATCCCTGAGTTCAGGTAAACCAGGATAGTTGGTCACCCTACAAATGGAAGACACAGGATTTCATAATCTAGCAAACAATCTCAGATCCACATCCTAAAGAAATATATTAATCATGGCTTAGGAGGAATAAAATATGGGGAAATGAGAGACTATACAACTGAAGGTTTCAGGGAAAGCTTCATAGAGATAGCACCACTGAAGATGCATAGCATTATTTTTTTTTAAAAAAAACTAAAGGCTGTAAGTATTTCTGGGAAATTGCATTCTGGACTCTTCTTTTTGCTTTGCTTCCTAGATCTTCAGTAAACATCCTTATTTCTGTAATAAGAAAAAAAAAACACTCTATCTCCCAGAAGCAACTTAAGTAGATTTCAAATATACATATAAAGTGGGAAGGATATAAGAAGCATCACAGTTTGTACTACCAAGGTATAACCTGGTTTGACATTTTTGATAGGTACATATCTAGGACAGAGGTTCTTAGCCAGCGTGATTTTGCCACCTGGGGAACATTTGGCAGTGTTTAGAGACATTTTTTGATTATCACAACTGAGGAAGGATGCTACTTATATCTAGTGGCTAGTGGCTAGGGATGCTATTAAATATCCTGTGAAGTACAGGACATCTCCTTCTCCCCCAACAAAGAATTACCCAGCATAAAAAGTTAGTAGTACCATAGTTGGGTAACTCGGTTCTAAGATGTACATATGGTTTTAGTTTAAATTTACAAAAGTGGTACTAAATCTAGGTATAATTTTCCAATCTGAATGTGCTATATTTCTTCAGGCAGAAAAGGGGACAGACAGTCTGGGCAAAAGAAATAAACACAAACTCAAAGATAAGAAAACTCTAAGCATCATTAGAAACAAAATATGTAGTTATGATGACAGGATACATCATAGCAGTTAAGAATCTAGGCTTTGGGATGAGCAAATGAGATTGGAATATTAATTCTATCTCTTTGGGTCAAGGGGCTTAGTGAGAGGGGTGGAAAGAGGAAATAGAAACTGTATATCTTAACAAGCCATTAATTCTCTATTAGCCTCAGTTTTCATGTACTCAAGTTGAGGAACAACAATATCTACTTCAAAGGATTATTATAAACATTAAGAGAGATAATGGTTGGCAAAGCCCTTGCATCCGGTAGGTGTTCAGAAAATGATGACTAATGTTACTATTATTATTGTCACCTTATTATCAAAGATATAGAAAATGACACATAAACTGCATAGCCTAGTGAATTATTATAAAGCACATGCACCCTTATAAATACCATACAGTTGAACTCTATACTCATGCATGAAATGTATGTCCTATATAGAAAGATATTTGATGGAAAAGTGGTAGTGATCGTTTGGGATGGAGAGAGGGTGTATCACAGTAGACTTTTTACTGTTTTGTTTCCATTTGTTATATCCCCATTTGCTCAAGTTTGCTTTTAAATCTTTTTTTTTTTTTTTGTCTTTTTGCCTTTATGCAGAGCCGCACTCGCGGCATGTGGAGGTTCCCAGGCTAGGGGTCTAACAGGAGCTGTAGCTGCAGGCCTTCGCCACAGCCACAGCAACGCGGGATCCGAGCTGCGTCTGCAACCTTCACCACAGCTCACGGCAACGCTGGATTCTTAACCCGCTGAGCAAGGCCAGGGATCGAACCCGCAACCTCATGGTTCTTAGTCGGATTCGTTAACCACTGAGCCACGAAGGGAACTCCTTCTTTTAAATCTTTTAGGAAAGTTTGTTGGTTTTCTCTTACATTTCCCATTAGTGTTATTCCTGGGCATTTATATATGCTCTGTTATCATCGTAAATGATGTTATTCTTCTATTACATTTTCTAGCTGGGTCTTGTTGGTTTACTGGGAAACAAATTTTATCTTGTTCCCAGCCACTTTACTGAACTATTTTATAAACAGAATTGATGTCTTATTGCTCCCTCATTCTCAGATTGTGAATCAGGAAGGAGAAGCTTCTACGTAGGGCAATAGATGGCTCCTGTCTAAAAATTGGTGATAGCCCCTTATAGGTGTCATCCTCACATGCAGAGATAGTCTCCGTATGGGGTCTTGGAAGACCAGCAACTCAAAGATTCTGAGAAGCAGGAAAGAAAGGATACTGAGATGAGCCCTTCTGACATTTACGTTAACATCAGAAAAGGAAATGGGTGGGGAGGGGTCCTCTCCTACTTTTGGAGAGAGTGGTGGAAACAGTGAGCTATTGGCAATGGTGGTGCTCAAGTGTGGCCCTGACAAATGTGGCAGGCAGACGCCCAGAGGCACTTGAGGGCCAGTTCTTGATGGCCAGCGCCATTGCGATTGTGACTGTGCCCTACAACGGCAGGCATGGTCTAGCTGGTCTTGTGAAGTCCTTCCTGTTGAGGCAGAATACTAACTCAGGTAGTCAGTGTAGGAGCATGGGCTTCAATGCATTCTTTGATATGGACATTGATTAATATTTGTGGCTTAAGGGCTCCAGGGAGTAATATCCCCACAGGCCTTGTTCACTATAGGGAGTGTACCTACGCACAGATGGACATTAATCCCTACAGTTTACAGGAAGAAAAGGGCTAAGAAACCATGAGATCTACAGGACATTTCCACCTCTAAAGCCCCTATTGGATAAGGACTGATATAAGTAATTGAGCAAGGCCAATGGGAGAAAACCAAATCTTTCTGGTCCCCACATTTGTACCCCCCCCCCATCTTTAAGGGCTATAAATCCTCATAGGACAATAGAGAGCAGGGGGTTCTTCTCTCCCCTCCCAGTAGCCCTGGGAGCTATTTGCTTTCCTGTAATATTAAAGACTTTGCTTGCTTGCTGCCTATGTGTTCACGGAGTTCATTCTTCAACTGCATGAACAAGAACCCGGATTCTGGTAATATCTTTCAGGCATCACTGTCAGCCATAAGTTAGGCCCTTGAACATCAGGGTACAGCAGCAGAGAGCAGGAATCAGAGCTTATTGGACACTGGCTAGGTGGGTGGATGGAGACACTCAGCTCAAAGAGGACCAGGATCGGAAGACAGAATCCTCTAATGATGATAGATCAAAGTCATAGTTGCATTGAAGTGTTTCTGAGAACCACTTCTTGGAATTGAGATACCATGGGGTCACTGTAGAACAGTGGAAAATGGGAAGAAGCATGGGTTTTGGAATCAGCCAGACCTGAGTCCAAATCTCAGTTCTGACACTCAGTAGCTATGTTTCTTAATTTGGTTTCCTTCCAAAAGTAGATCTTAAGACAAGGATTAGGTGCAAGTAGTTTATTCAAGATGCATAGCAATCAGATGGGTAAGTGAGATAGCAAGGACAGGAATCTCTTAGAAGATGTGTGAGTTCAACACGGGAAACTGGAGTTCAATATTTGGGAGTCCTCTGAAAGATGGTGTAGAACATACTTCAGTGCTGTCCCACAAAGAGACAAGAAAACTAGCATTTTTACCTACCAATTCCTGGCCAGTAGGTGAAGGTCACTCTTGGGAACATTAACTCTCCAGCACTTCTAGTGAGTTGGCAAGCTCTTGTAGCTGGACCATGCTCTCAGGCAGAGTGACACTTTTTGCATGTACGGGAAATTTTGGTGGGTCACCTCTAGATGGGTATGGGTGTGACATCGATATTGTGTGCTGTAATTATGTGATCTCTAAAACAGAGATCAGGCTGTGGTGTAGGCTGGCAGCTACAGCTCTGGTTCAGCCCCCTAGCCTGGGAACTTCCATATGCCGTGGGTGCACTCCTAAAAAAAAAATACTTGTTTCTATCAGTATAATTTGTGTTAGAGAAGACGGTTGACTGGAGTCAGAGGAGGCAAGCCATGGCCTTAGGAACAGAGATGAAACTACCCAATATGTATGAAGACAGAATTCATTTCTTACAAGCATCATAAAGCCAACTAGCCTAGAATGATAGAATTGTTTTCTAGATTGTTTTCTCAGTAAAGCTTTTGCCAATGGTTTCTACATTTTGCTGCCTAGTGTAGGAAAATAAAGCTTAGATAGAACAGAACTTTGCTTATAGCTTTAAAGAATATTTAACCAGTCCATTCTGAATCTCAGAGCATATCCAGGTTGACATAGATGCACCTATTGTGTTTTTCACCTTTGCACTAAAATCTAATCATAGATCTTATCACACCCATGGTACAACTCTGGGTGTGCTTGCCTACTAAGAAAATGGATGGTTTGGGGAAGATAATAGTTATCTGTTTATGTAAGGGGATGGGGTGGGTAGGTTGGGAAGGTATTTGCAAAACAATAAGGGAACCTGGTGAACATGATCCACCATGAATGAAGCGTTGAGTTTTATTCTTAATTTTGTTTTATTTGGGGGTGGTTGGGTGGAGTTGAATATGGCCAAAGCTGTTTATAATTTGACAGGTTCTAGAGGACAAAATGCCATGAGAGGCATCAGGTCATGTGTTGTCACCAGCTCTACTGGAGGGGATGGTTAGAGTCATGGAAGTGAAGCTCTGAGCTCCTCCCAGCCAAGGCTTACATGAAGAGCTCAGGTTGTACATGTCCCTGGCACAGGCACAGGAGGCTAACTGTACACTGGCCCTTCCCCAGTCTGTGTTAATTGGCCCAAATTTTGTTCAGCTACCAAATGGCTATTCCTTGATTTGGGAGAGGTGGACTAGTCCCAGTGAATGAATCATATTGGCAAATGCCAATCACAGTCAATTTATATCTCCTAGTGTTTGGCCTGAGGTGGCCAGGTGGCCTAGGGAAAATGTGATGGGGATTTTAGGTAATAACTTTCTTTCTGGTAAAAAGAGATGGAGGAAAAGAGGCCAGCCCTTTTTTGTCCTGATTTTGGACCAGGGTTCTGTGACGACATGGTGTTTGACACTATGGCAGCTATTATATGACCATAAGGGTACATCTCTATCATACTGAGGGTAACAGGGTGAAAGATGGAAAAAAATCCTGTGTCCCTGATGACACCACTGAGCTTCTGGATCAGCCTGAGACTACACACTTCTGGCTTCTTATAACATGAGACCCCTATTGTTTGAACTACTTTTGATGGGCAATTCTGTCACTGAAGCCAAAACCATCTTGATTGACAGAGCTCTGGATGAAGAACAAGTGCTGGGGGAATAGCAAGGACCCCACTTTTAGGAGTAAGTATCCATGGAAGAAGAGAAGAGCTGAGGCAGAACTGGGACGCCTGGAGAGGGCTTCAGGCATCACTGACCAGGAGAAAGAAAGGATTGGGCTTCTGCTGAGCTGTAGGACCGCTAGGGCTCCCCACTGCGAGAAGGTGAATAAGAGCAGGAGTCGGCAGCAGGAGTGGGCAGCAGAAGCATCTTTGGTGAGGCTCTGGGCCCTGGGGCAGCCATTGCAGGCAAGTCCAGCAGTTCTCTCCATGGAAGTCAAAGAACCGGGGTCAACACAGTATTACAGCTCTGGTAGGCCCGTTAGTGGTGGAGGAAACAAGGGCTTTGGGGCCAAGAACTGAGCCCTGCTACTCACCTGAGCAGAGCTTCAGTTTCCTTAGCTCTAAAATGAGGAAAGTCATATTAATGCCAATGGGTTGTTATAAGGATTAAAATACACTAACTCCTGTAAGCTCCTAGAATATAGCAGGTATTTAATAATAATAATAAAAAAAAGATGCCGTGTGAGGTCAGGTCAATTTGAGACTGGCTAGGGTTGACCTACTCTAGGGTTGACCTACTCTGATTGGTCTTCCTGGCCACAGAGTCTCTGGAGGCCATTTTTCCATTTTTTTCTCTGCCCCCAGAGGCATATCTAAAACAACAGACGCTTGGGGGTGGGGAAGGGGAACTTTAATATTTGCCACGGCATTGTCTCCCACCCATCCCCAAGGCAGAGACAGAAGACAAGGCAGAGATGATAGGAATGAGAATGCCAAAGGGAAGTGAGTACCAAGGTGCCCAAGGGACTCAGCAGGGGGATCCTCATGGGGTCTCAGACTCCAGAGAGGAAGGAGGAGGAGGATTTAGAATGTCCTCTGCTCATCCCATCATCCACACCTTTGGTTACAGAAGCACCAGGAGTACAAATGCAATAACCAGAACCAGGGGCTTCCTGCTCACGGATATGAGGGGGGAGGCGGACTAAAATAGCCACACAGCACTCTTAGCGGACTCCTAGAAGCCACTCCTTTTCTCTGGAGCCCCTTCCTACACACCCTTCTAAGTAATTTCTAACCTTGTGATGATTACGGAAAGAAGAAGAATAGAAGTTCGTGGCGTTTGTAGTAACAGGATGAGAAAGTGCGAGACTTCCTGTTATGTGTGTGTGACAGCTGGTGATAAGTGGAGGGCCCTGCACAGGAAATCCGCTCAGCTTCTGCAATGTGACCTGCCTGAAACTTGGGCGCTCCTTCAGTCTGGATGTTGATGGCAGAACAAAGGGGCACCTGGACCATGGACGACGTGGTAGAGAAGAGTCTGGAAGGGCCCCTGGCACCTTCTACAGATGAGCCCCCACAGAAAAGGGGAGACCTGGTAGAAATCTTAAATGGAGATAAAGTAAAGTTTGACGACACCGGACTTTCCTTAATCCTACAGAATGGCCTGGAGACCCTCCGCGTGGAAAATGCTCTGACAGACGTCACCTTGTGTGTGGACATTCAGGAATTCTCCTGCCACCGCGTGGTGCTTGCCGCGGCCAGCAACTATTTCAGGTCAGCATGCCTAGGACCAGAGTCAAATTGGGTGCAGGTCGTAAGGGAAATCTGTATCGATGTGAGAACTTAATCTAACTAGTCGGCTGTTGCATTTACGATTTGTATATTTATTTAGGTTTGTGTGTCTACTCAAGATACAAAAAAGCAAGCTACTAAACCTTAGAGCTTAGCATTTGTCATATTAAAAGAGAGTTTTCATCATTTAAAAGTAATGTTTATATATTATGGTGAACCTTCTGTGTATAGGTCCTTTTTCCAGAGGGTGGAAAATTATTGAAATCATTGGGATTTTCCCCGTCATCTGACTAGTGTGTTGGAAACATAATGTTGTCTTTGTTCATCAATAGATGTAAGAAAAGGATGTGGCCACTCTTTTAAAGTTATCCAATGGCTTGATGAAAATTGGGGGTTTCTGTTTGGGTACATGGAATGGGTGGGAAGGGAAAGCAGTTACAATATGCTTTAGAAGTGAGAGGCCACTGTAGTTACAAGAAACTCAAAAGATCTGGGCTCCATCCCACTCTGCCCCTTTCTGATACTGTGACTTTAAGCAAGTCAATGCTCTGAATGTTCTGTTTTGACATCTGTAAGAGGGACAATGATGCTTACCTCTCAGTATCACTGTGATAATTAAATATGAGAGGGGAAAAGGCTTCACATAGTGCCTAGCATTTAACAGATGCTCAAAATATCTTTGTTAAAACTCTTAACCTTGTTCTGCTTAGTTCATCTAAGAACCATGTATTGAGCAAATGCTTGGGGTAGGATTGAGGGAGAATCAGGAACCCAGAGAATTTCGCTGGATCCAGAGTTACCCAGATCAGTGTAGACATGGTGGGAACCAGTTCGCAAGGGAAATTGCGATGCAGGTGTTTGGGGAATTTGACAAGGAAATATCCTTGTAATTGTTATCAGGATTCTTCTTAATTCTTGATTCTGGCTGAAGAGGTTAAAAACTATTTCCTTATGTAAATATTATGGAAGGTACTTAATTTTTTTCATTTTTCTGAGATGCTTAAGGGAAAATCTTTAGAATTCAAAGAGCAGGGTAAGGAGCTTCTTGTGGGGCTGACTACGTGCCATATGTAAATGAGACAAGGGGATATTTGGGTTCAGAGGAAGTAGAGCCTACTGTGTGCAAGACAGTTATCTGATTTTATTTTTGCAACGGCGTGGTAAAGGTGGCTGATACGCCCTTTTACAGATGAGGAAATTGAAACCCAACATTTCATATTTAGTCAATGCTGGAGCAAGGATTGGGCACTCTGGAAACTTTTGCTTTTATTACAATACAAACTGCACCTAATTTGGAGGTTTCATTCCACAAGAAGTATATAAAAGATAAAGTACAGGCACAGCCATAAATCTGGGTTGACGTGATAAACACATTACTTACTCCATCAATGTTGATCATATGCTTTCACACCGGTCACAACCACTTTCAGAAATGAATCAAAGTTAAAAAAAAAAAAAAGGAGTTTCCTAGTGGCACGCAGGTTAAGTATCCAGCGTTGCCACTGAGGTGGCTCAAATTTCATCCCAGGCCTGGGAACTTCTGAATGCTGCAGGTGTGGCCAACCAACCAACAAACTAAAGAAATGAATCAAAGACAACTTAGCTCATGTCCTGAACACTCAGTTTCAGGTATGTTCTTTCTGTTTTGGGTCACTAGAAAACTACTATCATAAAATGTATGCCCAGTTAGCAATTTTGCCAGCTGCTCGGCCTGGCTATGAAACAGGACTGCTGGATGTGTGCTCTTGAGTACGTCGATGGTTTCTCCAGTTCTGGGGTACTCAGCCTAAACAGAAGGTGTTTGGGCTCACTCAGGTCCTTCCAAACTCTGCTGATACAGATACTTAGGGAAAGTGTGTGCCAGCCCCAGAGGCAGTAGCGGGGCTACAAGAAGCTGGAGGCGGCCACGTGGGGCATGTGTCTGCCTGTGGATGAATACGCTCTTCCCAAACTGCCTGGTCATGAAGGGAAATTCCTTCCACTCTTTTCTGATTCTTATCTTGGTATTTCCAAGATGACTGTCCTTCTGTAATGAACACTGTCCTAGAGACAGGAATCTTTTTTCCAGTACTCCTATTAAAAATAGCTTCTGTTGCTGAGCCCTTATTGGGGCCAGGCCCTGTGCCACTTTGTCACATACACTGTCCCGCTTAATCCTCACAACAACGCAACGACGTGGAGAATTGTCTCCCCTTTTCCAGATGAGGAACTGAAGCCCAGAGTGTGTCAGTTAATACAGTGCCCAAGTGGGATTAGGATCTAGGGCTGACGTTAAGTCTGACATCGCCTCACCATCTGTCTTGCTTTGTTTCTAAGATTTTGAAAGGGGTTGGGAGTCGAGTTCCTCTTATGCTCAGACTTCGGAAGGGCAGAGTCTGTTCTGTCTGAGAGGCTTCCGACACAGCCCTCTGTGCCCTGGATGCTGGTTATAAAATTATGTAGGGTTTTCTTCTTTATTCATTGGGAACAGAAATATTTTCCACTAGGTGACTGAACCATAGTTTTTTTAAAACAATCCTCTATTTGGATTGTTTCAATTTTTTGCTATTACAAACAATGTTATAATGAATAATCTTATATGTCACTTCATATGAATGCAGGAGTGTCTGGGGGTGCACTTCTAGAAAAGGGTTTGCTGAATCAAAGAGAAACACATCTGCAATCTTAGTGTATATTGCCAGATTCTTCTTAATAGGGGTTCAATGATTTTGCATTCCCCATAGCTTTTCCAACAGAGGAGAGCATCTAACTTTTAGGTTTTTCCAGATCTGATAGATGAGGAACAGTATCTCAAGTTAGTTTTAATTTATATTTCTCTTAATATTATTATTTTTCACGGCCACACCTATGGCATATGGAAGTTCCCAGGCTAGGGGCTGAATCAGAGCTCTAGCTGCCGGCCTAGGCCACAGCCACAGCAATGCCAGATCTGAGCTGCATCTGTGACTTACACCACAGATCATGGCAACGTCAGATCCTTAACCCACTGAGCAAGGCCAGGGATCGAACCTGCATCCTCATGGATCCTACTCAGGTTTGTTACCACTGAACAATGACAGGAACTCCCCGAGCCCACTATTTTCAATGTTCAGCTGTTTCTTCTGGTATTATATTTCTACAAAACACTCTTACACTACTTTATTTTTCAATGTTAGACATCATTTATTAATTTCTTGTATGCCTGATAAGGAATTACCACTTATATCTAACTCCTTTACCATGTTTCCCTTCCTTATAATCTCTCTGAACTTAACAATACACTCTTTTTTCCATTTGCTTAGTTTTGGAGGTACTTGTTGCTCACAGCCTCTCCACAATGAATTTTCACGTGGCCCAATGCATCTGAGAACCTACAATTTCCATGTCCCCCAAGCATCTTTTTCACTTCCATTATCCTATACATTTTCCCTGAACCTGCTGCCTAGCTATTACCTAGCTGCATATGTAAACACAGTGGCTGCAAATGGGGTCTGTATTAGTAACTCAAACAATGTAGTTCCTCTTGAGGGAAACTACATTGGAGTGAATTGAGGAAGCTGGGAAAACACATAGAGTTGAGGCTGAGAAAAGAGTGAGAGAGAATAAAGCTTGGAAAAAACAAGGGAAGCATAGATTTAACATTTATAATGTTTTAAAAATTGTATAAGACTGCTAGTGTCTTTTATAAGATTTCTAAAAAAAGCTACCATTTGCATTATGCCTCTGGACAAGCCTCTGGAAGGGCTTGTGCATCCTAGATGCTGAGTCCCACTTCCCAAATGATCTCCATTTAAGCCAGCGGTTCTGACCATTTGTGGGGGAGCAGCTCACTGCAGAATACGGCACACACCCAAATGATGACCCGTGAGGGCAACCGTGTTGTGATTCTGCAGGCTGGCAGAGAGAGGGGATCAGTGGTGATGTAAAGCCTGATGACTGGCCCCCTCTCCACGAATATATAAGCTTCCAGGCTGAGGCTGTCAACAGCAAACTCCTTTGTTGCTGTCGATGTCTGAAATCCCAACCTGGACTTGACTTCTGCCTTGTACCTCAGTATCTCAGTCTCTGTATCTGATTCCCTGAGTCTATAATAAGGGGAGTTGACCACGAGCTACAAAAATCAAGCCTGAGGCCAGGAATGAAAGAGTATTGTGGACACAATCTATTAATAATTATTCTATATTAACCCATTGCTGGATGGCAGAAAGGGGGCAAGAGGCTACTCCTTGGCCCTGTTTTGATGTAATCTTTTGCTTTACCTCCTTAGTTATATAAGATATCTAGAAAGGAGCCAGAAAGCGCAGGGGATAGAATAAACAAGAATGAGTTATAGCCATCTGGGTCTGGATTTATAATCTGGCAAAAGCAGGGAGGATTGCTGCTGCCACAGTGGGTACTGCTAGTGAGCTCAAATGAACTGATGATTGTACTTCTAGCAGTGGGTTCTGTATTCTACTCTTTTAACATTCCTTTTGGCAGAACCAAGATGGTGGTTAATATTTAAGCACTATAGATTTATAATCCCTTAGCTACAATTTCAAAATCCCCCAAAGTGCTGAAAATGAAAAGGTTTTTCAGGCGTTCCCTTTATGGCTCAGCAGTAACAAACCCAATTAGTGTCCATGAGGACGTGGGTTCAATCCCTGATCTTGCTCAGTGGGTTAAGGATCTGGAATTGCTGTGAGATGTGGTGTAGGTTGCAGACGTGGCTTGGATCCCACGTTGCTGTGGCTGTGGTGTAGGCTGGCAGCTGCAGCTCTGTTTCGACCCCTAGCCTGGGAACTTCCAAATGCCGTGGGTGCGGCCCTAGAAAGAAAGAAAGAAAAAAAAAGAAATAAAAAGAAAAGAACAAGTTTTTCATAATTTATTTGATGGCCAAATCCAACTAGAATCGCACTTATCTGGCAGAGAGACCTCTCCTGAGAGGAGGCTACTTAGCGTCTTTATTTCACTTAGGATAACTATTCATATATTCACTATTGGACTTCCCGTGTGGCTCACAACATGTATTCACTGTTGAAGTGCTAATGTATTAGATTAAGGAGTGCTGGAGGTGCAATATAATATTCCAGATATGGCAATAGCCCCAAATTCTGAAAGCCAAAGCACATACAGCTCAAGATTTTGGTGTAAGGGATCACAGGACTTTCTGAGAGAGTTAATTTTCATTTTGGTGTTGTTTAACTTTTTTTTAATCTGCATATTTTAATATACTTATAAACACAGTTTACATATAATTTGTACCTTCCTCTTGCAAACACTCTTTTTCTTTTTTTTGTTGGCCTTGCTTGTGCCATGCAGAAATTCCCAAGCCGGGGATGAAATTCAAACCACAGCAGTGACAATGATGAGTGCTGAGTCCTTAAATCACTAGGCCACCAGGAAACTCCTGCACTGCCTTTTTTTTTTTTTGCTTTTCAGGGCTGCACCCATGACTTTGGAAGTTCCCAGGCTAGGGTCAAATAGGAGCTACAGCTGCCAGTCTACACCACAGCCACAGCAATAAGGGATCCAAGCCACGTCTGTGACCTATATCATAGCTCTTTTAACCCACTGGGCAAGGTCAGGGATGGAACCCACATCCTCATGGATACTAATCAGACTCTTAACCTGCTAAGCCACATCAGGAACTCCTGCACTGCTTTTTCTTATTTTCTTTCCCCCAAAATGCTCCATAGTTTTCATAACTATTTATTTGTTTAGCTACTATTTGTAACAGATGCATAATATGAAAATCTTCATTGTGAATATAGGTGGCTTCCAAAATTTTGTTTTTATAAAGTATATGGTAATAAACACCCTTGCAGTAAGTACTTTTTGCCATTTGGAATATAGAAAAGCTAACTTTTTTTGAGCATTTATTGCATGCCAGTAATGTTATTGGATTCTTTTTCATTTCATTTAATCTTCACAATAGACAATTAAATTATGACAAGTAGGTATCATTATCTCCATTTCACCTTCCAGGGAATTCACTATGATAGGAAGAATGGTCTGAAAACAGACCTCTCCACTAAGCAGAAATATGGCTGTTAGGACATTTCCTGTGTAAGATCAACTCCCCCTTCCCTCCATGAACTAGTGGGGTCTTACATATGCTGAAAATGAGGAGAAGATGTAAAAATTATTACCTCTGTGTGCAGGCACACACAAGCACAGGCAGGATACAGTAGGAACGTTCACCCAATTTGTGTCTGAGGGCTGAGTTGACAGATGCTGGTAGTGCCTTAGGGCACTGCTCTGAGTCAAAGCGCTAAAGGAGAAATAAGGAGGCAGGTCAGGGTGTGAGGTGAGGGGACAGTATGCTTTGAAGGTATAGGGCCTCCAGAATCTACAGGCCATCACTGGGGCTAGAAGCAATACTATTGATACAGAGGAAAGAACACCATCTTAAAGTTCTGTCACTGAGCTCCGAGTTCAAATCCTGCCCTTGCCCAGCTGTGTAAATGTTGGAGGAATCCTTTGGCCTCTCTGGGGCTTAGCACCATTCTCAATAGTGCAGTGAGGCTAATGACTTGTGTCTACCTATCATGGCGAGTTGTGAAATACACATGATAAAATGGATTCGTTTATGAATTTACTTGCCTAAACATTTTATGCATGGTAATATGTCAGATTTCCTAGTTCCAAGGAACAGAAATCAGCTGGACTTATATGGGTAGCAGAATCCTCCCGAAGGCTGGAGTACCAAATTCAGAAAAGAGACAGAAGCAAGAGAAGCCAGGCAGTGGTCAGGACCACAACCTAAAGGCACCCTGAACCTACAGGGGGAGGAGTGCCCTGCTGCTGCAGGACCCTCGAGGCTAGGGCTAGCAGAGCTATGGCCCCTGGCACTGCTGCCGCTGCTGTCTCTGGAAAATGGAGGCTACTGCTGCCACCTCTAGAATAGGTTCTCTTCTGTCCCTGCCTTTTTGCATCACCAGCAACCAGTTCATAGTCCGGGGCTGGTTTATCTGATAGGTTAAACCTGGGTTACACAGGGTATTAGCTGTGACAGAAGTTGGGAAAGTGTACATAGAGCCTTTGCAGCTTCTAGGTAGGGAAGTGGCTTCTGCTACACACTACATCTCATTCAGAAGGAGATTTGCCACACTGGGGGATGGTTTCAGGTGCTGGGCAACCAAAAAATGACAAAGGTCCATATATACAGCTACTATGTGGTAGGCCTGCATTAGCTACAGGATAGGGCTTAAAAGTTTTGAGAGGCTACATATCTATTAGGGAATTCCAAGGCTCTTGCCACATATGCATCAGAGATTAGAATCCTAAGAACCTGGAATGCAAGAAGACAATTACTTGCACTTTCATTCCTCTTCTCCCTCCAAATTGTGGGTAGCCCTGGGAATAACTGTGAGCATATGTGGCTGGAAGGCATTTGTCACGTGTGGGCCAGAATCAGGTTGAAAGTGTGAACTCCAAGTAGGCCTTGGTATCACTGTGATGCCTGACATTCAGCAGACACCCTGTAAATGTTGGACCTGAACAAAATATTGATATTCCTCCTGCGGGTTCTGTCACTGATTAAGTGGCATCCTGGTCAGAGCAGGAAGTCCTCAAAGGGTTGGTTGGAAGGCTATTGCACAACTTTAGAAAAGGGAAGGATGACAAAGTGTGGTCACCATAGGAGCAATTGGAAGGAGCATTTAGAAAATTCAAACTGCTTCAGAATGGTGTGGATTCGATAGATCACTCATGTGCCCATCTGGTCACAGGTGTACTATGCCTACAGAGTGACTCCCACAGACCTTTCTTAGGATTGGAAGATGGTGGACAGTGGTTACTACCCTGAGGCAGAAAGAAATGCAATCAGGTCCTTTGAATTTTCGATAAAATGTCATCAATGTCATCTCCACCCTGATGTCTAAGGGCATGTGGATCTTCTTTCAGTCAAGAATAGAAAAAATACTCTCCTTCAGTTTTGACTAATAGTCCAAGCAGCATTCAGCTTAAAATACAACAGAAAAATCCCTTCATCATTTAGATCTCAAGTTCTGAGCTTTATCCCTGCATCTACATGGGTATGTGACTGTCCCTCTATGAAAATGCCTTTATAGAACTAGATCTAGTATAGTAAACACCAAACAGTCTCTTGAGATGGCCAGATGTAGAACATTTGTGTTTTTGGTTAAAACCGCCTTGGAGCTCACCATCCATTCCATTGCTCAATGTTCCCATATTAGTCAGCATTCTTTTGGTTGCAAGGGATAGGAACTCAAAAGTCAAACCAGCTTAGGCAAAAGAGGAAGGTATTTAGCCACATAACCGAGGCACAGAAAGGGCCGGGGATCCCGAGCCCAGGAGGAGGAGGAACAAAGGCCTTGAATGCAGGCAGGGAGATTTCTTCCCACCCTCACTTGACTTCCCTCTCAGGCAGGGATTGCTCAGGTGCACTTCTGTCTCACGATGGGGAATTTGCCAGTTGGGAGCATTGAGACTCACTTTGTCCAGCTTTTGTCCCAGAAAGAAACTGTGGGGCTGCTTTCAGTTTGAAAGGCCCCAGGAAAGACTGATTGGCCCAGGTTCATTCAATTACACAATCCTGGAGCAATCACTGTCAGCTTAGCTCGGGAGAACACTGCTGGAGCATGTGCATGTGTGAGAGAGAGGAGGGCGGGGAAGAGAGAGAGAGAGTGAGTGGTAAAAAGGTGAGAGCTCTGGAGTTCCCTTCGTGGCTCATTGGTTAACGAATTCGACTAAGAACGATGAGGTTGCGGGTTCGTATCCCTGGCCTTGCTCAGTGGGTTAAGGATCCGGCGTTGCCGTGAGCTGTGGTGTGGGTTGCAGACGCGGCTCGGATCCCGCGTTGCTGTGGCTGTGGCCTGGGAACCTCCATATGCCGCGAGTACAGCTCTACATAAAGGCAAAAAGACAAAAAAAAAAAAAAAAAAAAAAAAAGGCGAGAGCTCCACTTGAACCACACAGTTTGAGTGGGGCCTGAGTGAGGAGAAGAGCATCTTCCAGAAAAGGGGGGGTAACACCAGAAAAAAGGGGAAAAAATAAATTTCCATTAGAGGATAACACATCCTAACATTTTTAAAAAATTAGCCAACTTGTTATACTTCTGTATTTGCTTTGACTCTCAGGAAGCTCAGTGAATCCGCTTTCCTTAGCCGTCAGAGACATATTCTCCTTTGACTTTACTTATTTTTTATCTTCTTATTTTTTGTTGTTTCTACTTGTGTTTTATAGCCATCTCAAGTTCTTTTGGAGAAGCCATTTCTTTTCTTTTTGGATGTCATATGATCATGTTATGTAAATACTTTAGAAAGCAATATGTCATGTTGCTATACAGTAAAAACCAGAAAGATGTTTATAAGCTTTAATGTTTATACCATTTGGGAGGATTTAATTATGAGAAAGTACTTCAATACTAATTAAATAAATATCTATAAACACGAAGTTGCTCAATGCAATGTTATCTATAATACACATCTATATTTCCAAAATATAAATTCAAAGCTAAGTGGCCAATAGCAGAGACTAGCAAATTAAGATAGATAATGTGAAATAGTACATAATTATTTAAAATAGCAATTGTTAATATGATATAAAAATTGGAAATTTCAATGTTGAGAGACAAAAATGTCACATGAAAAAAGCATAATATAAAATAGTTTGGTTGTAAATATTATAAAACACACAGGCCTACGAAAAGAACTATAGAAACCATTATAGAAATTATATATCATTGAATGGGAAAATGTGATTATGAATTGTTTTTGAATGTTTGTTTATATTATTGTTGACCTTTATTAACAACCACGGGGATTTATGTTTCAAAGGTTTGTTTTTTTTTTTTTGTCTTTTTGCCTTTTCTAGGGCTGCACTTGCAGCATATGGACGTTCCCAGGCTAGGGGTCTAATCGGAGCTGTAGCCACCAGCATGTGCCAGAGCCACAGCAATGCCAGATCCCAGCAGCGTCTGCAACCTACACCACAGCTCACGGCAACGCCGGATCGTTAACCCACTGAGCGAGGCCAAGGATCAAACCCGCAATGTCATGGTTCCCAATCGGATTTATTAACCACTGAGCCACAACCGGAACTCCTACGTTTCAAAGGTTTATAAGTGTAATCTAAATACAAGGACAAAATAGTCAACTTTAAAAAATACAGCCTTCAATTATTGAACTTGATATTTAGCACTTTCCTTTTTCCTTTTTTTTTTTCTTTTTAGGGCCGCACCCGCGGCAATGGAGGTTCCCAAGCTAGGGGTTGAATTGGAGCTACAGCTGCTGGCCTACGCCACAGCCAGAGCAACGCAGGATCCAAGCTGTGTCTGCAACCCACACCACAGCTCACAGAAACACCAGATCCTTAACCACTGAGTGAAGCCAGGGATGGAATCTGCAACCTCATGGTCCCTAGTTGGATTCATTTCCGCTATGCCACAATGGGAACACCCCTTCCTCTTTGTTTTAAAGAATTCACTGAGTATTCTTATGGTACAGCAAATTCTCATTATGTGACATGTGTAGAGAAGCCATTTCTGAATAAAGATATATCTCCCTTGCTACGGAAGAATATCATTTAGCCAACCTACATGTCCTCTTCTAGTGTAAGAATTTTTTTACTACATGTAACTTTCATGGAAAGCTTCAGGGCCAAAATAATTGCAGGAGTGCTGATACTGCTGCGACTTTAAAACACAATCAAACCAAAACTTGCATCCTACCTTTTTTCTGAGGAGACAGTGAAGGATCTACAAAAATTATCCACCAGCAGCTTTGATATAATGATTCAGGTCCAGGGACAGGTAAGAGCAGACTGGTATTCAAGAGATCATGTGTCATGCAGAGTAAGGCTTGTAGGAGGCTGGGTATCAAGGGCATTTTGGTGTTGGGGGAATTAAGGGAGGGGCAGATGCCTCTTGAATAATTCCAGGAAGGTGAGGTTGGTGGACACAGCACACAAAAGACACTGGACAAACAGAATGAAGATTGGGAAATTTAGGAAAGTTCTCAGACGACTGGCAGTATCCTTAAAGCTCAGGATAGCAGGCTGGGTTGGCAGACAATCTCCTTCACAGATTACCCTGGAGAAGTAGGGGGAGACAATTCTTGTAACTGCCGGGAAAACCTGCATTCTACCCAAATGTCCTGAGGAGAATAGGATTATATAACCGCTCTCAAAGTCCAAATATCTGGGGAAGGTGCCACAAAGTATTAAGCTTTCCTTACTGTGATGTTGAGTGGGCTTAGTGAAATTCCATCCATCTTTCCGTTCACGTGTTCACTCAATTGACACAAATTTATCAAGTGCCTAATCTATGCCAGGCACTAAGTGTACAAAGATGGATGAGTTATGGTTCCCACCGTATTTCAAAATCTCAATAAATCAGAAGAGAGAGACAGGTAAGTCAATGCTGCTGTACGGGGTAATAAGGGCTAGACTGGAGCTCTGTTTATGGAAGGAGTATAAAACTGTTACTGACCCGGAGTTCGCGTTGTGGCTCAGTGGTTAACGAATCCGAGTAGGAACCATGAGGTTGCAGGTTCGACCCCTGACCTTGCTCAGTGGGTTAAGGATCCGCCGTTGTTGTGAGCTGCGGTGTAGGTCGCAGACGCGGCTCGGATCTTGTGTTGCTGTGGCGTAGGCCTGCGGCTACGTCTCCGATTAGACTCCTAGCCTGGGAACCTCCACATGACGCCGCACGGCCCTAGAAAAGGCAAAACGACAAAAAAAAAGAAAAAAAAATTGTTACTGATCCTTTCTAGTCATGCCCCAAAATGGGTCCCTCTGCCGGGTGTTGCTCACACCGAAGGGAAGGAAAGCTTTACTCTTTGATTTAAGAATAAAAAAGCGCAAGTTCGCGTCCTAGAGTCCGTGCTCTGGGGTCATGCGGTGAGGCTGCGGGTGAGGCTGCTTTTTATAGGATTGTTCTCCGCAGCAACAGCGTAGAGTTCTCGCGAGGCTGGTGCAGTTGCTTCGTTCACGCCCCTGATCACGGCGCATGCGCAGCGTCGCTGCTTCCGTCTTGAATTGCAGCGTCTCGCGCGGCAATTCTGCACGAGGTATGGAGCTGAGGTGTGGAGTGAAGCGCTTTAGGCACAAGTCCGCTGCACACCGGCCCCTACAGGCAAGTGAAACTGAACTAAGTACAAAAGAGGTTAGACCTTATCACCTAAATTCCATCTTATTTTTACCAGTCAGTCCCCTAGTGGGATTTGCTGGTGACAAAATCAGGCTGGAGAAAAAGCAATCAGCAGGCTTCCTGGAAGAGTGCTATCTGAGCAGAATTTTTAAATTATTATTTTTCTTTTTATGGCCACATGTTTAGCATGTGGAAGTTCCTGGTCTGGGGTCAAATCTGGGCTTCAGTTGCCCGTTTACGCCACGGGCTTCAGTTGCCCGTTTACGCCACAGCCGCGTAACACCAGAACCTAGCCGAGTCTGCGACGTCCGCTGCCCCTTGTGGCGACGCCGGCTCGCTCCTTAATCCACTGAGTGAGGCCAGGAATGGAACCCATATCCTCAGGGACACTGTGTCAGTTTCTTAACCCTTTGAGTCACAACAGGAATTCCCTCAGCAAAGTTTTAAAAGGTGGAGTTGTAAAGGCATTGGCCCAAAGGGACCAAGTGAAGGAAAGAAAGGGTGTAAATTCCGGAGCCAAAGAAAACACTACTGGGAAAGTATCATGCAGCATAAGTATGGGGACCACAGGTAGAAGAATACAGTTGGAATGAAGGACATGCATGAGCTAGCAAGACCAAGAGATGGGCAGGGTAGACTGAAAGGCTTTATTGGGATAGGGTGAAGAGTTTGAAAATGTATCTTATAGGCAGTGGGAAGCCAGGGAAGAGTTTTTAGTCAGGAAAGAAATATGAGATTACTGTTAAAATAACCCTTTGGGCTGTGATGAGGAAGCCCCATAATATAGGGAGCCCCTCAGGTGGCTGCAGAAATTAGGGATAGAGGAGATGAGGTTGGAATTAAGGCTGAGGCAGTGGGGGTGGGGAGTCAATCTCAAGTGACATTCTGAGCCCTCTCTGAGTGAGGGCCCTCAGCCAGACATGGAGAGCCCCAAGGGGGTGGGGGTGGGGACGGGGCTGACTGCTGAGAAGGGGAGGAAGAAAGCAGGACTGGAGGACTGGAAGACAGACATACTTCTCTAAGCTTCAAGACTGTAAAGAGAAAGAGAAGGCAGTGTAACTTTATCAGTCTTTCACCCACACAGGCTGCCCTTGGTAGAGCAAAGCCCAGAAACAGAACAAGAAATTTCAAAGTGACTCAAGTTCTGAACTTGAACTTTTTTTTTTTTTTTTGGTCTTTTAAGTACCGCACCGGTGGCATATGGAGATTCCCAGGCTAGGGGTCTAATCAGAGCTGTAGCTACCGGCCACAGCAACACCAGATCTGAGCCGCATCTGCAACCTGCACCACAGCTTGAGGCAATGCCGGATCCTTAACCCACTGAGCGAGGCCAGGGATCAAACCTGCAACCTCATGGTTCCTAGTCAGATTCATTTCCACTGTGCCACGACAGGAACTCCATGAACTTGCATTTTTTAAAACACCTTGAGGGAGGCACACACCACAGCTATTAAAATATGTTCCTCCCTCTTATTTAGATCTCTGATCACTGCTGGCTTTAAGGATAATTTTGTATGAATTTTTAAAAGATCTGGCTGGGAGAACCAATTTGAAATAGGTGCCCCTTCCCCTGGAGACTGTCACTACAAGCATCAGGGCTCAAGATGTGAATGCAGCTGGATGTTAGCCCTGACTCTTGCCCCATCTGGGTAGCCCTGAGGGCAGCCCACCCCGCTGATAACTTTTCTTTCAACTCCTGATTCAAAAGTACTCTCCATCACCAGCTGGATGATCGCCTGTCTTCCTCCCTTTTTCTCTGGATTCTGTATCATACAAACCTAAGGAACAGGCTTGGCAGCCCAGATTCCTCTGTGGCACCTGTTGGTGGGAGAGTCTGGAACACCCACGTGATCATCTTTGCCCTGCACGATAGGGGTAACTTTTAGGACTGGGGAAGCCTCGACATTTGAATACCTTGGGGGTGAGAATTGGGACCCGTTTGCTTGTTTCTAAGTGGTCGCAACCAGGGAGTGCTACGAAAAATCTCTAAGCAGATGCTGATCCTTGACTTCTGGATAATGACATAGAGACCATAAGGAAACCAGTATGGGGTCCTCAGGGTCTGAGATGGAAAACATTTGGGAAAGGAGGATGATGAGCCTCCAGGGCAACAGCTTGGTCAGGATGTGGCAGTGGACAAATGCTGACTCTGCTCCCAGCCGGAGGGAAGTGAGAATCAGAGCAGACTTCACTGAAGAGGGTTTTGAGGGAAGTGGTGTTTTGTTAGGGGAAGCTGGGTTTCGCCTTCAGATAGGAGGTGGGAGCTGTGCAAAAGCAAATTAAGGTGAAGCACAACCACCATGTTTTGTAATGTAAAATCACAGGAGGTCATATAATAAACACCATGGGCCTGGGGTCCAATTTGGAGAATCACTGGATCATGTATTTCTTCACACATATATTCTTTGCTCTAGGTCAGTCAGTCTTGGAGGTCATTGTTATTTATTCTCATGGTTGTTAGAGGAGAAACGTGGTTTTGGAGACTGTGGGTAGACTAGGCAAATCCACTTGGCCTGTAGGACCAACTGAGCTACATTTGTAGCTTCTTTTCCATCCATCCATCCATCCATCCATCCATCCAACAAATACTAAGTGTCTGCTATTAAGGATTAACTAATTAATAAGGATTGAGAGACAAATAAAATACAGCCCTTACCTTTCAGATCATTATGAATCAAATACAGGAAAAGACTCATTAAAAATAAGTCCTATAGAGTGTACATAGAGAATCTGGTCTGGAGTTGAAGGGTGTTGATGTAAACAGAGGCATATATTGGAAGGTGTTAGCTGCATCATGGAATGGGGAAGGGGTGCACAGATCAGACTGTGAAGGGCCTTGTATAGCAGTGTTGAGAGTACTTCAGCATTTTTTTTTTATGGGCACTCTTTATACAACCTTCTTTAGCATTTGGTCCCATTTGTTATTCAGAATTTTTCTTGTTTAGTTGTGTCTGTCAAGACTCTACATTGGAAACGGCAGATATTCAGTTCAAACTGGTTCAACATATTTTTTAAAAAAGAACTTATTTGCTTTGCATAGTTTTAAAGTCCTAGGGTATTTGTTTCAGGGTTAGTTTGATCACTGTACTCAAATAATGCATCAGGGCTCAGATTCAATTGCCATCTCTTGTCTCTACGGCCCTTTGTATTGGTTTCTCTTGATAGGGGAGGGGGTTCTTCATACATGGAAACAAAAGGCCTCCAGCAGCTCTGAACTTTTATCTCTGTCAGCTCAGCAACCCCAAGTGGGAAGAGAGCTCTTTCCCAGCAGTTTTAGAGAAAATTCTGGAATTGGTTTCAGTTGGACTGGCTTCTTCCAGTGCCCATCTGTGATCCAGTCATGAATTAGGAGCAGTAATGGACTATGCTCACCTTGACCTAAGAGGTGGGACAAACTCCCAGACTGATATTGGAGGAGGGATAGTTCCCCAGAGGAAAATCTGGGTACTCTTACTAAAATGATTAGGAATGATGTTGGGCAGGCAAAACAAGACTTTCCTATTATATCTTTGTGCTTGAATCACTGCTGAATCCTAGCCACAATCATTTGCTGTGATTGATGTCTGCCTGACCTAGCAGGACAGAACAAACCCTTCTTTCTGTCATATATTTGGATGGGCTGAGGCCATCCATGATATGTGGAGGCCTCAGCAGTGATCCAGTGTGGCTGAGAGGGACTCTGATCTTATAGAAACATGGCTGGCATTTCTGCCCTCCCCCCTTTTTTTGAGATCTAGAAAACACTTTAATACTCTATTCTTCTTCAAATGATCAAGAGAGTCAGGAGAAATAGCAAATCCTGTATTTACAAAACTGATACAAATAATATTGTATAATTAGTGAATGTATAACAACTACATAGATCTTCATTTCCAACTTTTTCCATCATGATTCTCCATCAAGGTAAAAAAGATTCTTCTGTACCAATCCCAGAAGGATGTAGAGGTGGCAGCACACCTGCCAAAGATGCAGTGTGTTGAAGAGTGCAGAACTTGGGAAAGGAGCTTGGCAGAGGCCGATCTTTGGAGATACAGTGATGTTTAGAGTCAAGTAGGGGCAGGTCTGGGGTTTCAGTCCTTTCAGTTTGGAGCAAATAGCAGCTGGGAATTCAGGGAGGTGACTCTAGGCCCTGAGGAGAGATGATAAAGTGCTGATAGCATGTCTCTGGAGTAGAGAGAGAGAGATGCTCATGAACCATCAAATCTTTCTCTGAAGCTACTCCTCCAGTATGTGAGATTTACATGTGCTTAGTAGATAAGAATTGGGAATTGCACACTGTTTACTAACAAGGCTTTGGCACCACATCCTGTTTCAGAAAGCCTAGCTCTAATGAAATGTATAACTTGAATATACAGTGCAGGGGCCCTGCCTAAACAGCTAAGTTAGAGAAAGACTTAAGAGGCCAGGACAAGGCCTGCTCCCATCTGAACTCCCTCCAGGTTGGGAAGCAGAGGGGGGAGGACTCCCTCTCCCAATCTGGGGCCAGCCATGGGTCTCATGGAATTCTAGGAAGGCCAGATCTCAGAAGATGAAAAGGAGAATCTACAGGGAGGGGAGATTTTCAAGGGCATGTCTGTCCCAGAACCACAGCCAGTTATTTCCTTGACCTGGACCTTTGTACAGTCTCCTCCTTCCCAAGGTGAGCCAAGGGGAGTTGTGTTGGAAAGTGAAGTGACCTCTCTCTAGGGCACTGGTTCTTAAACTTAGGTTTGTAAAACAATTATGAGTGGGGCCAGGGGAGTCTAATGAAGTTCATAAACCCAGCCCACTGGCAGAGATTTTGATGCAATAGGTCTGGGGTGGGTGGGGTTCAGAATTCTGCACTCTTTAACAAACACCCCAGGAATTCTGATGTAAGCTATCTGTGGAATATATTTTGAGACCCACTGTCCTCAAGGATGAGGTGTCTGCAGGCCAGGGATGTGGGCAGGACTCATGTGCTGGGACATGGTCTACAAGGTAGGGCTTAGGGAACAGCTTGAGCTCCGACACCAGGCTGAGCCAACTGTCTATGTACTTCTTTTGGCTAGGAAATGGTAAGTGGAAGGTTTGGTGCCTTTAGCTTAGAGGCACTGTGACAGTGTTATCCTACACTAGGTCATCTTTGCATCTTCTTACTTCCTGCTTTCTTTGCAGTGGAAACCCCTTTGGCCACGTTAGGTTTATATCCGATAATCCTTTCTTAACAATATAATGTTCATTGAGTAGCACGTGATTATTAATTTTAGCTAATTATATACATATCAAAACATATTCTTAAGTAGAATTTAACTCAGTTTGCAGCAAATGTTAGAACCATTCCAACCCAGAATACCTCACTGATGCAGAGGAGTTAGTTCCTGGTATAAATGGGATGGTAGAGGGATTAGGGGATGAACAGGGTAGGGGGCAGCATGGATAGAGCTGGGCTAGGAATGGAGGGGGGTGGTAGATGTTGGTATTCGTTTGTAGGACTGTGATTGTGGTTAGAGGTTCAGGAGACAGGAAGTTCAGAGGCAGGTGTGGAGGCCTGGGGAGAGGGTGAGCCATAGCAAAGTTGGGCTGGTTGAAAAATTCTGAGTGGTTGACATTTAGAAACTGTAGGAGCATCAAGAACTCATCGTAGTTGTGAGTGGAGAGTTCTGGTATGGGTGTGTCCTCTTTAAGCTCCAGACCCTGGACTTGGGTGTGGTGAGAATTCTCTAAGGGCTGGTTCTTGAGCCTCAACCTTCAGAGTGTGTGTGGTAATACTTGGGGGTGCAGATTCCTGTCAAAAGCAAACTTACAGAGACTAGTAGCAGAAGTTCTCTCATTCATTCATTCTCTCCCCAAATATTTGCTGAGTCCCTACTAAGTTTCAAGCACTGTTTTAGCCCTGGGGATATAGCATTGAGTGTGACACAACCCCGCCCTCACTCAGCTCACCTACAGGAAGATGGCAGTTAAACTAGTTAACAACAGATCTGTAATGTAATTTCAGGTTGTGACAGGGCCATGAAGGAAAAGAAAGGAGGTGAAGTTGTTAAGGAGTGACTATTTTAGACTGAGTATCAGGGAGGGTCACTCTGAGGAGGTGATGTCTGAGTAGAGGCTTGAATGAAACTAGGAGTGAGGTCGACAGAACTTGGAAGGAAGTGAGGCCCAGGCAGAGTGGTGGGGCCATGGTCTGACTTCACTCCAGGAGACTCTTGGGTCTGTGGCTGTTTTCATGGTTGTTGCGGGAGATGAGCTCACTGGCCCAAGCTCTGGTTCGGGGTTGGCACTGACTCCCTACTCTGTTTCTCACTGTAAAATGAGGACTTCATAGCTACCTCTGTTTTACAAGAATCTCATGAGAATTGATTAGTGTCTGTCTAGGAAGTATTTTTATTACACAAAAATTTATTTATCTCCTGTGTAAGTTAAGGGCATGAGCAACTAACCCAGCTGTGTTCTTAGGGAGCAAAACGTGGTCTGGTTCACTCAGTGCTGAACTCAGATGACCTTGAATGCCTGCTGACTTTCTTCATTTTAGGTGAGCTCCAGACTAAGACCCCAGAGTCCTAGGTTCTGATCCCCATTCTATTCCTGACAACCTGTGGGGTCTTGGGTAATTCACCTAACTTTAACCTCAGTCTGTCACCTACAGAATGGGTATAGTAATCAAAAGAGATAATGCTGTTTGCCCTACAAATGTTACAAACAAAAATGTGAGAAATTACATTCATTCAGGTGGAAACTGAGGCATGGCCCACTTTGCCCAGGTTAAGGACATTTCATGGGGTCCAACTTTGCCAAAATGTTTCCATGGATCTCCTGGAGAGCAGCAGGAGGGCTAGGGGTTTGGTTTATGAGAGTTTATTTAAGTGGCAGAAAATCAGTGGAAAAAGTCTCAGTGGAAAGCAGAGATTTGGGAATTCAAACAAGGCAAAAAAAAAAAAAAAAAAAAAAGAGAGAGAGAGAAAAAAGCCCTAGAGGAAGGATGTTCTTTAGACCTTTCCTTCCTCTCTCTCCCATGCACATTTTGTTTTTGTTTTAAATTACTTAATGAGTTCCCATCGTGGCTCAGTGGTTAATGATTCCGACTAGGAACCATGAGGTTGCAGGTTCGATCCCTGACCTTGCTCAGTGGGTTAAGGATCCGGCGTTGCTGTGAGCTGTGGTGTAGGTTGCAGATGCGGCTCGGATCCCGTGTTGCTGTGGCTGTGGCGTAGACTGGCGGCTATGGCTCCGATTAGACCCCTAGCCCGGGACCCTCCATATGCTGTGAGTACGACCCTAGGAAAAGGCAAAAAGACAAAAAAAAAATTGCTTAATGAATTTTATTACATTTGTAAGTGTACAAAAATCATCACAACCAAATTTTATAGCATTTCCATCCCAAATCCCATGCACATTTATTTAGCTCCTACTGTGTGCCAGCACCATGTGAATGTCTCTAGACCGGTTTGTGCACAGCCTTACCCCTAACTCTGTGCTGGCTGGGTGAACAGCCATGCAGGGGTCTGACCAGATCATGCCTAATGTTGGCTGGTCAAGAGTTGTGAACCGGATGCAGTCAGCCCACCTACTCAAACTGTCTCCCACAGCCTGCCAAGGTTCCTCTGACATGAGATGCCTTCCCTTAGTGAGTGCTGGATATTATGCCAACCACTTTGTGTGCGTTATCCTGTTCTTCCCAACAGCTCACTGGGGGTTGGGACTATTATTATACCATTTTACAGAGGAGGAAACTGAGTTTTGCTCACTTGTGCAAAGTCATGCAGTGAGTTAGTATCAGAGCCTAGACATCACAGCCCTTTTCACCTTCCAACAGCCAGCACTGCAACTCTTCTTCCCACCCTCTTCTAGGCTCCTGGAGTTACTCTGCCTGTGCACGTGCACACCCCCACACAGCAAAAGCCAGAAGGGCCTGAGAATGTACATACTCCTGGGGTGGCCTGTAACTAAGACTGTCAGAAGGTGCCAGAGTCAGAGCCCAGCTTCTTTGCCTCTTGTTGGGACAACTCTGGAATGTATTCTCCAGAGGTCCCCTGCAGAATTAGACAGAGTGACTGCCTGTAGCACTTTTGTCTTGCCCGCTCCTCCCCTCCCTAATCCTACTCCTCCCACATATCATCTTCCCTCCCTCACCCTTCTCCCCCTATACCCCTAACAAACTATTGACTACTGAGGGTTGGTTTCTTGGGGCTTCAGACACCAAGTCAGATATCAGCTGAGCTGGGGCAGGATGTTATTCTGTGACTGATTCCAAGAGAGGGTTCAGAGGCTGTGTGTAGCAGTGACAGCCTGATCAAGAATCTGGATGATCCCAAAGATCCCAATAATTATGTCATATGTGACATGCAAAATATATAGGTTCAAAAGAGCTCCTTAAAGTGCAAGGCATTGAATTAGACAATTTATATACTTATTTCATATTAAAACAATCTCTCCACTCGACTTTTCCAGTTTTCATTAGTATGTCTGGGATGATACAGACTCAACAAAATTCACCCTTTACTTATTTTAAAATCACATTTTATAATACAACATTGTAAATCAACTATACTTTGATTTTTTTTTTAATCACATTTTAGATAAAGGGCATTTCTAAATTTTACCTTGGTAGGACTCCAGTGACATGTTGCCTCAGTTACATGAAGCTCTGTTTGACTCCATCATCACTGTCCACCCACTTCTGCTAAATGTCCTGTTTCCCATATTTTCATGTACATGACATTCATGTGGATGACATTCACTTACCCTCTGAGATGACTGCAGATCTGGGTGACCCAACAGCAGAGTTCAGGATTGATGTCCTAGAGCTGCACTGCCTAGTACAGTGGCCACTAGCTATATGTGGCTATTGAACATTTGAATTATGGCTGGTTTGGATTGAGTTTTGCTTTAAATGTAAAAAATACATGAGGGATTTTGAAGACTTAGTATGAAAAAGATATGTAAATTATCTTGTTAATAACTAAAAAATATTTACTACATGTTGAAATGATAATATTTCTATATGTAGGAAGTTAAGAGATATTAACAATTACTTTTATCTCATTTTTTGCTTTTAAAAATTGTGGCTACTAGAAAATTTTAAATTACATGCATAACTTGCATTATATTTCTATTGGGCAGTTCTGCTCTAGAGACTCAGATAAAGAGAGAGTGAGGTTGTCTAACTCTTCCTGGGAAGGCAGGCCGAGCTGAGAAGTTGTGTGGTTGCTGTGACGGCAGGGTTCTCTAAGGAATCAGGAGGCAGCAAGGTGAGTGCTACACAACCTCACTTCACAAGGTGCATGGATCTGCAGATGCCTCTGTGCCCCTCTGGCCAGGAGAGTTAACAGCTGAAGAAACTGGCTTGTAAATTGGTCATCTGCTCTGATTAAATGACTGCTCCTCTGGTTCCAGGCTGGACTTGGTTAACTTTGTATAATTCACATTTGCTCTCTGTGTCATATCGTCATATTTTTTTTTCTTTTGTCTTTTTGCCTTATCTAGGGCCACACCTGCAGCATATGGAGGTTCCCAGGCTAGGGATCTAACGGGAGCTGTAGCCACCGGCCTTCGCCACAGCCACAGCAACGTGGGATCCGAGCCGCGTCTGCGAGCTACACTACAGCTCACAGCAACGCTGGATCCTTAACCCACTGAGCAAGGCCAGGGATTGAACCCGCAACCCCATGGTTCCTAGTCGGATTCGTTAACTACTGAGCTACGACAGGAACTCCCGTCATATTTTTTAAGGGAAGGAGGAGGAGGCCAGGTGAGAGAGGAGAGAAGAGGAGGAAGAGTGAAGGAGGATTATTATTAATTAAAACAATGATAGGAAGAAGGACAGAGGGAGACCCGAGGGAGAAGATCTCATTGGCTAAAACAAAAGGTTCAAAAAAGTCAGCCTGTCAAGTGATTTATTCCTCTCTTTCTCTCTTTTCTCAGTGTCTCTCTCTTTTTGATGTTTGTTCCTGGGAATCCACAAACATGTAACTTTGTTTCACAGATGAAGAAATAGGGGGAAGAAACTGATATCCAGAGATAAATAGGAGGTGTGGCAAAGGGAGGGGTAGCAGGATTTAGGGATATCATTCCCTTTGTGTTGGGTCAGAAGTTCCAGTTCTGGAATGTACATTAGGGAATGTCACAAGGGCTCCATCTTGGTAAATACTGCCTCAGTTAGTACAGTTTCTGGGAAGAGGTTTTGGCATTGTCATTAGCCTCCAGAAGAATCCCACACTTTGAGCCAATATGAAGTAGTTCTAGATCCCACCAGGTATGCCGGTAGGGCTCCTAGAGTCCCTTCAGATCTGGGACTGCCTTGGAGACCACACTTGGTCCCAGCAGAGCAGGAAACGTCAGTTCAATAAGCACTCACAGAATGTCTTATGTGTGCTAGGTGCTGGGGTAGAGAGCCATCGCCCCAGGTCCTGACCTTGGGTACCTCACTGTTACCTGGAGGCAGACAGTTCTGAAGGGGGTCCGTTTAGACCTGGAACCAATGGCTGGACTCAGTTTCGCACATCTCTGTTACAGGGCCATGTTCTGCAATGATTTAAAGGAGAAGTATGAGAAGAGGATCATTATCAAAGGGGTCGATGCAGAGACCATGCACACCCTTCTGGACTACACGTACACCAGCAAGGCACTAATCACCAAGCAGAATGTCCAGCGGGTTCTGGAAGCTGCTAACCTTTTCCAGGTGTGTGAACAGACAGACCCAGTGCTCTCCACTGGAGCAGAAAAAAGCAGCAGTTCTTTGGAGACCTGCCTGTCCTGACACCTAGGCCTGTACCTGGGACACACACGTGCACTTAGCTGGGCCTATGCTTACTTGAAATTTTCTGAAAGGTGGTGAGCTGAGGCACTGACTCCTTTATGAGATGAAGCCAGGGGATCTTGACGCCTAGAACCTACACTCGTGTCCCGACTCTGGAACAATGGCTACAATTTAAAGAAGTCTAATTGGAGTGGGGTAGTGAGTGCTACAGTTATCACTACATATATATACCCTCTACTCCTTAGTACAACCCAGGAGGTTAGTTGCTTTACCTCCACTTTTCAGGTGGGGAAAGTAAGGCACATGGAGGATAAGTGGCAAAGCTGTTATTTGAACCTTGAGCTTTCTGAGTCCAGGGGCAACATGCTTGCCACTATACCATACAGTCTCTCAGCAATGTCTAGACTTGGGGGAAGCAGGACCTTCACTGGCCAGCAATTTGTGGTGAGTGTGAAAGAGGAGTACGTCTTACGAGTGGTGTCGTAGAAGATGATAGAGAACCATCAGAGTTAAATTTGTTTGCATTTGACTGTTTGTTTCAGTCTGATTTTAGTAATTATATTTAGCTTCATAAAATAATTAGACCCATAGATTAGGTCAGTTACATCCACAATTGTCACTGGAGTTGCATCCTGAATTACCACTTTTACCTAGGTCTAAATTACACCTTGAGCTTGGATCCATTAGGTTATGATAGAGATTATCCCACTGAGGATGTTGAGATTTATGATAATCAGAGTTCAGGGACAGGTCAGATCGTTCTCAGAGACTTGGAGACAAGCATCAGATCTTGTCCATGGTTTGGGACTTCGGGACACGGCCTCTTCTTGGATTATCAGTAGATCAGCATTTGAAAGGGAAGGTGGGGAAGGAGGGCTCCAGGATCAGGAGCATGGGCAACAACATTATCTTTGTTGAGGCAGGATTTAATAAGTCCAGCAAGGAAGGGAGAGTGGGAAGAGTGAGGAAAACCAACCACGGAAGAGCACTGATGAATTTTAACTATGGGTTTCTGCAGTGTTAGCCAATTTTATGTCTCAGTTTCCTCAGGGTATTTTAAAGATGCATAGCAAGTTACTTCCTGCAGCATTGGTCACACCTTATCTGGCCATGTGGCCAGGTCAGTTACCACCCATACATCCAGCCCCTTGCCCTTTCTCTGTCCTTATCTGCCTAAACCCTCAGCCTTACTGTCTGGAAGGGAAATTACCCCTCATTATGTGGAGAGAGGGCCTCAGCAACCTCATGCTTGGCATCTCCATCTCATCCCCTCTACCCAGTACTCCACCAGTCTAACTTCAGGGAAATCCTTGCTGTGTCATGGAAGGTACTCTATCTAGTTTAGTTTTTATGCTGTTTTGGGACCTTCTCTTAAAAGGCAAGCATCCCCTCTTTACCATTCCCCCTCCAAAGGACCAATAACCTTGAGCGGAATTACTCCCATTCACCATAATTCAGTGAAGTCACAGTTTCCATTTTTACCTCATGCTAGGGCCATATCTCCTTTCCTAGGGCCCACAAAGCGTTGCTGACTTTTCTAAGGATGGACAAGTAACACTGCCATAATAACAGTAATAGCATTTATTGCTTCAGTTATAGTGTCTGATATCAGAATAGATGCTTGATGAAATCCAAAATTTATTAAGCACTTACTGTGTACCTTGAGTGACAGAGTTTGACCTAGTAACCAGGTGTCCTGGTTTCTTCACTAACTAAAAGTATGTCCTATATGATGGACCTAGGAGATAACGTTTTTCAAAATGCAGTTTTTAATGTTTATAAATTGTAACAACATTACAAACTCATTTCAGAAAATTAGAAACCCATACAAACAAAAAGAACATAAAAATTACCTACAGCACCCTCCTCTTCAGAGGCAATACAGCAGCTTTCTTGGAATATAGACTTCCAGGTCCTTTTCTGTGCATCGACAGAGGCAGCCAGCAGGATGATTAATAGCAAAAGCTCCACCACTTATTGGCTGTGTGACTTTGGGCAGTTTTCATAATTTCACTGTGCTCCAGTTTCCTTGTCAGTAAAACAACCAAACTGAGGAATACCAAATAGAGAAAAGATAGGAAGAGACATGGAAAGGAATCTCCCTCAGAGCCTCCAGGAAAGCCAGCCGTACTGACAGCTTGATTTCAGACCTCTGACACCAGAACTGTGAAGGAATACATTTCTGGTTGGTTAAATTACCAAGTTTGTGGTAATTTGTTATGAAGGCCCTGGGAAACAAATACAAGCTTAAAAAGTAAAATATAGCTAAAAGTCTTAAAGCAAAAAAGCAGTAATCACCTATTCCCTAATCCCTCCTTCAGCCTACTCTTCTGGAACAATTACTTGCACGTATTTTTTAATGTTTCTTTTTTGTTTACTTCCAGATTTCTAAATGATTTGTGAAAACTGTTATCTCTTGGTGTATTAATTTTAGATGACTTCTTTTCCCTCTCTCCTCCTGCTCTACTCTTAAATGGTTTCTTTCTAAGCCTGCTGCATACCTGTCAGCCTGGGACGTCCCTTTGCTGTCATTCTGGGAGTTCCTTTTACTCTTTTCTGAGTTGGATTTTATCTTCCTAGAACCCATAGCTTCTTTCTTGTATACCCCCACATTTTAATGGATAACATCTTTTAATGAAAGAGTATGTAATAGATACACTTTTAGAGTTAAATGTCTAAAATGCTTTTGTTTTCCCTTCACATTTGATTGATATTTTGGCTGGGTATAAAATTCAAGGTTGCAAATAATTTTCTTTTGACATTTTGAAGGCAGTGCTCTATATTGTTACCTATTACATACATATTTTATAAAAATAGGTTACTATTGGTCAATGTTTTTATCTGCTTATTTCATTTGTAGTATAATCATTTTTTATATCAATAGATTCATTTCTGCAATGGCACTTACAGTTGCTGCAGGTCCTTTTTCATTCATTGTGTTTGTTCTTCAATTGGGAGACTCATGTCTCTCAATTCTGGGAACCTGATTTTTCTCTTTGAGCTTTTCCTTCCAACTCTTTTACCTATTCTCTGCTCTAGAGCTGTTATTAGTTAGGTGTTGCATTTTAAGAATTTTATTTTATTTCTTCTTTTCTCTCCTAATGACCTTTTTGTTCTACTTTCTAGGAGATTTCTTAAACTATGTATTTCAACTCTTCTGTGAGTTTTTAATTTCCACTGCAATATCCTTTGTTTTCAAGAGTCCTTGGTATTTATTTTAATGGATTCCTATTCTTATTTCTTTGAGGCTATTATATTTGAAGTTTTCTTCTGTTCTCTTTCTTCTGAGTTGCTTTATGATGCTTGTGTGCTTATGTCTCCAACTTTCATCTTAGAAGGTATGTCAGTTTCCTAGGGCTGCTACCAAAACAAATTGCCATAAAATGGGTGACTTAGAACAATAGAAATTTATTCTCTTACAGTTCCAGAGGATAGAAGTCCAAAATCAGGATGTCAGCAGGGCTGTACTGCCTGTGGAGACTCTAGGGGAGAATCTATCCTTTGCCTTTTCCGGTTTCTGGTGGCTTCTGACATCTCTTCACTTGTGGTCACACCTCTGTAGTCCCGGTTGCACTGCCTCCTTTTCTTCTGTGTGTCCTCTCTGTGTGTTTATGTTTTATAAGACATATGTGATTGCATGTAGGGTCCACCCAGATAAGCTCCTCCTCTCATGATCCTTAGCCTAGTCATACCTTGTGCCATATGAAGCAATATTCACTCTTTTGCCATATAAGGTAATAGTCACAGATTCTGGAGATTGTGATGTAGACATATCTTTTGGGGGCCACCATTCAGCTACTATGGAGGATTTTCTCAAATACCCTTGCCACTCAGTCATATATTATATTGAGTCCTTAATATACTAGGTTCATCTTGGTACACATGGAATAGAATGGAAGGCTAGCAGACTAGAGAGTTTTACCAGTCTTATCAGGTACCTGACATTTTTCTTTTTATTTGGGAATTCTCAAATATCATTGTCTGCTGATTTTTTCCTAGGATTCAGTTTCTTCAGATAAGGATCTTCAGTCTTTTGCCAGGGGCTCTAAGACAGCTGCATGTATTCTGGACTGGGAATGTAGGGATGTGTGTGCGTGCGCATGCACACAAATCTTTACTGAGCCCCCATTTTAAAACTGAGTTGCCTCATTTGTCTTCTTTGGTTTCTGGTGTCCCTATCCAGAACCTTTCTAGTCTGATTTCTCCAGGGGATAAATCTCCTTTGGGAATGGGAGTTGTTGGACTGTAAGAGGTATGGAGGAGAACCAGGACTTCTTAAATCAACTCCCTGTTGTCAGGCACCACCTACCCTGGCCTTCTTGGTTTTGGGGGACTTTAATATTCCTGCTCTTTTGGGTTCTGAGGGACAGACATGGTGTGACCTCTCTCCTCTCAGCGAAGTCACCAGTCTTTATATTGTGTGGTTTAGGGTTACTGGTGTCTCTTGGTTTCACTGAGGATGGGTTTGTGTTTCTGTTTCTTGTTCTCCTTTCAGTTTAGGGTGATTTTTCAAGACCTAAAAAAAACCTGTTTAGTTAGTAAAGACTGGAATCTTTGTTAATAATGTAGCAAATATTTTCTATTGAGTGTATGACTCATAATTTTTAGTTATAGTTTTCTAATGTACAGAGTTTAAAACTAGATTTAGTCAGATCTTTTGGTCATTTCCTTGATTTTTTTTTTGCCTTTGGTGTGTATTTTTAGAAAGACCTTCCCCATTGCTTGATTATGTACTTACAAGTTCATTTAGTCTTGTTACATCTACAGATTCAAAACCTAAATTTTTATTATAACTGGAAATTGTTTCAGCATAACATTGTTTCTTCTTCATCTTTTTATTTTATCCCAAGTATTGAGCTTCAGTGGAGAGTTTAATGAGCTATTGGACAGGAAGATGGAGACAGGATAGTGGTAGAGCAATTTCCCTATTCCAGTAATCCCTTATCTGAAAAATTTCCAAATCTTGTTTACTTTCTAGGCAAAAAATAGTAAGTTTTTCTCTGATGCTATTTCACTAATTTTCCTATGAGTGTTAATTCTTGTGAAAATAAGAGTGCCCTGGACTTCTAGATATCTGTTTAACCCACTTTCTAATTGCTCTTGCTTCTGGTCTACTTGCTTTGAAGCTCCAGACTTAGAAAAATGGGAATATTTTTATGTCTGAAGCATCATAAGGGACAGATATTTAAAGGTTGTTGAAATCACTTTGTGGTTTTAAAATATTATTTGTTATTTGAGTTGGATAAAACATGTTTGTTTCAAATTCAGAAATACAGGAGAGATGGAATCATTTGCCATTTTCACTGTTGGCTTCCTTCTTTCTGTCTTGTTGTTCTTCATGTTGTTTGCCCACACCAGTATACACATGCAGATATCACTGTCATTCATTGCCTCCGTTTTTGAACACAAAGGTCGTCACCCTTTATTTTGCATCTTGCTTTTATCGGCTTCATAGTAATTTTTGGAGGTTGTTATAGGCCAGTATGTGTAGAACTGCCTTGTTCTTTTCAATGATGGATGATTGGGGTCTCTTTAGATATGAAACATGTACAGTTATCTGTAATGGTGTCTTATAAGGCAGAAAAGACAGAACATGGGCTTTGGACTCAGCTAAACTGGGATGTTTAAATCCCAGTTCAGTTGCCTATTTGTTGTGTGGCTATGGACAAGTTACCTAAAATTTCTGAGACTTAGCTTTCTCATTTGTAAAACCAGGATGACAATAATACTTACCTTTCAGGGAAAGTGTGCCAGAGTTAGCAATTTGTTTTGTCATTTGAGAACTTCTACAGAGGCCAATATCACCTGTGTGGGACTGAAGTCAATAGGAATCAGATTATCTTGTTTTCCCCTTACGTCCAGTAGTAAAGCTTTCTTAATTTTCACAGCTTTGATATGATTCAGCTGGTCTCTCATTTTCTGCTTATATCTCCTCTTAGTCTTAAACACTGAGTAAAACAAACAAACAAACAAACAAAAAACAAAGGAGTTCCCGTTGTGGCTCAGTGGTTAACGAATCCGACTAGGAACCATGAGGTTGCGGCTTCGATCCCTGGGCTTGCTCAGTGGGTTAAGGATCCGGTGTTGCTGTGACCTGTGGTGTAGGTTGCAGACACAGCTCAGATCCCACGTTGCTGTGGCTGTGGCATAGGCTGGTGGCTGCAGCTCCAATTAGACCCCTAGCCTGGGAATCTCCATATGCCGCAAGTGCAGCCCTAGAAAAGACAAGAAAGACAAAAAAAAAAGACAGTAGGAAAAGAAAGAAAAAGAAAACAGTGATTGCTTCTCTCCCAGGATTACCCAGACCAGAAAGGCAGAAGGGAGACTTCATTGACCAAACCAATCACCACTACTGCTATTTGAAAAGAGCTTTCCATGTGAGGCCACTTCAGATGTTGCTGGTCTGTAAACAGTGCTGCCCTTGGCTCAAGGGTCCATTGGTCCGATTAGGTATGGCATAGGTGGAACAGTTTCTTTGGAGGACACCTGGGGTGTGTCAGGTACTGATTGATCTGCACACTAGAGGAGCTTTATAGTAACCTGGCCATAATTCATTAGTCAGTTTTAGGAACACATTTTCTCTAAGTAGTTTTTAGAAAGGTAAAAGAAAGAGAAATACCTAAGAGGAAAGTCCCAAGTAAACTGTTCATATGTGAGACAAGGATATTGAGGTAATTGTCATCCAGTGAAGGCTCCAGAGAAGCAAAGGACACTCCCTTGCCTAAACTGGACCTTTAGACTGTGCAGTTTGTTTGTTGTTGTTGTTTTTTTTAAAGTGTTTAATAAGTTTATTAAGTGTCAGGCTTTTTTTTTAATTTTTATTTTTTACTTAAAATATAATTGGCTTAAATACTGTGCCAATTTCTGCTGTACAGCAAAGTGACCCAGTCATACACACATGCACACACATTCTTTTCTCCTATTATCTTCTTTCATGGTCTATACCAAGAGACTATAGTTCACTGTATTATACAGTAGGACCCCACTGCTTATCCATTTTAAATGTAATAGTTTGCATCTACAACCACCAAACTCCCAGCCTATCCCACTCCTTCTCCCCACACTCTTGGGCTTCAGAATTCTAGATTAGCTGGGTAGTCAGAAACTGCACACCTGGAGCAATGACTATAAGAACTCATACAATTTTTTTTAATCTTTGAGGACTCTGCCATGTTTGTTGGGGAAATTTGCCTTATTTATTGCTTTGATTTTTATTGTTAAAATCTCATGAAAGAATAAGGACTTGTGAGCTTATCTGCTGGGCAGCAAGAAGATTGAGGTCAGGGAGACCAAACTCACCCTGCACTTGGTCTTAGGTGGAAGGATCCCAAGGTACAGAGCAGTTGGTTAGAAGGACCTTGGGGAAAAAAAGGGTTCAGGCTGAGTTTTTAGGGCTGAAGTGAGGAAAGAAAGAAGGATGTTGGAGTGGGTTCCTGATATCTGGGCTGGGCCTGAGAAGACCCATGTTGTACCTACAAAGCACCGTCTGGGGAAGTGATAAACTTTGACCACAGTGGCAGTCTGAAGAGACTTTGGTGAAGGCCCTGACATTGCTTATTTTCATATATTTCTTTTGCTAATGACATAATGGTAGACCTATATGATGTCGTAGCCATGTGGTCAGTGGCCAACTTCATGGCCTGGATTGGCTTCTTAGCTTCCTAATACTTGGAACATGGTACATAAATGTTTGTTGAACCAGTGAATACGTGCTGCTCTTGTTCATCACTAGCTGAATATGAGGATCTGCGTGAGAGACCATCAGAAATTTGCCTGACCTCCTGTAAGAGGACACTAAGAGGCCCAGTTCTGGTTCTGGCTCTTGGAAACGCCAGGGGCTAGTAGAGGAGGGAGTATTCCACAGGCTAATACTGATACTTGTTCACTTTAAGGTACCTACTAAGTGCCAGGCACCTAGCCAGAAGTAGGTTCCATTACTTTAAGGTTTAGATGAACTTCTGTCCTTATTATCAGGGACCACAGATTATATTTATTCAACATCAGAATAGCCAGTTGATCTAGTCAAGAAATCTCGTCCAACGC
Source organism: Catagonus wagneri (assembly GCA_004024745.2). Taxonomy (NCBI): domain Eukaryota; kingdom Metazoa; phylum Chordata; class Mammalia; order Artiodactyla; family Tayassuidae; genus Catagonus; species Catagonus wagneri. The sequence continues at coordinate 39,274,880 of PVHT021183693.1, read as the reverse complement.
TTTCTTTACCATCATCCAGATAAAATCAGCCTGTTGACTGTGTGATGTACCATCTTCCACACATTCCTTTTGTCAGCCAGTGTTACTGTGTGGCTGCTGTTGAGTGTTAAGAAATCAGAGTTAATTTTCTCTGTCTACAGGAAAGCAACATTTGCCCTTTACAGAGCATTTCAGAGCAACTGTTTTGCCTGTACTATGAGGTAGGTATTTTTACCCCCAGTTTGTAGATGAGGGAAATAATATTCAGCAATTCTAAGTAAATGCTCAAGGGTTCATGCCTAGTAAAGGAGAGGAGCCTGAATTAACTCTTATGCATAGCCTGTGTCCACTACACATACAGTGTCCAACCCTCAGAGCAGGGCCTGAAATAAGTCATCATCCTGAAGGCATCTGGGGCCTTCACTATCCTCAAGGAGGGCTGCCCAATGCAAGGTTCTGGGAACAAGTGGTGTTCGACTGGCACAGCTGCAACTTTACCCAGCTCCCCCTGGGGAACCTTGGACCGTTGGAGTTACCAGGTGTCCCCGCAGTGAGTCTGCTGCTGCCCACACAGCATCTCTCTTATGTTTGCATTTCTGTAAATGACCTCAATGTTTGCTCTTTTTAATTTTTAGGTATAACTTACATTCAGTACAATGTTCATGTCTTAAGTGTACAGCTTGATGATTTTTTTTTTTGCACATGTATATGGTCATGTAACCACCACCCAGATCAAGCTCTAGAACATTCTTGGCATCTCAGAATGCTCCCTTATGCCCTCCCCAGGCAGTACCTCCCCAGGGTTAACTACTGCTCTAGCCATGTCACTATGGATCAGTTTTGCCTATTTTTGAATTTCATATTGTTTTTCAGTTCCAAGTTTAGGGGTCTAAGTCTTAGGCTACAAACTCAGGTGCGCAAAAACAAAGGGTTCTTTACCTTACTACTTTTTTTTTTTTTTTTTTTGTCTTTTTGCCTTTATGTGGAGCCGCACCACGGCATATGGAGGTTCCCAGGCTAGGGGTCTAACAGGAGCTGTAGCTGCCAGCCTCCGCCACAGCCACAGCAACGCGGGATCCGAGCCGTGTCTGCAGCCTTCACCACAGCTCACGGCAACGCCGGATCCTTAACCCACTGAGCAAGGCCAGGGATCAAACCCGCAACCTCATGGTTCTTAGTCGGATTCGTTAACCACTGAGCCATGAAGGGAACTCCCTTTACCTTACTACTTTTTAACATTGAATCTAATCTCTATTTTGAGCTTCCCATTCTACCAGTGGCAGAAACTGAAGTCAACTTAATGACAACTCACTTTAGGAAAGCCTTATCAATTCAGGATTTGGGTTCCTTATGTAGCTCCAGGATGCATTTACACGATACCAGAACATTGTACAAAGAAGCATCTGGCCCAGGCTTACCACGGTCATTTGCATCATTGGTCTGTGCTGGCACGTGTTGAAGCTTCTGTATTCCCATTGGTGTCTCTCTTGATCATTGACCCCTCTGCACTGGCATCAGCTGAAAGTCCCCAGTCCCGTTTGATTCTGGTCATCAGTCCTTGCTGGTTATTTTGCATTTTCTTTGTTGTGTTTTCAAGGCCTCCTCAGGCCTGCCAATCCTCTCAGCTATTTCCATGCCCTCTCACTCAGGGGCACCCAAGAAACATCCATTTCCTCTCCTGTGCCAATCTGGAACTATAGGAAACTCGGAGTGACTGTCATGGGCCCCTTTGTCTAGAAACAACACACTCCAGTTTCTCTCCCTCTGCTGCCTGCTAGATGGCTGCTTTTCTGATTTCTTCTAGGCAGGCAAGGCACAGATTCTTTTGTTCTCAGATCCACAGCTTCCTGCATCCCCCTTGCTCTGGAGCTTTGGCCTGCGCTGGGAAGTAAGCATCCTCCCACGGATCCACATCTGCTTCTCACTCCATGACTAGACTCCTCCTCCTTTCTCCTCGCTCTTCCAGGGGTGGGGATTGTTATCTCCTCCATTGTGGGAAAAGTTGACTCTCGTGTTATCATCCATTCTCCTATTTCTACTGTTTTGGCAGAAACTCTTTGCCTACATGATTTCGGATTCTAGATTTTGAAGCTCAGGGAGCCCAGTTATTACCACTAATTGGTGCTGCAAAATTATTTTTTCTATTATAAGTTCTAAAAGAGTATTTAGAAACTCAAAATCCAGAATTGTCTTCTTATATCTGCCCTATCACCCTTCCCTGAGGAAGTAAGCCTGGAATGCCCTAGGTGCTGTGTATAGGTTATGGAATAAGGAAGTGGGATGTGGGGCTTTAATTGTAATATAATCCACATTGCTACCAAGTTCTGACTTGTTCTGCTACCTAACTACCACAAATTACTAAGTATCTTCTATGTGCAGGATACTTGGTGAGACGTTATCGGGTGAAATAAATATAAAAATTATAAATATTGGTCACATTTAAGCAGTAATTTATCAAATTACTTTCCCTCCATGATCCTATTTGATATTGACAGTATTTCTGACAGTGGGCAGGCCAGGTAATACCCTCATAATGAGCCTGTGAGGTGGGTTTATTATTCCCAACACTTTCCAAATGAGGAGACTGTGGCTTGGGGAGAGTTCAGCTCATCAAGCAGTGGAGCTGTGACCTGGTCTAAATCTAGAACTTCTGTCTCCTGTACCTTCCTCCATTTACCACCCCCTGAAACTTCAAACGCAAGGATTTCCAAAAAGCTTCCAGACCCTAAGGCAGAATGTAGGGGTTGAGAAATTCTGGCCTTTAAAGGAGGTGAATTTCATAGGATGGGTAGTATTTCAACAAGTGGCCATTGGGTTGGTGGAAAAGTATTTTAGGAAAAAGGGACTTACAAGTGAAGCCTTAAGGTTTCACCTTCTTTACCTGCTATCCTGCCTTTTGCAGTTGTCTGTATTCATGGACCAGCTTCTCAGGACGTGGCTTCTGCTTAGATACATGTTTCTGTGCCCTACACACGTACATACACACACACACAGACTCTCTCTCTCTCTCTCGTTCTCTCTCTCTCTCTCTCCCTCCCTCCCTCCCTCCCTCTCTCTCTCTCTCTCTCTCTCTCTCTCTCTCTCTCTCTCCCTCTCCCCCTCAACATCCTGAGCATCTATCATGTCCCAGACACAGTCATTCCATTTAATCCTCACAGTGGAGTTCCTCCCTGTCCTTTTCCCTCTCTCTGGGCTGAGTCACAAGCTGCAGCTGTGCCACTTGCCCCTTGAATGTTAGCGTGACCCACATGTATCCTCTTGAGTCTTAGTGTGTGGCCCATATGTATGCCCTGTTGCTCACTGCTGGCCTGTTGGGGCTCCCACTATGTCCTCTGGGAATTCAGGGACTGTATGTTGCCTGAATTTCTACCAAACTTGCCACACCCATAGGCCCTGCCCCTCTCCTTTTCCTCTGATTTCACTGTTGAGGTAGGTGTACCTCTAAGTGCCTCAGTCCCCCAGCGCTTGCCCCACCTTAGTGAGTGGGTCTGTTGCAAGTCTTAGATCATTTCTTTCCTGCCCACCCTGTATAGTCTCCAGGAACCAGCAGACCTTTCAGCCAAGTTGAGTGAGGACTGAAAGTCTGGAGGGAACAGAGGACATCCTTGGGGTGGAAGAGTGTATTCCAATAGAGTCTGAGGCAGGAGTCTGGCCTGAGAGAGAGGGAGGGGTGAGGGTGGAAGATTAGGATCAGTGGTAATTGACAATTTGCATGACGACCCCCCCTTTTCTTTTTGGTCTTTTTGTCTTTTAGGGCCACACCCAAGACATGTGGAGGTTCTCAGGCTAGGAGTCACATCAGAGCTGTAGCCACCGGCCTACGCCAAAGCCACAGCAACAAGAGATCTGAGCCATGTCTGCGACCTATACCACAGCTCATGGCAATGCTGTATCCTTAACCCACTGAGCGAGGCCAGGGAGTGAACCTGAGTCCCTATGGATGCTAGTCAGGTTCGTTAACTGCTGAGCCACGACGGGAACTCTCAAGACCCCTCCTTAACAGCAATACAGACCCCACAAGAGAATGGCTTTACATTTAGTATCTGTTGTCTATAAAGACAAAAATAGTGACAAAAATTTACAGTGAATTCAGAAACACTTTCAAATGAACTTGAATTTTACTACTCTCATCAGCAACTAACACACTTTTCACATATCTTGATTTTGGGGGGCTTGAAGGTAAGAATATCAATATCTTTATAGATCCTTTGCAACATCTCCAAGGCCATAGGGACTATGGTCAAAGGAATTCCTGATTTGGACCAAAACAATACTTTAGTTATTCCGGCGTGGGTTTGAAGGAACCTTTAGTGAGATGTGGGGTTACAGTGGTGAAGTCGTTTAGGACCCCTGGTTCTGGAGAGCGTAAAGGGAAGTAAAAGAGGGGCAGTGGAGATGGGGAGGGAGGTACCTTCTCTTTGAGGCAAACACTTCTCATGGGAACTGCAGCCATGTTTCAAGTGGTTTCTTTGATTGTATTTTTAGTCTTGTTCAAGAGTCAGGTGCCTGGGTATAAACTTTTACTCACATGTTCCCTCCCAAACAGGAAGTTGGCTGTCTGTTGCCATTATCTGTCATCTCTCAGCTTTCATAAACAAGCTCATGTGTCATTGGGACAGGCTGAGACAGAAAACTTATCCTAAAGTCCTAAATATTCTTGAATATGAAGAAGAAAAATCAGATATTTTTAAGAGAACAATTTCTTGTCCCCATGACTGCCCTGCACATCAGCAGTTTCCCAGCCATTGGTCGGGATCCCATGATGCTTCCCTACACCACCCTCATGCTCAAAAGTGTTTCTTGAAGCATATTTTGGAGGGAACATAGGCAATTTGGAGACCTCCACCAACCCTTGTCCTCATAAGACCTCTTCAGACTCTCCTGAAATTTTGTTAGCTCAACAATGCCCCAGTTGCGAAGGCAGGGCGATGCTTAGAGGAACAAACTAGCCAGGTGGTCTCCAGTACAATCTCTCCCACCTGCCGGCAGTGTGACCTTGGGAAATGCACTAAACTCCTTGAATTCCCTATTTCCTCTGTTGTGCAAATGGTCATATTAATACCTACTTCATTATTACTTGTTCAATAAAATATATTAATTAAAAATAAAATGGATTCCTCAAATAAAATAATGATTGGGAAACTGTCAAGCACAGGTTTTGGTACATACTAGTTATCTAACAAACGTTTTCTTCATTTCTCTGTTCCTTCTTTCCTCCTTTCTTTCCTCCTTTCTTTCTTTCTTTCTTTCTTTCTCTCCTTTTGCTAGAGTTTGTGCTAGGTGCTGCTGGAAATAAAAACACGAGTATGACCTAGAAGCTGCCCTTGAGATGCTTGACTATAGCATAAGGCAGAAATATAATCAATGTTCTACTAGAGGGGCAAGTGAGTGCCTAGTAGAGCCCATAGGAAGGAGGAATTGATTCCATGTTGGGCAGTTGGAGAAGCCATGAGGGAGGAAGTGACTTTTGAGAAAGAACTTTATGAATAGGTAGGATTTCTCCACTTCTTTTCCCTTCCCTTCTCTTCCATTCACCTCCTTTCCTCTTAACCAAGTGTCAAGCCAGAATTAAAAATGTACAGAGGCAAAGAAGGCTCAAAACGCATTCTGACTAAAACCCTGGCTCTGTGTCTCCCTGGTTCTTCAGGTTAGCTCTCCCTCTTGTGTCGGCTTTGTCCTTAAGTGCATGGATACCAGAAAGCAACTCACAGCGCCCCTGCAAATGTAGTTCCCAGAAAAATGCCACATGTACAGACAAATGTAATTGCATACAGTGTAGGGATTCATAGATTCTCTGGACCATCCATTGGTCCCAGATTTAATGATTCTGAATGAAACAAACAGCCCTGTGTAGAGAAAGTTATGGCCCTGGTACTCACTTCTTTCTCCTTTTTGAGGTAATTTAAAAGGGGACTTCTTGTTTGCAATTGGAGTGAACTATCCTGAGTCCTTTCTTTAAAAGTGGGGCTCCAGAGTCAAAATTGCTTGGGTGGGGAAAGCAGATTTTAGCAGGTAGTGCTGAGGGAGAAAGGTGGTCCTGGCTGAGGAAATGGCGTTAGCATAGAAAGGCACTGTGACAGGGAAGCTTAGGGCTATTTGGAGAAGGTGAGTAGACAGGTGTGACTCCATCAGGGAGAGTCCCAGTGCTGACTTACAGCCACGCTGGGCATGGCTCAAGGGATAGAGGTGGACTTTCTCAGTCCAGGCAGTGGAATCACTGAACTCTGTTACACAGCATTTATCCCAGGTGTAACTGTACAGTTTCCATGCAATTATTTGATTTCTGCCTGCCTCCCCCACTGGCCTGTCTTCTCTGATGAGCACAGGCCCTTTGTCTGTTTCTCTTCCCCTCTATTCCCCCAGCCCTGGTTGAGGGCTTGGACCTAACAGTTGCCCAGTATTATTCAGGAAAAGAACAGGTAGATGAACAGAAGAATGAATGTTCTCTGAATGGAGAGAGATGTTGGGGTCACTGTTTCTCACAAATGTGAGCTTCCATACTTGGTTTTATTCTCCTTCCTGATTCCCTTCTTTGCTCATCAGTGGTCATCATGCAGGGATAGGAAGTGCATCTTGTCAGCCAGGCCTTCCTGAGTCTGGGCAGATCAGACCATCTGAGCTCTCTAGTGAAGTGTGCAAATTACCTTGGCATCTGCCAAGCGCTTGTTCCATGCACATGCTGTTTGACTGCAGGCGACTTGAAATAATGTAAAAACACACATTTTTTTGGAATCAGATAAAACTGTTTCAGATTTTAGCTCTACCTCTCATTATAAAGGTCTCTGAAGAAAGTACTTTATTTCTGTGACTCTGTTTCCTCATCTATAAAATAAGAATGATAATACGTATCTACTTTATTGTGTTGTGAGTATCAAATGAGCTGGTTAATATAAAAAGGCTGGCATGTAGTAGGTGCTCTTTTATTTATTTTTTACATCTTATTTTCTCATTATGCACTTGAAAATTGTAAAAGTAATTTCTTCTGATTTTAAAAGTAACTTCATGCATATTGTAGAAAACTTGGTCTTGGCAATGTCTAAAAAACAAATGAATAACTTGACCTATAAAATGGAATTAAGAAAACCACTATTAGCATTTCGGTGTATTCTCTTCTAGTGTTTTCTCTATTCATGGCAAACTTTATTTATTTTAAATAGACAATTCCTCCACACCATTGGAAGGAATACAAAAAGGTAAACAGTGAAAGTAACTCTCCCTTTCTACCCCGACCCCAGCCACCAGTTTCCCTTCCCAGAGGCAACCACTGTTACCAGGTTCTTAGGTGGCCCCCAGACACAGTCTACAAATTTAGAAAATCTGTTTGATTTTCATATCATCTATCTCGCAGGCAAATGCTGCCAAGATGTACCTGCCGTTTTGCTCTGAGGGCTGCCATCCTTTCCAGCCCTCGTGGATGTCTCTGTGGGCAGAGCCATATAGGGCTCTGGTTACAGCTTCTGTGGGCTCAGCAAGGCTTTGGTCTCGGTTGTGTATTTTTACTCTTTGAACTGAAAATCTGCAGACAACCAAACAGGTGTTAGATTTCTCAGTCTCAACCGTTTCCACAGTTGCTCATGCGAACAGCTCTGCAGGAGGTTGGGGCCAGCAGACAGGGTGCTCTGAAGCAGAATTTAGGCTTTTTCCAGCATTGACCCTTAGGTCAATGTTTTCTAAACTTACAATTGAAAAGTGTGGTCTGACGTGGTAAGGTCATATTTTTAAATTGGGATTGATCCCCCAATTAGGGACGTGTGCCCCCCTAGAATGCTCTAGAATGAAACACAAAGTCTGAGTCAGTGTGGTCTCCTCTACAACCAGTTCTGCCCCATTCCTTCAGTCCCCACAACTCTGCCACCCCAGCTCCTGTCATTAGTTTTTCCTCTGCAGGCTGCACCTGTCCCTGATCAGTTCTGCCCGTCGGTACTCTCACAAGGCCCGTCTTCAGACCAGCCCTCCCCCCTAGGCCCTGCTCCCTCAGTCTCCGTCTTTCCATCCTTTTTCTAGTTGAGCAAACCAAGAACATTGAAAACTTGACCCTATAAGGAGCCCAGTGGCCTAGGAGGGAAGGTAAGAAGTTGAACTTTTTCAAAGCTAAGCTCCGGAGAGCCACAAATAAGAATGAACTGGTTGGTGCATTTGAGAAACCTCATCTATAAAATGAGTATTACATAGTATAATGGTTACGATAGGACTTGTGAGCTGTAAAGTGCTGTATATGCTTATGGAGTTCACATATATATACTTTTTTTTTTTTTGGCCATGCTAGGGAGCAAACCCACACCATAGGCTACCACAGTAACAATGCTGACTCCTTAACTTGCTGTGCCACAGGGGAACTCCACGGGACTCATATGCTTATTAGGACGATGATAATTTAAAAATAAGACATATGAGTTCCTGCTTCGGTGCAGCAGGTTAAGAATCCAGCATTGTCTTTGTAGTGGCATGGGTTCGATCCCCAGCTGGATGTAGTGGGCTAAGGATCTGGTGTTGCTACAGATGTGGTGTAGCTTTCAGGTGTGGCTCAGATTTGATCCCTGGACCAGAAACTTCTGTATGCCATGGGTGTGACCAAAAACTAAATAATTAAAAAAATAAAAATAAGATTGGAAGCCAGTCAGTTTTAAAAATTAATTTTTATTACAAAAGTGTTACTTATTCACTTTAGAGGATTTAAAAGTATATAAATAAACAAAAAAGAAAAAAATTGCATAGTCTTATTACAGAGTGTGGTGTCATATTATTTATATGTATATTCCATCCATTCCTATGGAACCTGTTTCTGTGGGAGGATTATCATTGCCTTGATAAAAAATTTTGCCAGTTAAGTGTGAGTGGAAATGCCATGTATCACCTCTGATCAAGAAGTTTTAAGAGCCTTTGAGTGGTTCTGCCATCTTTTATCTTCTTCGGTCACAAAACTGGCACATAAAATTTAAGGGCTTTTCCATTATCCTGGGTCTCAGAATGAAGGACATGTAATGTGAGTGATAAATGACGTTTTTTGTTCTAAACCCCTGAGATTTGAGGGTTGTTTGTCACTGCAGCATAATTTGTCCTAAGATACCTGATAGACAGAGAGATAACAGTTGTTAAGTTTTGGGTTATATCCTTCAGTCTTTTTATGCCTATATTCTATGTACTTTTTCTTTATAAAAATAACATAATGTATGTGTGATTTTGTGAAGTATTTTCTCATTTCACCTGAAAGTGTTTCAATATATAGCTTCAAAAGATGTCTTCTTTTTTTTTTTGTCTTATCTAGAGCTGCACCCACGGCATATGAAGGTTCCCAGGCTAGGGGTCTAACAGGAGCTGTAGCTGCTGGCCTTCACCACAGCCACAGCAACGCGGGATCCGAGACGCGTCTGCAACCTACACCACAGCTCATGGCAACACCGGATCCTTAACCCATTGAGCAAGGCCAGGGATCGAACCCGCGACCTCACGGTTCCTAGTCGGATTCACTAACCACTGAGCCACGACGGGAACTCCCCAAAAGATGTCTTCTTAAAACGTAACTACAACACCATTACTGCAGTTAAAATGAATAATAATTGCTTCATATTACCAAATGCTGGTCATTGTAAACATTTTTTGAAATTTTTTTTTTTTTTTTGTCTTTTGCATTTTAGGGCCATACCAGCGGCATGTGGAGGTTCCCAGGCTAGGGTTCTAATTGGAGCTACAGCTGCTGGCTTATGCCACAGCCACAGCAACGCGAGATCCGAGCCGCGTCTGCAACCTATACCACAGATCATGGCAACACCAGGTCTTTAACCCACTGAGCAATGCCAGGGATCAAACCTGCAACCTCATGGTTCCTAGTCGGATTCGTTTCCGCTGCGCCACGATGGGAACTCCCAGCATTTTCTGAATTTTAAAATTATTTAAATCAGGGATCAAAATAATGTTTATACTTCTTAGTAGGTTGAAGTATCTTTTACATATCTTCTCATGCTTAGACTTTCCCTCTCTGCTCTTCCCTCTCCCTTCTCTCTTTCCTCTTTTGAAATATTTGTTGAAGAAGCTGTTCTGTAAAGTTTCTTTCAGTCTGGGTCTTACTGATTATATTCCCATGGCATCATTTAACATGTTCCTCTTTCCTGTTTCCTGTTAAGTTGCTGATTAAATCTAGATGCTCGATCGAGACTCAGTGAATGGATTTTTTTCAACTCAATACATTATGAACATTTTCCATGTCATTTAATTTTCTTTTTTGCGTTTTTTTTAGGGTTGCACCTGTGGCATATGGAAGGTCCCAGTCTAGGGGTCAAATCAGAGCTGCAGCCACCAGCCTATACGACAGCCACAGCAACTTGGGATCTGAGCTGCGTCTGCGACCTATACCACAGCTCACAGCAATGCTGGATTCTTAACCCACTGAGAGAGGCCAAGGATCAAACCCGTATCATCATGGATATTAGTCGGATTCTTTTCCGTTGAGCCACAGCAGGAACTCCCTCATTCAATTTTCTTCGGCAACACACTTTCTTAATGACCATACAGCTGTCGAACGTATGAATATATTTTCATTTGTTTATTTATCTAGTCTCCTACTGTGGGTCACTTGGGTTGTTTCTAAGGTTTTGCTACTACACACTACTCACTGATAAACCTCCTTGTGGACTAGTCATTTTCTGGGCTGACTTGCCACACTTTTGTTCTCTTAGTTCCTGCGTATGGTGGATGCCTGTGCCAGCTTCCTCACAGAAGCCTTGAACCCAGAAAACTGTGTTGGGATACTGAGGCTGGCAGACACACACTCCTTGGACAGTCTAAAGAAGCAGGTTCAGAGTTACATCATCCAGAACTTTGTGCAGATTCTGAACTCTGAGGAGTTCCTCGAACTTCCTGTGGATACTCTGTACCACATCTTGAAGAGTGATGACCTTTATGTGACAGAGGAGTCTCAGGTGTTTGAGACTGTGATGAGCTGGGTTCGGCACAAACAGTCAGAACGACTCTGCTTGCTCCCCTATGTGCTGGAGAATGTGCGCTTGCCACTTCTGGACCCATGGTACTTTGTGGAGATGGTAGAAGCAGATCCTCTCATCAGGCAGTGCCCAGAGGTCTTCCCGCTACTCCAGGAAGCTAGGATGTACCATCTTTCTGGCAATGAGGTAAGTTGATGATGAGAAATGCTGTGTATTACTGGCGAAGTGAAGGAGTTAGTACACCTCACAGAGATAGAGGTGAGACAGGCTCACAAACCCTTAGGACATGAAGAAAATGATGCCATATGTTTATAGTTTGAGTCAGGCAGTTCCTGAAGCCCTGGATTTCTGGTCTGTAAAATGCGGATATGCTACATGGTAGACAGCTACTGAGAGATCTAGGTGAGATCTGAAAACCACTCAGCACCATACCTGGCACATCCTTCCTCTTTGCAGTTGTGCAAAGGTGGGCGGTTGGTGGGGGAGACCCACATGAAGGGAGTGTGCCCTGTCCAGTCGCATTTCACAGGGCTGCTGCTTTCCCAGTTTGCCCACTCTGGGGAAACCTAGAGTCTCTTGGCTCTCCTCTGACATTTCTGAGGTTCAGACTCTCATTATTTCCTTCCTGAATTTCTTAAAACTCACCTTCCTGCCCTTAGTCCGGCCTTCCTCCAGTTAACTTACTAGCTTGATGATCTAAAACATAGGCCTAATAATTTCACTCCTGGGCTTAGCCTCTTCAGTGGTGCCCAAGCACTTTGAGGATACGACCACACTTCTGCCTACACTCTCAGAGCCTGGCCCCCTGCTTGCTGCTCTGGTGTCATCTCCAGCCTCTCTCTCTTCCTACATTGCGAATACACTACTTGCAATTCCTCAAAGGACATGCACCTTTTCTGCCTTTAGGCTAATTCAGGTGGTGCTCAAATGACTCTTTTTTTCTCTTCTTCATCTAATAACTTCTGCTTTAGCTTCAAAGCTCAGTTCAAGCATCACCTTCTCCAGAGGCTCCTCTCATTCTCATAGCACCTGGGGGATTGCTCTCTGTTAACCACTGAAATCCTCATCTGTAAATATCTGTAGACAGGGAGTTTGTTAAGTTAAGAAGTATATCTTATTGGACTTTTTTCATCCAGACCTTAGGAGAGTCCCTGGTATGAAGTAAGTGATTGGTTAATGCTGTTGAATGAATATATAGGTGCCAAGATGGTAAATAAACCTATCATTTGTGTCTATCTGGTTCTTCTTAATCATTCCTGAAGAAATGTTATATTCAGAACTTTATAAGGACAAGAATAAACTTAGTAGAGAGGAATGAAACAATCAGGAAGTAATGGTATAGAGTTTGTACACATGAACACCCACACATGTATGCCACTGGACAACAGTTCTTAGGTTGGCTACAAAGCCTTCTTCACTGGTCCGTTGGTAGAGGTCTTAGCCAAAATAGCTTACAGATCATCTTTAAGAGACCCCCTTGGAGCCCTTTCTTTTCTGTGTGTCCTTTTCTAGTTCTGTGTTGTCCTCAGATCCATAATCATTTATGTACTCTGAAAACACATTCTTAAATATTTGGTAGAATTTATCAGCGATGCTGTTAGAACGAGGAGGGTTTTTTTTTTGTGTGTGAGTGAGAATTTAAACTTCAAGTTACAAACTGTATTTCAGTAATAGACATATAGATATAGGAGCTACTCAGGTTATCTGTTTCTTCTAGAATGAGCTTTGGTAGTTTGTGTCTTTCAAAGAATTTTCCATTTCATAGAAGTTGCTGAATTTATGGGGATAAAGTTGTTCCCAGTATTCCCTTATTATCCTTTTTAATATCCATAGAATCTGTAGTGATGTTACATCTCTCATTCCAGATATTGGTGATTTGTTTCCCCTCTCTTCTTTTCTGATCAATCTGATTAGAGGTTTATCAATTTTATAGATTTTCTCAAAGAACCAGCTTTTGGTTTCACCTGATTTTCTCTATTTTTATATTTTTTATTTCACTTACTTCTACTTGAATCTTGATTATTTCCTTTCTTCTGCTTACTTTGGATTTAATTTTCTCTTCTTTTTCTGGTTTCTTAGGGTGGAAGTGAAGGTCATTGATTTGAAATCTTTCTCTTTTTTCTAATATTGTCACTAATGCTATAAATTCCCCTAAGTACTACTTTCACAGCATTCTATATATTTTTATATGCTGTGCTTTCATTCTTCACAATAAATTCTATTTGTTTTTTTTCCTTTTTTTTTGAGAGCCGCACCCATGGCATAAGGAGGTTCCCAGGCTAGGGGTCCAATTAGAGCTACAGCCACTGACTTACACCACAGCCACAGCAACGCTGGATCCTTAACTCACCGACCAAAGCCAGGGATTGAACCCACAGCCTCATGGTTCCTAGTCAGATTTGTTTCCACTGTGCCACAATGGGAACTCCTCACAGTGAATTCTGAACACCAACTATATGCCAGATACGGCACTGGGCACCACAAAGCATTCTCTGCCTTACCAACTTACGGTCTTTCAGAAAACACAGACAGACACTAAACAAATGCAGGGTGATGAGTTGGCTGCTGGAGGAAGACCAGGCAACCACATGGATCCTATGCTGGCTATATGGATCACTGGCATGTGGCTCAGAAGACAAGGTCAGTCTCTGCAACTGCTCTCAGTTCAGCATTTAAAGTACAGAGGCTTGGCCTTCCCGTTGCGGCTCACTGGTTAACAAACCCAACTAGTATTCATGAGGACACGGGTTCGATCCCTGGCCTTGCTCAGTGGGTTAGGGATCCAGCATTGCCGTGATCTATGGTGTAGGTCACAGACCATAGATGGATCCCAAGTTGCTGTGGCTGTGGTGTAGGCTGGTGGCTGCAGCTCTGATTTGACCCCTGGCCTGGGAACCTCCATTTGCCACAGGTGCGGCACTAAAAAACAAAAGACAAAAAAAAAAAAAAAAATTGAAGAATGGAGTCTTGATCACCTATACTTCAAACATTCTTGCTGTTATTGTTTCTGCTTCGCATTTTCTAACTCCCTGAAATGCAGGTGATAAAGGCTTTCCACTTACATAAAATGACCCTACTATGTCTTCTGCAAAATTGCTGCTCTTAAACTTGTATTTGCAGTGGGGTGGGGAGTGGGATTATAAGCTTTAGATTTAGGAGGAGAGAGAATTTAATAACTAGAAAAGCCTCCAGTGTCAGGAAATTGGGCTTGCAGTCAGGTGGATCTGGGTTTTAATCTTGACTGAACAATTTACCTACAGTGTGACCTTGAGCAAGCTACTTAGCTGCTCTAAGGTTCAGTCCTTGTAGCATGGGGATGGTAACACCCATCAGCTGATGGAATTGTTTTGAGAATTAAGTAAGATAGATGATGACTGAGATATGCAGGTACAATGTCTGGCACATGATAAGTGCCCCACGAATAAAGACTATTCCTTTTCTCACTCCCTTTATGGTGCTCTATTTCCCACAATTAAACATTTTCTTTCTCTGAGGCTAAAAATCTCTCTTTTGAGTTTTTTATTACCTTATTGCCCCAAATTCTGCTCAGGGCACTTTCATGTCCTCATTTTATTCTATTTTTATTTTATTTTATTTTTGTGGCCGTGCCCATGGTATGCAGAAGTTCCCAGGCCAGGGATTGACCCAAGACACAGCAGGGATGCCAGATTCGTAATCCACTGAGTCACCAGGGAACTCCTCTCATCCTCATTTTATAGTCTAGGTAACTGAACCAACCAACCACTATGATCTCTGAGTTGAGTCTCATTGCTAGTTGATTCCCTGGAACTCCCTGTCTTATCACTGCTTGTATGATTTTGGCTTTTTTCCTGATGCCATTATTGTAATGAACAGATGTCTCCTCTTAATCTTCCTTTCCCAAACTTGAACACTACTTGTCCTATCATTATGTCTCCTCTAAGCTCATGGAAGTGATGACAGAGGGGAATTTTAGAACCCTAAAAGCAAATGTCAATTTACATTTGATTTAGGAGTAATAGCTGGTACCTTCAGTGGGCGAGGTCTTTTGGGGCAGAGAAAGTTGCCCCTTCATTTCTTTGCCTCCAGAGTTTCCAGGAACCAACTTGATCTAAAGGCTGCTCTGATATGTGTGGCATTGGGGAGGCTCATTCCTGAGGACAGAGGGACAGAATCTCACCCCTGGGGATGGCTTCGTTGAAGCCAGTTTCTTCTGTTTGGTCCTCTGGTATAGGTTCTGTGGACAACGAGTAGTCGGGAAGGTACAACTGTTTGCTCTGTTGTAAACAATATGAAAGTAAACTGGTTAAGCCTGATTGTTGTATGCAGTTCATTGGCAAACCCTTCCCTGTGACTGCAACAAACGCACATCTCTGACTTCAGACTAGCATTTGTCATGCCTTTGAGGTTAATATTTTGCAAAATGTAGCTGAACTTACAATTTGGTTATGGTGCCACCACTTGGCAGTTCTGCAGTGCTGAGTTACAAGGCAGATTTCAATACTTAGCCAATCCTGTCACCTAAATGACCATTATTAGTTTTTGATTGCTGTGCAACAAATTATCCCAAAACAATATTTTAAAACAATAAACATTTATTATCTCACAGATGTCAGAAATCTAGGAGTGATTTAGCTGGGTGATCTGGCCCAGGTCCTTCTATTGTAGTCATGCTGTTGGCTGGGGCTGCAGTCAAGGGCAAAGGGGGCTAGGAATCTCCTTCCAAGTTGACTCACAGGATTGTTGACCAATGTCATTTCCTTGCTGTGTGTTGACTGGAAGTCCCAGCTTCTTGCCACTTGGGACTCTATAGCAGCTGGCTTCCCCCACAGCAAATAACCCAAGAAAGACTGAGAGAACAGTCAGGATGGAAGCTTTAGTGCCTTCATAGCCTAATTTCAGAAGTTACAGTATATCTGTTGGCACAGAGCCCAACCCAGGAATAATGTGGAGGGAACAGTATAGGATGTAAATACTGGGAGGTCAACGTTTCTTGAAGCTGTTGTAGAGGCTCCTTACCACAATGATCTAGACTAGAGAAAACAGTCCTGATTAGATCCTGGGTACCTGCTTGCCCATTCATTCATTCAGCCAACGGAAACCCACAAGCTTCAGACACTGTTTTTTTGTTTGTTTGTTTTTGTTTTTGTCTTTTTAGGGCCGCACCCATGGCATATGGAAGTTCCCAGGCTAGGGGATGAATCAGAGCTATAGCTGCCAGCCCATGCCACAGCCACAGCAATGCTGGATCAGAGCCTCATCTGCAGCCTATACCACAGCTTACAGCAATGGCAGATCCTTAATCCACTGAGCAGAGCCAGGGATCGAACCTGCGTCCTCATGGATACTAGTTGGGTTCATTACCACTGAGCCATGATGGGAGCTCCCACAGGGCACTGTTCTTTGTGCTGAGGATCCATTGAAGAAAAGGACTGTCGCTGCCATTGGGGACTTTAGAGTAAATTACATGGAAGATGAAAAGTGCTGTGGTGGGGAAATTCAGGACTATGAAAATGTGTGGAAAAGCAAGGGTGGCTTCCTGGAGAAAAGAACAAAGTGACATTGAAAATAATGTCAAGTGGAGTGCCCATTGTGGTTCAGGGGTTAATAATCCAATTAAATATCCGTGAGGATGTGGGTTCGATCCCTGGCCTTGCTCAGTGGGTTAAAATACCCTGCATTGCCACAAGTTGAAGTATAGGCTGCAGATACTTCATGTCATGGGCTGGCAGCCCCAATTCAACTCCTAGCCTGGGAACTTCCATATGCCATGGGTGTGGCCCAAAAAAGAAAAAGGAGAAAGAAAAAAAATGTCAAGTGGCTTACAGGGTAAGTGGTTGGGGAAGTGGTAAGGGAAATCAAGGACAGATGCTATGGGGAGATTCAGGCAGCAGGCAGGAACACAGAGTTTTAGGCTGCAGGAGAAGAGTCTTCTACAGGCCAGGACTCTGGACCAGGATGCCAGCCCTGGGAGTCAGGGATACCCAGCTAGTTGGGTTCCCTGCTAGTCAGCAGACTGTTGATGCAGGAGAGCAGGCAGAGGGGAGCCTGAGACCTGACTCTTGGAACTGGAATAAGAGTCACAGGGAACCAATTCTGGGAGGCTAGTGCTGTTCTTTAAGTATAACCCTATAATCCCTAAATACTCCCTGAAAGAGGCCCAGTTTGGTACTGGAGGTTGCACTTCAGCTATGGGGAAGGGAGGTTCAGAAGCAGGAACCAGGACTAGTAGCTGGAGGGAGAAATTTCAGAGTGGCAGCATTTGTCTTTGATGCCAACTCATTGCTCCATCCTCTCCTGCTAATTTGGTACTTCAAAGTACCTCCAAGTTCCCTTTCACCCTTATCCCAGCTGGCTTTCCACTGTCAGTGCCCTCAGGCTCAGCCCATTGTCCAGGATTTGTCCTGCCACATACCTCCCTGCTCCTTTCTGTTGATCTGCAAAGGAGAGCCCTGCCACAGATTTTATTGCTATGGTCTAGCCCCAAGAATTGAGGATGAAAAATTGATTGTATCTGACTCTTTGGCACAGAAAAACAAAGTCTCTTACGTGAAATAGAGGTTGGGTGTTGGCTTATCTGATTACATGTGACCATTGATTGACTTTGCCAATTGTGGGCTCATTCTTTACAACTGTAACCATCTGTGGGCAAGATCAAAATTCCAAAGTCTGTTAGGTCAGGTTAACCTTGTAGGAAAAAGTAGTTGCTTTGGCCATGTGGGAAATGGGTGCTGCCTCTCCCATCAGCACAGCTGCAGAACTTTCCCCATCAAGCCCAGGGGATGGATAGGACCAGGAAGGCAGCTCTTCCTTTTCCTTAATAATGTCAATATGACATTCCCTACCACTCCTGTTGGCATGACTAACTATTGAGGGTCATGCCAGTGCCGGGTACCCTGCTTATCCCTTGATGCCACTACCTCATTGAGGCTCGGATGACCTGGTGACATCGGAATGATTGCAAGCATTTATAGATATTGTTACTTCTCCAAGGTCACATGGCCATAGGTGGTGAAACCACGATGGAACTCTGGTGTATTTGACTCCAAACCTCTGCTCTTTCAGCTAGGGACAAATATCCATGGTGTGGATTTCTTTGCTTATTCAAAGCTCTTAAGGGTCATATGCTTGATGTTGGGACCCAGTCCCCCATCTCCCTGGCCACATCCTGCTCCCTTTTGGTTCTTTTCTCTTAAGTCTCTAGATGTTCTTATGTGCCCACTGCCAGGACTTCTCTTCCAGAATAAGCCTGGTAGTGAGCAAAGTCTGGATATCATCAAGAAATTGAAAACATGGGGAGGTGTAGATGAAATCTCAGGATTCAATGCTTCTGACTAGGCAAGAGGAAAGAGGCAGGAAGTGCATTTGATGATAAACAGACCTGAGCTTCTTAAAAAGTAGCAAAATCTGTAAGAGATGACCTTCACTGAGTTCCTATCAGCCAAGTATACTAAATATATTATCTCAGTTAATCCAGAGCCAAGTACACTAAGTGTATTAGTTAATCCTCACAACAAACCTATGACATTATTACTGTTAAAATCTGCATTATACAGAAGATGAAACTGAGACTCAAGGAGGTGAAGTCACATGGTCATATGGTGGCAGAGTTGGGAACTGGGCTCTGCTCCTCTGGCTACATAGCCTGAGCTCAGAACCACTGTGCTGTTCATTATGCCTTTATGCACCCCCATTGGTACTCCCTTTATGCAATCCCATTGGTTTTCCAGATCATTTCAGAGCGCACCAAGCCCAGAATGCATGAGTTCCAGTCTGAGGTGTTCATGATCATTGGTGGCTGCACGAAGGATGAACGGTTTGTGGCAGAGGTAACCTGCCTGGACCCACTGAGGCGCAGCCGCCTGGAAGTGGCCAAGCTCCCCATGACAGAGCATGAGCTGGACAGTGAGAATAAGAAGTGGGTGGAGTTTGCATGCGTGACGTTAAAAAATGAGGTCTACATCTCAGGTAAGCAGAAGCCACATGATGCCAAAGCTAGCCTCCCGAAGGACTATGTTCATGATCATGAGTGAGAACAGGGAACTATCCTAGAAGAATTACTGTGGAGAAGAATTACTGTGGATGGCACTGATCTAGCTCTGACTGGATCAGGATATGGAAACCAGGTGCTCAGGTGGTCTTACTGTGGAGAGTGAATTATTACTGAATGAACCCTTACCCTTGAGCAGTATTGTACCAGGAACTGAGGGAGCAGGCAGACAGGTCCAGTCCTTCATGGGAAAGGAAGAAGGAAAGTGACACTGGAGTTTATTTGGTTTTGCTATAGGCATCCTACACCAAGCTAGGCACTGGGAATACAGTAATGAATACAAATCTGACCCCTCCCCTTAAGTTTGTTAGATCTTAATTTGATTGATTGACTGGTTGGTTGTCTTTCTAGGACTGCACCCTTGGCATATGGAGGTTCCCAGGCTAGGCTAGGGGTAGAATCAGAGCTGTAGCCACCAGCCTACACCAGAGCCACAGCAACATGGGATCCGAAGCACATCTGCGACCTATACCACAGCTCACAGCAACACCGGATCCTTAACCCACTAAGCAAGACCAGGGATCAAGCCTGCGTCCTCATGGATGCTAGTCGGGTTTGTTAACCACTGAGCCATGATAGGAATGCCAGGTCTTAATTTTAGATGCTCCAGTAGTATCCGGTACTTCTTCATTTCTTATTTCTAAGCTGTTTACTTAATTTTTATAATTACTCTATGCCTGTTTCTCATTTATATCCTTAAATTCATGAGTCAATACTGTATTCCCAGTACTTAGCTCTGTGTATATACATAGCAAATGCTTGAGAAATATTTATTAGGTGACATAGTCTCCACCATCTTTATAGCATAGTAGATGAATTTATTCTTTGGTATTTGCCTCTCACATCAGCTCTGTAAGGTAGGTGATTTTAATCTCCAGGTTACAAACAGAGAAAACTGAGGCTCCGAAAGGTATGGAATGAACCTAAAGTCATACACTGGTAAGTGCCAGGCAAGATTCCAGTCTGGGTTCTCTGAGTCTCATGTTCTCCTGTGACATCAAAAACTACCCAGCTCTTCTTGAGGATCCAAGAGAAAAGGCAAACATCCCTTCTCCTCTCTTGGCGGCTTTCTCTAATCTGAACCTGTTTTGGGAAGAGATTCTTCCCAGAGCTGGTCTTCTCCAAAATAAAGGGCAGGTCAGTTCTTCTTTGAGTATATTAATATCATAGACCAAGTTTTAGCTTTCTTTTATCTTGTAGAAATATATATATATATATATTTTTTTTTGTCTTCTGTCTTTATAGAGCGGCATCCTCAGCGTATGGAGGTTCCCAGGCTAGGGGTCGAATTGGAGTTTAGCCGCCAGCCTACACCAGAGCCACAGCAACGCAGGATCCAAGCTGCGTCTGCAACCTACACCACAGCTCACAGCAATGCCAGATTCTTAACCCACTGAGTGAGGCCAAGGATTGAAGCCATGTTCTTATGGATGCTAGTCAGATTCATTAACCTCTAAGCCATGACAGGAACTCCTAGAAATATTTTTAATTGCTGTAGACAATTTAAGCAATACTGGGAGTGTAAAGTAAAATATGTAGTTTCTCTGTTCCATTACAATCCTATAAAATGTGGTTTTGTATTGTCTTAGAGTAAATAATTCCAGCTGCTATAACAAACCCTAAATCTCAATGAATTATCACAATAGTATGTGAGCATTGAGAGGGTACTCCTCTCAATCATTCGGGGACCTAAGCTTCTTCCATCTTATGATTTGGCTATTTCCACATCTGCATGGCCTTCAAGCTTGGTACCTTGCATTAAGAGAGAAACGAAACAAGTTGAGAAGTCACACCTGCTCACAACAGCCTCAGTCTAGACTTGAGACATCAGTTCTGCTCACATTCTGTAGGCGAGAACCAGTACCCTCTCCCTGTACCCCCAACCCCCTGCAGCCAGGCTGGGAAATGTAGTTTAGCCACGTGCCCAGGAGGAAAAGACATGTTTGGTAATCCTGATCTGTCCTTGCCACATACACTACATTCGTTATTTTATTCTACAACTTGCCTTTTCCCTGTCTTCAATTTGTTATTGTCTTTTTAAAAAATGATACAGGCAATACATGAAAGCATAATTGTTATACACAATTAAATCAACAGAAACTTGTACTCAATTAACAGTCTTTTCTGGACATCATTACATGTTGTGCTAAGTGATATAATACATGAAAAGCATAGCATAATGATGAGAGCTCGTACTGGTCATCATTGTCATTATTGTGAGGATTATTGTGTTGATCTTTTCACCAGCTGCAGGGCTGGCTCTTGAATGGATGAACTATAATTTCTTTCAATATTATCTTCCCACTGGAAAAAATACTGCAATAGGCATTTTCATACACATATATATATATATGAAGTGCTGCTACATGGAGAGATTCATGGAAGTGGTCATAAGATGTGTAAATTTGGAATTTTTATAGATATTGCTAAACTTTCCTCCAGAAAGTTTATACTTCCAGTTCAACCAGTGATGAATGACAGTGCTCATTTTCTACATCCTTATTTATTATCAATTACATTTTAACAGAGTGGAATGTTCAAATTTATTTTCTTGGATCATTAGTTATATTGAGTATATTTTCATATATTTATTAGCTAAATGTATCTTTTTTAAAAAAAATTGTTACTACCCTTTGTTGGAGTTCCCATTAGCAGTAAAGGACCCGACTAGTATCCACGAGGATGTGGATTCAGTCCCTGACCTTGCTCAGTGGGTTAAGGATCCAACATTGCTATGAGTTGTGGTGTAGGTCGCAGACGCAGCTCGGATCCCATATTGCTATGGCTGTGGTGTAGGCTGGCAGCTGCAGCTCCAGTTTAACCACTAGCCTGAGAGCTTCCATGTGCTGTGGGTGTGTCCCTAAAACAAACAAACAAACTACCCGATGTTTTTCTATTGTTTGACTTTTTCTTATTAATTTTTTTGGAGTTATTATTATATATCCTCTGCTATTTGTATTGAAAATACTTTCTCCTAGACAGTGGTTGTCTTTTAACTTTGGTTTATATTTTCTATAGTTACTCTCCTTTATATATGAGTCTAGGTTTCATGTCATGCTTAGAAAGCACCTCCTCACCTCAAGATCATTAACATTTTCTATATATTCTCTAGTTCCTTTTATAGCATTTACATTTGAATTTTAAATGTAATGTGAAATAGGGATCTAAATTAATTTTTCTCCAAATGAATAGCCAGTTGTTCTACTACCATTTATTTAATGATCTCTAGATCTTTTTGGTCCTTCTGTACTCTTGTCTTTAATTGAATAGTTTGCCTCATCTTACACTAGTACCACATTATTTTTGTTATCATAGCTTTTTGGTATATTTTGATATTTGCTAGGGAAAGCCCTCTTACTCATTCTTCTTTTTCAAAAGTTTCTTGAAAATGTTTCCAAATCTACTCTTCCTAATGAAATTTAGAATGGTCACTTTATGTCTTAAAATCTATGAGAAGCTTTGAAGACACCTGATACATAGATTAACTTGGGAAAGGTTGACATCTTTGCAATAATGTCTTCTCATGTATGCACACGATATGCCTGCCCAGTTAATCAGGTCTTCTTTTACATCCTGAAGTAAAAACTGTAGCTTTTTTTTTTCCTTTTTAATAAAGTTTGCATACATTTCTTTGAAAGTGTATAGTTATTTTAGAATTTTGGACACTGCCTAAATAGGGTCATTGTCACAGTGCTTTGAACAGAGACCTCTAAGAGGTACACGCACACACACACACCCTCACCAAAATGGCTAAACTGTGTGAACAAACAGGAGTTCCCATCGTGGTGCAGCAGAAACTAATCCAACTAGGAACCATGAGGTTGCAGGTTTGATCCCTGGCCTCATTCAGTAGGTTAAGGATCCAGCATTGCTGTGAGCTGTGGTGTAGGTCACAGACGCAGCTTGGATCCTACGTTGCTGTGGCTGTGGTGTAGGCCGGCAGCTGTAGCTCCAATTGTACCCCTAGCCTGGGAACCGCCATGTGCTGTGGGTGCGGCCCTAAAAAAAAAAAAAGCAAAAACAAAAACAACAAAAAACTATGTGAACAAACAAATCACAAAGAGGAAGAAGCTCAGTTCAGTCTCCCTAGTAGCTGAGGAAAACCAAACTATGACATTATTTTTCTCCATCAGGCTATAAAACAAAACAAACCAACCAGAAAACCCTCCTGATATCTGCTGTGGGTGGGCTGTGGGGAAGAGATCATCCAGGACAGCTTTGGAAGGCTCTTTGGCAGCACCTGTAAAAACTCAAAGTGCACATGGCCTTGACCTAGAAATCCCATGTCTCGGCTCCACCTTTGCCAAACACTTACGCATGACACAGAGCATCATCAGAAATAGTCATTTCCGTAATAGTACACACTTGTGAGTCTGAAAATACATCTTTTGTTTTAAGAAGTTGGTAGTACCCTATGCTGATGGGGCAACAGAAATACAAAGTTGTTAAAATACTTTATGAAAGTCACACAAAAAAAGTTCTCTTTTATCTCAGTCTCTCTTCCTGAATTATGTATTTTCTGTTTATTGAATTGTTTTGAAAAAAATCTTTACCAGCTCAGCTCTCAAATGATCTGTTGTGTGGAGCTCTCATTGTGGCTCAGCAGTAATGAACCCATGAGGACATGGGTATCCATGAGGACACAGGTTCGATCCCTGGCCTCACTCAGTGTGTTAAGGATCTGGCGTTGCTGTGAACTGTGGTGTAGGTCACAGACGTGGCTCGGATCCTGTGTTGCTGTGGTTGTGGCATAGGCCAGCAGCTGTAGCTCCAATTTAACTCCTAGCCCAGGAACTTCCTTATGCTGTATGTGTGGGGAAAAAAAATTCAAATGATCTATTGTCGACATCTCATTCTATTCCAGTATAAATTATTTCAAAATAGGGTAAATCCAACTTAAGTTTTTATGTAGATCAGATATATGAGCCCAGAGAATTTTGTAAGATTTCGTGGTGATTTTTCCAGGTTTGTATTTGTTTGAATAAGCAAATGTATAACTTAAGCTGATTTCTAATTTGGCTGCTGGTCAAGGCCCTACTTTCCCCACCTTGGCTGCACAGACACTGAGTCCAGGTTCCTGCCAGCCCCCACTTACCTAAGTAGATTTGGGTGCCACTTCCCAGAAGCCTTTTCTGGACCCAGCCTACTGAGACCCCTCTGCTCTGAACTCTCACAGCATAGCCAGGTTTATGATTCACCCCAGCCTTACATCATCTCTCCCTATTTCCCTGTGTTGACTCTGTCTTCCCAACCACACCTCACACACCTTCATGATTTCTGTTGGGGGGTGGGGTCAGGGGTTGGTGCTGGCTTGGGAATTTAAAACTTAGGGGCCTGTAGGAAATTAGGGGAGAAGCTGCATCTCTGAAATATCTGGTGGTCTCTTAAATGCTCTGTGTATCTTCTAGGTGGCAAAGAAACACAGCACGATGTTTGGAAATACAATTCTTCAATCAACAAATGGATTCAAATTGAGTATTTGAACATAGGCCGCTGGAGGCATAAGATGGTGGTGTTGGGGGGCAAGGTCTATGTTATCGGAGGTTTCGATGGCTTGCAGAGGATCAACAATGTGGAGACCTACGACCCCTTCCACAACTGCTGGTCAGAGGTATAGATTATTTCAATGAGTAACTCTGTACTATTACTTCAAAGTTTTAAAGAAAGGTATCTGTCATTGTAGGTATATGGCTACTTTCTGGTCTCTGCTCCCACTGAAAACATTTTTGGTGTCTGAGCTTCCCTCCTCATAGGAGCCATCAATTTAGCATTGCTGATCAGGTCAGAGAAATGATTTCCCTTCAGTTGGAGAAGCTCTGTGTGGCTACCTGTCCTATCCTGGCCAGGACCCCAGATGTAGAGGGGATGCTTGATCCTGTCTTGGCCCAGAGATCTCATCTCCTCAGATACCATCCATTCTTGTCTTCTCCACACTGGGCACATAGAGATCTCTTGACTAGTCTGTTTGTTGAACCAAACAGCAGAGTCATTTGATAGTATTTAGAAGTAGGCCCTTATTTATTTGCCTATTGATGATAAACCATTTACATGCCTGCATGTAAAAGTCTTGCATAGACTTTAGCAGTGCAACCTCAGGTGTATATTATACACAGGAAAAGGCAAAGCACTGCTAATCAGTGGACATAAAGTTTCAACTATGCAAAATGAACCGGCTCTGGAGATACAACAACATTATGCCTATAGATAACAATACTGCATTTTATACTTAAGAGTTTGTTAAGAGGGTAGATCTCATGTTAGACACACACACACACACACACACACACACACACACACTCACACTCAGGTAAGGTGACCTCACTTTTTGTATTTCCAGTCTCAATTTCAAATTTTTCTTTCTCCTTATCAGATTATATGTCAAACTATGTTCCAGCTTTGGGAAGTGTGAAATGTCATCATACACACAAGCAAAGGTAGCCACATCATTATGGCATCTAGTCAAGATCTGTTAACTTGAAAAGAACTTTATAGGGAGCCCTTAGTATTTATGCAGGTGTACACAAGATCTCAGTTTATCAAGTCCCATCACAAAGTTGCTCCATGACCCAAGAAGGTCATGTCAGTTGCTCTTGAAAGTCCCCTTTAGTGCCCTAGCGTTCACAGGGTGGAAGTACAAGTCTGGCTTAATCCCCAGATCTGTATATTGCCTCAGAATGGGAGCATCTGCTTATCTGTAGCCACCAGAAACACTTATAAGCACAAGAATAATACCTGGCACATGGTAGTCACTCAGTAAGTATTTTTTTTGATCTTTTTGCCTTTTCTAGGGCCGCACCTGCGGCATATGGAGGTTCCCAGGCTAGGAGTCTAATGGGAGCTGTAGCCACCGGCCTACACCAGAGCCACAGCAACGTGGGATCTGAGCCACATCCACAACCTACACCACGGTTCACGGCAACGCCGGATCCTTAACCCACTTAGCGATGTCAGGGATCGAACCCGCAACCTCATGGTTCCTAGTCGGGTTCGTTAACCACTGAGTCACGACGGGAACTCCCAGTAAGTTTTTTTTTTTTTTTTTGAATGAAGGAACATATGAATATGGATGTTTGATAAAGCATTCTCCTCCAATATTGGCTGGTTTCATCGGTATAAGCACTTGTTCCTGTCCATACCTCCTCCTCCCCTGAGAGCTGGACTCTGGGAGAAACAGGCTGAAAGCTTCTGGAGCCTGGAGGGAGGGTGGGAAAAATGTGCTATGATCCTCTCTCTGTCTCAAGGGTAGTCAGGCCTCCAGGCCTTGTGACTTCAGGCAAATGATGCCCAGGCTTGTGTCCTCTGGCTCCAAGCCTGCGTCCTGTGAGCCACTGCAGCAATCTGGGCAACGTGACTGACAGCTTCTCCTGGTGCCCTTTGCCTCTGCAGGCTGCGCCTCTCCTTGTGCATGTCAGTTCCTTCGCAGCCACCAGCCATAAGAAGAAGCTCTATGTGATTGGGGGCGGGCCCAATGGGAAACTGGCCACAGACAAGACTCAGTGTTATGATCCTTCAACCAATAAGTGGAATTTAAAGTCGGCCATGCCAGTAGAGGCTAAATGCATCAATGCAGTGAGTTTCCGGGACCGTATCTATGTGGTTGGTAAGTGAGCAAATTCTTTCTTATTTAGCCAAGGTCCACTACCCATGGCGATCACACAAGGCCCTCCTGGGAAGGCTCCAATTCCTGGGAGATGTGGGTGCGGCCTAGAAGGAAGATAAGATAGGATTGGTGGAATTTACCTTGCAGTCCTGGAGACAGGAACAGCCCACATTTAGGAGACATACAAAGCAGATGGATGATGAGGCCTGGGGGAGAAGCCAGAAGTTACTATGGGAACAAAGTGTGTTGTAAATCTTAGCAATGCACAGAAATTGAACTGTGCACAGTATAAGTGCCCAATAAATGGTAGCTATGATAATTTCATATTTTGTGTTCATGGGAATTTTATTCTCTACACTTGCTTTGGAGCCTCTGAAAGGTTGCATTTAGACGCAAGGAAAGCCTGAATAGCCAGTCCACAGTTGGCATGTTATTGTTCAGGATGATGGATCTCAATCCTGACTACTCATTGAAATGATCTATGGTGCTTTTTACAAAAATGTGGGTAGCTGGGGTTTGTCCAGACCAATGATATCAGAGTGAAAAGAAGGATGTGGCCAACAGTGCAAGATGTTTTTAATGTGCAGCCAGGATTAAGAATATATAATATTCAGCAAATAAGAGCTAATCAGAGAAGACTTCCTGGATGTAAAGTATGGGAACAGATTAAAGCAAAGCTCCTTCTCTCCCTTGCTTCAGGTTTCCTCTGTTTTTATGGTCAGTGTAATGACTGTGCTTCAGAGGTCTAATCTCAAGATGGGTAACTTGGACTGGTGTCCCAGGTCCTGCCTAGTTTACAAAGAGATGTTACCACCTCTAGTCACTGCCATATATATCAATGCAGTGAAAGACTTCTATGTACCAGGCCTTCTGCCAGTGGCTTTTTGTGCATGGTTCTTGGTGTTCATGGTTATAGATCAAAAAGTGGGAGAGCTGGGATTATGAGCTGGGCTTACCTGGTATATCAAGTGGTGTTTCTTCCAGGGAGCAGTCTTAGGGTACATTTTCGGCAGCCATTTGAAGCCAGGTATCCTTTAGAACCTGGCTGCAGAGTTTAAAGTGTTGTGAAGTGTTTCCAGCATGAGACTTCCTGCCCCTAGTTAGCGGTTCATGCTTTCTGGAGAACCATGAATCTGTTTTTTTCTATTGGCAAGATGGTATCCTTGACCTAACCAGAAGTACAGTTTCAATGGCTGATGGGGAAGAAAACCAGAAAAATTCTGAGATGCTCACAGTGTTTCCTTTCCTCTTCAGGAGGGGCCATGAGAGCCCTGTATGCATACAGCCCTCTGGAGGACAGCTGGTGCCTGGTGACCCAGCTTAGCCACGAGAGGGCCAGCTGCGGCATCGCGCCCTGCAACAACCGGCTCTATATCACTGGGGGGCGGGACGAGAAGA
This sequence comes from Catagonus wagneri, assembly GCA_004024745.2. Classification (NCBI taxonomy): domain Eukaryota; kingdom Metazoa; phylum Chordata; class Mammalia; order Artiodactyla; family Tayassuidae; genus Catagonus; species Catagonus wagneri. Next base: position 39,246,937 of record PVHT021183693.1, on the reverse strand, counting down.
ATGAGGTCATCGCCACGGTGCTGTGCTGGGACCCCGAGGCCCAGAAACTGACAGAAGAGTGCGTCCTGCCCCGGGGCGTGTCGCACCACGGCAGTGTCACCATCAGAAAGTCATATACCCACATCCGAAGGATTGTGCCTGGAGCTGTTTCGGTCTGACCACAGGAGTGTGGAGGCGGTGCCACGCGGGGAGCCCTCCTCACTCTCCCCAGTGTTCCACTTACTTCAGCAGCAAACGGGGCTTGAGTTACAGGCCATACATTAAGGGGCTCATTGTGGTTCCCCATGGGGACTCCTTGGAAGTCACAGCTTTGGGACACTTGAGACCAGCCAGGAATGTTTGTGAGACCTACCTCAGGAGGGAAGAAGAGTAATATTTAACATTCAAGACCCACTTGTCCTATACCAGGTTCTGTGCCAGGCATATTTGTATACCAGTGCCTGATCTGGTGACTGAATGTTAGCACTCTTGTTTTACAGGTGAGGAAACTGAGTTTAAGAGAGGCTAAGTGCTTTGCCCCAGGTCACTCAGGTTACAGGTAGCTAAACCAAGAGCCTAAACGCACATCTTTGAATTTCGAAGTCAGTGCGGGTTTTGTCGTGCTGTCTATCTCAGAGCAGGAAATAGAAACCCAGATCATTTTTTGTTCTGATAAGTTTACTAAAGGATTTATTCAGAAAGGCAGGGAAATAAAGGTGTTTCTTTTTTCTTTTCTTTTTTACCTTATATTTAAATGGTATGGAAACTTTGGTGTGGGAACCCTGGGCTTCTTGTCAGGAGTGTCTCACATGTTCTTCCATTTGACAGTTCCAGGGAGATGGGTCTAGGAAGATCTGTTTGCTATGAAAGAGGTAAAAGACTTCTGTCCTCCTCATTAAAAGCTTCTATTTTTTTTGATTCCAGGAGGCCCACTGTGGACTGGGATAGTCATTGCCAGACAGAATGGTACCTTCAGCACAGTCCGGTCCCTGGCCTCTCAGTGTCCAGCAGTTGTATTACAATGTAGAAAAGGTTTTTCCAGAGACTCAGAATATGTTTTTGTTTTTGTTTTTTTTTTTTTTTTGAATGTTAAGTATCCTTACAATGCTGGCCACTGAAAAATGATCCACTCTTCCTGACAGTATACTTTCCACTTTTTAGTCAGTGATTTTGGTCCGTGTTCCTATGACCACACCCTCTTGGAAGCTCTGTTTTGGGGATCCTTTTAATCCCTTCTATTTGATTTTTGAATCAGCTTGGCACAATTTTGACTCAAAGAACAGAGTCTGTCCTTCACTCTAAGAGACAGAGCTTTCAAATGAGCTCACTGGAAATTCATTCTAATCCCCAAGTTAGAGAAACAGATTAAGAGATCCTGTTTCATATGCTGTACTTAAAAAGCAACAACAATGGTAACAACATAGTAACTGCATTACCTAATGTCCTTTATTTTTACCATGTGATTTCAAATCTCTTTATAGAGTTTTATTTTGTGTCAGGTGTGCCATATATGTGCTTGTATTTCCTAGCCGTCTGGGAAGGTAGAGATACTAGAGTTGTTAGTGAATTTAACTTTCATAGGAGAGTTATGGTTAGAAGGAGCCACAGTTCAAAGCAAACGAAAAAGACATGGAACATTACAATTGAGATTTCTTTTTATGCTTAGGTTGTTGAGGATAAATATAAATGCACATTGGTGTGTGAAAAGCTCTGTGCCTTAGAGTCAGGTTGTGAGAATTCAGATCACTGCTATGAAAAGTGAGATGGGAAAATATTTGTAGAAATATTAGAGCACATGCCTCAGTTATTCATGAACATTGATGACCTTAACTAAGCTCTCAACTGAAACAATTTAATCTACTTCAATTCAGCAAACATTCCAGGAGATTTTTATTTTGGTAAACAGTAAGGACACCAAAGAACAAGACAAATCCCCACCCTAGAAACACTCAATAAACAGGTAAACAGGCCACTGGCCAATATTATAATTTTTAATTTTCATCAAGTTAGAGAAAAACAAGATATACATGAAGTTATGAGGTTGCATCCAGGTCTTTATTGCCTTTCCAGGTGGTCTCCTTGGAAAGCTATGCTCTCAGGTCAACGATGTGGCCATTGTTTACGTTTGTCTTTCTTTTAAATAGCCTTCAGAAACCATTTGTGTGCTGCAGGAGAAGTCAGTCATAGTTCAAAGACAATTTCAGGAAAGACCGTTCAAAGAGGAAATCCAATGACAGCGTCACTGGCATACACAGAAAGCTTCCCCTCAGAAAGTGAGTGCTCCCTGTCCTGGTAGTCCTTTGATAGGAGCAGCTGGCATATTTTCAGCCCATCAGCAGTTCAACCCTGTGCTAGGAAAGTAAGGATTTAAGATCTCTGTGTTATAAACCTGGTCCTCAATGCAGGGGTTCTCAGTAATGGCATGAGTTGGCAAACAGATACATCTGCTAAGAAGATCCAGACCTCTGCATTTGAAGCTTCCAGTCTGTAACCTTTAGGGACAGAAAAAATTCAAATTATTTTTAAGAAATTTTATATCATCAGTATTTAAGTTCCTAGGCACTAGCCAGAGGTGGAAGCTCTATAAAATCTAATTTTTATTCTCAGATGAACAATTAACGGAAATCTAGTTTGCAGGAAGTTAACTGTCTTAAGCTATTCTACCAGGATGTCCTGGCACAGCAGACTGGATCTCAAGGCAGGTCCCATGAATAAATAGCACACCCCTGACTGGGAGGAAGTTGAGGTAGGAGGAAGAGGAAGTCAGGTTTAGGGACACAGGTCTAGAAGATGATGTCAGGGGCTTTGGAGCTTGTGAGCATGAGCCACTCCCAAGAAGCATGAGGGGAGAATAAAGAACAGGGGTTCCAGGTAAGTGGCTTCCAGGAGGGAACCCACTTCTTAGAAGTGAGGCAAGGTTAGAGCAGGACTAGCAGTCAGACTCATCTGTTGTGGGGCCTCCAAACTGCTTGGCTGAATCTCCTATCTTGCTGGACCAAGAAAGAGTGAGGCCCAGAGGCTCTGATGAGGTAGAATCTGTAGGGGAGGTTAAGGGACCCCAGGCTGATATGAAATGGGTGAGGAGCTAAGCTCACACAAACATCAACAGATAAACACTCTCTTCTTAGCTTTCATCACATTCAGCACACACTGGCTTAAGGACACACACACCCACCCAGCCCTTGAACTCAAAGCAAACTGTGCTCTCAGGGAAAGAAATGCAAGTATCATTTGCTTATAGCTGTGAAAGTGTAGCTTTGCTATTTGTAAAAGTCCTTGAGGTACTGTTATTTACTTACCCTATTTGATTTTAAAAAAGTACTCAGTAAAGTTTTCAAAGTGAACAAACACCAGCGGAATTTCTTATATAAAGTCCTAATTTGAGATTGCAAAAATTTTTTTTCCCTTAGAATCTGATCTGAGTGTTGTATTACATCTCCTAATTTGAAGAGTCAAACTTCATGGAAATATCTCAGACATGGCTACTGCAAAACCAATTTTGACAGGTCAGCTTTTGATATTTATAGGTACAAATAACCAACAATTAATTAACCAAATCCTTTAAGCATTCAGTTACATCAGGTTTTATTTTCGTTTAAAGTGATCAAACTAAAGATATTGTTTATAGGTAAAAATACAAATAAAGTTTTTATTTATTCAATAAAATGTATGTGGAATGGTTAAGAATGTGTTGTATACAATCACTAGGTGAACTTTTTGGCTTGTTTTGGTTGATATGAGTAAGCGGTATTGAATAGAAGTTTTTTTTTTTTTTTTTTTTTTTTTTTTGCTTTTTAGGGCCACACTCGCAGCATATGGAGGTTCCCTGGCTAGGGATCTAATTGGAACTACAGCTTTCAGCCGCAGCCACAGCCACAGCCACAGCCACAGCAGTGCAGGATCTGAGCCACGTCTGCGACCTACACCACAGCTCACAGCAACGCTGGATTCTTAACCCACTGAGCAAGGCCAGGGATTGAGCCTGCAACCTCATGGTTCCTAGTCGGATTTGTTTCCACTGCGCCACGATGGGAACTCCTGAATAGAAATTGATTTAGGAGAGGGAAATGTGAAATATATCAATTGATTCAAGAGGGTTTAGATAAACTCATAGGCTAAAATTAATCAGATTTAGTTTACAGAATGGTAAAAACTAGACAGCTTTCCCCTCTCTAAAGCCTCATTGCCTTTCTGTGCCAGCATTTACCAATCCATTTGCAAACTGTGTGACTCTCATCCTACCTGGCCTGACGTTTTCCTGCGGGAGGAGCCCCCTAGGTTTCTGGTTTCTGGTCTGACCTCTCAACCCTGCTTCCAACAATGTCACCATGTTGTTTCTGGATCTGTGCTGAAGCCCTGACTGACCTGTGCTTCTCAAATTGGGCTCATGGTACTGGACATATGAGCCAAAGAGATGTGGCTGTTGAGTACTGGAAAGTTTGTCATTGTTTAGTTTGTTCTGGATTTCAATGCAAAGGTCCTATGAAATTGAAAAGGAAAACTCAAGGCTTTAAAGGAATGGAGGGTCACATAAATTGCTTTAAACCATTCCCTCTGGGCCTTCCTAGAGATACAAGTTCTCACTTCTCAGTTTTAGGGATTCTGGTTGGGAAACCTTGGGAATTACAGCCCCATCTCATAGGTGGGATGTGTTCTGGAATTAATCCTGGGCCATGGATCTGACAGCCAGTGCACCTGCTGAGAGTCAAAATGGGGTTTTGACTTTAACTTGGCTGCTGAGACCTCCAGTTTCCCTGCTGGATCTAAGTGGTAATCTGATGCCTGGACAGATTGGCTGAGGCTTGGCATCTCCTCAGCTTTCCTTGGCTCCTTTTCCTGCCCCTGGTGCTCTCTGCTGGTGCATGGCATTCCCTGGACCAGCCTCCTTTCCACTGGAGATGCAGCCTTTATATAAGATATCAGTCCCCAGCCTCTCCTCCAGTGGGTTCTGGTCTTACTTTCTGTTCCTGTATGCTGCCACAATTCAAGACCCTTGGTGATGGGGATGAATTTGGGTCAGGTTGCACCCATCCTCAGGCTGTCTAGTATCAGCCTGCCCGATTACCTTTCACTCCCACATATGTTTTCTAACACCTGAGAATTTTCCTTTTCTTCTTGCATGCTCAGATGTCTCCTTCGTTACTGATTTCTTCATGACACCTATAACCTTGACACCCATGCCTGCCCCATCCCTGATCATCTGCCTGGACTCCTTACCTGCTGCCTCTCCTGGGGTCTCCAAACATAGAAACCTCACACCCTCCTTGTCTTGACTTCTAGCTACCCCAGCACCATAGCATCCCTAGGGTCTCCTGATTTCTCAGATTTAGCTATCTCTGAGGAACAGTGTTTTTCCTTAGGAGGGTGTGTGTGTGTGTGTGTGCACACGCACGTGTGTGTGCTGTCAAAGATAAACACAGCTGGGCATTAAAGCAATGAAAACAGATTTTATTCAGTAACCACTGACAGTAGGGAAAGGGCCGAGCCCCATTTTGATCTGTGCAGAAGTGACTGAGTGCTTTAAAGGGAGGATGAGGGAGCAGGGATGGGGAGCTAATGGTTCAAGTAGAGTCAGGAAAGTGAAAAATCACGGAGTTGGTCACTGTAAATGTGATTAGGGCATCAGTGTCTGCTGGATGGCAACCGTGGAGTTAGGATGCCCTCCTCCCACAGAGACTGGGAGACAAAGACCCTGTCCTTCCTGATGATTACATTTCAGAGGAATGGCTTTCAGGGCCTTGAGAAAGACACTCCTGGGTTGTAAGAGATACATACATACATATCTCAAAGGGAAAGAAGAAAGATTTACAATTCTAAGCCGTCAGTAAATGCTCTAAGAAAAGGGAGGTCAGGGGCCTAGTATCAGGTGTTGGTAAATTCTTTTGACAGCCTTGAGCTTTTCCTGACAGAGACTCAAGAGGGGAGCTGGGCCATCCTAGGATGTGGCCTTAGGCTGCCAGCCTCCAAGCAAGAGTTGGTCAAATTCTTAGTGCAGGTGTTTGGACAGAATTTTCATGCAGAGAAAGTTTACAGTGTCCAGTACCCCAGGGATAGCTGCTTTATGAAGAAGATGCAGCTAAAGAAACAGGTATACCCACCACTTGAACTGCTGCTGGGGGTATTTCAAAAAAGAACTGACCATTTTTGACAACCCAGCATACGCCCTTCTTCTAGTATATTTTGAGGACAACTAAAGTGAAAAATAGACCAAAACTTCTTTCAGCCTATGTAAGCCAGGGCAATGTTCTCAAACTGTCTGGACTATGTCCCACAGTTTCAAAATGAAAACATTTATAAGGAGTTCCTACTGAGGCACAGGATCTGGTGTTAAGGATCTGGCATTGCTACAGCTATGGCGTGGGTTGTAGCTATGGCTCAGATTTAATTCTTGGCCTGGGAACTTTCATATGCTGCAGGTACAGCCGAAAAAGGAAAAAAAAAACATTTTCAATATTTTGTGTCATATTTTTCCTTAAAATTCTGTTCACAACCACTCAGTTAATTTCATCACTCCCCAGTGGGTCACAAGTCACAACCCATACTTGAAAAACACAAGGCTGGAAGGTGCAGACCTGCTAGGCAGGGGCAGCGACGAGGGGAGAGGAGGTTGCAAACATTAGTTTAACACTTAGAGCAGAAACCAGAGGCGGAAATCTCGCTGCACAAAGGAACCTGTGAGTCTGACCTTAGATAAACAGAATTTTTTTGGATGAAATTCTATTCTTTCATAATAAAAATATAGCAATAGTAGCATCTATACATAATAAAAATATAGTAATAGGAGCATGGACAGAGCCATAAATAGTTAAAGAGACTGGAAGAGTGACAACCTATTCTAGGTAGAAATGCTGGGATTTTTAATTAAAGTGCATCCTAGTAGAATATTGCCCTTTCTTTCTTTCTCCCTTTCTTTCCTTCTTTCTTTCTTTTTCTTCCTTCCTTCCTTCCTTCCTTCCTTCCTTCCTTCCTTCCTCCCTCCCTCCCCCCCTCCTTCCTTCCTTTCTCTCTCCTCTTTTTAATGCCACCCCGACAGCATATGGAAGTTTTCATGCTAGGTCTTGAATCCAAGGTATGGCTGCTGGCCACAGCCATAGCAATGCCAGATCCAAGCCACGTCTGCGACCTGAACCACAGCTCACAGCAATACCAGATCCTTAACCCACTGAGTGGGGCCAGGGGTCAGACCTGCATCCTCATGGATATTAGTCAGGTTCATTACCACTGAGCCACGATATAGAATGAATAGTTGGGTTCCTAGAATGAATAGGGTTACTCCATTCTTGTAGAATGTTGCTTTCTGGGAAAAGGTCACTGTGGAAACCTTGAGGAAAAGCAGTACATTAGACTTTGTTCTGAATGAGTTATAAATAGACATTAGTGAAGGATATAATGGGGTGAGTCTTTGTGAAACGGTGCAACAAATACTGAGTACTTAATATATGCCAGGCACAGTTCTAGGTACTAGGATTCCACATCATGAACAAAACACAAGTTCCTGCTCTCCTGAGCTAACATTCTGGTAGAGACAGGCAACTGCCAAACAAGTATATGTAGCAATGGATGCTATAAAGGAGTAAAGCAGGGTAAGGGTAAGCATGCTACTTTAAACAGAGTGAGCAGATACCCTTTCTGAAAGAGACAGTTAAGCAGAAACTTGAGTGAAGAGAATATGTGCGGGATGCATATTCCAGGTAGAGGGAACAGCCAATGCAAAGACCCTAAGGCAGGAGGCTCAGTGTACTCAAGGAACAGTAAAAAGGTCTTGATGGCTGGAAAGAATTCTGAGTAACAGTAAAGAGTTTCAAGGCCATCGTAAGAACTTTGCCTGTCATCAGAGGAAGAAGGTAGGGCATCAGAGAAGTTCAGTAATTATACAGATTCACAAATGTTACATACCCAATAGCTCACAAATTCACGTTTGCTACTTTCACGGTGGCAATTAGTAGCTAGGGACTGCTGAAAGCACATTTTTTGTGAACCCGAAAAAACATTGAGCTTTCTCTAAATCCTTAATCTTTTTGACCCTGACATCACAGTGGGCTGGGCTGACTCTCCCAGTTGCCTAGTCACACAAGCCCAGGGGGCTTTGGGGAAAGCTTCTCAAATGACTGTTGTTACCTGTGTAAAAGAAAATGGCAGCACTCGGGTACATAGGCATCTGATGAACACCAGACCATCAGTGGTGATATTGGTGAGTGGTACAAGGCGGATGAAAGCCAGAACTTTTAAAGTCAGTGACCTCCAGGAAGCTTAGATGATTTTGTAAAACCTCTTATGAGTATCCCAAAGTAAGCTAGACTGAGATTCAGCACAATACAAAATAAACTAATAAAAATCCTTAGTGGTTAAGTGCAAACCAACAAACCATTGAAAAAATTGAGGTAAAGAGTGTGGCAATTCAGGTGGGAACTAGAAATTAGGTTCTAGAAGTGTTATTTCTAGTTGATTTTAGAGAATGCATCTTCCTGGAAGGTGGCTGGAATTCTTTTTCTTTTTTGCTTTTTAGGGCTACACTTGCAGCATATGGAAGTTCCCAGGCTAGGGGTCGAATCGGAGCTCTAGCTGCTGGCCTACACCACAGCCACGGCAATGCAGGATCCGAGCGGTGTCTGCAGCCTACACCACAGCTCGTGGCAATGCCTGATCCTTAACCCACTGAGCGAGGCTAGGTATCAAACCCGCAACCTCATGCATCCTAGTCGAGTTTGTTAAGCACTGAGCCACGAAGAGAACTCCCTGGAATTCTTAGTAGGAGCCGAGGCTGGATACGTGGTGGGTTAGACAAGGCAGCAGCATTGTCACCAACCTCCCTGGCTCCAAAGGAGGGTTGTAATAGTCATGTTTTTCTGCTGGTCTTTGTATCTAGGGCACCTTACATAGAGCTAGGCACATGAGCGAATGCTCAAGGAATGTTGTTGTTTCATTGCCCTCCAGGAATAATGATAGGACAGCGGGTAGGGTGGGGTGAGGTCCTGAAGAAGCTGCCACCCAACAATCACCACCACAATATTGATCACTTCCTGGACACTGTACACATATTGGAGGTTGAATGATGAAAACCATGGCTACCTTTTCTTTGGACTATGCAGCGTTTTTAAAACTTGGCAACACTAGGGCCATATTCCTATTTAACAACTGGCCAGAACGGAGTAGGGAAAGTTCTCTTTAGAAAGGGGATGTGCTTCCAGTTTGCCAGACTCCATTGACCTGATTGGCCCCCAAAGACCTTTGAGTTTATAGCCTCTGAGATACACTATCTTGTCTAATCCTTGTACCAACTGTATGAAGTGAACCGATGCTTTATGGTTGTGAAAACTTGAGGCTCAGAGATATTGAGTACCTTCCAAGCATCAGAGCTGGACACCCGTCTGTGGGTCTCCCAAGTTCATGCTGCTTCTACTGTGCTTACTGCTGCTGCAGTGACAGCATGGGACCCACGTTGTTCCATGACTCTAGGATTCGAGGACTTTAGATCGTGCATGTCACAATTATAGACTCACTCTGGAAAATCTAGAAATCCATTATCACTAACTCACTGTGTGAACTGTATGAGGCCAGAGACCTTTGCCAGAAAAAGCAGTGAGGGGCTGGAAATGACCTCTAGGTTGACTTCCAGCCCTAACAGACTCTCACAGGAGGTAAGATTGCACTTTTAAAGGTTTCACGTGGGAGCAGAAGATGACAACAAGTTACTACTAACATCCTGGTCGTGGGCGGAGGGTTTATTTTCCTAAAATAGAGAGGTTGAGTCTGAACTGCCAGCCCTATAGCTCTCTTCTGTCCCTCCAGCTCCCTGCCAGGCCTCCTCTCTCAGAGTGAGCTCTTAGCAAGACTGTGGCCCATTCTATCCCAAGGTCACTGAATTTAAGACACTGTTGAACATAAGAAAAATCTTTATCTTAGGTGACAACACCTTAATAATACATTTCACTTCATGAATCGGTCACAACCAGCTTTGCTTTGAAATTTCTTTCCTTTTTTTCTCTTATTTTTAGGGCCGCACCCGTGGCATATGGAGGTTCCCAGGCTAGGGGGAAAATTGGAGCTTTAGCTGCTGGCATACACCACAGTCACAGCGCAGGACCCAAGCTGCGCCTGTGATATACACCACAGCTTGAGGCAACGCTGGATCCTTAACCCACTGAGAAAGGCCAGGGATCAAACCTGCAATCTCATGGTTCCTAGCCGGGGTCATTTCTGCTGTGCCACGACGGGAACTCCTGAAATTTCTTTTCTCCATCTTCAGAGATTAGGCCACATGCCCTACCTTTCACTTGCATTTCTTAGCGTAATACAGGTGACCCTTTAGCACACAGTCTCAGTGATGAAGTGTATTACAACATCATTTACTTAGGCGTCCTACAGCACTTGTTCTTATTTTGCAAGAAAATATGAGGTTGTGGTCACTCTTCCTCTCATGAATATGTATTTCCCACAGAGCAGAGTATGTCCCACTGCTCTGTTTCCTTGCTTTTCTGTACATGATAACTTTTTGTTTCAATGGCAAATCATAGCTTTATCATGAAATCATTTATTAGAAAAGCCTTATTGAGGTAAAAGTGACATACAGTAAGCTGCACATATTTAAAATGCACCATTTGATAAATTTTGACATATGTATGCATATGTGAAACCATCAGCACAAACAAGAGAACAAAACTACCCACTCCCAAACTTTCTACTGCCCTCTGGTAATCACTTCTCTCACCCATCCCATCCTTCCACCACTCCCGTGTAGAAGTCCAGTGATCTGCTTTCTGTCACTATAGAGCAGTTTGCATTTTCTAGTAGAGCTTTATATAAATGGAATCATACAATATGTATGCTTTCTTGTCTGGCTTCTTTCATTCATCAGTTGCCTTGAGATTCATCATTACTGTTGTAGCAATACATTCATTCCTTTAAAAATAGCTTTATTGAGATAATATTTACATGCCATAAAATTAACCTAAGTGTAGAATTCAATGGTTTTAAGTATGCTTACAGAGTTGTGCAAATTTTACCAAAATTTAATTGTAGAACATTTTCATTACCCACAAAAAAACATTATGCTCATTTACAGTCACTGCCATTTCCACCCCAGCCCTAGGTAACTGCTATTCTACTTTCTGATTCTATAGGTTTCCTGTTCTTGACATTTCTTAAAAATGGAATAATACAATATGTGGTCTTTTGACTGGCTTCTTTGACGTAGCATGCTTTCAAGGTTCCTAAATGTCGTAACATGTATCAATGTTTCATTCCTTTTTATGACCAAATAATTTTTTTTTTTTTGCTTTTTAGGGCTGCACTCGCGGCATATGGAGGTTCCCAGGCTAGAGGTCCGATTGGAGCTGTAGCTGCTGGCCTACACCACAGCCACAACGTGGATCCAAGCTGCGTCTGTGACTTACACCACAGCTCAAGGCAATGCCAGATCCTTAACCCACTGAACAGGGCCAGGGATCAAACCTGTGTCCTCATGGATGCCAGTCAGGTTTGCTAACTGCTGAGCTATGATGGGAACTCCATTGACTGGTTTCTTTGACATAGCACGCTTTCAGAGTTCCTATATGTTGTAACATGTATCATCGTTTCATTCCTTTTTATGACCTTTTTTTTTTTTTTTTTGCTTTTTAGGGCCACACTTGCAGCATAGGGAGGTTCCCAGGCTAAGAGTCAAGTCGGAGCTACAGCTGTCGGCCTACACCACAGCCACAGCAACACAGGATCAGAGCCACGTCCGTGACCTACACCACAGCTCATGGCAATGCCAGCTCCTTAACCCACTGAGTGAGGCCAGGAATGGAGCCAGCATCCTCATGGATCCTAGTCGGGTTCATTAACCACTGAGCCACGAAGGGAACTCCCCAAATAATATTTTATTTTATGGAAACATATAGATTATTTCTACCTTTTGGCTATGGTGAATAGCACTGCTATAAATATTTTCATCCAGGTTTCTGTGTGAACATATATTTTCACTTTTCTTGGGTACAGACCTAGGAATGAAATTGCCAGGTCATATAGTAATGCTATGCTTAACAGTGTAAGAAACCCGCCAAACCAGTCTAAAGTGACTACACCATTTTGCATTCCCTATAGCAATGGACAAAGTTCCCAGTTTCTCCACATCCTCGTCAACACTTATTATTGTCTGTCTTTTGGATTATAGCCATTCTAGTAGGTATGAAGTGGTATCTCCTGGTTTTGATGCATTTCTCTCTAAGGACTAGTGATGAGCATCGTTTCATATGTTTATTGGCCATTTGTATCCCTTCTTTGAGGAAATTGCTTTCTAATCTTTTGCCTATTTTTAAATTGAGTTAGGTCTCAAAAGGCACTGGGTCCTCTTCCTTTCTTTCTCTTGGGTCACTCACTCTGGGGAAGCCAGCTGCCGTGTTATGAAGATACTCAGCATCCCTGCAGATGGGGCCTCCTGCCAACAGCCACGCTGAGCTGATCTGTCTGAGAGGTAGCCCTCCAGTCCTCCAGGCTTCAGATGACCACAGCTCTACCCAGCAGCTATACTAATGACAGACTGTGAGCCAGAGCAACCGAGCTGAGCTGCCCCTCAGAAACTGAGATAATAAACGTTTGTTGTTTTAAGCTACTAAGGTTTGGGAAATTTGTTACACAGCAGATGATTTCATATATATATATATATATATATATGTATATATCTTTTTAGGGCTGCACCTACAGCATATGGAGGTACCCCAGGCTAGGGGTCTAATCGGAGCTGTTGATGCCAGCATACACCAGAGCCACAGCAATGCAGCAGATGATTTCTAATACATGGGGAAAGGGTATGGGGTGGAGGACAGAGGAGTTCCTGGCTCAGCACAGTGCCTCCCACTGTTCTCCAGATGTAACTGGGAACATCTGTGGTAACCCCCCGAAACGTTTCTTGAGGGCAGTCACCCAACCTGGGTCCCCTTAGACCAGGAGCATACAGTGAGGATGAAGGAATTGTGGTCTTGCTGGAAGGCTGTTAGGAGTGGAGCAGCCGTGCCCTTGACCACCCCCTGCGTGAACTGAAGGGATCATCTGGGGCCATGGCCTCAGTGCCCCAAACGACCCTAGGTGCCAGGGAGCCCAGAGCACCAGCTGGGAGCCTGGGGGTGGGCCCTGAGGCCTCATCAGCCATGGAACACCCTCAGCAGATGTGAGTGGGGGTGGGAAGCAACACAGGAACTGAAAGACCTGAGGATGAGTTCCAGCCACTCCAAAAGGCAAGCGGCTTCTGGGGTGAAATGACGACTGGTGCTGCAGCTGCTTTTCCCTCTCTCCTGTGGGCCCTGTAGGATGGGTCACCTGCCGGGCACAGGGCGGGCACAGAGGGGCTCCCACACACTTGGCCATGGGATGACTGCCATGGGATGATTGTTTCAGGGTCATCTAGGATCCCTGCCTCCAGATAAGGATCTGCCTGCACTACGCTGTCAAGATCCAGATTCCACCTCCCTGCTGGGCTCCACAGGCCCCCAGTTTAGCCTAGAGCAGGGTTTTCCATACTCCTTAGAGTGTGACTGCAAGGAGGGGTAAATTTTACATCCCAGCACAGTGTACACACATAAATACATTTATAAAATGAAAAGCAATGTTTGTGGAACAATCTTAGCTTATAATGTATGACATCTTCGTCTGTTCTATCACTTTATTCTGTTCTATTCTTGGAGACAGAGGAGGCTAGGGGCTGCAGGAGGTGGTGGGGTCACCCACAATCTCCTCACAAGACCCTCTGGGGGGAGAGTTTCTCTGAGGCAAATGGCATGTGCGCTGGGTGACCCTTCACGTGTCTCCCTGCAGGCCCTGGGCTCTTGGAGCAGAGATAATACCTTTCACCCATATCCTCCATGGCTCCTGGAAGAAACCCAGAATTCTTAGAACCTCTAAGCTTTGGAGAAGGTCCCTCAGCCCAAGGCCTCTGGTTTTGCAGGGGAGGAATGTGCAGCTCACAGGCAGTCTTTTGCTGTGTGTTTTTCATTTCCATCTTTAATCCCTTCCTCCTGAATTTACTGGCCATGGGCTCTGTGGTACTAAGCCTTAGTTTCTATGGAGGTGGCATCAGTGAGGGAACCCCAGAATCTCAGGCTCAGGATCTTGGCAGGTCACAGGCACCTGAGTGAATAAATGAGAGGCCCACTGCCTGGTGGGGGAAGCAGGGGCTTTGGAGTCAGTCAGACTTGAGTGTAGTTTTGACTTTGCCACTCACTCACTGGCTGTGTGATCTTAGGTAAGCCACTTAACCTCTCTGAGCATCCAGCTTCCTTGTTTCTAAAATGGGGATAATAATACCTATTTTGTAGGATTGGCATGAGGATTAGCAAAAAATGTATACAGTTCAGAGCATCTGAGAACTCAAAAATAGCACTTGTTATGATTGTTGTTAATAGTTATCACACACTAACTAAAGGGTCGCAGAACAACTCTGGATACATCATATTGCTGCTGTTATTGGGCTTGGGGGGTAATCTGCCAGTTTTCATCCTAGGCATAAAGGTAATTCTTCTGAATACTTAGAAGAGGAAGCAGGTTATGTTTGTCATGAAAGCTGTAATAATAAAAGGAGAGGAAAAAGACACACACACACACACATGCACACACGTGTGCACACACACACACACACACACACACACACACACACAAAAGCAAACTAAGAACACAGACCCTTGCCAAGGACCCACCTGGTTTTAAAAGACATTTACATTCTTAAAAAATGAACAGAATGACTCTGGTCCCAGCCAGAGTCCAGCACAGTGTTGGAAAGACATAGCCTTGGTCTCTGGGGCATGCCCAGTCCATATGCTAGAATAAACACAATTTGCAGGTAGACAAGGACCAGATGGATAGGAATAATGGGCCATGAAAGTTCATGCTGATATAACCTGGGAAGCATTCTCTCTACTCTTAGCGGATCTTCATTACAACATGATTTAGGAAATGTAGTTTGGGGGCTTAGATTTTAAATACTAATGTTGTTTTCCTTTGAAAAGTTAAATTAGATCTTTTAACTAGTGAATCTAATAAAGGATTTAAATTATTCAGATTTAGAAAACACATTTTCAGTGATTTACTGACTAGGAAAACAAAAATCATGACCAGATCAATCATTTTGCTTTTCTGTAGCTGTCCACTAGATGGCAGGATGGACTCACTCTGATCCTGCTCCGTCAGAGGCGGGTCTTCCCACACAGGTTTAAAATGAGGAAACTATATATATGAATATTTTTAGCTTCATCTAAAAACAATTTTTTTTCTTTCAGAAAATAAAGGTAAACAATTTATGCACAACTTTTTAAGGACCTCTTCTGGCACATAAATGGAGGTATGGCATTTCCCTGTCTGAAGCCCTGAACCCCAATGTTTTCCTCTTATCTTTGAGGAACAGTTGATAGTTGAAATTAGGAAAGAGTGAAAACTTACCCTAAATCAGGTGCTAAGAGCTACATCTTATTCATTCCACACAGGGAGACTAGAAGGTGTTGATTCCATTTCGTTTAAACACTACCATTTTCATGTGTGGAGATTTTATAGGTAAGAGCTCTGAGGTACGAATTTCAAATGTGAACATATCAACCAAATGAAGAATATGGCTGAGAGAGAGAATGCAGGGAAGCTGGTCTCCAGAAAAAGACCTCTCTGAGATGCCCATGTTTTCACTCCTGGCAATGACAGCTAAAGTGACCTAATTCTTGCACAAAGAGGCAGGAAACATCTGGATAAATGAATTAGTACAAAGCCTGGTCCAGAAATGAGAAGCAGAAGCTGTGGGACAGAGGGGCCCATGATTACAATCGCCAGAAGCAAAGGGGTTCCTTTCTTTCCATCCTGATTAAGGACCCAAATAAATCAGCACTGGCGGCCCTTATTCAGAGTCTACCAGGTGCCAGGCACAGTGCTGTGTGCCTTAATTAGGATGTAATCCTCATTTGCTCCTCACAAATGCCTTTAACAAAGGTGTTGTGAATGTGAAAAGATGTACAAGGCAATTCCATTGATGTATTAAGATTATTTATTCAGGCTTATCTCTGCAGCCAACATTCTAGGGAAGTGGTGACTATATTAGGCCATGATCCTTTTCCCTTGATAGAACTTGCAATAAAAATACTTCCATTACTGAACCTCACAAACTAGTTTCAGAAAAGAAAAATATTTTTTTTCACCATGAATATTCAAACTTTGGAGCTTTTTGGTGACTAGTCAGGATCTAAATGGAATTCGAATGCATTTCTATGGCATTGGATTCAAGAGAAAAGTCTTTGAAATATGGAAAGAAATCAGCTTAATTCCAGTTAAGATCCAAGAGTTCCTGTTGTAGCGCAGCGGTAATGAACACAACTAGCATCCATGAGGACGTGGGTTTAATCCATGGCCCTGCTCAATGGGTTAAGGATCCAGTGTTGCTGTGAGCTGCGGTGTAGGATGCAGACCTGGCTCAGATCCTGTGTTGCTGTGGCTGTGGTGTAGGCCGGGGGCAACAGCTCTGATTTGACCTCTAGCCTGGGAACTTCCATATGCCTTGGGTGTGGCCCTAAAAAGACAAAAGGAAAAAAAAAGATCCATATAGACAGTCTTTAAAAGTGTTTCCCCCTGTGATTTAGCTCAGCTAAAAATTAATTGAGCTCACAAGGCTGGAAGAAAAAGTAAGGATCAGAAAGGAATTTTCCCTAGGTGTTCCATTTATGAATTCATCTGTTCAAGTTCAGCTAATTCCTATTACAACCTATTTAACCTGGTTTTAAATTGGGCTTCATAATTTTAAAGCCTAAGTCAGATCATGGCATTTCTCTGCTCAAAATCCTCTAATGCCTCACCACATCTCCCAAAGTGAAGTTCTCCCAGAGGCCTGCAGAACCCTGTGTAGTCTGGTTCCCCATTACCGTATTTCTCTCTCTAACCTCATCCAGTCTCTTCCTTTCTTCATCAATTCTACAACCAAGAAAAGGTTACTCTTTGTAGCTCCCTGAATTCCCCCTACTTCTTTCTGTTTTCTTAATCAGGAGTCAACAAATACAGCCTGTGGGTGGACCAAATGCCCTTTTGTATGACCCACAAGGTAAAAATGGTGTTTATATTTTTAAATGTTTGAAGGAAAACCCAGAAAGCTGCTATTTCATGACATGAAAATTATATGAAACTCATATTCTGGTGTCAGTGAATAAAATTTTATTGGAACACAGCCGAAGTCATTTCAAAAGGTCCCCACAACACATTCTGAGCATGGAAAAGCCATAGATACTGCTCCTTAAGACGCTGTTGAATGTCTTGAGTTTTTCCACTGGTCATAACCACATATTCTATAGGAATTGTTAAAAAAAATCCTCTCTGCTAAGCCACATATTTCCTTGTAACCTGGGGGTCAGACTCATGTTAAAGTGGTCACCCTTGGGAGTTCCCTTCGTGGCTCAGTGGTTAACGAATCCGACTAAGAACCATGAGGTTGCGGGTTCGATCCCTGACCTTGCTCGGTGGGTTAAAGATCCGGCGTTGCCGTGAGCTGTGGGGTAGGTTGTAGACGCGGCTCGGATCCTGCGTTTCTGTGGCTGTGGCGAAGGCCGGCAGCTACAGCTCCTGTTAGACCCCTAGCCTGGGAACCTCCATATGCCACAGGTGCGGCTCTAGATAAAGGCAAAAAGACCGAAAAAAAAAAAAAGTCACCCTTTCCTCCAAGGGAAAATTTGATGTGGTCAAGTTTCCCTTGGAGGAATATATATGTGTGTGTGTGTGTATATTTACATGTATATGTATATGTATGTGTGTATATACTATATTATATTACATACAAATTACATATAAAGATATATATATTTAATAGATTATATTACATCACATATATTTATAATACAGTTAATAGATTATGTTATATCACATATAATTTTACTACTAATAATCCTAGTGGGGTAACCCCAGTAGAGATTTTTGGCTTATTTACTTCTAGTCTTTTATATATACATTTATACATATGTAATTATTTCTAAGCTTGCTTCTGAATTCTCATTAAACGCTTCTATATGGAAGAAAATACTATTTCTCACTCTACTAGATATCCTCACTTCAAAATGACCTTTAAAATTTAATTTTTCAGTATAAATTATAGAATAAATGTTTTTGAAAATTTATACTGTGAAGATAAGGAAAATGAAATTGCCACGTCTCCTCATCCATAGACAAGCACCAGTAATAGTTGGTTATCTATAAATATCCATATTTAATATCCAGTACCTTCCTTCTAGGTTGCCTGGCTCTACCTCCAAAGAGTCAGTAGATGCAAAACTCAGCAGACCCAGTATTTACTTAGGAGCTGTGTTGAAAACCCAAAAAGTAGAATGACAAGTAAATCTACTGTACAAAAAACCTTCTACCAATGCCAAAAGGTCTGAGAATATGCTCAAATTTGTCTGTCTTTCCTGAGTAAAAGGGAGAGAATTCATTACACATACAGCCCAGAGGTTTCCCCACATATATAGAATCATACTGTATACCTGGTTTCCCCACTCAAAAGTATATCATGAACAGTTTCCCCTGTCACATTATCATAATTCTTCTAAAAAAAAAATTTTTTTTTGGCCTTGCCCGCAGCATGCACAAGTTTCCAGGCCAAATATCAAACCAGCGCCACAGCAGCAACCCAAGCCACAGCAGTGAAAATACTGGATCCTTAACCCATTGAGCTACCAGGGAACTCCAAAAATGTGTTTTTTAATAGTTGCAGAATACTCCATTCCAAAGATAAAAACATAATTGATTTAGTCTCCCCTACTGATGAACTTTTGGGTTATTTGTAAACTTTTTTTGTTTGTCTGTTTCTTTTTTTAGGGCCACACTTGCGGCATATGGAGGTTCCCAGGCTAGGAGTTGAATAGGAGCTGTAGCTACCGGCCTTCACCACAACCATAGCAACATGGGATCTGAGCTGAGTCTGCGACTTACACCCAGCTCACAGAAAAGCTGGATCCTTAACCCACTGAGCGAGGCCAGGGACTGAACCTGCGTCCTCATGGATACTAGTCAGTCGTTACCACTGAGCTATGACGAGAACTCCAGGTTGTTTGTAAACTTCAACCTATTTTAATAATCATAAGCATCTTTGGGCAGTATTTCCAATAATATAGACATGGACTTGCTTGGTCACACTGTATGCATACATTAAGGGGTTGATGCAGGTTTCCAAGATTCCTTAGAGCAAGGTCAAATTCTCTCTTTAGTCTACCTAGGGTATTATCATTTAACAACAACAACAAAAAAAACAAACACTAAAACAATAACTCTGTCAACTGAATAATCAAAGCAATTTTATCTCATTGTTAGAACTTGGAAGTTCTTTGAAAACTAAAGAAATTCAGTATATTTTTGTTTGCTTATTAGCCATTTCTACTTTTGTGAACTGCCTATGTCCTTTGTTTATCTTTTGTTAATTTGCAAAGGCTCGCTGTGCATCAAGGACACTAACCCTTTGTCCCTTTTGTCATATGTGATGTAAACATCGCCCCAGTTTTTAATTTGTCTTATAATTTTTTTAAATTTCTTCTTCTTATTATTTTTTACAGCCACACCTGCAGCATATGGAAGTTTCTGGGGGCTAGGGGTGGAATCAGAGCTGCAGCTGCGGGCCTATGTTGCAGTTTTTCAGCAACACCAGATCCTTAACCCACTGAGTGAGGCCAGGGATTGAACCTGCATCCTCCAGAGATAGCGTCAAGTTCTTAACCTGCTGAGCCACAATGGGAACTCCTTGTCTTATAATTTTTTTAAGGGTGTGTTCTATCATTATATCTCTTTGTTTTAGTCTTAGACACCTCTGCCACACCAGGATCCCATGATCCTTTCTAAATCCCAATGCAAACAGCCCAACAAGCTGTGTTCCTAATCACTGTGCACCACAGCCCTCCAATAGCTAAGTTCTGACATAGCATTGCATCAGCACTGCGTCTCTGGGAAAGCTCAAGCCCTTCAGCACTGGGTGCACCAGGTCCTGGTGTGGAGACACCCGTGGAGGTCCCATTCCCTCCTCACTGTGCCCAGTGGTAGGACTTCTAAAGACGGGGCCATCAGAGGAACACGAGGCCCTAAGTGAACGCTGTACCAAAACACGCTCACAGGTGCCACTAAAGGAGGGAAGCAGAGGTCACCATCCTCATTGCCAGCTGATGTGGCATCTCCATGTGTACAACAACAGCTGCAGGTTACCTTCTGGAAGCTTCCTGGGGGTCCACCCTGAGTGAACCTTCTACGGAGTCACTCCCTCACTCCTCATGGCAATCTTGGGGAGGAGGCTCCAGTGTCCTCACTTTAGAGTCGAGAAAACCAGGGCCTGAGAGGGCCAGTCCTCCCACAACTGGTATAGCCGAGGCTGGGCCTGCTGACCCAGAGCTGAGAGGGATCATTGCTCTGAGGGCAGAATGTTAGCAATAAACTAACTGCCCTGAACCTCAGTTTCTTCACATGCCAGAGCCTTTTGGCACATCGTTTTTACCATCTCTCCTCACTCTAAAATTATTCTATAAATCTATTTATAAAAAAATTTATAATTTGGTCTTTGATCTAATCACACCTTGCTTTTCATTTCTCGCAAGAAGCAAAGGTCGTAAGACTTTCTGTTCATTTACAGCCTCAATTAGCTGAGCAGTTAATGTGTGACTGCAGGCACAATAGGACGGCAAGGGGAAGAATCAGTGCAGACTGGAGAGGGCTTGGAGGAGGTGAGATCTGAACTGTTCTCTGTAAGAGGTAAGGAAGGAAGACAGGAGGGTGTTCCAGGAAGAAGGAAACCTGAGCAGGGGCGATGAGTGCTGTTACACACGGGGGCCTTGGGGGAGCCAGGCTGCTGAGTGGGGACGTAGGAGGCAGGGGGAGCCTGGATACAGGGACAGTTGTGGTGCCAGGTTAGGTGAGACTTGATGCAGGAGCCCAGGGGAAGGTACTGGAGACTGATGTGGCCAACAGGGCAGAGAACAGTCCCGGGGCCTGTTTCATTGAGCACAGAATAGGTCCTGAGGCTTCAGACTTAGGAAAACATGTTCTTAGTTTTACATCCTTCTTCTGCTTTGATTAGGTGTTCCATAATTGCTTAATAAATTCCCAGAACTGTACATGGTAACAAAATGGAACACTATGGACCCATATAATGACTATGCTGCAACCAACTTTTTTAAAGTGTTAATTTAACAATCTGATGAATATAAACACTCCTCTGGTTCTTAGGAGGCTAACACTTGAGAATTTTTCTTATGGACTAGACTTCATCTGTTTCTTCCTTTTCCTAGTTTCTATCTCTTGTGATCACTGGATTTGTTTTATATTTTGAATTTTTTTAACGCAAAAACTATTTTAAATACTTTTTGGAAGTAGGCGGGGTACAAATAAATAATTATTGAAGTTTTTCTGGATATGTGACCTTAACACTTCATTATACTAAATAATGACAAAATAGGTCTCCATACATAAGACCTTTTGGACAGAGGATCTGAAGTCTATTGTAAATCTTTTTTTTTTTTTTTTTTTCCTTTTCTAGGGCTGTACTCGCGGCACATGGAGGTTCCCAGGCTAGGGGTCTAATTGGAGCTGTAGCTGCCGGCCTACACCACAGCCACAGCAACGCAGGGTCCAAGCCGCGTCTGCAACCTACACCACAGCTCACAGCAACACCAGATCCTTAACCCACTGAGCAAGGCCAGGGATCGAACCTGCAATCTCGTTTCCTGGTCGGATTCGTTAACCACTGAGCCATGACAGGATTTAACTTATTAAATCTTATTCAAGTTAACAATCCCTGCCTTTGTACGAATAGCATTTTATGGGTTAAAAACATGGGGATTTTTTGTTTTTTTGGTTAATGTGCATTATTTTATTTGAGCCACAAAACTCCTGATGGTGAGTGCTTCCTTTCATCCCCTGTATTCAGCACAGTGCCTATAGCCCAGGTAGATTCCCAATAAACAAGTGCTTATTAAAAGAATGAGTGACTGAATTAAGTCAGAAATAACAATTCTGAGGTGAAATATGTAATAAAAGTTGTTCCCACTTGACTGAGGAAGAAGCAGCGTTGTGCTGGAGTCATTATGAGACAGGTGGGACCTGGGACCCTTTACTGGAGAGCTTGCACCTGGAGAAACTATAAGGGAAATAGTTGTATGAATGCACAGTGGGGGCAAATTATGAACAATAATAAGATAAGAAAAGGCCAAAAACCAACTTCCACTTCTGAGGTGCCAGGACCAAAAGCAGAGGGCATGATCCCTGCTCAGAGTCACCAAGGGGGAGGCAGACCACCTAACCCACCCCTCTGGCCCAACCTACTGACCCGCACCTGCCCTCACCTCATTGAAGGAAACAACTCACCCCCCACCTCAGGGATAGAGCAAGGGCAAATATTATTTGTTTTCACTCCCTCCTGCTGCAGTAGTCCCACTGAAGCCTTGCCTGAATTCCTCATCTGGCATCTTATCAATTTATATTGATTAAAGAGTCCAGGGACCCCGGTTGGTAATAATCAGGACCTGCCCAGGAGACCTGCTGGCACATTTCTTCCCAGCTTCACTTCCATTAAGTGATTTCACCTTGGTACCTTGGCCACAGTGAGAGTATTTACAGCAAGGAAATCAGCAAAAACTGTAAGTCAGCACCCCTCCCCCTCCATCCCTTGAGAATCAGTTTTAAATATTTAAAATATTTGCCATCATACCACTGAAATTAGGATTCAGACTAGTTAAGTGACTTGACCGAGATTGAACTGCTGGGAAAGAGGTCAAGTCCAGGCTCCTGGCTCTAAGGCCAGAGGCATTAGGGAAACTGATGAGTCAAGGACGAAAGGGTAGCCAATTTCTGACTCTGCAGCACAGCTCTCTAAGTGGCACGAAATCTGTCTCCAGGGATGTGAGACACAGCAGGTCCTTTTATAGCAACAACGATGGGACAGAGCATGAAGACCTAAGTCCTTTAAAATAGAAACAGTCCCCGAGCCACCAGTTTCCTTAGTAAAGACTCAGGGCTTGTCTTTGCCAATTTGTTCATTTGGCCTTCCTGCTGCCTTTGTTTTTCTATATCAGTGAACAGAAATCTATCCCTACGTGTAACTTGTGAAGAAAGGTAATAGTTTATGTAGGTGTGGATTTTGTTGCTGAACACACTCAACAGGTCTCAAGTGACTACAGTGAGAAATGGTACCATAACCCAAGTTTCCCTCTGTTCCACAGCCACGTTAAGGTAGAATTTGGACTAAGGCTGAATGGAGAACTAACTCTCTAAGTATATTCTTTGTGGAAGGATAACTCCAAACAGTCTCTAACCTTTGCCCACAGTGTGAGTTAAAGTTCCAAAGGTTATGTCACAGTCACAAAACATGGGAAGAAGCTACTGAGTAGATTTTTGTCTTTTGGGGAGGAGACAGACAAAATTGGAACCTCTCAGATTTGAATTAATAAATGATAAAAGGAGTTCCCATTGTGGCTCAGTGGTAATGAACCTGACTAGTTTCCATGAGGATGCAGATTCGATCCCTGGCCTCGCTCAGTGGGTTAGGGATCTGGCGTTGCCGTGAGCTGCAGTGTAGGTTGCAGATGTGGCTTGGATCTGGCATTGCTGTGGCTGTGGTGTAGGCCAGCGACTACAGCTCTGATTCAACCCCTGGCCTGGGAACCTCCATATGCTGTGGGTGTGGCCCTAAAAATAAATAAATAAATAAATAAATAAATAAATAAATAAAATAAACAAACAAACTGAGAGAACACATAATTTCCCACACATCAAATGTGGGTTATAAATTCAAACTTCAGGTGGTTCCCTTCCTTCTCAGGTGGATAAGATAAGCAATTACTATTAAACAATAATCACGCTTCTCAGCACCAGCTGCTACAAAGGGTTTCCAGAGAAAAATCTATGAATTTGAAATTACAAGTTTTCCAATAAATTCTGGGTGGATTGTGATTTCTTCTTTTTCTTTTCTTTTTTTTTTGGCAACACCTATGACGTGCATAAGTTCCAGGGCCAGGGACTGAACCTGCATCACAGCTTAACCAAAGCCGTAGGATCAAGAGTGCCAGATCTTTAACCCGCTGAACCACTAGGGAACACCTGCATTTAACAACCCCATTTGGCTCTGAACTGGTTTAAGCAGGGCAGATTTGTTTAATGAGGACTAGCTCATCAGAAGAAGCTAAGGGGAAAAAAAAAAAGACTTAGAATGTAGATGTTGATGTAGCATTAAGAACTTATAGGTAGGGAGTTCCCGTAGTGCTCAGTGGTTAATGAACCCTACTAGGAACCATGAGGTTGCAGGTTTGATCCCCGGCATCGCTCAGTGAGTTAAGTATCTGGTGTTGCCCTGAGCTGTGGTGTAGGTTGCAGACGCGGCTCGGATCCCGCCTGGCTGTGGCTGTGGTGTAGGCCGGCGGCTACAGCTCCGATTAGACCTCTAGCCTGGTAACCTCCATATACCGCGGGTGCAGCCCTAGAAAAGGCAAAAAAAAGAAAAGAATTTATAGGTAATTTTATCTGTCTTTCTTTTGCCACCCCTGGACAAGAATCAAGAATTGCTGTACAATGGGACTTGAAAGACTAAAGATAAAAGGTACAAAGTAGTAAACTTTTTACTGTAGCTCCCTAGAGGATCTTTAAGTTCATAGCTTTTAAACCTGCCACTTTCATCTTTAATACTGATGATTCACGAGACATTTTGAATATAAGATTGATCTGTTAAATGAAAACACCAGTCCTTTTTCCTAATTCATATGAAACTATAAAATTTGAGTGTGATTCTAAAGAGATGATATAGGGACATTCAGGGGGCAAGTTTCATAATAATCTTTTATTTCCCCAACAAGGAAGAAACTGGAGTGAGTCAGAGCAGAATAATTACATGACTTAGTTTTTTTTTTATGATGGCCACATAATATTTCCTAATTCTAGCCCCCTAGTCTTCCCTTTGGATTACTTTATCTTCTTTACGGAACTTTGGGATTTGTTTTTATTTTGGCAATGATCAAAGGGTGAGAGGATCACTTTACAGTGAGAGAACTTTGGATCCCTCTACTGGTGGTTTCTTCAAACTGCAGGTCTCCACTCAAACATTTGTGTACTCCATTTAGTGGGTTACCATCAGAATTTTTTTTTAAGTGAAATTATGTATTGCACATAGTAGGTGTAAATGTTTCTTGGTGAAACTTTGCTTCTATTATGTGTATATGAATACAGAGTCAAGATCACTTTCCAGTAAACAATATTCAGCACCAGGGGGCTACATGCAGCAGAATGGGCTTAGGATGAGGGGAGGGAGGCAGGGCCAAGGAAGTGCAGGGTTGAAGCTTGTCTCTATTTAAAATTTTGATGTTTTGTTCATTACGGATTTTTTGTATTATTTTTGATCTTTAAAAATTATTGCTTTAACATATTATTTATTACGATTATGTACTTTTTGGTAATCCTTAAATTTTGTGCCCCAAATGAGTGCCTTGCTTGCCTCTCCTTAGCTCTGGCCCTGATGGTCAGGTCTTTATGGAGGGAACAGAGTGGGTGGCCAGCCTGGGGAATTCCTAAAGAAGAAGCACACATCGGAGGGCACACTGACAATATGTGTGATGTCTTTCTCTCTGAGCAGGAGGTGAAGTCATCAGCTAAGAGTGAGGAGGCCAGGCCTTGGGAGAGGGGGGAGATTTAGCATGGCTGGTGAATAGCCTGGAAGAGGGAGAAGGTCCAGGACAAGTGGAGAATGGTGACATAGCATTGAGTACTCTGCCCACAGCTGGATGTCCCCATTTGTAGCAATGCTGTCTGTCTGCTGTGTTAGGCTTGTCTGGTAGCCTGACGGGTGTTGTAGGAGTAGAGAAGATTGGAGAAGACAGGAATGACCCAAGGTCTGGAGTTGCTGGAGTAGAAGGACCGGAAGCAGGGAGAGGAGGGCAGAAGTGCCAGGTGATTCCACATCTGAGACGGGGAGGCGGGTAGAAGAAAGGTCAGGAGACTGCTGGGTGGAATGGGTCTTAGGGGGCAGGCGGGGGGGGGGGCAGGGGATTCTATTTCAGGGCTGGGGTTGAAGAAGGAATGGACTGGAATTTGAAGTTTTGAGGAAATTCAATTCTAAGTGAAGCTACATAAATGACCTTCTTGCTGATAAGTTGTCTTGAGTGTGTGGGAGGGAATGTGAACAGAGTGGCATATACACCATAAAACAAGGGCTCCTTAGACTTCTGAGTGTTGTACGCCCACTAAGGAAGATAAAGAAGTAGATGCAAACTAATGCATTTGGAGTGGATAAACAATGAGATCCTGCTGAATAGCACAGGGAACTATCTAGTTACTTGGGATGGAACATGATGGAGGATAATGTGAGAAAAAAATATATATGTATATGACTGGGTCACTTTGCTGTACAGCAAAAACTGATGGAACATTGCAAATCAACCAAAATTTTAAAAAATGTTAAACAAATTCTAAAAAAGAAATATAGTTTCTGGGAGTTCCCTTCATGGCTCGGTGGTTAACGAATCCAACTACGAACCATGAGGTTGCGGGTTCGATCCCTGGCCTTGCTCAGTGAGTTAAGGATCCTGCGTTGCTGTGAGCTGTGGTATACGTTGCAGACGCTGCTCGGATCCCGCGTTTCTGTGGCTGTGGCAAAGGCCGGCAGCTACAGCTCCTGTTAGACCCCTAGCCTGGGAACCCCCATATGCTGCGGGTGTGGCTCTACATAAAAGACAAAAAAAAAAAAGAAATATAGTTTCCAATTAAAAAATCAAGTTCAAGGAGTTCCCGTGGTGGATCAGTGGTTAATGAATCCGACTAGGAACCATGAGGTTGTGGGTTTGATCTCTGGCCTCGCTCAGTAGGTTAAGGATCCAGCGTTGCCATGAGCTGTGGTGTAGGTTACAATGCAGCTTGGATCCCACGTGGCTGTGACTGTTGCGTAGGCTGGCGGCTACAGCTCCGATTAGACCCCTAGCCTGGGAATCTCCATATGCCGAGAGTGTGGCCATAGAAAAGGCAAAAAGACAAATAAATAAAGTATAAAAAATCAAGTTCAAGATTTACTCTTCATCTATTATCAGTGCAAAACTTAGGTCACTGTTAAAAATATCACATTAACTTAATATCCAGTAGGTGTTGAGAATGCCATGCACATTTAACATCTCTTAAATTATTTAACATTTAAATAATTGTTTATGTAAAACAATTTTACGTAAAAAAGCCCCCCTAGTTCCTTGGCAGTAGAAAGCTTCATTTTCCGTGTCAAAGCTTAATAATCACAAAATATGGTACATATAGTCAATAAATTTACTTAGGAACAAAAAAAAGGAAAAAAAATTTCCCCAAGATTAGATGTTGTTAGTATATTATAACAATGGCTAGAAATAGTGGTCAAGAAAAAAATGAATGGAGACAAAGTTCTATGCATGTTGAATTTCAACCCACTGGCTTTCTCTAGTTCACATTACTCAGGCTTCGGGTCTAGATTCAGTGCTGCTTCTCCTCCTGAAGATGCCTTCCCCACCTCCAACCAGCCCCCGCCACCTCCACCTGGAGACCCCCTGTGCTCCCCGCCCAGCTCTGTTTGCTCCTCCCACCCATACGTCCTCCCCTCCATGACAGACCTTGCCTGTCCTGCCTTCTATCTTCCTCTACCTTTGTTCCCGCATCTTAAGTTTCTAATGAGCCAGCCTGTAAAACAGTTCCTCTTTTCTTTGACTCCTCCTTCTTTTCCTTCCCCAGAGTTTACTGTTCCTCCAGGCATTTGCTCAGCTCTCCCCCTGGAGAGCCCGCCCCCACTCACAGCCGCCATCGGCTTTATGCTCAGGGTGCCAGGGACGGCAGTCCTGTCTGCCTCAGGCTCAGCCTGCCTGCTGGATCTCTCCATCTGTTGTCCAGCCTCAGTCAACACAGCCCCAAACCATATGTTCCCTCCTCACTCCTGACTCAGGATACCAGTTTTCCCTGTTTTGTCAATAATGCTTTCCCGACAGGAATAATCAATAAACAGTCTATAATAGGAATTAAAAATTTTTATTTGAGCTAAACTGAGGGCTGTGTCTTTCTCAAGGACATGAAAGCCGTTCCTTTGGTATGTCATCACAGGAAGGACAGAATCCTAACTTTAAGATTGCCAGCTGGCAGGCACAGCTGGCCTAATCACATTTACACTGACCCACTCGTACCCATGTTTTGTAATTTTTCACTTCTCTGAACTCTATTTGAGCCCCACCCACTGCCCCTCTCTGCTTCCTCATTCTCCCTTAAAAAGCACCCATTCAGGAGTTCCTGTCGTGGCTAGTGATTAGTGAACACAACTAGTATCCACGAGGATGTGGGTGCGATCCCTGGCCTTGCTCAATAGGTTAAGGATCTGGCATTGCTGTGAGCTGTGATGTAGGTCACAGACACAGCTCGGATCCAGAGCTGCTGTGGCTGTGGTGTAGGCCGGCAGCTATGGCTCCATTTTAACCCCCAGCCTGGGAACCTCCATATACCTCGGGTGTGGCCCTAAAAAGACAAAAAAATAAATAAAAGCACCCAGTCAGCTCTGTATAAGTCAGAGGTGGAGCTCCGCTCTTTCCCTGCTGTCAGTAACCCCTACTGGTTACCAAATAAAATCTGTGTTCACTGCTTTAAGGAAAGTCTGACTTTTCTTCCATACCTGAAACAAAGATTGCTCCTCTGAAGACCACCTAAATCCTGTTGATCCTCAGGCTCTTCTGAAATTCTGTAATTCATCCAACCCTCACTCATCTCTGCTCCTATGGAAACTCCTGCGGGGCCTGCCATTGGTATCGTCCACGTTACCACTGACTTGCCTGAATAACGATGTGCTGAGTTTTTTCTGTGATTTTATCTTGACTCCAACTGTCTCTAATACTTCGAGACTGAAGATTCTATTAGTCCATTATTTTCCTTTGTGTGTAGTATAAGTACTTACATAGAAAGTACTCAAATATTTACAGGATAAATTGAAATACTAGAAACTGTGATAGTTTAACTGTCAATTAAAATGCAGGCCTTGTCATCTTAATTATAATTTCAACCAACAGGAGTTCCCACTGTGGTTCAGCAGGTTAAGAAACCAATTAGTATCCGTGAGGATGCAGGTTCAATTCCTGGCTTTGCTCAGGGGGTAAAGGATGCAGCGTTGCCGCAAGCCGCAAGCTGTGGTGTAGGTCACAGATGCGGCTCAGATCTGGCGTGGCTGTGGCTGTGGCTGTGGCAGGCAGCTGCAGCTCTGATTCAACCACTAGTTTGGAAACTTCCATTTGCCTCAAGTGTAGCCCTAAAAAGCAAAATAAATTTCAACCAATATAGTTGGTTTTGCATATATTTTAGGGTCACAAAAGTAGACCCAGTAAAGAAATGAGTTACCAGCAGGGGTGAGGTAGAATAAATGAGGTGACGATAGGTAAACTAGCTTTGTCCAGAAAAGGTTAAAGAACACTTTTGTATGAGTTCCTGTCATGGTGTAGCAGAAACGAATTCGACTAGGGATCATGAGGTTGCAGATTCGATCCCTGGTTGCTCAGGGGGTTAAGGATCTGGCGTTGTTGCGAGCTGTGGTGTAGGCTGGCAGCTGTAGCTCTGATTGGACCCCTAGCCTGGGAACCTCCACATGCCACGGGTGCAGCCTTAAAAAGCAAAAAAAAAAAAAAGCAGCTCTTGTAGTTTTTTTTTTTAATAGCGGTGAGGCACAGCTCCCAGACTTGGGGTGAGGTCTACCACCTGCTTCCCCTAATTCTTTTACTCTCCTTTATTCTTCTGACCTCCACCCCCTATTAAAAAAGAGTATATCCTGTCTCCAGTCCAAACACAGGTAAACCCAAGTTACATTTCAAATATGTGCACATTTTCCTCTTTGTCCTGTTTTCTCCTCTGGTCTTACTTCCTGAAGTCATCTGTAATCTTTGTATCTCCTTAGTAATAATACATTGATATTCATTCCTAATTTGTGTATTAAATCACCAGATCAGAATGCTTGAGGTTACATAATAAATCTAGCCCCAAACGGGGTAGCCCTGAAGTTTCCAGCCGGTTGATTGGTCACCAGCTGTGCTGCGGGCACAAAGGAAGCTGCACCCACAGGATTCTGCTGCAGACGGTTGGTTGCCGAGCTCACTTTCAGTACTGAATCACTTTGTTTCCTGTAAGTCCAACATTTTCTTTCTCCAGATCAGACGGACCTGTGGGCCTCTCCCCAGTCCCTTCCCTGCACTTTGAACAGGAAGCTAGAAGACGTGCTTTAGAGAAGTTTTTGTCTCTCTGTGAACCAGAAGGGTGGGCCTTGATTGCCTGTGCAGTCTCCATCAGCAAAGTCAGGGCTGGGGCAATGTTACTTAACAAACGAATTTAGGTCAAGGTGTTTCGTTTTGGAGATGGAAAATTATGCTCAGAGACTGAGACTGTCTTTATCAATAGTTTAATTAACACAGGTTCACTGCGAGATTTATAGTTTCACAAGCCAATGGTGTACAGGACAACATATCTTAATAAGCCAATAAAGAAATAAACTTCAAACAAATGATAGATTCATTACATAACTGTTGCAGGTGAGGAAAGATGATATAGTCCAAATTCAGTTGAGGTATACCTTTTCTCTGAGGTTGGTTCTTGGGAAAATGAGCTTAACCAACCAGGAGCCAAGGTCCAGCTGCCAGTGAAGTGAAAGTGAAAAGTCCCTTGTTGCTATAGTGGGCTGCTAGGGAATGAGGGCACTGGGATAGCTGGCAAAGCAATCTTGGCCAGGTGCCACAGATCTTCACAAAACTATAAAACTAGAAAATAACATAAGAGAAAATCTTGATGGCTTTGGGTTTGGTGGTGACTTTTTAGATGAAACACCAAAGGCAGGAGAGCTACTGCCTTTGGACTTCATCCCAGGTGGAAAGGAAAGCTACTGAATAATTTATATTTTTATGAAATCACCCTGATGGTAAATGGACTGGATAAAGGAAGACTAAGGGCAGGGCAGAGAAACAAATTTGGAGATCATTGCCAAAGTCTAAGTAAGAGAAGGAGGTACAAGATAATGAGCTAAGCAGCCCTGAAGAAAGATGGTAAATTTGGGTTTGAACATACTGAAGTGCCAGAGTCATCAGGCTGAAAACAACCAGAGAATGGTTTTGGTCTGATGCTTGAAGGAGTACTCAAGTAGCTTAAGAAGAGTGTCAAGAGAACAGCAGAGGGCCACATACATAGGATGAAGGAAAGTGAGAGTAAGACTCTGGGAGGCAGAAGTGTTGAGGAGGAGGCTATTGAGTTCAAGAAGGAAATCAAAGGTGTCTTTATATGGAGAAAATGGTTGACTTTGATCTTGACTAAAATCCACATTGTTACACAGGGCTGTGGAGGTAAGGTCTTCTAGTAAATTCCATAGTTATTTATACCTTTTCCTAATACAAGCTATATTTGGTTTTGTCTCATCTTTATGTGGTTCTCTCCACCTGCCTTCCATTCTTTCCAGGGAATGGATCTTAGGGTAGATGCCATCCCCTACATCTCATTCTTTATGATCTCTTTTCAAAAATTTACTTACTGAAGACATTGATGACTTTTGATATAATACTTCCAAGGATTCTTGCATTTGTCTTATTTGCCACAGCAGCAGTTTTATGATCCAGGAAGGTGGTATAAACAAAGGATGTTACCCAACATTCCAGTTCTATAAGGGCAAGTCATTAGCTACTGCAGTCACTGAAATGCAGTGTCCTCTGAAAGGAATTCAGGATGAAGCATTTTGCTTTTTGATATAAAGGACTCTAGATAGCTAAGACAGCATATCTAAGGAAGGATTTCAATGACCCCAGATTTCTGCATCTTCCCATACATAGATAAGCACTAAAATCATTAATTTGAGATATCTGGAGGTTTCTGGTATCTGTGATTAGCAGTAAAGATGTTTACTGTGGGTGTCTGCTATGTTCCATGCACTTCAACTCCATTTTGTAAATAAGGAAAACAAGAGGATTCAAAACTTTAAGTAATTTGCCAACATTCACAAAGCTAGTGGACAGAGGGATTAATGGTTCAAACTTTTCCGATATACTATTTCTGCTTCTGAATATTAAATGTCTGATACTGCTTGTCATTGGATGC
>PVHT021183693.1:39173229-39209121 GCA_004024745.2 Catagonus wagneri | reverse complement strand
GGGTCTAATCGGAGCTGTGGCCACTGGCCTGCGCCGCAGCCACAGCAACGCAGGATCCGAGCCGCGTCTGCAACCTACACCACAGCTCACGGCAACGCCGGACCGTTAACCCACTGAGCAAGGGCAGGGATCGAACCCGCAACCTCATGGTTCCTAGTCGGATTCGTTAACCACTGCGCCACGACGGGAACTCCCAGTAGATAACTATTGTAATTAAATTAAATACCAGTAAGTTAGTAGTAATCAAAAATGGTTTGTCCCTTATCTGAATTCCTTCTTGGTAATGCCTCTTTCCTTCTGTCACCACATGAAAATATTAATAAGCCTCAGCTCTCAGGAGTCATTCATTAAATCAGGGCTTAAACTGGTAAACGTGGAGTTCCTATCATGGCTCAGTGGAAATGAATCTGTCTAGCATCAATGAGGACACTGGTTCGATCCCTGGACTCACTCAGTGGGTTAAGGATCTGGCGTTGCGGTGAGCTGTGGTGTAGGTCGCAGATATGGCTCGAATCTGGTGTTGCTGTGGCTGTGGCATAGGCCAGCAGCTACACCTCCAATTCGACCCCTAGCTTGGGAATCTCCATATGCCGCAGGTGCAGCCAGAAAGGAAGGAAGCAAGCAAGCAAGCTGGTAAACATGTATGAGACCACACATCCCCTGCTGCTAGGGCACCACTGCTGACAGGGCTTGGAAGGAAACAGTCTTATTTTGAGCAGGGGGCAAAGACAATGTGGCACTTCACAGCTACATTGTAACTAGATCCTGCTTCAGGTTTGTCAAAGAAATAGATTTCAACAATGTTTTAATACTAGGGAAGAACAGCTCTTGCTACAACAGAAACTGAAATTCCTGGCTTGCATTTTCTCAGAGCCAGTCTACCCTTTGCCTTGTGCTCTGAAAAACAACAGCTTGTGCACTGGCTGGTCTCATATGTCACAAAGAGCATACTATTTCTTCCCTACAGTATTTCAGAGAGGAAAATGTAAATTCAGATCAGAGTCAGAATAAAAAGCCATTTAACTTCTAACTCTCATCCCTATTATTGCAAGGAACCAGTCGGAAATTCATTCTACTAATTCTGCCTAAATATGGATATTACTGTACCAAATCTTAAAACAAAATACCATGGAGTTACCTGCAGTTTTTCTACTATCTGGTATAGTTGTTTTTCTCCTTGTGTTTACTCTATCAGTTTTATTACAAGTACTAAGACCCTGCAGATACCAGTTTCTGCACTTTTAGCAGAGCTTAAATAAGAAGGTTTTAAAAAAAAGAACCTAGCTATACAGTTTATGTATATCAATTAGAGGAACATTACCGTCTTTCAAAATTATTGTAAGATATTTGCCTTTTCAAAGTTCAGTTCTTCCTTCTTCACCAGAATTTGAAATGGATCTCTTGGTAACTTTTTGATGATTTTCAACATATCGACTGGCATTAAGGCAGAAAATAATACAGCCTTTAAAAAAGAGACAACTACTAATTATGTTGACATATCAATTAAGCAGATATAACAGTTTTCGTAATAATACTTATAGAAATAATGTTTGAGACCAAGCGTCCCTGTCTTACTACAGAATTGAGTTAGACAGAGATTGTAGGAAACAATTGCTTTTGGCAGGGGAAAGGACAACAGAGCACTTCACAGCTATATTGTAACAGTTAATCCAACCTGCCAGCTGCAGAAAAATCACTTACACACCTGAATACAGATTTGATTTCTGGTAAATCTCATGGATTTGACCTTTAATCCTTTGGCTCAACATTTTTATTGAATTCATCCAAAAAAAGCATCTTGATCCATTTTGTAAAGTGAAAAAGTCTTACTTGAGAGTGGGTTGCGAATAGACTTTCTTTTAGAGACTACAAAATGGAAGGAGAGGGAAGAAGGATGACTTTATTTTTTATTTTTATTTTTGTCTTTTTGCCTTATCTAAGATCACACCCATGGCATATGGAGGTTCCCAGGCTAGGGGTCTAACAGGAGTTGTAGCTGCCGGCCTTCGCCACAGCCCACAGCAATGCCGGATCCTTAACCCACTGAGCAAGGCCAGGGATCGAACCCGCAAGCTCATGGTTCCTAGTCGGATTCGTTAACCACTGAGCCACGACGGGAACTCCAAGAATGACTTTAAAAAACCTCACAAATTCTACCTCAGCCATGATCAAGGTCAACATCAACAGTAATAACCCCTGATAGAGTGAGATGAAAATGGTACTTTACCTCTGTGATCTCTGCTCCCTGCTGCCTCACCCCCTCCCGCCTCCAGCCAAACCCATAACTGCAGGCTAATCTTGAGAAAAACATCAGACAAATTCTAATACAAGGGCATCCTACTAAATATATGACCAATACTTCTTGAAATGGTCAAGGTCATCAAAAACAAGGAAAATCTGATTAACTATCTGCGGCCCTAAAAAACAGAAAAAAAAAAGGAAAGAAAGAATCCAGCATCCAGCTTGGCAACTGTGGCTTAGATCTGATCCCTGGGCCAGAAACTCCATATATGCCACAGGGATATGAAGAAAGGAAAAGAAAAGCCTTAGTGTCACCACTAAATATTCATGCATGGCAACTGGCTTAAATGATTAGGCGAATTATTTCCCCTCCCATTTCCCCTCCCATACCCCATAACTGGTTAAACAAGGCCCTAAGAAAAATAGGGCAATACTTACAAAGGTATCTATTTAATGTATCAAATGTTCTCTCTGGACATTGTGTACTGCCTCCTCTCTCTGCCTGCAGTTTTTGCATTTCATTTGGAACACTGATTCCACACAAGGCAGGCACAGACGAGTTGCTCCCATATGGACTCTGAATGCCAGAACTGCCTTTTGGATGTAAAAGCCAAAAACTTAAATTATTACATTGTACAAAATAAAGGTTCCATCCAGTATCTTTCAAAGAACATGGCTAAATGCTAAACTGTTCATATTTAGCTTAAAATTCTGGTTTGCAAATAGTTTTTATGCAGCACAACACAGAATCACTGGC
Organism: Catagonus wagneri; assembly: GCA_004024745.2. Lineage (NCBI taxonomy): Eukaryota > Metazoa > Chordata > Mammalia > Artiodactyla > Tayassuidae > Catagonus > Catagonus wagneri. Next base: position 39,206,123 of record PVHT021183693.1, on the reverse strand, counting down.
AGGATTATAAATGCAGACAAAATGCTTCAAGATAAAATCCCTTTAAGCATCTCTCTTTTAATAAGAGTTTTGTGCCTTTGCAAACTTGGGATCTTCAGTTTCCTAGAGATACCAGCCAGATAATTAAAAAACCAAAACAAACATTTCCTACATTATTTTTTTTACATGTAAGATGTGTAAATAGTGAAACAAGTCTACATTTACAGCTCCAAGGCAAATTGTTCTGATATGTATTCACTGATTAACATTCACTTTAAAAATAAATACCTTTTCAATAGGAAAACTTATACTGCCTTGATCTTAACAAAGCCTTCAGTTTTCTTAAGAAAAGCTTTATTTCATAGCTAACATAGCAGTAAGCTTTGAAAACAGAGCGCAGGCAGCAGAGCTATCACAAGTAACAAAGATTCCCAATTACAGATCATTGCAGTTTTCATGCTGCAAAACTGCATTTAAAACTGAACACTACCACAAAGGGCATGGATCCCGTCTACCCTGAAAGAAAGCTTTAGTTTCTCAGTCTGTTGAATACAGCCCTGCAAACTGTAAATGCAAATCTAGTTAATTTGAAACAAAAACTCTATGCATGAGTGGATAATACATAAAAAGAAGGTTCTTTATACCAAGTTTTAAGCCGTTCTTCACTTTTATAAAATCTGAAGCTTCTGGGACCATGCCCCTGTGCAGGCAGCCCTTCATCAGTGACTGAAGGTGGGAAAGTAAATACACCAGCTTACTGGCTCTCTGGTGAGGACAAGCCCAAGGGTTGACTGCACTGATTTCAGTTTTTCTGCGGACTTGAGCCACCTCCAGGGGAACAGGCTTGAGAGCACACTCTGTCCAGACTCCCGATACAATACACAACATTACTTATGTGGTATTTCTTCCAAAAATGTGTAGGCGGAATCTATTCATGAAGAAATGTCAGAAAAAAAAAATTGAGGGATATTCACTAACGACACTGGCCTACATGCTCAGTGATTGACATCACCTTCTCCTGTTGTTTTGAGTATCAAGTAGAGCTCTCTTTTGCCAATGCATTGTGAATACCAAAACTCACATCATCTAATCTTATTAAAGACAAAGAATAAGGAACTGTTCCAGAATGAGGCAGACCAAAGGGACATGAGAACTAAATCCAACGTGTGAACCTGAATTAGATTCTAGACCACTAAAACCCAATTTTTTTGTTTTTTGTTTTGTAAAATAAACATTAGTTTGACAACTGCCTAAATCTAAATAAGGTCTGCAGATTAGATAATACTGCATCAAAATTAATTTCTTGATTTTGATAATTGTACTATGATTAAGAGAATGTGTTTTACACATTCATTTTATTTTTTTGTAGTTGACTCTCCTCATTTGGCATGGCACTTTTTCTTTTGCACTAAACATTCTTCCTTCATTAAGGGAGGTATCAGGAATTCCCATTATGGCGCAGAGGAAACAAATCCTATTAGGAACCATGCATGAGGTTGCGGGTTCGATCCCTGGCCTTGCTCAGTGGGTTAAGGATCCAGCGTTGCCATGAGCTGTGGTGTAGGTGTGCAGACGCGGCTCGGATCCTGCGTTGCTGTAGCTCCCGTGTAGTCCAGTGGTTGTAGCTCCAATTAGACCCCTAGCCTGGGAACCCCCATATGCCACCGGTGCAGCTCTGAAAAGCATGCACACACACACACACACACATGGTATCAGTTTCCAAATACTCAATTATAACTGAGGTTTTTATTGCATTGTGAAAGTATCTACACTATTGTCTGTTTTCGGTATGTTATTACAAGTCCATTAATTGATGCTCCAAAGTTTTATGGGAAATGTGGGTTCAACTCCATGTCTTCAAGTCACTGAAGGATTTGCAAACTGATGTTATCATTTTCTAGTATAGTATGCAATCTGCCTTTACATTCTCTTATTTAACAGTTCCAGTAAGTTTTATCACATTTCCCATCAAGTTGATACACAGTTTTCATCCACTATTTTAATACCAGCATGTCTACTTGTCACTGTGTCGATCCTTATGAGGGCTAGGATTTATGTAATATAAAAACAGGAGAACTATGTCAATGGAGAAATGAAACTAAATTTCAATCACTTGAAACCAAACTATCAAAGCAAACTGTCAAACAGTTATTTTATGTTTTATGGCAAAATCGCTCTAAAGCCACTTAGTTATACAGCAAAAATGTCTACAGCAAAGATGCTTATGGCAAAAATACCAGATATGTACCACTAATATTTGAATCTTGAATATACTAAAAACTACTAAATTGTAAATTTTAGGGTAACTTCTATGGTATGTGAATTATATCTCAATAAAAAAAACTTTCTTTTCTTTTTCTTTCTCTCTTTCTTTCTTTCTTTTTTTTTTTTTTTTTTGCTTTTTAGGGCTGCATCTGTGCCATATGGAGGTTCCCAGGCTAGGGGTCGAATCGGAGCTATAACTGCTGGCCTGCGCCACAGCCACAGCAACTGATGACAAATGGGAGAAGAAAGAGAGTGTTAGGTGGGAGGAAATATGGGGACTTACAATTGTTCCCTGAAGAAGAAGGGACTGCAGGAATGAATATTTACATGCAATGGGAAGGATTTAGAGGCAGTGGTCAACCATCCAGGTGACATAAGGGATAACTGATGATAAAGGTCCCCAAGATAGTGGGAAGAATTCAGAGCAAAGGCAAAGGGACTAGACTTTGATGGAAGCTGGATGGATGCAGATGAAGGTGAGTGGGCAGATTTTCCAGCAGGAAGTTCAGAAGCTCAGGTATTCTGTTTTCTCAAAAACACTGAGGTCACTTACTGAGAATGGCTTACAAAGGATGTCAGAGGCTTGAAAGAAGTGAAGAGGATCTGGAACAGCAATTGCATAAAAAGGAAGAATGGTTAGAGAAACACAATGGTCCTGCTGTGCAGTGTGAAAGTCCAGGTGAAAGTGACTACCACGAATTTATTTTAGTACCAAGTCTTTCCAGTGTGAAAGTTTCTCCAGCTCTTCTGGGAAGCCTGCAGCAGAAACAAAATATCCAAATAGTTGGATTCATCCATGGAGGAATTTTCTCTGGTGGATAAGAGTTAGCAGTAATCGGAAGCATTTATAAACCTTGGGAATGGTGGGGTAGGTTTTCATTTGTTTTGATTTGAGGGATAAGCCAAGGCTCAGATGTGTTCAGTGACTTGTTTACAATTATTTGGATAACTGTCCGTAGTTGCTAATTTCAGTTTTCACAATTCCCCATTCCCTTCAAGGTAGTGGAAATCTTCTGTAGTTTCTTAGAGAAAAACTGAAAGAAGTTCCCAAGAGGAATTTTAGAGAATAGTTTGTAAGTGAACTAAGTTAATACACTAAGGAAATAAAACAATATACAAAGAAATAGAAAATTCCTACAAAGCTTGACATTTGGTTTTTAAAACATACTAAGTCTACCTCACCATCAACAGCCACTGATCACAAACCTATTTTCTGGCTTTACCCCTCACCCTGTAGTTATTTCTCTCCTTTGGTGCTTGGCAATGTTTCTTCCTGTTTATAACACAATGAAAATGAAAATCATATAAAATTATACATGAGGAGCAATTACTGAGATTGATATACAAATGTTTTATTATATTAGCTCGACTTACAGATAGCTGATTTAGTAAAATTGGTATACTATTGTCTAAAATGTCTCTTTTATTATTGAATAGTACATTCCACTGAAACTCACAATATTCTTAATTACTGGCTTTTTTCAACTTCAAACTAAAATTAAAATATTTAATTATCTAATAATTTATGCCAAAATCCACATTTACTAAAAGTCGAAGTATAATGGTGAATCACAGCTAAAACTAATTCATTTCAGTGTTTCAGGCACTTGAGAAGAATTTAATACAACAACCCTATGAAGTGGTTATAATTATTATGATTTCTTTTTTAAAAAAAGAGGAAACAGTGGCCCAGAGAGATTCTGCAACTTGCCTACTGCATCAAAGTGGTGAAGCTAGGCTTTGAACCCAGGTATGTCTTATTTCAGAATACCCTATGCTGCCTTAATCACTATGTTTACAGAGATGTATGGCTCTATTGCATGAATATAACCTTGTTCACTGATGTCAAAGTCAAATGATATGCTATTGTGATTTAATATATAAAATATGCTTTCATCATCATAGAGTAAATCAATATTCCTTGACAGTTTAATACAGTTTTTTTTCCCGCAAATATAAGGTAAATGCCACAGCAGAGAAACTGAATATAAAACAACTTTCCAGCCCCTCTGAAAGATAAATTGGCTTTTATTAACGAGATTCATTCTAATAACTGGAAGAGATCTCCAGGAATCTTTCTTTGCATTGCACACCTGATGAGGGACAGCAGAACTGAAATAGGCTTTTAAGGTATCCTGGCCCCATTACTTACTAGTTGCATAACATTGGGCAAGACCCTTTGGGTCTCAACAGAACATGGATTATAATACTCCCCATACTGGGAGTGCTATGAAAGGATACTGTAAATAGTTAGGAGGTACATAAATGTTATTCTTGCCTAGGATTGCCAGGTAAAAAACAGGATGCCCAGTTAAATTTCAGACTATTAACAAATGATGGTTTATATTTTAATTTTATTTGATATCGGGCACATATTATACTAAAGAATTACGTGTTGTTTATCTGAAATTTAAATTTTAACTAGCATCCTGTATTTTTATTGCTAAATATGGACAACCTTATTGCCAGGCCCAGCTCCATTCCCCCCAACCCCCACCCCTAAGTGTTGAAACTAGGGTAAAGGGCGGCTCGAGAGAACCTAGGGAGGGGAAAGAAACGGAAGGGCTGAGTGTAGGAGAACTCCCTTTCAAGGGGGGGACAGAAACCCGAATCCCCGGACAAACAGATTCTACCGAACCTCCGAGGAGGTTCTCTCTTGTCGCTGGAGCAGGCCAAACATCCTATGCCCCACCCCTGGGAAGGTACAACCGCCCCTCCACCCACCGTTGCCTCGGCGGCGGCAGCAGCAACAACAGCGGGGCTCCGGACACTGGTTCCTCTCAGACGCCACCAGCAGCACCGATACCACAGAGGCCGCCGCTTTGTCCTAGGAGCCTGGACGCATGTTCATGTGTGGCTGCGTCTCAAATGTCACCCAAACTGTCCCTCCAGGCGGTATAGGAGTCTTTTGTCCTGCTCTGGCCACCGTCCAGTCCGAACCAAGAAACAGACCAATCCGAGCGAGGCATTCGGGAGAGGGCGTCACCACTAGAACCAATCAACGAACTGCCAGGGCTGCAGTGGCGGCGACTGGCTGATCCGGCTGTGCCTAGTAGGTGTGGTCCCTGCTTCCTCCGCCTCTTGGGTTCGGGTCTAAGCGGGGCTGGGGGGCTGCTGTCCTCAGCCGCTTTAGATTGCCTGGATGCCCGTTGGATGTTTCCGCCTGTGGTCCGTGGGGTTCTTTTCCTCTCGTGGGCACCAGGGCGATGAGCCCTTCATGACCTTTAATTTTTAGAGTTTTCTGAGGGGGAGAAAAAAGGGTAGCTGTCCTAATACACAAAAGGGTGTACAGTAAGAAGAACAGTAAGATAAAGTTTTGTTTTTAAAAATGTGAAAAACATGTATTTTTAAAAATACTCCTCTTAATTGTCTCAAAGTTGAAATCACACAATTTTAAGATAGATTTATTTTTTTCTGTAGTGCAATTTTTTAAATTGAGATCTAGCTGACATATAGCATTGTGTAAGGTGTATAACCTGTTGACTTGATACCTTTGCATACATACACACACGTATACTGTTAATATCCTTAGCCCGTTTTAAAAATCAGGTTATTCTTACTACTGAGTTTTAAGAGTTCTTTGTATATTTTAGATAACTGCCCTTTTTTTTTGACAGATATGGCTTTCATAAATATTTTATATCAGCCCATAGCTTCTTTTTTTATTCTCTTAATAGCATCTTTCACACAGCAGAAAAATCTTACTTTTAACAAAGTCTATTTTATCAGTTCTTTCATGGATTGTGCCTTTGGTGTTGAACCTAGAAAGTCTTCACCAAACCCTAGGTCATCTAGATTATCTTATTTTTTAGGAAGATTTTATTTCTGTGTGTTTACTGTTAAGTTTATAGTGAGTCTTAATGTTGGGTAGTGTCAATCCACCAACTATGTTCTTCAGTTTTGTGTGTGTTGGCTACTTTGTCTTTTGTCTCTCCATATAAACTTCAGAATCAGTTTTTAAATATCCATAAAATAACTTTCTGGGATTTTTATTGCAATTGCATTGAATCTGTAGATCAAGTTGGGAAAACCTGATATTCAGTGTAAGGTCCTAGTAGAACTCCTGGAGATAAAATTCATAAACATGTCCCCGTCCCCACTCATGACTGGGCCCCCCTGGGGTTTTTACCTCTCAGGTTTTTCTACACTGAGCCCCCAACAATCCATCAACTAAAGTTCAGGTTTCCCTACCCCTGCAGGTTTCAATGCAGCACTGGCTCCTACAGAAGTTGCTTCTTGTGGGTTTCTGTGATTAAATTGAGGTTCTCTGTATTTGCCTGCTGGTCTCTCCAATTTGGAGGCAACCATTTGCCCTGTGACCCCTTGTCTCTTATGAATCTAAGAAGAGTTGTTGATTTTTCAGTTCAGCTTTTTATTTTTTGTTAGGATGAAGTGGCAACGTCCAAGCTTTCTTCAGGCTTAGTGAAAACTGGAAGTCCTAAAATATTTTAAAAATAAAAATATGTGAAGCAGTGCATACTTCTGACTGTAGGATACTTAAAATCTGTGCTCCAAGGAAAATACAAACAAAATAAAAGCCCAATCAGAAATTTCTAATTTTTTAATTAGAAAAAAACTAACAAAGTCATCCTAAGGAAAACAAAAGGAAGGAATTAGAAAGGATAAAAGAGGAAATTAATTAATTAGAAAAGAGAAATGGGACTACTAGTCAATGAAAGATTTGAAAAAAGCAACAATAGTCATTTGGCTAACCTGCTTAAAAAACAGAGAGAAAACATAACTGAAATACAAAAACATAAGGGGAACTAACTGCAGACACAAAAAGAAATTAGGAGTTGTATAGGATTAGTTTACTTCACTCTATACAACAAATTTGAAAATGTGGATAAAATGGATGAAATCACAAGAAATATAATTTATCAATACCTCCCAGAAAAGGTAGAAATTCTAAGTATTTAAGTTATCAGAGAATAAATAGATGTTGTCAGAGAACTGAATTTTCCCACACCCTCATGCACAAAAGCACCAGGTTTATATTATTTCATAGAAAAATTCTACTGAGAAACTTTAAGGAATACGTGAGTCCATTGCTATTATTCTGTCCTAAGCACAGAAAAAGAAGGAAACCTTTCCAATTATATTTATGAAGTGAGTAAACACTGATAACAAAACCTAATAAAACATACTTTTATCATACATACATATATACCCTGACAATAAAACTTCGTATCCAGTAATCAAGACAACATAGTATCACTGAAAGAATAGACAAACAGATCAACTGAAGAGAATAAAGTGCCCAGCTATATAGGCCCATACAAATACAGTCAACCGATCATTGACAAAGGAACAAAACCAATTCAGTGGAAGAAAAGAGTCTTTCAATTTGTGGTGATGGAAAAACTGGACATTTACATGCAAATTAATGAATCTAGACACTAACTTTACATTTCCATAAAAATTATCTCAAAACTGATCATAGACCTAAATGTAAAATGTAGAACTGTACAAATTCTAGGAGAAAACATAGAAAATCTAGGTGACTTTGGGTTTGGCAATGACCTTTAGTAGAACACCAAAAGCATGAGCCAAGAGGGGAAAACTGATAAATTGTTCCTCATTAAAACTGAAAACTTCTGCCCTGCATTGTTAAGAGAATGAAAAGACAAGCCACAGTGTAGGAGAAAAATATCTTCAAAACATATATCTGGGAGTTTCCGTTGTGACTCAGCGGGTTGAGAACCTGACATAGTTCTGTGAGGATGTGAGTTGAATCCCTGGCCTCGATTGGTAGGTTAAGGATCTGGCATTCCTGCAAGCTGTGGCCTGGGTTGCAGATGCTGCTTGGATCTGAGGTTGCCATGACTGTGGTGTAGGCTGGCAGCTGTGGCTCTGGTTTGACCCCTTGCCCAGGAACTCCATATGCCACCGGTGTGGCTGTAAAAAGAGAAAAAAAGCCCACATATTTGATAAAGGACTTGTGTCCAAAATATACAAAGAATTCTTAAAACTCAAGAAAAACAAGAGGCTTTGACTGAGGGATGTTCTCTCTTTCTGAGCTTCTGCTCTAATTAAAAAGTGGGCAGACACCTCACCAAAGAAGATATACAGACAAGCACAAAAAAAGTCACTCAGTATCACATGCTATTAGATAACTGCAAATTTAGACCAGTATGAGCTATCACTACATACTTATTAGAATGGCCAAAATCCAAAACACCGAAAACACCAAATATTAGTAAGGATGTAGAGCAACATGAACTTTCATTCATTGCTGGTGGGAATTTAACATGGTTTTGCAAGGCAGTTTGTAGTCTCTTACAAAGGTAAACATAGTCAGAAACTGCATTCCTAGGTATTTAATCAAACAAATAATTGAAAATTTATGTCCACATAAAAATCTGTGCACAAATGTTTATAGCAGCCTTTATTCATAATATCCCCTAACTGAAAGCAACCAAGATGACATCTGTCAGTAGTAAATGGATAGACAGCTGTGGTACACCCATGCAGTGTAATATAAGGAATACTATTCAGTGATAAAAAGAAATGAGTTATCAACCCACAGAAGACATAGAACCTTAAATGGATATTGTGAAATGAGGGCAGCCAGTCTGATAAGGGTACATACTATGTTATTCCAATTATATGACATTCTGGAAGGGGCAAAACTATAGAGATAGAAAAAAGATAAGTGGTTGTTTTAAGTTTGAGGGGAGAGGAGGATGAATAGGTGGAGCATAGGGGATTTCTTAAGACAGTGAAACCATTGTGTATGATATTGTAATGGTGTAGACATATATGACATTACGCATTAGTCAAAACCCACAGAACTGTATAACACATCTGGTGAAATTTAATATACAGACTTTGGTTAATAAAAATGAGAAATTGTTTTGGGGGGAGAGTGGGTATATGGGAATTTTCTGTACTTTCTGCTCAACTTTTCTGCAAGCCTAAAACTCCTCTAAAATCTTTTTATTCATGAAAATAATACATCAGATAAAAATTTAAGTTCCAAATGATTTTGCCTGCAGGTATTAGAATTCTAATCAATTCTTCATCCCTTTCTTTTTTCCTACTTTTTCTTTAGTTTTCTGTATTTTGCCAATATGTTCCACAAATAAAATGCACTGACAGTAAGATTAAAATTGAGAAAGGGCATATATGGGGGAGAGAGTGGACATGCAGAGTTAGAGGTAGCTGCTACCCTCCTCTATGTGTGTGTACTTGCATTTTCATAGGCACTTTGATGCCATGGGGACAGGCTGGTCTCAGGAAACAGAAGACAACTGTGGAATGACTGTTGGGATGGTGTGAGGTCAGGTGATTTTTCACTTCCTGAGTTCACCTTTTTAGTCAGTTGTGCAGTAGGTGACACCTGGTGTGACCTCCTTAGACATGGATCTCAGTCTGGTCTTACATATTAGAATAGCTCAGCTCCCAACTTCAGGAGCAATATCCTACTAGACAGCACTGGTGGCAAGGAGGCACCATCACAGTGTGGAGGCAGGCCTAAGATCTTTGTAAAACAGGAGGCTTTGTCCCAGAATGAGATAACATCCCTCACAGAGGCATATAATGTATTCTTCCTACCAGGTAGCTTAAGACTAATGGGGAAGATACAATGAAGGCAGAGTGAGACAAGTAGGAAGGGACCCTATCTAGGGGCTATACCTTGAGGCATTTGTGGTGACCCTTATCACCTCCCACAGTGCAACTCTGCTTACTTTATCCTCCATCTCCCATCCTCTTTTTGTACCCCCCTTTCCTTTCCCCACCATCTCTCTTCTTCTCTTTCTCTTTTCCTCTGCTCTGCCTTAGCAGAGTCTTTTGCAAACTTCCAGCAGCCACTGCATAGTGGGTCATAAAATCAATTCAATAGGTACAAACAATCATTCTAAAACAGTTTTCACTAAGAAAAAAAAAATTTAAACATGTACAAAAGATTATAGTAAAATAACCTATATACCACCCCCACTTAATTATTACTGTTTCCTAGGATCGATCACATTTATTCTCTTTGCTAAGGTAGTTTAAATGGCAGACAATGATGCTTAATCCCTAAAACCATCCGTGTACATCTCTAATGAGGACATTGTCTTATATAACTACAACACCATACTTTCCAAATGCATATTTCCCTAATTTGGACCACCGTTTTTTAAAAAAAGAATTACAATAGAAATCTGTGTTTCATGGCTTCATAGGTAGCAGGGGAAAAGTTGTTTCATACAATTCTTGTTTTAATTATGTATATTTACGTTAACTGTATTATGATGTAAAATTCATATCATACTGTGATTTTCAGTCTAAGAAGTCTGAAGAGCCTTGCTCTCGGCCTTGCTCTAGCAGTGCTCACAGTGTGGTTCAACACCAACAGCATCAGTCATCCTGGTAACTTGCTAGATATGCAAATTCTAGGTTTCATTCAACACTGCTGAATCAGAATCTCTGGAGGTGGGGGCAGGAATTTGTATTTTAGGAAAAAATCACCTAATTTCCAGGTGATTCTGCTAGTTTGAGAACCACTGATCTAGACTAAACTTGGTGGCTCCAGTGGTACCTCACCCTCACCTGTGGCCTAAGGTGGGTCATTTGTCTTTCTTATCATTGTCAGAGGCAGTGCTGGTAACGCACTAAAAGGAAGGTGGAATCTACATTGGCAGTGCTTAGAGGATGATTTGTCTTTTCAAGCTCAGGCAAATCCTTACCTACAGGCACAGAATGGTCTAGAGTCATAAGATTGATATACAGTTTAGTCTCTATACCAGCAGCATGTGCAAAAAGAGACTAAAGCTCTAAAGGGTTATTGTGGAGCTTAAATGATGTTTGTGAAATGCCTACCATCATAGCAGGAGGTCAGAGCAGTCACTTATTACACAGTGGTGGTAGCTGCTGTATTTGACACTGCGTATCATAACCCTGGGCATATAAATGATGTTCAGTAGATGTGCCTAATTATTAATTTATTCATTAGAGAGGAAGGCAGGCTATTCTGGCTTATTTCTTGATTTTGCCATAAATTAGAACAATGTGCTTTGTCAGAGACAGGGAATAAATCATAATTAGGAAAGCTAAATGGAGGCACAGAAGTGAGGAGGGCAGGGGAGGAGAGAACATAGGAAACATATCCATATTCATGAGAGCAATGGAGACAATGATTCTTGGAAGAAAAAGGAAGTATGGGCTATTGAAAACTATGTTCATTTCTTACAGTTACAGAATTTCAGAACTGGAAAAGAGAACTTGGAGTTCACAGACCTACCCCTTCAACGGCCCAGGTGAAGCAGTTGAGGCTCCAGTTAGAGATGGGGAGATGGAATTGGTTTCTGAGGACAGGCACTGCCTGTTACTTCTTGCCATAAAATCAGCCAATTCATCTCCATGGAAACCTCTGAAGATTGTGAAAGTACAGATGTGGGAAGAGAGCAGCCCTCTGAGTGTGATTTATTTCCTTTCTATTTCTTATTTTCTTCTCTCATTCCTATTCATAAGCTTCTTTTGCCTCTTCTTGTTCTCCCCCATTTCCCTCTCCTTTCCATCCACTGATTCTCACCCATTAGGACCTGGTTTAATCCAAGAATCTGAGGTCACTAGATCTGCAAAGCCCAGTACCTCCCACATCACCAGTTTCCTTAGCAATACGCTCATTTCTAGGGACCAGCTCACAACTGGCTCTGACTGGGCATCAGGGAACGTACTACAACTTACTACCTCATTAGGTTCCTCAAAAATATTTACTACCCTTGAATAGCCAGATACCATGGAAACACAACCCAAGCTGTCTTACTCCTTTGGGTCGTCTTCAATGCCTTTCCGAATTTCTTGCAAGAGGTTGCTGTGAAAATGGTTGCTCTACTTGTGCAGGCAGAGTGCAAAGTGCCCAAATATCATGGCGAAGGAGGAACCTCTGCACGAATCTCATGTCGCAGGTGGACTAACACTTACATCTCTTAACCTCAGCCCATGATTGTTAGCAGAAAGCATTCAAAAACGTCCCCAACGCCCTGGGGTGAGTGGCTATTACTAGAAACTGAATCCAGGGTGTTTGAGGTTTGGTTTTTTTACATGCCAAAAAGGGAAGTTGAGTTTTCTGATATTGGCACTCTGGCGACCGGGTCCCCCGTTGTAGAATGGATTGAGGGACAACCTGAGCAGATTCGCGTTTGCTCAGGCTTTTGCCGTGGAGTTTTGCTGAATTCTGTTAGTCCGCCTGTCAGGTAGAGTCTGGGGTCACCTAAGGAAAATCCAGCACAGCGTCTACTACTGGATATATATATGCTCAGAGCACAAGCTCTAGGGGCTGATGCGGAGGAAGGTCCACCAGGGTGCTGTGCCAGAGCCTTTCCTGGAGAGAGCACTGGCGAGCCTGAGTTGGCAGGCAGAACGGCGGCGCACGGGAAGATCTGCACAAAGGAAAAGGCCCACATGGTGGACGCACCCGTACGCACACTCGTGCACAGCCAGGTCCATGCACAGCCTGCACTTTCGGCTCCAAGTATGGATGTGTCCAGGGGACGCTGATAATTGAATGAGACACTCCTCCCCCCTTTCCCAAAAGGGGGTAACAAATTCCAGCCGCTTCCATTCCTCCATAACAACACCCCGTCCCCTCCAGCCCCGCCGGGAGTCAGGACGGGACGGGCAGCAGGGCCTCACCCAACCCTCCTTCCCGAGCCCCGGCGGGACGGCCTCAGCACTCCCAGCCAGCCCCCTTCAAGCCTCGGCTTCTCGGGGGATATCTGGCGGGGGCAGGAGGGGCGTGCCAGGAAGGTGAGCTTCCGGCATTCAGAACCCGGGTGCTGCTGGCTGGCGCGCGGAAGTCGTTATCTTCTGTCTCCGACCGCTGAAGGACAAATCGCCCGGGTTCTGGGTGCCTGAGCACAGGCTTCGCTCGCGGGAGAGAGCGCCGCTTCCCTGCCCCAAAAAGTGCGGCGCTCGCGCGCTTGCGCGCCTCTCCTGCGCCTTGGGCACCGCCCCCAGACAGGGAAAGGTGGGCGCGTAGGCGGGAAGCGCCCAGGAGAGCTGCGCGGCTAGTAGGCGGTGCCAAGACCCTCAGTCGCCTCAGCTCCTGTGCCTTCCGCACCCGCAGACTCTGCGCGCCCCCAGCGCGCTGACGGAGCATCCTTCATCCCGAAGGTCTGGGAGGCGGCGCGGGAGACCCGACCGCAAGTCTAGAAACCGGTGCGCCCCCTCGGCCCAGGAAGCCAGATGCGCAGTTACAGCTAGATGGGGGTGACTTGGCTCTTCTCACCTCCAGAACTGCCACTTTCCGCTTAAAGCCAGAAGTTGCTTTGGGAAAGCTGCTTGACCTAATCTTTAAAATAATCCTCTGAAGGGCGTGGCTGGCGTCCTCTAACCGCGCGACCCTGGGGAGTTGGCCTCGGCTGAAAGTGACTCTCGTTTTGTGCCTGAGGGGAGCGAAGAAGAGTGCGAGGGAGGAGATGCCTTTAAAAAATCATCCATAGCAGCAGCAGAAACAGTTTTATGTTGCTTTGTACTTTTTTTTGTATGTGTGTGAAATGCTATTTTGATTAAAAGAAGAAATGGCCCCTCAGGAGTTCACCCGGCGACTGGCAACGGTGATCACTCATGTCGGTAAACGAAGTTTTTTAATCCTGCATTTATTAATGGAGGGTGGGGGCGTAGTCTGGGACCTGGTCTTCCCCCACCCCCCAACCCGGCCCCCTTGCAGCCCTGGGAAGGCCGTGGGGCGCATGCCCAGCGTCTCGGCCTCGCTGTCTCAGGTGCTGCTCCGGGTGCCGGATCACAGGCATCTCTGGGGGCACTGCGCTTGGGGTCCAGGGGTCCCTTACGCCTGGCGGGGCCAAGGCATGTCGTGAGGCAAGTGCCTTCACCAGGGAGTTTCCATGTCTGTTGAGTCCTAAACAGAGGACTGTTGAGCTGTTAGGGTCTGTTACCCACCGTGCTGACTGCAGGCGGGCGTGGGGAGTTGTGTGGTGACTGACATGACCGTGAGAAAGGAGAAGGAAAAGGATGTAGGATAGCTGATGCTTTCTGACAGAAACGAGCTTCCAAGAACACTGGAGAGCTGCTTCAGGAGACCGTGTGCTGAGATGCAGGCAGGTCACAATAGAGGGCTCACTGGCCTGTTCTTTTTTTTTTTTTTAATTATTTAAAAAAATTATATTGGAGTGTAGTTGACTTACAGTGTTGTATTAGTTTCAGGTGTAGAGCAAAGTGAATCAGTTATACATATAAATATATCCATTCTTTTTTCCCATATAAGTTATTACTACCTACTGAGTAGATATTCCCGTGCTTTAGTATGTTCTTGTTAATTATCTATTTGTATGATAGGGCATATATGTTATTCTCACTCTCCCAATTGCTCCCTCCCCTGCAAAAGTTTTATCCATAGTAATCCTAAAATTTGTCTTGAAATCTGAGTTTGTTTCTGTTTTATAAATAAGTTTTTTTGTATCATTTTTACTAGAGTCCACATGTAAGTGATATCATATATTTGTCTTTCTCTGCTTGGACCTAGAGATTATTATACTGAGTGAAATAAGTCCCTGGCCTGTTCTGTAGCAGTATCTCCTGGAGGTGTCCGATCCCAGGTGAACCCCAGTGAGAAAGCTTTGCACGCACCCCCACCCCCCATGGAGCAATTCTAATCCTTTTCCATATGTTACAAAAGGGGAGCAAACATATGTCTTGCTCCTGAAATAAGGGTTGTGGTGGAAAAACATGCCCCATATAGTAGGAGAACATTGGTACAGTGGGAGTTTTTTCTTAATGTTTTCTTCCCCTACCTCCTTCCTGGTCCTCCCCAAATAAAAAATACACTTGCGTTCAGATGTTTTGAATATAGATGACTAGAGTTACCTGGATAATTTTCTCTGCTGCTCGCTTCACTTTGAGACCCTTCTATATATGCAAATCAGTTTTCACTGACAAAGCCAGGAAGTTTTCAGTGTTCCACCTATTTGTTAAAACTGCCTTCTTGATATTTATATGTTTAAATCATTTTGATTAGTGAACCATTATTGCTCTTGGAGCACCCTGGTTCAGTGTGCTTAGTGCAATAACATCTTGAATGATACACATGTGGTGATTTACTTTGTGAAGATTATTTATGTAAGGAAGCTCAATTTTGATGATTCAATTTAAAAAAAATGTTTCTGGTGCCACATGTGGCCACTGAACTGATTTTTCCTTAAGACAAAAGGTCAGTAGAATCCTACCAGGGAAGGCTGAATGTGAATTACTGCTGAAGGTAGGAAGAGATAAAAAGGAATTTGGAGTTTGAAATATATTGCATGTTGAGATGATTGTGCTAAATACCAGCATGTGCATGAAATTGTGGTGCAGGGAAAGTAGTGGAACAGGGGTAGGCTGTCTGGATTTGAATCCTACCCTGGACAAATCTTTCAACCTTAGTCTGAAATATAGGAATTTTAATAATCCTTCCCCACCCAACTCAAAGGCTGCTTGTCATATAATGTGGGTCAAAATGTCATCTAACCCATGACTGTGTTACTGGCCCTATCCCTGGGCCCTCTGCCACTAAAGATCTCAGGTGGATCACTGTGCCTCTCTCAGGGTGAAGCTTCCCATATATTAAGTGAGGAGGGAGACCTGGATGATTATTAAAGTCTCTCCTCTTTCTTTGGATGTAGGGTCTTCTCGAAGATCTGGTAGACAGTGTTCTTTGGGTAACACTAGACTGCCTGTGGGGCTTAGGCTATGGTATTTTCTTGCCTACCTTACTCCCTCCCTCTTTCCATAGTCAGCTCCATGCAGGATACAGAATTGAATTTGTTGTAGTTTCTGCCCTCACAGAACTTCTGCTGATCCATGTCACGTGTGTGCTTTGCAGCATTGTTCCTCCTATGTAATCTCACAAACCTGTGAAGTAGGTGGGTTGTACGTTATCACCCCCATTTTACAGCGAAGAAATTGAGACTTAGGAGTTTCGTCGTCTAAGGTCTCAAGGGGTAGCAAGTGGAAGGCTCAGGACCAGAAGACAGCTCTTCAGATGCTGTTTAGGGATCTCACTGAGGAGTCTCTAACCCTGCAGCAGCTCCTGCCTTCATAGAATTGCACTGAGTAAGCTAATGGAGCTTCTGCTAGAGTGGATTTGCTTTGTGTTTTGTTTTTTTCTTCCAGTTTTATTGAGATATACGTTTAAGCACTGTATACGTTTAAGATGTACAACACAATGATTTGACTTACAAATATCGTAAAATGATGACCACAGCAAATTAGAGAACATTCATCATCTCATATAGATACAACAGTAAAGAAATAGAAAAAAAATGTTTTCCTGGTGATAAGGACTCTTAGAATTTACTCTTTTAACACTTTTCATACAACAATTAATACAACAATGTTAATTATATATACTATATCCCTAATACTTATTTATCTTATATCTGGAAGTTATACACACATTCATTCTTTTTCAGATTCTTTTCCCACATAGACTATCACAGAATATTGGGTGGTGTTCCCTGTGCTATACAACAGGTTTGGGTAGATCATGGCCAAGAAGGCAAGACTCCCTCTCCCCTCAGTTCCCAGTTAAGGGATACAGTATCTCACTAGCTGGAGCAGGCTGTTAGCATTTATCTTCTCCAGCTCCCAAGTTGCAGAGCGTAAGTTCTGGTGAGTATGGCTGAGAGGTTGGAGTCTACCTCTCCCGCTCATCCTTCAGTCATTGAAGTTCTAAACCAGATGTAGGAGTCCAAGAATACTGAGCCCTGATTGCCCTTGCCTCAGTTGCCTTGTAGGGGAGAGTTTTGTCATTGGAAGAGCCATGCTAAGAAGACTAGCGGCTTCTACCCTTGGCTTGGATATTTCTGTTTAAGGAGAGAGACATTCCATAAGACTAGTGAGTACAAAGTTCTCCCCAAAGGAACTGCCTTTATTTGAAACGGAGTGTCAGAGAAGTTGAACTTGAAGACACTCTTGGAAACAGTGGGGATTTTGTTGGTAAGCAGTTAAGAGGATGCTGACAGCTCTATGAGAGCAACAAGCTAAACCATAGGCCAGCTTGTTTACCAAGGAGAACCAGGGAAAGAGTTAAGAGGAGCCTTCCTGAGATCAGAACAAACATCAAAGCCTCAAAAACTACCCCTGCCTAAATTTAATTGGATCAGACTGTAGAGCATTTGACACCTCAGGGCATTGTTGAAAACTAGAGCAATCAGTGGGTGTCTTACTCCGTTGGGGCTGTTAGAACAAAATATCCCAGGCTGAGTAGTTTAGAAACAGGAATTTGCTAATATTCTCATAGTTCTGGAGGCTGGAATTCTGAAATAAGGCTGCTGGTGTGGTCATTGAGGACCTCCTTCTGGGCCAGATTCTGGGTTGTAGCCTCATATGACAGAGGTGCTAGAAATCTCTAATGAGGCTTTCCCCCAACCTTTGAACTCACAGCATGTAGAATTTCCTGGGCCAGGGATCAAACCCACAGCACAGCAGTGACCTGAGTCACAGCAGTGACAACACAGGATCCTTAACCTGAACCTGCTGAGCCACCAGCCATCAGGGAACACCTGGTGCCTCTTTTATAAGGCACTAATCCCATTTATGAGGGTTCCACCTTTATGACTTGAGCCCTTTCCAAAGCCCCCACCTACTAATACAATTACCATAAGGGGTTAGGCTCTCAACATATGGATTTTGAGGGGATACTTCAGACCGTACTAGTGTGTGATATCAACAGAGGCAGACAACTTAACAGATCAGAAGAAACAGGCAAAGGAAGCCCTGTTAAACCCACTGTTATCCAAAGGTGACTGTGGGCATGTCCCAGGCTGCACTGTGTGAAGAGTAATATCAGAGGCTTCATACTGCAAGGGAAACAGACTTCACTAAAATAATATAACTATATAACTAAGTGAACAAGTGAACAAACACCAACAAACAAAAACAAGCCCCAAAGGTGGGAAGAAGGGGAATCAGTATCCAGAGTTACTGTATTACGTAAAATGTCCAATTTTCAACCAAAATTTATAAGGTCTGCAAATGAACAGGAAAGTGTGACCCATAAACAAGAATTTAAAAAGCAGACGTCAGAAACTGCTTGTGAGAAGGCTCAGATGTCAGATTTAGCAAAGGCTTCAATTCAGTACAGCCACTGTAAATATGTTCAAAGAACTAAAGGAAACCATGATTAAAGAAGTAAAGGAAGCTACAGTGACAATTTCTCACTAAGTAGAGAATATCAGTAAGGAGTTAGATATATTAAAAAATATATCAAATGGAAATTCTGGAGTTGATAACTGTAATAAATGAAAAATTCACTAGAGGTGCTGAACAGTGGATTTGATCTGGCAGAAGAAAGAATTGAGGAACTTGAAGATAGACTGGTTATACGATATGAAGAACAGAGAGAAAAAAGGAATGAAGAAAAGTGAATAAAGCCTTAGAGAAGTGTGGGACACATGTATGCACCAACATACATAAAATGGGAATACCTGAAAGAACAAATAGGAGTGGAAATAGTCTTGGAAGAAATAATGACAAAAAGAATCCCAAATTGATAAAAAACATTCATTAATACATCCAAGAAGCTAGTGAAGTCCAAGTAGGATAAAGACAAAGAGAGCCACACCTGATCACATCATAGTAAAAATACTAAAAGCAAAAAAGAAAAATTTTAAAGATGAGAAAAAATAACTTGTCATGAATATGGGAACATTGGTAAGTTTAACAACGGACTCATCAGAAACAATAGGCACCAGAAAGCAGATGGGGGACATATTCAAAGTGCTAAGAGAAAAAAATTGTCAACCCAAAATCTTACATTCAACAAAACTATCTTTCAAAAATGGAGGTGAGAAGTTCTCTTGTGGCGCAGCAGGTTAATGATCCAGTGTTGTCACTGCAGCAGCTTGGGTCACTGCTGTGGCGTGGGTTCGATCCCTGGCCTGGGAACTTATGCCACAGGTGTGGCCAAAAAAAAAAAAAAAAATGAAAGTGAAATAAAGACATTCCTGGATAAAGAAAAGCAGAGAATTTCTTGCTAACAGACATACCATACCAAAAATACTAAAAAAAAATTCTTCAGGCTAAAAATAAGTGATCTTAGATGGACATTAAAATCCATGTGAAAAAAAAGAGTACCAGTAAAGGTAATTCTGTGTGTAAAAGACATTATTTTCAGAGATAATGTGGTGCTCTAAAGACTGAATGGGTGTTATTGCATTTATGATGTGAAATGACAGATTTTGGTGAAGGATGCCAAGCAAATTTTAACTGAAATGTTGTCATGATGATAACAACTATTTATGCCATAGAGAGTGGTCATTTATGAAATCAAGATTTAGAATCAGTGCCTAAGTAATACTGAATTAGAGGTGACCATTTTCTCTAATGTGTGGGATATCAATGGCAATTCCTTCCTTTTCAGAGGTGAAGTAAGACTGTGCCCAGGCTTTGCCAGAAAACAGCTGTGTGGTAGCCTTTAGCATGTCACTTTGCCCCTGAATCTTGGTTCCCTCATATGTAAAATGAAGATAAAATATTCCATAGGACTTGTAGAAGATGAATTTCTAAATGGTGCCTTATGAGTGCTTAGTGCTTGGTACCTGTTGGAGGGAAGAAACTTGAGAAGCAGGGATAGCAAGAATGGCTTTAGATGCGAGGACAACATTCTCTCCTGCTTTGTCCTTTGCCCTGGTCCATCATAGGTACTATCAATGCTTCTTGTCTTTCTCTTGCTCCTCCCTAGCTTCTGCCCGTGGAGGTCTTTTTTGGTAGAGTTGTGGGCCAATCCAGACCTGAATTTGCTGTTTTGGAGAAAAGTGAGCATTCTCGCTCCTGGGGCCACCCTTCTGCTTTCTTCTTTGTGGTGCCCTAAACAAAAACTCAGAAGTAAAATCCAGAAGTTCCTATTATGGATCAGTGGGTTAAGGATCCAGCATTGCCACAAGCTGTGGCTCAGATCCAGTGTTGTTGTGGCTCTGGTGTAGGCCAGCAGCTGCAGCTCCTTTTCAGCCCTTAGTCTGGGAACTTCCATATGCCACAGGTGAGCCCATAAAAAGAAAAAAAGAAAAAAAAAGGAGAGAAGCAAAATCCAGCAGCCTGAGTGTTGCTGACTCTCAACACTGTGGACACCCTCAAGGCTTTCCTGCTGGTGGAGACAGGTTAGAAAAGCACAGGAGAGTGGAGTATTGCCTCCAACAAGTGTTATCTTCCTAGTCTCAGAGAGGATCTCCCACTGAAGGTTTCAAAGTTTTAATTTCCAGTATGTCTGCAGATTGAGACTGAGCCTGTTAGCCTGAGGGGTTTGATTTGCTTTCAAGGAATGCATTATTATTATTTTAAAACATTTTATTTTATTTTATTTTTTGTCTTTTTGCCTTTTTTTATGTAGGGCCACACCTGCGGCATATGGAGGTTCGCAGGCTAGGGGTCTAACAGGAGCTGTAGCCGCCAGCCTACACCACAGCCATAGCAACGCGGGATCCGAGCCGCGTCTGCGACCTACACCACAGCTCACGGCAACGCCGGATCCTTAACCCACTGAGCAAGGCCAGGGATCGAACCCGCAACCTCATGGTTCTTAGTCGGATTCGTTAACCACTGAGCCACGAAGGGAACTCCCTGGAGCAGAATATCTTTTTTGGAAGTTTACAGTCCATTTGGTTGAAGGCTGCTTGGCATTTGGTTGTAGTTTTGCTGTTTTTTGGGAGAGAGGTTGAGCTCCATTCCTTCTATTATGCCATCTTAATCCCGGGGCGGTTTTAAAGACTAAAGGAGACAGGTCATTTCAAAAGCCTTCAACCAAACGTTAATCGAGATTAAAATTAATCGTAATGACCCAAGTCTCCTGGAGAAGGGTTCCGTCCCTCTCCTTTACACCTTAAGGCTGCAAGACGCCGTGTGTGCAAAGCATTTTATAAAGATTCCCCTGAACGGGATGAGGTTTTTAAAGGTCTCCAGGGATGATATCTGATTCATCTTTTTATCCTTATGTTTGGCTCAGTACCTGGCATTATTTATGAAAATGCTTTTTTTTTTTTTTTTTTGGTTTGTCTGTTCTATTTGACTGGGTTGGAAAGGGCCCTGATCCCAGTATTCTAGCCTCCCTGGGTCTCACTTTCTTCTCTTTCAGTCTTATTTGTGGTTCTTCTCACCAGCAGTGCTCTGCCTGCCTGTCTGAATTTTTCAGGGTTTGTCTCAAGCTTCTCTCCCCCCGGAGCCCTGCACAGAATGAACCAGGCCAGACCCAGCCTCTTTTTCCCTTTTCTGAGCACCCATAATAGTTGGTGTCCATCTCATATGTGTCAGCATTTGGTTGCAGTCTCTCTTGGATTTTTTTCCTGTTTGTTTCAAATATTGATGCATGTTTTGTTTGTTGGCTGAACATGTACGAGAGTATTTTCTAATAAAATGACTGTGTCTTACTTCAGGGTAGAAATCTCAACCAAAATTGCTCTGTGACCCTGTAGGCTAAAGTAGCCATGTAGTAGGAGATCAGGAATTACATGTTTGGAGCTTCCCTAGTGGCTTGGCAGGTTAAGGATCTGGCATTGTCATTGCTGTGGTGCAGGTTCTGTCCCTGGCCCAGGAACCTTCTGCATGCTGTGGTCATGGCCAAGAAAAAAAAGAAAAAAATCACACATTTAATGGAATGAACTTTCTTTATTCTCTGAATTTCTTCATCTCTGAAGTAGGGTGATAATTGCGTTAGTCCCTTTGCTTATTTTATAAGCAGAACTATGCTATATAGTTCAAAGTGGTTAAAAATAAATCCTTTGAGGACTATAGCCAAAGAGACTCTGAATATAAAATGACCTCAGTTGTCTGCTTTATGGACTAGCAGGAGTGAAAGCAGTGATTTATTGTCCCTCCAATCTAGTTAAGAGGAATACACTACCAGCATTCCTCTAGTACTTAACTAGAAACCATAGCTTGAGCAGTGTGAGCTTGCCCTGTGGGACACATGTTGAAAATAGGATGGTTTCGATGCCTACAGGAGGAAGCAGTGGGTCCGATGTGAGGAAGTGGGGCAAGAGTGGTAAAGGATGTGAGAAGGCCAGTGGACCCCATGCCTTAAACCTGATAGCAGAGGAAATTGTGAATAGCTGCCTTGAGGAAGTGTGCAATAATCTGTGCTCTAGGTGAGAATCAGGTATTGTCCTTGCTGCTTTCTTTCCAATTAGCCTGGACTGTCCAGGGTACTGGAGAGAGAGCAATTCCAGGCCTAAGAGATAGCGAAGCCATCATGTGCAGGGGGGCTGTTCTTCCACATTTTATTATTACTGTAGGGACAATAAATTCACGTGAAGCACTTCCGGGCTGTGTTTGCAAGTGCTTTAAAATTATTTGAATCGGCATCTTTGGCAGATCTTTTTAGGTCTTCTATGCCTCCTCCAGGAGGAATGGTGTTTGTTTTACTCTTCTTCAAGCTGCAGTGGTTCTTCACCTGTGCCCTGGAGTCCAGTTAGAAGGTTGGCTACTTTCTCCTCAGCGGCTAAATGCTTTTGTCTGTAGGGATAAATTTGCATTCCTAGGCACCTCCCCTTCTCTAGGTCTTCCCCCCATGGAAGCTCTCTTCCACCAGGTTCTTAATCCAGGGAGAAGAGCTGCAGATGTCTGTGAATACCCCCTGCATGCTGGCTCACTCAGCCTTTCACAATTCATTTAAAACTTTAGGTGATTTCTTCTTATATGCTTGTAGGGGTTCAAGACAGGTTATACTTTTATAGTTCATTTGGCTTTTTCTTGTTGTTTGGGTGAGAGTGAGCCTCTCTGCAACATTTTGAGTTCCAGAGGGGAAGCAGAACACCTCCTTGGCTTTTTATCTTGCGTATATTTACAGAGAAAATGTGCTTCATCTATAGCCTTCCTTCATTACAGTGTTGTTTCAGGCAAGCTACCGTGCTTGCTATACTAGGACCTTTGCAAACTATTCTAGTAAACTGGGTCTCAAATGTTTTCTGTGTTTTGCCAGGTGTCAGGAGCCTTGAGTGTTGAATAACTGTAGTTCGTCTTTAAGAGAGCTAAACTGGATGAAAATGCTTTCCCCCACCTGCTATCCAGCAACCAACTAAGCACAGGGATCTCTCCTGTCAGAGAGCCGGGGGTGTTGTGCACAGCCATTGGATGCCTGGCCCCTTAACAGGGCCTCCCTTGATCTGCTGTGGCCAAGCACCTATGTTTGTGCTGCAAAGGCTCATATGTGTTCTGTATTTTTAAAAAAACTTCAAGTAGCCTGAAATTTCTGCTGAATTACATAACAATTACTTAACATAGCTAATTTTAAAGTATCTGCCAGAATAGTTGAAATCACTGAAGATGAAAATGGAAATGGTCCTGCTCATCTTAGAATTTTCCCTGAAGGATGAGTCTGTTGTCCCATCGACTTCCCTTTAGGTGCCAGAGAGCCTCTGAGCCCAGTCTAGCACCGTAGAATAGCTCTTCCCGAACAGGTAAAGGTTCTTTTACTGCTAACTACAAGATGTGGGAATTGACTGATTTTAATGAGTTTGGAAAGGAAAACGATTTCATTATCATAGCCTTACTGAATTCAAGCACGTATTTCTTACTAGCAGACAATAATGCTTAAAGATTTTGGAATTTAACGTATTGATGTTATTAAAGATCTATGTATTTAATTCGCATTAGCAAAGGACAAAATAGTTTGCTTTATAGCATCTTGCTCTTGGTGACAGGGCGAGGATTTGAAGGCAGGCAGTTTTGGCTCCATGGTCTGCATTCCTGATCAGTACTACTCCATAGTCCATGTTCTGTAGGTTGCCAGTATGTTACAGAATCTAGAGCAGGAAGTCCATTGGGCTTGTTTTCAGGGTGCTTCTTTCTTCGGGTTATAGTCCAAGGCCCACTGTCCTTATATGGCCATGTCAATACTTGGGCAATACAACTATATCAAGATACCAGCTTATCAGAGTTCCTGTGTGGCTCAGCAGTAACAAGCCTGACTAGTATCTACGAGGACATGGGTTCAATCCCTGGCCCCACTCAGTGGGTTAAGGACCCTGCTCATGAGCTGTGGTATAGGTCGCAGATGCAGCTTGGATCCTGTGTGGCTGTGGTGGCTGTGCCTGTGGTGTAGGCCAGCAGATGCAGCTCTGATTTGACACCAAGCCTGGGAACTTCCATATGCCAAAGGTGTGGCCCTAAAAAGACAAAATAAAACCCCCAAAACAAACAAAACCCAACCAACCAGCGAAACAACCAACTGGTCAATGAACAGATTTTTAGAGAGTGCCCATCATAAGCAAGGCACTGTGCCAGGCCTACAGCCCATGAGCTGTTGTAGGGAGAGCATTAGATGGGGAAGTTGCAGACCTGAGTAACTCACCAGCCACTGCAGCAACCACCTAACAGAGGATCCCGAGGGGTTTGGGTAGGAAGTCTATAAGCCACTGGACTGGAAAAGAATCTGAGGCCCAATCTGATAGTTATATCAAGAGAATGTTAAAAAAAAAAGGAAAGTCGCATGTTGGTCCCTGATTGGTTGCCAATCCAGATAGTGCTGTTAAGTTTGGAGGCTCAAGTTGTTGTGAGCTTCAGTGATGCAAGAAACTTCATATTGGGGAGTTCCTGTCGTGGCTCAGTGGTTAACGAATCCGACTAGGAACCGTGAGGTTGCGGGTTTGATCCCTGGCCTCGCTCAGTGGGTTAAGGATCCGGCGTTGCCGTGAGCTGTGGTGTAGGTCGCAGACGCAGCTCGGATCCCACGTTGCTGTGGCTGTGGCTTAGGCCGGCGGCTACAGCTCCCATTAGACCCCTAGCCTGGAACCTCCATATGCTGTGAGTGCAGCCCTAGAAATGGCAAAAAGAAAAAAAAAGTTTCATATTGGATGTATGACTTGAGCTGGATCCTAATAGGATTTAGGTAGGTAGAGAGGGGAAGGCTTTCTAGCTGGGTGGGATAAGGGGTGGCCACCTTTAGTAACTGCGTTGGTCTTACTGTGCTGGTTGCCCCTTTTATTCCACTCTTTGATTAGTTTCCCTGGTCAGTGAACCCCCCCAGACAACTGAGAAGCTTTGCCTTGAAAGAAGGAATGACCTTGAGCTAGAAGGCAGATCTATGGTGTCTTACCTTTTTTCTTTTTTCATATATGTAGATTCTTTCCTAAAGGAAAGAGGCTGGAGATGCTAGAGGACATGGAAATAATATTAAAAAATGTCATCATAGCTACCATTTATTTTCTGCCTGTTTAGTGTCACATTTTGTGCTTTATATATACTATTTCTTTAATTAAATTTAATCAGAAGTACAGTCCCTTTTTATGGAGTAGAAATTTGAGACTTAAACAAGTTAGGAAATTTGCCCAAGATCAGAATTAGAAGTCAAGATTGGCTGGCTTTAAGAACTGTGGCTTGTCATAGGGAATTACAATACAGAATGGAATATAAACCAGTAAATGACAGACATGACATTAGTTTTAAAATTCTTTTGGGAGTTCCCACTGCAACACAGCGAGATCAGGCCATGTCTCTGCAACTCTAAGATGCAGTTTCGATCCCTGGCCTGGCACAGTGGGTTAAAGGATATGACGTTGCCGCAGCTGTGGCATAGGTTTCAACTGTGGCTCGGATCTGATCCCTGGCCCAGGAACTCCATGTGCTATGAGGTGGCCAAAAAAGAAAAGAAAAAATGATTCAAAAACCTAATGGAAACTAAAAGCATTAATTCCCCAAGTATAAGAATTTTACCAGCTACCTGAAATGTTCATTTATTAATAATCACTTTCTTCCAAAGGAAAACTGTCATTTAAAATTTGAAGATTTACTTCATAGTCCCTAAACATGCAAAGGTGATATATGTGTAACACCTAAACAAGGATAAGCCTTTGTTGGAGTTCCCATCATGGCTCAATGGCAGTGAACCAGACTAGTGTCCATGATGAGGCAGGTTCGATCCCTGGCCTCGCTCAGTGGGTTGAGGATCTGGTATTGCTGTGAGCTGTGGTGTAGATCTCAGATGTGGCTCGGATCTTGCATTGCTGTGGCTGTGGTGTAGGCCGGCAGCTGTGGCTCTGATTTGACCCGTAGCCTGGGAACTTCTAAATGCCTTAGCATGGCCCTAAAAAGACAAAAAAAAAGGTGGGGGGGACAAATTAAGGAAGAAATTTTTGAGAGTGCTACCCACTTGGTACTTTCTGAACTAAGCACCAGAGTCTTAGGGAAAGACAAATCTACTAAAGTTACAACCTCCAATTATAACAGCAAGGTAACAGCACCAATGTGCTCTTTTGCTTAGTGTGGAAGAATCCCTATATTTAGGGGACTTTACTATGTGGGAATTCAAGTACGAAGTATCTGGCTGGACAAAATTCAGGTTTCCAAAATGTTTAAACACATTGGTCTTCTCTGTCTTAAAAGAATTAATTCTGTATTTCTTTGTCCGGTTATCTGATCCCATTTCCTGTCCAGTCAGGTCTTGGTTTTTATCTCTGTTTTTGTTCTTTAAAATCTACTATAGATCCATTTAGATTCATTTTAGCTATTTTCTGTTTCTTTACCTAAGGAAGCTAGAATTAATTCAGTCACTGAGGCAAAAGGTCTTCTGCCTGTTTTTCCTTACTTAACCTCTGATGTCCGCCTAACTGCATTTACTGAGGACCTCCAGAGCTAGCCATGGGTCAGTTGCTGGGGTCAGGGGGTGAAGGAGCAGCCATGATCCCTTCCAGTGAAGGCCAGAACCTGGGTGCCTCCACTGCTGCTGCCCTAGTGTCCTGCACGCTTGTTAGGTATCCTGGGGGTTTGGAAGAATGAGTTTCTCCTGGGGCTTACAGTCTGACAGGGAGGCAAATGCTAGGCTGTAAGCTCCAGGAGGAAGTTTCAGGCAATTAGCTGTTATGTACCTGCTTCATAACGTGGGCTTTTCTCCTGGTAGTCTCCAGGCCTCTCTGCTTCTCTGTCCACATTTGTTGCCTTGCTTGTGCCCTTGGTGATTTAGTTGTGAAACTCAACTCTTTCTCTCAGTATCTCAAAACTCTCATCTATACAGAAGGTTAGAGGGTTCAGGAGAATTTCCTGAAGATGGGAGAGAGGAGATGTTTATGGTCTAGAAACACAGACACTGAAATGGAGCTGGAGACATCACTTTGTTTAAAATATCATGTGGCCACTCCAGCTCCTGGAGATATTACAGGCCCTTCCCTTCTCCATTTCACTGGCTCTTCCCTTCCCTATGGCTCCATTCTCACTCCTTCTCTCTCTTTTTGTTTTCATTAAAAATTGTATGCATGTGTGTATGTATGTATGTATATATTTGGCTGCATCTGTGGCATATGGAAGTTCTCGGGCCAGGAATCGAACCTGCACCATAGGAGCAACCTGAACTGCTGCAGTGACAATGCCAGATCCTTAACCAGCTGTGCCACAAGGAACTCCTTCCCCAATAAAAATTTTATATACTTAAGGTATACAATGTGATGTTTTGATATATGTACACATTATGAAATGATGATAACAATCTAGCATATCTATTACCTCCGTAGTTACTACTTTTGTTTTTCAAAAAATTTTTTATTGCATGTAGTTGATTTACCATATTATGTTAGTTTCAGTTGTACAACATAGTGATTCAGCATTTTTGCAGATTATACTCCATTTAAAGTTATTCTTTCCTTTTTGTCTCCACTGGTGAGGAAGGTCTGGTGTAGGACCTAGACTAGGAAGATAATCCTCATGAATTTCCCCACTCACATCTCTCTACTCTTCACTCAATTTGGTTTCCATTGCATTATTTATCCTTTCAGCAAGCAAAATAAATTTTGCTTATAAAGGAGGAAAAAAAAATCTCTCAAGCTGTGAAATGGGATTTAGACTTTGACCTATGGTTCAGAGATGAGAAGGAAAATTCCGCTGCTCAAACCTGTTTTGCCCTTCAAGTGTGGTGTTGGGATTTTTTCCCTCAGTGCCTTGGGTAAACTAAACCAGATGTTAAAGAGAAAGACTATGTTCATCATTTTCTATGGCTTTGTGATGTAATCTAAAAAAGAAACAGAAGAAATGAGAGGGGAGTGAACATTATATATTGTTTTGTAAAAGCTTTAAAAACTATTTTTATAAATAATACCTAGCCTTTGTTTAAAGTTTAGAAGAGTCTATTATCTGCTCTCCCCAAATTGATCTGTAAACTAAACACTTCAGTCATAAGGTTATCAAGTTTTTTTTAGAAATCAATGAGCTGATTTTAAAATTTATAATCAGCTAAAAGGTAGTATAATAGGTAAAAAATAATTTCTATAAAGCAAAGTAATCAAGACAGTGTGGTAGGATAGACACATAGATCAGTAAGACAGAATAGGGAATCCAAAAACAGTCCCACAGAAATATGGCCAACTGATTCTTTTTTGAAAAAGTTTCATTGAAGTATAGTTGATTTAACAATGTTGTGATAATTTCTGCTGTACAACAGAGTGATTCAGTTATACATATACAAACATCCATTCATTTTCAGATTCTTTCCCCATGTAGATTATCACAGAATATTGGGTAGAGTTCCCTGTGCTCTATGGCAGGTTCCTGTTGGCCAGTCATTCCATATACCACACTGTGCACATGCCAGTCCCAAACCCCCAGTCCATCCCTCCTCTGTCCCTACCTGTTCCATTTGGTAACCATGGGTTTGTTTTCAAAGTCTGAGTCTGTTTCCGTTCTGCCTATAAGTTTATCTGTATGCCCTTTTTTTTTAAGATTTCATGTATGTGATATCATATGATGTTTGCCTTTCACTGCCTAACTCCACTAGAGGTATGATAACCTCTAGATCCATCCATGTTGCTAAAAATGCCATTATTTCAATACTTTTTATGACTGAGTAATATTCCATTGTATATATGTACTGCATCCTCTTTATCCATTCCTCGGTTGACACATATAGGTTGCTTCCATGTCTTGGCTATTGTAAATAGTGCTGCAGTGAACATTGCAGAGCATGTATCTTTTCGAATTGTGGTTTTCTCCAGATAGATGCCCAGGAGTGGGGTTGATGGTAGTTCTATTTTGAATTTTTTGAGGAACCTCCATACTGTTTTCCACAGGGTTGTACCAATTTACCTTCCCACCAGCGGTGTAAGAGGGTTCCCTTTTCTCTGCACCATCCCCGGCATTTATTGTTTGTAGACCTTTTGATGATGGCCATTTTTGACTGGTATAAGGTGACCTCATCATAGTTTTGATTTGCATTTCTCTGATAATTAGCTATGTTGAACATCTTTTCATATGCTTTTTTGGCCATCTGTATGTCTTATTTGGAGAAATGTCTGTTTAGAGCTTTGCCCAGTTTTTGATTGGATTTTTTTTTATATTGAGCTGCATGAGCTGTTTATATTTTTTGGAGATTAATCCCTTGTCATTTGTTTCATTAGCAAATAGTTTCTTTCATTCTGTGGGTTGTTTTTTCATTTTGTTTATGGTTTCCTTTGCTGTGCCGAAACTTTTGAATTTAATTAGGTCCCATCTGTTTATTTTTGTTTTTATTTTTATTACTCTAGGAAGTGAATCCAAAAAGATATTGCTGCAGTTTATACCAGAGTGTTCTGCCTATGTTTTATTCTAAGAGTTTTATATTTAGGTCTTTAATCTATTTTGAGTTTATTTATTTTTTGTATGGTGTTAAAGAGTGTTCTAATTTCATTCCTTTACATGTAGCTGTCCAGTTTTCCCAGCCCCACTTATTATTAAAGAAACTGTCTTTTATCCATTGTATATTCTTTCTTCCTTTGTTGTAGATTAGTTGATCATAGGTACATGGGTTTATTTCTGGGTTTTGTATCCTGTTCCATTGATCTATATTTCTGTTTTTGTGCCAATACCATACCATTTTGATGACTGTAGCTTTGTAGTATAGTATGAAGCCAGGGGAGTCTGATGTGTCCATCTCCATTTTTCTTTCTCAGGATTGCCTTGGCTGGTTATTTTGGGTCTTTTGTGTTTCCATACAAATTGTAAAATATTTTTATTCTGGTTTTGTGAAAAATGCCATTGGTTATTTGATGGAATTGCATTGAATCTGTAGATTGCCTTGGGTAGTATAGTCATTTTGACAGTATTGATTCTTACAATCCAAGAGTGTGGTATATCTTTCCATCTGTTTGTGTCATCTCTGATTTCTTTCATCAGCATCTTATCATTTTCTGAGTACAGGTCTTTTGCCTCCTGAGGTAGATTTAATCCTAGATATTTTATTCTTTTTGTTGTGATGGTAAATGGGATGGTTTCCTTAATTTCTCTTTCTGATCTTTCATTGTTATCATATAGAAATGTGAGAGATTTCTGTGTATTAATTTTGTATTCTGCAACTTCACTGAATTCACTGATGTGCTCTAGTAGTTTTCTGATAGCATCTTTAGGATTTTCTGTGTATAGTATCATGTCATCTACAAAGAGCAACAGTTTTACTTCTTTTCTGATTTGAATTCCTTTTATTTACTTTTCTTCTCTGATTGCTGTGGCTAGGACTTGCAAAACTTTATTGCATAAAAGTGGCAAGAGTGGGCATCCTTGTCTTGTGGAAATTCTTTTAGCTTTTCACTGTTGAGAATATTAGCTGTGGTTTAGCTGTATTTGCTCTTTATCAAGTTGAGGTAGGTTCCCTCTATGCCTACTTTTATTTTTTATGATAAGGGTTTTTATCAGAAATGGGTGTTGGATTTTGTTAAAAGCTTTTTCTTCGTGTATTGAGATGATCATATGGTTTTTAGTCTTCAGTTTGTTAATGTGGTGTATCATCCGGATTGATTTGCAAATACTGAAAAATCCTTGCATCCCTGGGATAAATCACACTTGATCATGGTGTATGATCTTTTTAATGTATTGTTGTATTCAGTTTGCTAGTGTTTTGTTGATGATTTTTGCACCTATATTCCTCAGTGATATTGTCTGTAATTTTCTTTTCTTGTGATATCTTTGTCTGGTTTTGGTATGAGGGTGATGGTGGCCTCATAGAATGAGTTAGGGAGTTTCCTTCCTCTGCAATTTTTAGAATAGTTTCAGAAGGACAGGTGTTAACTCTTCTCTAAATTTTTTTTGTCTTTTTTTTTTTTTTGGTCATTTTAGGGCCCCACCTGTGGCATGTGGAGGTTCCCAGACTAGGAGTCTAACAGGAGCTGTAGGCTCTGGCCTATGCTGGAGCCACAGCAACGTGGGATCTGAGCTGTGTCTGTGACCTACATCACAGCTCATGGCAACACAGGATCCTTAACCCACTGAGCCAGGCCAGGGATTGAATC
Source organism: Catagonus wagneri (assembly GCA_004024745.2). Taxonomy (NCBI): domain Eukaryota; kingdom Metazoa; phylum Chordata; class Mammalia; order Artiodactyla; family Tayassuidae; genus Catagonus; species Catagonus wagneri. Next base: position 39,174,723 of record PVHT021183693.1, on the reverse strand, counting down.
TGCAACCTCATGGTTCCTAGTCAGATTCGTTAACCACTGTGCCACGATGGGAACTCCTCTTCTCTAAATTTTTGATAGAATTTGCCCGTGAAGTCGTCTGGTCCTGGACTTTTTTTCTGGAATGTTTTAAATTACATTTTCAATTTCAGTACTTGGGGATTAGTCTGTTCATTTTTTCTATTTCTTACTGGTTCAGTCCTGGAAGATTGTACCTTTCTAAGAATTTGTCCATTTCTTCTCGGTTGTCCATTTTATTGGCATATAGTTGTTTGTAGTAGTCTCTTATGAACCTTTGTATTTCTGTGCTGTCCATTGTAACTTCTTTGTTTCTATTTTATTTATTTCTGCTCTGATCTTTTTGATTTCTTTCCTTCTACTGACTTTGGGATTTGTTCTTCTTTCTCTAATTGCTTTAGGTATAAGTTTAAGTTAATTATTTGAGATTTTTCTTGTTTCCTGAGGTAAGCTTGTATTGCCATAAACTTCCCTCTTAGAATTGCTTTTGCTGCATCCTATAGGTTTTGGATCATTGTGCTTTCATTTTCACTTGTCTCTAGGTAGTTTTAAAATTTCTCCTTGATTTCTTCAGTGATCCACTAGTTGTTTAGTAGCATATTGTTTAGTTTCCATGCGTTGGTGTTTTTTGCAGTTTTTTCTTGTTGACTTTTTTGTCTCACTGCTATATGGTTGGAAAAGATGCTTGATATAATTTCAATTTTTTAAAATTTACCAGTGCTTGACTTGTGGTCCAGAATGCTATCTATCCTAGAAAATGTTCTCTGTGTGCTTGAGAAACATGTGTATTCTGCTGCTTTTGGATGAAATGTTTTATAAATATCAATTAAGTCCATCTAATCTAATGTGTCATTTTGTGCCGGTGTTACCTTGTTGATTTTCTCTCTGGATGATTTGTGTGTTTCTGTGAATAGGGTGTTAAATTTGTCCACCATTATTGTGTTATTGTTGATTTCTCCATTTATAGTTATTAGCAGTTGCCTTGTATATTGAGGTGTTCCTCTGTTTGGTGCATATATATTTACAATTGCTATAGCTTCTTCTTGGATTAATCCTTTTTTTTCCCTTTTTTGGCCTCACCTGTGGCATATGGAATTTCCTGGGCTAGGAGTCAAATTGGAGTTGCAACTGCTGGCCTGTGCCACAGCCACAGCAACACCGGATCTGAAGCCCATCTGCTACCTCTGCTACAGCTTGTGGCAATGCCAGATCCTTCACCCACTGAGTGAGGCCAGGGATTGAACTTGCATCCTCATGGACACTATTTCAGGTTCTTAACTCAGCAAGCCACAACCAGAACTCTGGATTTATCCTTTGATCATTATGTAATGTCCTTCTTTGTGTCTTGTAACCATATTTATTTTAAGGTCTATTTTGTCTGATATGAGTATTGCAACTCCAGCTTCCTTCCTTCCCTGCTTCCCTCCTTCCTTCCTCCCTTCCTCCCTCCCTCCCTCCTTTCCTTTCCTCTCCTCTCCT
>PVHT021183693.1:39148910-39160137 GCA_004024745.2 Catagonus wagneri | reverse complement strand
TCCCCCAGTCCTGTGGAGCTCCTGCACACAAGCCCTGCTGGCCTTCAATGCCAAATGCTTCGGAGGCTTTTTCTCGCTGTGCCAGATCCCCAGGCGTGGGGATTTGACGTGGGGCTCAGAACTCTCAGTCCTGTAGCTGAGTCTCTGTGATACAGTTACTTTCCATTCTGTGGGCCTTTCCACCTGGGAGGTATGGGGTTGCTTCTATCGTGTAATCACCCCTCCTACCTCTTGATGTGGTCTCCTCTTTGTCTTCTGGAATAGAATATCTTTTTTGGAAGTTTACAGTCCATTTGGTTGAAGGTTGCTTGGCATTCGGTTGTAGTTTTGTTGTATTTGGGAAAGAGGTTGAGCTCCATTCCTTCTATTCCACCATCTTAATCCCTGGAGTTCACACTTTTAACTGCTGTGCTGCTTGTCTCATTGTGTTAGTATAGATGTGAATGTGGTCAGTATTCTTACTTGCACAAAACATTAAGGTGTCATACACTGGCATAGTGTCCGGTTGTACCATAATTTAATTTTTGCCCTAATCTCAATTGCCTAGGTTGTTTGCAGTTTATCAGTGCTATTTTTTTTAGATGCTGGGGTCATCTTTATTCAGAAGTCTTTGCACACATTTCAACACACTTCAGATTGTCTTTTAAGGATAGAATTCTAGAAAATGTTATTGTTGGATCAAAGAGTATGAGCATTAATTTCTAAAATACATTTTTGTCAAATTGCCTTCTGGGAAATGTATATTATTTTAGTGGCCCTTTATTGGAGTGTAAGGGTTCTTTATTTCTCCTGATCTCTTTATCAGCATTTGTGATCATCTGTTTCCTCATGTATCATATGCGGGAAGTAACAGAACTTATCTTCTAGGGTTTGGAAGTTTTGCATGTTAAGTGCATGACACAATTCCTGTGACAATGTTAGCTCTCTTTGGTGATGTTATTTGAGTTTTTGATTGTTTGATAAATGTGGCAGTGTTAATTTTAAGTGAATTTTAAAAATTACTAGTAAAGTATAATAATTTTTAATAAATTTATTTGCTTTTGGAATTTTTTGCTCTGTGAGTTGTTCATGTGTTTTGGGACCAGCATATTTTTGTGTCGGTTTTTTCTCTGTCAAATATTAAGCTTTTGTTACATTTATAGCAGGTGTTTTTTACTTTCCGATTTGTTATTTATTTTATCATTTTGCTTTCAATTATTTTTTATTTGTTTAGAATCTCTATTTCTACTTCTTTTTTTTTGTTTTGTTTTGTTTTTTTGTTTGTTTTATTTTAGGGCCTCACCTGCATGTGGAATTTCCCATACCAGGGACTGAATCTGACCCCCAGCTGTGCCAAAACCAGATCCTTTGACCCACTGTGCTGGGCTGGGGATCAAACCTGTGCTTCAGTGGTTACCCGAGCTGTTGTAGAGATACAAGATCCTTAACCCATTGTGTGACAGTGGGAATTCCAAAGCCACATTTCTATATGATTTTTAATATTAGATAAACAAATATTTTTTTAAAACCCAATCATACTGCCCAAGTTACTTTGTGTTTAGGGATTTCATCCCCACGAGCATCTTATATGCACTTAAGGCAGTAGAAAGACTGATCTCGTTTGTGTAGCCTACACAGTTTAATACTAGTCTTGGAGATGGCTTTAATTATGAAAGCTTAAAGACATCACAAAAATAGAATAGTCTTGTACGCCATACTCATCACCCAGCTTCAACAACTATCAGCATTTTCCCATGGTGATCAATAAAGTTTATAAAGGTCAAGCAGTATTCTAAAAATATTGAGGGGCCTGTTGTAAATCTGTGTATATGGAATTAGTAACCCAAATAAAATGTTTTTAATTTACTTTTTTTGTTTTTATTTTATTTTTTCATTACTTAATGAATTTTATTACAATTATAAGTGTACAAAAATCATCACAACTCAATTTGATAGCATTTCCGTCCCAAACCCTCTGTACATCCCCCCGCCCCCCAGATTGTCTTATTTAGAAACTATAGGTTTTTCAAAGTCTGTGAGTCATTATCTGTTCTGCAGAGAAGTTCATTGTGTCCTTTTCTGAGTTTCCACATGTAAGCGGTAGCATTGGATGTTGCTGTCTAATTGTCTGACAGGTTTCACTTTGCATGATAATTTCTAGGTCCATCCATGTTGCTATAAATGTTGTTATTTTGTTCCTTTTAATGGCTGAGTAATATTCCATTGTGTGTATGTACCATATCTTCCCTATCCACTCCTCTGTTGATGGGCATTTAGGTTGTTTCCATGACCTGGCTATTGCATAGAGTGCTGCAATGAACACTGGTGTACATGTGTGTTTTCAAGTCATGGTTTCCTCTGGATAGATGCTCAGGAGTGGGATTGCTGGATCAAATGGTAATTCTATTTTGAGTTTTCTGAGGAATCTCCATACTGTTTTCCACAGTGGTTGCACCAATTTGCATTCTCACCAACATTGTAATAGGGACATTTTTAGTTTACTAATGAAAGTAATCCATGCTGTTCCTATATATTGCAAATTGTACAAAAGGATGTGAGGTTGAGTTAATGTCTCTCTGTCCCCCGTGAACTCCAACTCCTCTCTTCAGTGGGACCCACATATCATTTATCATACTTCCTGTGGGGGTCCCTCCATATGTATGTAATTGAATATGGCGGACCCCTCCTCCTTGGCCTTTGGGGTGTGAGGTATCCCTGTTTTCTGGAGAGAAGAAATTGGGGAGATTAGTGGGTCAACTGGTGAAAGTGTTGCCCTCAGCAGCACCACCAAGTCCTTTTATTCCCTTCAATCCCAGGCCAGCTCTGGAGAAAAGCCAGTTTAGTCTCCTCAGTAAATACACCTGGCCATTTGAGTTTTGATTTCTTTCAGAAGAAAACAAAATCAAGTATATATAAGGAAAACTCATCTTTCCACTTAATATGACTTTGATCCTACTTCTGGTAAAATACTAACTCTGATGCTCTTGTGCTATGGATAGTTCAAATCCTTCTTGAGCTTATAGATTATTTATCAGTCTCCATTTTGCCCAGATGGGTAGGGGCAAGTGGATGGCTTCAATTCATTCTACAGGGTAATGCTGGCTTCACAGAATGAATTTGGGAGTGTTCCCTACTCTTCAATTTTTTGGAACAGGTTGAGAAGGTACTACCTCTTCTTTATATATTCGGCAGAATTCTTCTCTGAAGCTGTCCTGTCTTGGCCTTTGTTTTCTGGGACTATTTTGTTTTTTAATTACAAATTCAATTTCACTACTGATCAGTCTGTTTGAATGGTCTGTTTTTTCCTGATTCAGTCCTGGTAGGTTGTATTTTTCTGGAAGTTTTGTATTTCTTCCAGGTTGTCCAATTTGTTGGCATATATCTATTCATAGTATTATGATTTTTTGTATCTCTGCAGTATTGGTTATTATTTCTCCTCTTTCATTTCCTATTTTGTTCATTTGAATCCTCACTTTTTTCCTCTTGGTGAGCCTGGCTAAAAGTTTCTCAATTTTATCTTTTCAAGACACCAGGTTTTGGTTTCATTGATCTTTTCTTTTCCTTTTTGTGGTCTCCATTTTATTTATTTCCTCTCTGATCTTTATTATGTCCTTCCTTCTGCTGACTTTGAACTTGGCTTGTTCTCCTTTCTTTTTCTGATTTCTTTATTTCTTTACATGGTAGATTAGGTTGTGTATTTGAGATTTCTGTTGTTTCTTGAGGTAGGCCCATATCATTATAAACTTCCCTCTTAGAACTGTAGTTTCTGCATCCCACAGATTTTGGAAAGTTGTGTTTTATTTTTATTTATGTCAGAGTATTTTCTGATTTCCTCATTGACCCACTGTTGTTTTTTTTTTTTAGTAGCGTGTTGTTTCGTCTCCATGTGTTTATGTCGTTATCATTTTTCTTCCTGTTACTGACTTCTAGTTTCATACCATTGTGATAAAAAAATACTTAGTATAATTTCTATCCTCTTAAATTTGTTGAGACTTGTTTTGTGGACTAGCATGTGATCTATCCTGGAGAAGTTCCACGTGCACTTGAAAAGAATGTGTATTCTACTGTTTTTAGATGAAATGTCCTGTTGATCCCTATTAAGTCCAACTGGTCTAATGTGTCATTCTTTTTGACTGCACCTGTGGCATGTGGAAATTGCCAGGCTAAGAATTGAACCCATGCCACAGCAGTGACAACACTGGATCCTTAACTGCTAGGCCACTGGGGAATTCCTGAGGTGTCATTTAGAGTACTGATTCCCTACTGATTTTCTGTCTGAATGATCTGTCCATTGATGTAAGTGGTGTGTTAAAGTCAGCTACTATTATTGTATTGTTAATTTCTCCCTTTATGTCTGTTAATATTTGCTTTATGTATTTAGGTCTCCTAAATACATAAAGGTACATATATGTCAGTAAGTGTTATATTAGGTACATATATGTCAGTGAGTGTTGTATTTTCTTCTTGTATTGATCCCTTTATCATTATCTGATGCCTTTTTTGTCCTTTGTTATAGCCTTTGTTCTAAAGTCTATTTTGTCCAATATGACTATTGCTACTCCTGTTTTCTTATTTTTTCCATTTGTATTTGCATGAAATTTCTTTTTAAATCCCCTAACTTTAGTTTCTGTTTGTCTTCATCTCTTGTAAGCAGCATATAGACGGGTCTTGTTATTTTTATCCAGTCATCCGTTCTGTGTCTTTGGATTGAAGCATTTAGTCCATTGGCATTTAAAGTGATTACTTTTTAAAAATTTTTAATTTTTCGGGAGTTCCTGTCGTGGCACAGTGGTTAACAAATCCGACTAGGAACCATGAGGTTGTGGGTTCAATCCCTGGCCTTGCTCAGTGGGTTAACAATCCAGCGTTGCCATGAGCTGTGGTATAGGTCACAGACGTGGCTTGGATCCTGCGTTGCTGTGGCTGTGGCGTAGGCCAGTGGCTACAGCTCCGATTAGACCCGTAGCCTGGGAACCTCCACATGCCATGAGTGAGGCCCTAAAATGACAGAAGACAAAAAAAAATTTTAATTTTTCCATTATAGCTGGTTTACAGTTTTCTGTCAGTTTTCAACTGTACAGCATGGTGACCCTGTTACACATGCATATATAGATTCATCACAAGTGATTAGACATAGTTCCTAGTGCTATACAGCAGGATCTCCTTGATTTTTCATCCCACAGGCAACAGTCTACAACTGTTAACCCCAGACTCCCATACCATCCCATTCCCTCCCTCACCCTCTTGGCAACCACAAGTCTGTTCTCCAAGTCCATGATTTTCTTTTCTGTAGAAAGGATCATTTGTGTGGTATATTAGATTCCAGATATAAGTGATACCATATGGTATTTGTCTTTCCCTTTCTGACTTACTTAACTCAGTATGAGGGTCTCTAATTCCATCCATGTTGCTGCAAATGGCATTATTTTGTTCTTTTTTTATGGCTGAGTAGTATTCCATCCTGTATATATACTACATCTTCCTAATCCAATCATCCGTCAATGGACATTTGGATTGTTTCCATGTCTTGGCTATTGTGAATAGTGCTGCAATGAACATGTGTGTGCAAGTGTCTTTTTCAAGGAAAGTTTTGTCCAGATATATGCCCAAGAGTGGGATTGCTGGGTCATATGGTAGTTCTAAGTGTAGTTTCTAAGGTACCGCCTAATTGTTTTCCGTAGTGGTTGTACCAGCTTACATTCCCACCAACAGTGCAGGAGGGTTCCCTTTTCTCCACACCCCCTCCAGCATTTGTTGTTTGGGGACATAAAGTGATTATTGATAGGTATGTGCTTATTGTCATTTTGCTACTATTTTTTCTGTGTTTTTTGTTTTTGTTTTAGTTCTTCTCTGTTCTCTTCTTCTTTTAGTTTTTTCCCTTGTGGTTTGATGATTTTCTTTAGTGCTCTGCATGTATTCCTTTTTCTCTAGTTTTTATATATCTGTTATAGGATTTTGATTTGTGGTTTTTTGGTACTGTAATGGTAGTTTCTTGGGGAGAGAAGTGAGAAATAGTCATCTCCCACTGTCATTACTACTGAAATAATCAGCTATTTTCTAAGGAGTGTTACCTAGTACAGTACTCACTTGTTTCAAAATCTTGTTAAACGTAAAATATTGTCCTTTTTTGAATGCTTGATCTTGGTCAAGTAATAAAGGTCAGTGCATGGAACATAGGATTTATAAGAGCTGTACCAGTTGTTCATATAATACATACAAATGTATAAAGCTTCCAAGATTTTACAGTGTACTTTTCCCCTACATTTCTGTAAGCTGCAAAAAGATATGCAGGCATATCTCGTTTTATTGCAGTTACCTTTACTACACTTTGGAGATATTTGCATTTTTTACAAACTGAAAGCTTGCAGCAACCCTCTGTCAAACAAGTCTATTGGTGCCATTTTTCAATGGCATTTGCTTACTTTGTGTCTCTGTGTCCCATTTCAGTAATTTTCACAACATTTCAAACTTTTGTGTTATATTGTATTTGTTATGTTGATCTGTGATCACTGATCTTTGATTATGACTTGCTGAAGGCTCAGATGACGGTTAACTTCTTTTAGCAATAAAGTATTTTTAAATTAAGGCATGTATATTACTTTAGACATAATTTTCACACTCAACAAACCACAGTATAGTGTAAGTACAATTTTTATATGCACTAGGAAACCATAAAACCCATGCGACTAGCTTTATAGCAGTGGTCTGGAACCACTCGCTTGTTATCTCTGAGGTATACCTGTAATTAGGGTCATTGCTGGGTGTGTGCATGTACACTGCTGTTGTGGGTTTATGTGGTTAACGAAGATAGTTTTTATGTTCCTAGGTGCTGTGATGCCAGCCAAGCATTCATGGCTATTCATTTCTGAGTGAAAGGCTAAAGAAGTTCATCTTTAGTAAGAAAAAGAGCCTTCATATGTGGTATTATTTCTATAATGATGCTGATAAGAACCCAAACTGGTACAAGCATTTGGGAGGAAATTTGGCTGAAAAAAAACTGTTTTTTGAAAACTGCTTTGTTTACTGCCCCTTATTAGTCTTTCACACTTTGCATTTGGTCAGAGTCAGCATATTTGAAGTACTTAATGGAAGAAAAAAAAAAGAGGTTTCATTAGTTTTAGAGTCCCAATTTAAATAAAGTTTCTTCTTCCTAATTTAGGTATTTTCTTAAAGTACTTCACATGCAGTGGAGGATTGCTAAATAGAGCAGCCTCTAATCTTTTTTTTTTTTTCTTTTTAGGGCTGCACCTACAGCACATGGAAGTTCCCAGGCTAGGGGTCGAATTGGAATTGCAGCTGCAGGTCTGTGCCACAGCTATAGCGACGCCAGATCCAAGCCTCCTCTGCCACCTGCACCACAGCTCATGGCAATGCCAGATCCTCCACCCATTGAATGGGGCCAGGGATCGAACTTGCATCCTCATGGACACTAGTTGCCTTTCTTACCTCTGAGCCACAGGGGGAATTCCAGAGCAGCCTCTAATCTTAAAAACTTCTAATACAAACAATTTGAAACAGTTTGGAAATTTCTTACAAGTTGAATATAGACTTCTCCTTTGACTCAGCAGTACCACTCCTATGTATTTATCCAAGAGAAATGCAAACGTATGTATGTCCAAAGACCTTTACATAAAGGTTCCTAGAAACTTTATTCATAACGCCCAAACTTGGAAAAAAAACCCTGACTGTCTGTCAGCAAGAGAAGGGACAAACTGTGACTGTCCTTATGACGGGATGCAACTCAGCAATAAAATGAATAAACTGCTGATGCACTCAATGTGTGTGAATCGCAGAAACATTCCTGAAAGAAGGAAGCTGAACACAGAAGAGTACATATTGTATGACTGCGTTACATGAGGTCTTTGAACAGACAAAACTAGTCTCTGTTGAAAAATCACAATAGTGATTGCCTGGGGTTAGAAATAAGATTGACTGGGAAGGGATATAAATGTACTTTCTATAGATGGAAATGTTATATATCTCAAAAAAGGTATGATTTACATGGATATATCCATTTGTCAAAACTCATAAAAATATATACTTCAGATTTGAGTATTTTAATATTTGTGTATTTTACCCACTCTCTGAAAATAGAAAGTTAATTTTTTTTATAAAAGAGGTGTTCTAGTTTTCTACTTGGCCAGGTGCAAGCCTTACTCTGAAATGTTAGCTTGAATCATGCAAATAAATATGTTTGTATATAGATCTGATTTAGTATTTACTTGTTGATATTTCACATTATGCCCTTTCTTTAAATCTTGGAGCATAATATTAATAAAAAAAAACATTAAACGTGAAGAATAAAAAAAAAAAAAAGCTTTATGACAAAGCAGCCTCAGTTTCTCAGTATAACATATTGCGCACAGCATAGTTCTAAAAGGTAAACTCACTTTTCCCCAAGTGGTAGTAAGTGGAGACTCTGATCACAACAGGCAAAGAACATCCTTTATTTAGAATCATGATATTTTACCAATATCTGGTCTTGGAAGTAGTTCAAGAGAGTCTCTATATCCCATCTCATGAATCTTTACCATTTTCTACGCCAATGTATGTTGCCTGCCTAGGTAGTGACTCTAATGGTTACATTGTTAATTCTCAAGATTTTATTTCTTGGAAGCCTGGAGAAGTTGGAAGAGAGGGGGAGGGGTGAGAATTATAGCCTGGAATACATTTTCTTTCTTTTTTTGTCTTTTTAGGGCCACACCTTTGGCATATGGAGGTTCCCAGGCTAGGGATTGAATAAGAGCTGCAGCCACTGGCCTGTGCCACAGTCACAGCAACGCCAGATCTGAGCCATGTCTACGACCCACACCACAGCTCATGGCAATGCTGGATCCTTAACCCACTGAGCAAGACCAGGGGTCAAACCTGTGTCCTCATGGATACCTATCAGATTTGTTTCCACTGAGCCATCATGGGAAATCCTGGAATATATTTTAAGAGCATCTTTTAAAAAATTTATCCCTGTCTATTATATTATTTTACATACCCCGTGGCTTGATATATATTTTAGGATGTGACTCCTCTAAAAAAGAAAAGGCAGTCTGTTCTCATTGACTTTAGGATTTCCCTCTCTGCTTGACATCTTCATCCCCCAGTTTCCCAATAAGGAGGTCTGATGATCTGCTGGGCCTGTAATCCTGTGAATACTCGCCAGTCCAAAGGATAAACTCTCAGCAATGATGTGCCCTTGAGTGAACTTCAGAGAGATTAGCCAGGAGAAAGGATTAAAAACATTTATGTAAGTGCAGACCTGAGAGAGGAAGGGGGAGAGATCCAATGGCCTCCTGCTGTTCAAGGTGTGGGCAGCAAGACCCCAGATCCTTACCTTACACCTCCGTGCGGATCACAGAGGCAGAGATGAGGGCTTACCACCATTTCCTAGGAAGCTGCATCAGGCTAGAATATATGGCAGAAAAAGGTACTGTGAGAGCGATGATGCCTTTCTCTTGTGTATATTTTGTTATTTATCCTCATTCTCAGAGGAATAGTGGTTTAACTAACCCATTTTACACTTAAAAATTATTTTGCAATACTGTCTCAAGTTTGCTGAGGAGTTTAAAAAGGACTTTTTAAATTTAAAGCATTAATTAGCTATTAACAATATTCTAGGTGGTCATTTATTGAAAAATTCATATTAAAAAGGGGTAACCAAATAGTTTGGAAAAAAAATCAAGCTGTAAGTATGAATTCATTTTAAAAGCAACTATGTCTGTACATACATATGTATGTACTGATTGTTATTACACCATTAAGATAACTAATTTGGGGTAAAGCAATGATAAGGAGTTTACTTTTCTTGGTTTTTAAAAATTAAAATTGTAATTAAAAAAATAGCCAACATACGTTGCTTTTGTAAAATGAAAATAAGAATCAGGACCAGGTTCCTAAAGAAAAATGTTAAGTCTGAAGAAAAGCAATAAATCTGAAATGCAAAGATTTCATTTGAGACACACGAGCTGGTAACAGACTAGTGATTTAAGAGTAGAAAAAAGAAAACCACTTCCCTTCAGTGGACTGGGCGAGAAGGAACAGCATTTCTAAGTGTTTATAAGTATGCCTTATGTGTATATTTGGAAGCCAGTAAGACAGATGCTGTAAGAGCTGAAGCACCTACTTGTTTCTAAGTCTGCTTCTTTTGTTGATGGGCTTATTGATATTTCCCCCACCCCCACCAGCTTTGTTCTGTGTCTGTGAGCATCTGTATTTTATCTCAGTTTATTTTGCACATCTTTTAGCAAGATGCGTCCTCAGGTAATTGTCTGTTTGCTTTATGCTCTTTGGACTTATAAAAGGTTTCCTAGCAACACTATATTATCAAGTAGGGAGGGAAATCTATAATTTCCTTCTTGCCCCATGGGAAGTGCCACTTTTATCGTATATTGCATCCCTATTTATATTGTGGTCTAATTCCAGTCTTCCTTCTACTCCTGAGTCCTTCCAAGTTCATAACAAGTTCTATCAAACTTTCTTCATAGTGAAAGAGAAAGGTCACATGATATCAGTGGGGATTTTAAAGCAGAATTTTAAAGCAAGTCACCAATTGGTGGCAATAACGTGAGGGGTCTTGTGGCTCAGAGGACTAAATGATAAACTTAATTGGCTTCCACTGAGTCTATTACATACACATTTCTTTCACATGTTAATTAAATTCAACCTATAAAGTATTGTCAATGAAAAAAATTAATCAATAATCTATCTAAGAAAGAAATGGAAAATTTTATTGCAGCCAACCTGAGGATTATAAACCAGGAGAGTCTCTCACAGAGCTCTGAGAAAGAACTGTTCTGAAAGAAAGGAGAGGTGGGGAGAGGCTAGTGTGTATGTGATTTTGATGAAGGGTTATGTGGAATCAACCACTCATCATGGTAGAAGGTTGCTGCTATTCTCGAGAAACACTTATCTTTTTTATTTTTAATTTTTACTTTTTTGCTTTTTAGGACTGCACCTACAGCATATGGAAGTTCCCAGGTTGGGGGTCGAATTGGAGGTGCAGCTGTTGGCCTGTGCCACAGCCACAGTTACGTGGGATCTGAGCTGCATCTGTGAACCTACACCACAGCTCATGGCAGCACTGGATCCTTAACCCATAGAATGAGGCCAGGCATTGGACCTGCATCCTCATGGATACTAGTTTGGTTCGTAACCCACTGAGCCACAATACTAGTTGGGTTCGTAACTCACTGAACTCCAAGAAATGGATATCTTAGTAAATGGTTTTTTGTGCTTTTTGAAGTATGGAAAGATG
>PVHT021183693.1:39033041-39142092 GCA_004024745.2 Catagonus wagneri | reverse complement strand
TTCTAAATGTCTTAAAAAAATTCTTCCATCTGCTTTTCAGGTACCTCTTATTCATTATTAATCTATGGATAAGGCCTAGTATTGAAGTCTTCTGGTTCAGGTTAAGTATTGCTATAGCACAGAACCCAGTAAAAGAAGGAAAATAGATTTGTGTTCTTTCTGACCTGGTCAATAAGATGCAATTGATTTCTCGGAGCCTCTGGTCCAGAGATGTTGTCTTAGCAGTGGAGGCTGGTCTAGTTGTGGACGTGGGGGAGCGGGATGGGCTGGAGGAGTTCCTTAGAGTGCTAGGGCATATTTCTTTACTGTCATTATCTAGCTAATTAAATGAGTTATCTGTAAAGTGTCTTCTTGGGGCTGGATCATAGCTGGTGCTCTCATTATTGTCACGAACACAGGCTTGCTCCACAGTGGCTAAGAGTCGAGATCCTGGTCCTATTCCTAGTTCAGCCAATGGCCTACCCTTCCATCCTTTCTGCCTACAGATTCTCTGGGCAAAGTAGTAATGTAGCAGTTTGTTTGTTTATTATTTTGGTTCCTTTTTCCCCAGAACATACTTGAGTCTTTTAAATCCCAGTGTGACTGGAATTTAAGAATAGCAAGAGCAAAGGCTGCGAGTTTCACTACCCTTCATTTTCTTACCAGTTGCAACACCTAGACAGCATCGGCTGTTATCAGCCTGTTTCCTGCCCTCTACGGCGAGGAGGAAGAAGCAGTCAGTAGGAAGTGTCCTGCCCCAGAGCCTGCATTGTCTGAGACAGGGGTGGGGGTTAGGCGTGGAAACACAGGGGCTTTATGCACTGTCTCTGCTGAATTCCCATGGGAGATGCTGGGCTATTACTGCATAGGAGGCCTGTGTGGCCTTTGATACTTCCTGCATTTTTGGAACTGTGGGTCCAGGCTAACATATAATCACGTTTATATACCTATCAGAGATAGAAAAGGGACATGTTTTCCCCAGATCTATTTGTAACTTTGCCTAGGATAGAAACTGTGTTGAAATTCAGTAACTGCTTCCCTTTGCCTAGTGTGAGTTACAAAGAGGCAAGTTTCTCTCTAATCCACAGGTGTCAAAAATAGCAAGCAGCAAGCCAGAAGCGTACACATAGGACTGAGGGGCCTGGCAGGGTGCAGCAGGCACCATCACCTTGGTGGGTTATCACTGGCCATGCCTAACTGTTTCTAGAGAAGGAAAAGCTACACGTGTGGATGCTAAGGCTCAGAGTGTTCTTGCCCTGGTCACAAGGCAAGAAATTGGTAGAGATGGCCCTTGCCATGCAGGGCTGTGTGATCTGAGGAAACTTCCTTCTCACCGCAGAGGGAGGTGTTCCTTTAGACTAAAGAGCTCCTATACTCCCTTCTCTATGCTATCTATACCCAAGTGGGTAGTAGAGCCTTTCAGCAGCAGGACTGCTCCTTGTGTCTCTTCTGATACAGAGCATGAGTGGGGCTGAATTGAATATGGAGCACAGGTGTCAGGCATCACTAAAAGCTGGGTGTGTCCAAGGTCATCACCATGCACTGGATCAGCACTGAGTCCAAGAAACCGTCATGCTCTGTTGCAGCTGACCAGATTGGATCATAAGGCCCCCTCATTGAGACGTCTTCAAGGATAACCATGTCACTCCCTGGCTGGAGGCCAGGCTCTCTCAGAAAAACCTGAGGCCAAAGGCAAACTGGTCCATTTCTATTCTTGGAAAAACAAATCGTAAATTTTAATCCTGTTCCTTTGGTAGCCACAGGAGGCAGGTGAGAATGTCTCCATTGGAAGGCTGGGCAATCCTCCACAGATTCCCACGGTGAGAGACAGTAGTCACCCTTTTAGGGGCAGAAGAAGCCAGTGCTCCTCAGGGCCAGGGATCCAGAAATTCCATCACATTTGCCCTCTTAGAGTCAGAAGATCCTGGGCAGACTCAGGCTCCACACTTAAACTGTTGTGTGGCCACAGGCAAGATCAGAAGCTCTCTATTTCTTCATTTAAAAAATGAGATGGGATGGGGGGCATGGTTGGCCTAACTCACTTCTCTTGTCCCTTTCAGATCTTACCTTTTTAATTTAAAATGTTTACTGTAGAGCACACCTCACATACTGAGGTGCAATAACAATATGTTACGTCTTATGATCTTGGTTTTTCTCTGGGGTCATTGTCTCTTAAATAGACTCCCTCAGGTATGGAAAAATAATAATCCATCTTTCCCAGGTAACTGGGAGAGTATATTCTGAAAAACTCTTCAATTTCATAACTCCTGTTTCTGCTTAAATTCTCTGTTGTTGTCCATTTGTAATTTACATTTCATTATGGAAAATTTGGAACATATACAAAAGAATTTTGTATAATGAATTCTCATGAGCCCGTCAACCAGCTTTAGCAATTATCCACATTTTGTTAGTCTGGTTTTCCCTCCCCCCACTCCACATATGTTTTTGGCAGAGGGAAATGCTGCGGTATTTTTAAGCAGGAAATATTTTACTTTGTGTATCTAACAAAGAAGGCCCTTTTTGTAAGATACACTACAGTGTCTTTATTTCACGCAGGCAGATTGCAGGAGGCAACAGCTGCAACGGTGAAAACAGGGCTTCCTTTTTTTTAGTGAATTCATAGCAGAAAGGGTATTGGGTTTACCACCCTTTCCTCCGGAAAAAGGCGTATAATTCATTGAGGACAGTTATGGGGTTTAAGTGGCATATGCCCCACCCTTTGCAAGACTTGCAGAAAGGAAATATAGGAAAGGCCTTTCCAAAATGATGGATGTAACCAGTTTTTACTGAGCACCTCCTGTGTACATCTACATTTATTATCATCTCTTTTAACCTTCACACCAAAGCTAAGAAGTAGAAACCATGGCTCTGGAAGGAGCTTCCCAAATACAAGTTTCTGATTTGTCAACACTGGGATATCATAACATAGGAGATACCTGGTTAGCACCAGTTCACTTTTTGCAATTCTCTCTCTTATGCAGAGAGAGTAAGAAAATGCCTCCCTCCTCCCAGCCCGGGTTAAGGGATACCACTCATTCTTCCCCTCTCTCTAATCGCTTTTCCCCAAATGGATAGAGTGCAAATCTTAAGTCACTCTTTGGGGTTAGAAGACATTTGAAGGTTTGTGCTTGAAAGATTTGGGTTTTTGCTTTGGAAACCTATAATCCTTTACTCAGTAAAGAGCATCTTTATTTAGCAAAATGGAGTGTACCTTCTGAAAGATGCTTGGCAGTGGGAAGAGGCTCCATGAAGCATTCTAGAAGGGGAAAAAAGGCATGGAGGTGACTACGGAGAGAGGCAAAAAGGAAAGAAGGGAAGGAGGGAACAAAAATCAAAGAAACTTCATAAACTCCAGATTGATTTTTATGACCCAGTTTGAGATGAAGTCTGATGACTTAGACTGTTTGTGTTTAACATGTCCTGCAGACCCAAAGGAGTGGTCAGATACCTAAGCACCTGCCGTGGTAATGAGACCATCCCAGCAATTCTACTGTGCAGCTACTGAACTTAAACCTCAGGGTCTCTTCCTTGCATTGACTCCTCCAAAAACTTTGGGAGAGGCACTAGAAATGTGTTCCTGTGTTCATGCGTATGAATCAAACCACACGGAACCCAGATCCATCCCCGCCTGTCAGGAATTGAATTCTCAAGAGAATAATGTATCCATAACCATGTCTTGATAAGTTCCAGATTTCTCTAGTAGTAGAACTTCCCTTTCTTCCTTTAAATTCTTTATTATTTGCAAGGATTTAATCTAATGTTTATTTCATTTGTGCAGATGAAATTATGCAGCAGGAAATCAGGCCCTTGGTGGCAGTGGATATAATTGAACAACTTCACAGACAATTTGCCATTCTTTCAGGTAAGGGGAAAATTCATTTGCATTTCTGGATTTTGTTGGAGGGTCTTGCTGGGAGGGCCCAGCCTCTTGAACTTAACATTATACTCAAATCTCAGTCATCCCTTAAGCCTCACCCAGGACTAAATGAACTGAGGACTATCCAGCTGGAGGAGGGTGCCATCTCTTAGATGTTATACCTTTTGCTGTTGGGTGCAATTTGCTCTTTCCCAAGGGAGTACATTTCTTTGCGTTTGTAAAGAACAGAGCTGAAAAGATTTTGAGGAAGAAAAAAGAAATAACTACTGATATCAGCTGCCACCCTGACATTCTTCTAATATTCTTGTTGGATGTTCTACCAAGATCCAACCTTAAGAGAGTCTTGGTTTTAAGGGCTGGTGAATGTTGCTGAGGTTATTTATTCTCTGAGGGGTTTGTGTTTTTATTTTTTATTTTTCTTTCTTGGCTGCCCAGTAGCATATGGAGTTCCCAGGCCAGATTTGTGACCTCTGCCACATTTGTGACCCGTGCCACAGCTGCAGCAATGCCAGATTCTTTAACCCATTGTGCCAGGCCAGGGATCACACCTGCATCCTGGCACTGTAGAGGTGCCACAGTAGGAACTCTGAGATTTGTTTTTTATTCTGAGCTTTTATGTATCTAATTTTATTTTATCTTTCATTTTATTTTTCTAATAATTCAATGAATTTTATTGTATTTGTAGTTTTACAACCATCATCAAAACCTAATTTTAGAACATTTCCATCCCAAACCCCCCGTCCACCCCTTCCTCCCCCCAACCTGTACACTTTGGTGACCATAAATTTTTCAAAATCTGTGAGACTGTTTCTGTTCTGCAAAAAGTTCATTTGTATCCTTTTTAAAGAATCCACATATAAGTGATATATGATGTTTGTCTCTCACTGTCTGACCAACTTCACTTTGTATAATTTCTAGGTCCATCCATGTTACTGCAAATGCCATTATTTCATTCGTTTTTATGGCTTAGTAATTTTTGATCGTATATATGTACCACATCTTCTTTATCCATTTCTCTGTTGATGGCCATTTAAGTTGCTTCCATATCTTGGCTATTGTATGTAGTGCTGCAAGAAGGACTGAATATTGGGGTGCATGTATCTTTTCAAGTCATGGTTTTCTCCAGATAGATGCACAGGCGTGGGATTGCTGGATCATTTGATAGTTCTATTTTGAGTTTTTTAAGGAACGTCCATACTGTTTTCCATAATGGTTGCACCAATTTACATTCCTACCAACAGTGTAAGAGGCCTTTTCTCCACACCCTCTCTAGCATCTATTGTTTGTAGACTTTTTTTTTTTTTTTTTTGTCTTTTTGCCTTTATGTAGAGCCGCACCCGCGGCATATGGAGGTTCCCAGGCTAGGGGTCTAACAGGAGCTGTAGCTGCCGGCCTTCGCCACAGCCACCGCAACGCGGGATCTGAGCCGTGTCTGCAACCTTCACCACAGCTCATGGCTGTTTGTAGACTTTTTGTTGATGGCCATCTGGCTGGTGTAAAGTGGTACCTCATAGTAGTTTTGATTTGCATTTCTATAATAATTAGTGATGTTGATCATCTTTTCATTTGCTTTTTGGCCACCTGCATGTCTTCTTTGGAGAAATGTCTGTTTAGATCTTCTGCCCATTTTTTGATGGGATTTTTTTTTTTTTTTTGATATTGAGCTACAAGAGGTGTTTATATATTTTGGAGATTAATTCCTTGTCAGTTGCTTCATTTACAAATATTTTCTCCCATTCTGTGGGTTGTCTTTTCATTTTGTTTAGGGTTTCCTTTGCTGTGCAAAAACTCAAGTTTAGTTAGGTCCCATTTGTTTTCGTTTTTACTGTTATTACTCTAGGAGGTGGATCTGAGAAGATATTTCCTACGGTTTATGTCAGAGTGTTCAGTCTATATTTTCCTCTAAGGGTTTTATAGTATCTGGTCTTACATGTAAGTCTTTAATCCATTTTGAGTTTATTTTTGCATATGGTGTTAGTGTTCTAATTTCATTCTTTTACATATAGCTGTCCAGTTTTCCCAACACCACTTACTGAATGGACTGTCATTTCTCCTTTTAAGTTCCTGCCTCCTTTGTCATAGATTAGTTGACCATAGGTGCTTGGGTTTATTTCTGGGCTTTCTATCCTGTTCCATTGATCTGTATTTCTCTTTTTTTGTGTGAGTACCATACTGTTTTGATGATGAGCTTTGTAGTATAGTCTGAAGTCAAGGAGCCTGATTTGTCCATCCTCATTTTTCTTTCTCAGGATTGTTTTGGCTATTTGGTGTCTTCTCCATTTCCATACAAATTTTAAAATATTTTTTTCTAGTTCTGTGAAAAATGTCATTGGTAGTGTGAATAGGGTTTGCATTGAATCTGTAGATTTCCCTGGGTAGTGTAGTCATTTTGACAATATTGATTCTTCTGATCTAAGAGCATGGTCTATCTTTCCATCTGTTTGTGTCATCTTTGATTTCATTCATCAGCATCTTTTTTTCCCTCCTTTTCAGAGCCACACTCATGACATGGAAGTTTCCAGGCTATGGGTCAGAGCTACAGCTGCCGGCCAATGCCACAGCCACAGCAGCAACAGATCCTAGCCGTGTCTGTGACCTACACCCCAGCTCATGGGCGTGCTGGATCCCTGACCCGCTGGGAGTGGCCAGGGATCAAACATGTATACTCCTGGGTACTAGTTGGATTCCTTTCCACTGTGCCACAACAGGAACTCCTCATCAATGTCTTATAGCTTTCAGAGTACAGGTCTTTTGTCTCTTTAAGTAGGTTTATTCCTAGATATTTTATTCTTTTTGGTGAGATGGAAAATGGGATTGTTTCCCTAATTTCTCTTTCTGATCTTTCATTGTTAGTATATAGAAATGCAATAAATTTCTGTGTATTGATTTTGTTTCCCTGCAACTTTACTAAATTCATTGATGAGCTCTAATAGCTTTCTGGTAGTGTCTTTAGGATTTTCTAGGTATAGTATCATGTCATCTGCAAACAGTGATAGTTTTACGTCTTCCTTTCCAATTTAGATTCCTTTTATTTCCTTTTCTTCTCTGCCATGGCTAGGACTTGCAAAACTATGTTGAATAGAAGTGGCAAGAGCAGACGTCCTTGTCTTCTTCCTGATCTTAGTGGAAATTCTTTCAGTTTTTCACCATTGAGAATGATGTTAGCTGGGGGTTGTCACATATGGCTTTTATTATGTTGAGGTAGGTTCCCTCGATGCACACTCTCTTGAGGGTTTTTAATCAGAAATGGGTGTTAGATTTTGTCAAAATCTTTTTCTGCACCTTTTTTTTTTTTTTGCTTTTTAGGGCCACACCTGTGGCATATGGAAGTTCCCAGCCTATGGGTCAGATTGGAGCTACTGCTGCTGGGCTATGCCACAGCCACAGCAACATAGGATCCAAGCCACATCTGCAACCTACAGCACAGCTCACAGCAATGTCAGATTCTTAACCTACTGAACAAGGCCAGGGGTTGGACCTGCATCTTCATGGATACTAGCTGGGTTTGTAACCTGCTGAGCCACAATGAGGACTCCTTTTTCCTCATTTATTG
Source organism: Catagonus wagneri (assembly GCA_004024745.2). Taxonomy (NCBI): domain Eukaryota; kingdom Metazoa; phylum Chordata; class Mammalia; order Artiodactyla; family Tayassuidae; genus Catagonus; species Catagonus wagneri. The sequence continues at coordinate 39,134,683 of PVHT021183693.1, read as the reverse complement.
AGAGGATCATATGGTTTTTATTCTTCAGTTTGTTAATGTAGCATATCACACTGATTTGTGGATATCGAAAAATCCTTGCATCCTTGGGATAAAGCTCACTTGATTACGGTGTATGACCCTTTTAATGTATTACTGGATTCTGTTTGCTAGTTCTTTGATGAGGATTTTTATATCATATTCATCAGTGATAATAGCCTATAATTTTCTCTTTTTTTTGGTTCCATCTTTGTCTGGTTTTGGTATCAGGGTGATGGTGGCCTCATAGAATGAGTTTAGGAGTGTTCCTTCTCCTGAAGTTTTTTGGAATAGTTTCAGAAGGATAGGTGTTAACTCTTCTCTAAACTTTTATAGAATTTGGAGTTCCCATCATGGTGCAGTGGAAATGTATCCGACTAGGAACTATGAGGTTGTGTGTTTGATCCCTGGCCTCACTCAGTGGGTTAAAGATCTGGCATTGCCGTGAGCTGTGGTGTAGGTCACAGATGTGGTTTAGATCCCAAGTTGCTATGGCTGTGGTGTAGGCCGGCAACTGTAGCTCCGATTAGACCTCTAACTGGGGAACTTCCATATGCCATGGGTGCAGCCCTAAAAAGCAAATTAACTAACTAAATAAATATTTAAAAAAAATTTTCATAGAATTTGCCTGTGAAGCCATCTGGTCCTGGACTTTTGTTCTTTGTAAGTTTTTTAGTGACAGCTTTGATTTCAGTACTTGTGATTGGTCTGTTCATCTCTTCTATTTCTTCCTGGTTTAGTCTTGGAAGATAGTACCTTTTTAAGAATTTGTTCCTTTCCTCTAGGTTGTCCATCTTTTTTGGCCTATAGTTATTTTAGTAGTCTCTTATGATCCTTTGTATTTCTGTGATATCCATTGTAACTTCTCCTTTTTCGTGTCTCTTTCTCTCTCTCTTTTTTTTTTGGTCTTTTTGTCTTTTTAGGGCCACACCTGTGATATATGGAGGTTCCCAGGCCAGGGGTCTTATCAGAGCTGTAGCTGCTGGCCACAGCCACAGCAATGCAGGATCCAAGCTGCATCTGCAACCCACACCACAGCTCATGGCAACACAGGATCCTTAACCCACTGAGCAAGTTCAGGGATAGAACCATGTCCTCATGGATGCTAGTTGGTTTCGTTAACCATTGAGCCACGATGGGAACTCCAGCCACAATGGGAACTCCTTCTTTTTCATTTCTAATTTTATTGATTTGAGCCCTTTCCTTTTTTTTTTTTTTTAATGAGTCTGACTTAGGGTTTATCAATTTTGTTAATCTTTTCAAAGAATCAGCTTTTAGTTTCATTGACCTTTTCTATTGTTTTCTTTGCCTCTGTTTCATTTATTTCAGCTCTGATCTTTAGTTTTTCTTTCCTTGTACTTACTTTGGGTTTTGTTTGTTTTTCTTTCTCTAGTTGCTTTAAGTATAAGTTAGACTTTTTTTTGCCCTTTTTTTAAATTTTTTTATTTTAAGGGCTGCACCTGAGGCATATGGAGATTCCCAGGCTAGGGGTCCAGTTGGAGCTACAGCTGCCAGCCTACACCACAACCACAGCAACGCAGGATCCGAGCCTGCAACCTACACCACAACTCATGGCAACACCAGATCCTTAACCTAGGGATCAAACCCACAACTTCATGGTTCCTTGTCAGATTCATTTCTGCTATGCCCTAATGGGAACTCCCAAAGTTAGACTCTTTATTTGATTTTCTTGTTTCCTCTAAGTAAGCTTGTATTGATATAAACTTCCCTCTTAGAACTTCTTTTGCTGCATCCCATAGGTTTTGGATTATGTCTTTGTTGTCATTTGCTTCTGGGTATTTTTTATTTTCTCTTTGATTTTTCCAGTGATCCATTGGTTGTTTAGTAGCATGTTGTTTAGTCTCTCTGTGTTTGTGTTTTTTGCAGTTTTTTTCTTTTTGTTGATTTCCAGTCATATAGCATTGTGGTTGGAAAAGATGCTTGATATGATTTCAGTTGTCTTAAATTTACCGAGGCTTGATTTGTGGTCCAGAACGTGATCTATCTTGGAGACTGTTCCATGTGCACTTGAAAAGACTCTGTATTCTGCTGCTTTTGGATGAAATGTTCTATAAATACTAATTAAGACCATCTGGTCTAGTGTGTCATTTAAGGCTTGTATTTTCTTAGTGATTTTCTGTTTGTGATATGTCCATTGCTATAAGTCGGTGTTAAAGTTGCCCACTATTATTATGTTATTGTTGATTTCTCCTTTTAAGGCTGTTAGCAGTTGCCTTATGTATTGAGATGCTCCTGTGTTTGGTTCATATGTATTTACAATTATTTTATCTTTTTTGTGGATCGATCCTTTGATCATTATGTGATTACTTTGTCTTTTGTAACATTATTTTAAGGTCTATTTTGTCTGATGTGAGTATTGCTACTCCAGCTTTCTTTTGATTTCCATTTGCATGGAATATTTTTTCCCACCCTCTCATTTTCAGTTTGTATGTGTCTCTACGACTAAAGTGGGTCTCTTGAAGGCAGCATATGTATGGGTCTCATTTTTGTATCCATTCAAAATGTATGGGTCCATTTCGTATCCATTTTGGTTGGAGCATTTAGTCTATTTACATTTAAGGTAATTATTGGTATGTATGCTCTTATTGCCATTGTGTTAATTGTTTTGGATTTGTTCTTGGTGTTTTTTATTTCCTTCTTCTCTTGTAGTTTGATAACTATTTTTAGTGTTGTGTTTGGATTACTTTTTCTTTTCTGCTTTATTATTATTATTTTTTTAAAGGACTGCATCCATGGCATATGGAAGTTCCCAGGCTAGGGGTCAAATTGGCTGTAGCTTCCAGCCTATGTATGCCACAGCCACTGCCACAGCCATGCCAGATCTGAGCTGAGTCTCAGACCTACACCACAGATCATGGCAACAACAGATCCCTAACCCACTGAGTGAGGCCAGGGAATGAACCCACTTCCTCATGGATACTAGTCAGGTTTGTTACCACTGAGCCACAGTGAAACTCTGGGATTGCTTTTTCTTATTTGTGTGCGTCTGTTGTAGATTTTTGGTTTGCAATTACCATGAGATTTTGATATGAGTGTATATGATTATTTTAAGTTGCTGGTCTCTTTATTGCAAATGCATCTCCAATATCCTGCTTTATACTGTCCTCAAGATTGCCAGTTTTGGTAGCATATTTGTGTGGGGATGATTTCCTACCTTTATTATATGTATGCCTTTACCAGTGAGCCTTTTCACTTGTAATTTTCTTATTCCTATTGTGGCCTTTTCTTTTCCACCTAGAGAAGGTCCTTTAGTATTTGTTGTAAAGCTGACTTAGTGGTGCTAAATTCTCTTTAGTGGTGCTAAGAGATTTTGATTTCTCTTAGGAGAAATCTTAGATTTTGATTTCTCCTTCAAATCTGAACTAGTGCCCTTTTGCTAAGTAGAGTATTCTTTTTTTTTTTTTTTTTTGTCTTTTCTAGGACCACACCCATGACATATGGAGATTCCCAGGCTAGGGGTCTAATCTGAACTGTAGCCGCCGGCTGCCAGCCGATGCCACAGCAACACAGGATCCGAGCTGCATCCGTGACATACACCACAGCTCATGGCAATGCCGGATCCTAAACCCACTGAGCGATGCCAGGGATCAAACCTGCAACCTCATGGTTCCTAGTCAAATTTGTTAACCACCGAGCCACAACAGGAACTCCAAGTAGAGTATTCTTGATTGGAGGCTTTTCCCTTTCACCATGCCACTCCCTTCTTGTCTGCAGAGTTTCTGCTGAAAAATCAACCAATATCTTTCTTGGGGTTCCCTTATGCTTTATGTTGCTTTTCCCTAGATACTTCCAGTAGTTTCTCTCTATCTTTAATTCTGGTTAGTTTGATTAATATGTCTTGGGGTGTTCATTCTTGGGTTTATTTTATGTGGTATTCCTTGTGCTTCCTGGATTTAAGTGAGTGATTCCTTTCCTATGTTAGGGAAGTTTTCAGCTATTATCTCTTCAGATATTTTCTCTGGTCCTTGCCCTCTCTCTCTTCTCCTTCTGGCATTCCTATAATATGGATGTTGGTGCATTTAAACTTGTCCCAGGGTTCTCTTAAACTGTCTTCATTTCTTTCCATTCGTCTTTCTTTGTTCTTTTCCACATCAGTGACTTCCACCAGTATGTCTTCCACCTCACCTATTTGCTCTTCTGCCTCCTATATTCTGCTATTGGTTCCTTCTGGTGCATTTTTTAACCTCAGTTATTTTATTTTGCATCTCTGCTTGCTTAATCATCTATTTCTTTGTTAAATATTTCTTATAATTTATCAATCTTTGCCTGCAGTTTATTTCCAAGATCTTGAATCATCTTTACTATCATTAATCTAAAGTCTTTTTTGTGGAAGTTGCTAATCTCCAGATCACTTAGCTGTTTTTTTTTTTCTTGTTCATTCATCTTGGTCATATTTCTCTGCCTTTTAATTTTGTATAGCTTTTTGTGTGGTCTCCTTTTTTTGCAGGCTATAAGGTTGTAGCCTCTCTTGCTTTAGGTGTCTTCCCCCTTTTTGGTGAAGTTGATACAGGAGCTTGGTGCAGGCTTCCTGATGGGAGGACCTTGTGACTGCCCACTGGTAGGTGGAGCTGATTCTTGTCCCTCTGGTGGGTGGTGCTTTGTCTCTGGATGTGATTAGAGGTGGGTATATGCCTAGGAGGACTTTAGGCAGTCAGTTTGTTTATGGGTGGGCTATGTTCCCACTCTGCTTGTGTTTGGCCTGGGGCTTCTCAGCTTTGATGGGTGGGGCCGGGATTTTCCAAAATGTCCACCTCCAGGGAAGTTCAAGTTGGTAATTATTCCCAAGACCTCTTCCTCCAATGTCCTTCCCTCACAGCTAGCCACAGCTGTTCCCTATTTTCCCAGGAGATCCTTCAAGACCTACAGGTAGCTCTGACTCAGATTCTTATGGAGTCTGGGCCTTGCCCTGTGACCAGTGCACTTGAAAGCCTGTGTACTACCTCCTGGAGTGGAATCTCTGTTTCCCTCAGTCCTGTGGATCTCCCGCCTGCTGGCCTCAGTGCCAAATGATCTGGGAGCTCCTTCTCCCAATGCCAGACCCCCAGGCAAGGGAACCTGACATGGGGCTCAGAACTCTCACTCCTGTGGGAGAGCCTCTGTGGTATAGTTATTTTCCAGTCTGTGGGTTGCCCACCTGGTGGGTATGGGATTGCCTATATTGTGAAATAACCCCTCCTACTTATCTTGATGTGGTTTCTTCTTTGTTTTGGGGTATAGGATAGCTTTTTTCATAGTTTCCCATCTATTTTGTTGATGGTTATTCAGCATTTGGTTGTCATTTTGGTGTTTTCATGAGAGAAGTGAGCTTAAGTCTTCCTATTCTGCCATCTTAATCCCATCTCCTATATCTAATTTTTATACATTGATTTCCATTAAGTATTTGATTGGAAATAAGGAGATGCTAATTAATCAAAGGCTAGACATTTTCTGAGCCTAGAGACAAACCTGAAAAGTTGTCATTACTAGAATACTGTTTTGTTTGTTTGCTTGTTTGTTTGCCTAGCCCAGGGTGGCATGGCTTTAATTGCTGAACTGGAGGTACATGCCAGCCCTTTAATTATAGTTAGTCCTTTCTTGGAAGCATGGACTAGTGAGATTAGATGTCCTCAGCACATATCACAGAGGAATAAGGTGGCAAGTCACTCTCTCCTTTTACATCTGTTCTGAAAAAAGCAACAAAGTCATCTTGGTTATATCACAGAGTGAATGTGTAGTTGGTATGAATTTTACCCTGCAGTATGGGGTGTAAAAAAAGTCACATTTCTTTCCATTCTCTAAATCTTATATAATCTGCCCCAAACTTCTCATACTACTGAGTTTGAGAGAAATGCAATCTCCATTATTAGGATACCTCTTCCCATCTGAGAATTATATCCTGGGTGAGGGCATCTTACACAATGGAAAACATTCTGGGGAATTCTCTGGTCTTTCCTCCATGTTGGTCACTGCTTAGATAGACACTGAAAGTTCCATAAGTACAGGGTTCTCATTTTTAAAATTTCTGTCTGTATCACTAATGCTTAGAGTAGAAGCTGGAACATAATATATGCTCAGGTTGAAATTATGCATGTCCTCTTGGTCTGTCCTGTGAGGCCAGTGGACTTCCTGCATCCTCAGTCTAGGCACCACCATCATGACCCTGATGGGAGTGTCTTGCTGGCTTCCTGCAAGTGCAGTGTCATAGCTTCTCACAGTGAGCCTAGGGTAATACACAGCAAAAGGCAGGATGGGAACTGTCTCTGGGTTTCTACTAACTGCTTCCATGGTCCTGTGTCATAGAATGCCCAAGGCCAATGTGTATCAGGGTCTGGAATGGGTAATGGGGTGGGTGGGGTGGAATCCTGTGGTCTCACATCAAAACTTTAATGCCCAGGATGTGATTCTGGCATAGAAAATTACACAATGAGTCATCTGGGGAAGGAGTCCTGTGACTGATTAATTTATACTTTTAAATATCCGAAGTTATCTCTTTTGAGTAATATCGAGGCATTTCTTTCTATTCTTGTTTCTTTGAGGAAGTATAGGGAGAATCATAAACTGGTGCCAGACAGGCCTAGATATGGATTTAGATTATGCTACTTCATCACATTGGGAAATTTACTTGTCTAAGCTTCACTTTCCTCATTTGTGTAATGAATGAGATCATCATAATTTTGAAGATTAAAGATATAATGTATGAAAAATGCTTAGTATTGCAACTGCCAACTAAATGTTAGTCCTTTTTTTCCTGATATATTTTAATCCCACAAAATTTTTTATTTTAGGGTTATATTACCAAAAATGGTTTTCAGTATGATAGAGTTTTTATAAGGGAAGAAAACCATACAATGAATGTGGTATGTTATTAAGTCAGGAATAGAGATAATTATTACTCTTTCATGTAGAACATAGAACTGAAAACTTACGCTGGACCAAGAAGACATCTCTGCTTCAGGAAAAGCATTCTGACAGTGGCAAAACTTCATTTCTGAGCTTCTTTTTTTTAGCTTATTGCCTCAAGTTTGCCCTTCTTGTGAGAGAAAGGCATGGTTTAGCTATGATAGCATTTGCAACACTGTAAGTCAACAATAACCAGAGCCATAGGGTTCTCTGAGTCAACACGTTTTTGGAATGAACAGGCCTGCTTTTCATCTTTAACTGTTCCCTCTTAGTGGGCAGAGACAGCACATGTCAGCAGTGGGGCTGTTGTGGGTGCCTGTCTAGTTGTGATTATAAAACAGAAATCTCTGCAATTAGGATTTTTTCATGGCTGTGGCAGCCCAGCTGTATGGCCTTTGCTCTGAGTCACGACAGTTTTCCTTTTCCTGATTCAGGTCAGCAGTCTGTTTTTATAGATTCCGCTGAGATGAGGAAAGAGCCAGAGGCTCCATCAACCAGGGATGGCTGAGAAGGGGAGAATGGAGCTTTTTTCTCAGTGAGGCTCCAGGTGCCTGGCTTGGATCCTGTGTTGCTGTGGCTGTGCCGTAGGCCAGCAGTTACAACTCCCATTCAACCCCTAGCCTGGGAACTTCCATAGGCTGTGGTTGTGGCCATAAATACATAAATAAATAAATACATAAATAAATAAGTTCTGGAGATGTGATATAATAGTGTGGTGACTATAGATAACAATATTGCATTGTAGATTTGAAAATTGCTAAGAGAGTAGATTTTAAAAGGTTTTACCACAAGAAAAAAATTTGTGACTTTGTGAGGTGATGGGTGTTAACTGAAATCATTGCAGTGATCATTTCCAAATATACACATATATCAAATCATTATTGTACCCCTTAAGCCAGTACAGTGTCACATGTCAACTATATCTCAGTATAACTGGAAATATATTTTAAGTACCTTATGACTATATGTAAAACAAAGTTGAGTTCTGTATCAGATAACTATAAATGGACTTTTTACTTATATTGAGTTTCTGGTAAGACATCAGAAATCAAACAGGATGTGGGATAATTCTTTATTGTGTAGGTCAGATTATTTAGCATCCCAGGCCCTGAGGTTTCCCAAGAACCTCCCAGGAAGTCATATTTCCATTTCCCACTAAAACCAGTTCTTTGGGGGGAAGAGGAAGGAAAAATAGATACTGTGAGGCAAACTGCAGTAACCATCTCACTGTCTCTCCACTGTTTGCTCTTCACCATCCTCCTATAAGATTTCTCATTGTTCCAAATTCTTCTCTAAATGACGTGAGTCTTCATGCCAGGTAGGGCTCAGGTACCCCAAGCACTTGCTAATGCTTTCTGCGGTAAAGCTAGCTCTCTGCCATTTAATGTACAGGTAGAAATGATACCAAGAGGAGTGAAGTTTCTTTTATTATGTCACCACTGTACTTAGTTCCAAGGACTCTGGTTTTCTTTACCTTTGCATTTCCACATGTCCTCGCAAGGTGGCACTGAATGCCTTGTTGTGGGCTGTCAGCGGCTGTATGGAGGCCCAGCTTGGTTTCCTAGGTGCTCCTCCCTCTAAGACAACAGTTCAGCAGCACGTGGTGTCCCCAAGTAACCTTGGGGCCTCTCTGGTATTCAGTATCGGTTTTAACCAAGATAGGAGAAGATTCACCTTTCTCCTTTATGGCATGAATAGCTTTAATTAAAACTAGTGAAAAGGGCAAAATCATTAAATGGTGTAATCATATCCTTATGAGTATTTTACAGTATTTTTGTTCTTTGAAATATTTTAGTCGTTCTCTTGGCAAATGTTGTTTATCCAGTTAGTACAGTGTTAAAATGCATCTAAATTTAGCCTTACTCGAGACACAACTTCTCTTTATTCACATTTCTCTGAAACTTCGTGTGATTGTGAAACTGGAGAGAGGAAGAATATTTTTTAGGAGAAAGTGATAGTATCTTGATCTAAATTGTTTTCAGTCAGCATAACTAGGGAGCTCGATCTCCTTGTCAAACATCTAGTCTGCAGGTATTTTTTTTTTTTTAATTTAAAATAAGCACATGGAATTAATAAAGAGGTATGCCTGGAGAAGAATGGCTTGGTCATCAAATATCACAGTGACTGATCCCTGAGACCCCAAGATTCACATTAACAGTACTTACAAGAGACCTGTATAGAAAAACCATAGTGCTGACTTATTCCTTACAAGATACAAATACTCACCTTTGCATAGTAACACGTTCTCTCTCTTGAAATAAATTTACATGGAACAAACATCAGCGTATAAGCAGAAGATGCTTATCAGGTGTGGACTCAGAGCAGCAGAGTGGATTGGATGCTCTTTTTAAAAAAATTTTTTTTTAAGTTTTTGCTTTTTTTTTTTTAGGGCCGTACTTATGGCATAGGGAGGTTCCCAGGCTAGGGGTTGAATCTGAGCTGCAACTGCCAGCCTATACCACAGCCACAGCAATGCCAGATCTGAGCCATGTCTGCGACCTACACCACAGCTCATGGCAACACTGCATCCTTGACCCAGTGAGTGAGACCAGGGACTGAGCCCGTATCCTCATGGATACTAGTCAGACTCCTTATTGATGAACCACAACAGGAACTTCCATTATTTTTGTTTTTATGGCCACACCATAAATTTCCTGGGCTAGGGGTCGAATCAGAGCTGCAGCTACCAGCCTATGCCACAGTCACAGCAATACCAGATCCTTAACGCACTGAGTGAGGCCAGGGATCGAACCCACATCCTCATGGATACTAGTCAGGTTCGTTACTGCCGAGTCACAGCAGGAACTCCTGATTGGATGATCTTAATGGTAGTGTCATCAGCTAGACGAGCAATATGGCCTGGATTTTCGACGTGATGGGCCAGGACCCTCTGTCCTTAGGAGAGCTGCCTCCCTTGGCTTCTCTGAATTTCCCTTTTCTGTAGTTTCTTCACTGATCACACAGCCTCAATAATCACACAGTCCTTGTTCCACTGCAGGGATAGCTCTTTTGTTAGATTCATGGAACACGTGTGGTCATTCATAGTTGGTATCACTCGGGAGCCATATTCCACTGAAGTAGTCTCCCTCTGTGGACATAGCCTGGTCGTTGCTCCCAGCACTTCAGCTCATGACCCTCTGTCTCGGAAACAGGTTCTCAACTTCCTCAGACCTTGGTGCCTTAGTATCAGTCATTTTTTCACAATTCTTTTTGGCCAAAAGCAATATTTAACAGTTAAAACGACTTAAGTCTACACTTCCTGACAACTTAGTATCTGTTTCAAAAAATTACTACACACAAATTGGAATGAAAAGTAATATTTAACTTTTATTATCTCAAACCTTTGGAATCAGTCTAGAAATCACCTTCATTTCCTATTCCACTTTTATTTTCATACTGCTTGCTTTTTACCCCATACTGCTTGGGGTTTTACCCCAAAACCCCAGCTTCCCAAAGGTGCAATACCATTCAGAAGAATATCACACAATTTAATGTTGAACTTGTAAACTACCTCAAGCTAGTACCAAGCATGGCGTCTGACAAATGCCAGCTATTGCTGTTTTTTCTCCAAATGTAAAATATTCATGGTGCTTCTGTGAATTCACTATGGTTCCCTGTTTGGAAACCATGGGGCTGAAACTTAGTCATGTGGGCGCATCTAGCTGCAGAGACATTGGGAAATATAAACTATTTCATTTAATCCGGTGGCCTCTACTCCAATGAATTAAATATTTAAATACTAATTCTACATTTCTGTTCTCACAGAGATGTCTTATATCCCTGTTTCAGAGTCATCAAAGGGCAGCTGATTACTGCCATCTTGCAAGAATAATACCCATAGTAATGGTTACCATTTATGGAGCACTTATATATAATAAGCATTCTGCTAAAGGGCTTTTCATATGTGTTCTCACTTAATCCTCACAGTACCTTTAGGTAGCTACAGATAATATTCCTATTACATAGATATATATGTAAGTATCTTGCCTAAAATCACATAGAAATTATGTGGTAAAGCAGAATTCAAACCAGGCTGTCTGATATTAGAGCCAGTTCTCTTGACCACCGTGCTCTCTTACCTTTGATATTTACTAACTGCAAAAATGAAGAACAATATTATAGGAGTTCCCGTTGTGGCTCAGTGGTTAACAAACCCAACTAATATCCATAAGGATGTGGGTTCGATCCCTGGCCTCGCTCAGTGGGTTAAGGATCCAGCCTTGCTGTGAGGTGTGGTGTAGGTCACAGACACGGCTCACATCTGGTGTGGCTGTGGCTGTGGCTACCATCCAGATTCTATTCCTAGCCCGGGAACTTCCATATGACTTACGTGAGGCCCTAAAATGACAAAAAAAAAAAAAAAGAGTAATATTATATATTTGTGTTGGCATTATTTACCATTCTACCTATGCTTACATGATTAAATCAGTATTATATTTCATGCAGTGACTATCTTCAAAGGATTCAAAACTTGCATTCTCTGAGTAAGCATGAAGGAGAAGTGAGTCTTGTTGGAAGCTGTTCACTGTCAACCTTCACACATTCTGCTCTGAAATAATATTGACAGAAGAGGGAGAGGCCAGTGCACATCTACGATTTGATATTAATTGAAGCCTCCTATCTGCAGAGATGTGATGGGAAAACATTTTGCTAACACCTTGACCATCCATTTTTATTGCAGGAGGCCGAGGGAAAGATGGTGCACCAATCATCACTTTTCCAGAGTTTGTGGGGTTCAAACACATCCCAGATGAGGACTTCCTGAATGTCATGACCTACCTAACTAGTGTCCCCAGGTGAGCTAAACACAGAGCTCTGCTGCCTTCCTGTCACTGGCTTTATCCTAAGTGGTGGGGCTGGGTTATGCAGTCTTCCAAGAGCACAGTTCACATTGGTATGTAACTCGGCCTGTTTCTCTTATCCATCAGTCACAAGGAATGTGGAAAGAGACTAGAAAACAATGTGTTGGTTTTGATTATGATGTGCACATACAAAGTACTTAATAAACATTGTTAAGTGAATGAAAAATGGATTGGACAGCTGATGCCTCTTTAGTTTCTTCAGGTTCATTGCTCTAGATTAAGATGTTTCTGGCTTTCTGGGATCTTTCATCTCAAACACCTAACTGCTGCTCAGGAAGCTCAAGCCGTGCTGGGAGTTATTTACCTCCTTTAAATAAGGAATTTAGGAGTAGATTTTCATTGTCATTATCGGGTGGAGAAACTAAGGCACAAAGGAGAGAAGCTAAAGTCTAGGGATAAAAAACTGTGCCTATAGCTGAGACCAAAACAGAGATGTTTCAGGCATCCACTCCTTCCACTCTCTCTGCCCCAGGGTCTCACATATTTACGCCACTTAAGTCAATAAATAGCCAGGACTCCAAGGGATGGAATGTGGGACAGAATTCATATTGGTGACAAACATTACACATACAGAGATGGAGCTCCGTGTGGGGTCCAAACCCAAATCTCCGGGAGACCAGACTCAGCTAAGATAGGCCCTACCTCCGTAAGCTGTATGGCTCATGCTATCATCTGCTACTTAACTGCTCTGTGATTAGGAGTTTACACAACAGTCAGGGGAGTGCTGTTTAGCTTGTTTTCCATCTGCCTCATATGATTTAGAGGTAAACACCAGCTCTGTGGTTGAGAGGCTACCTGGAGTCTGATCCTACCTGTTGAGATTAGGAAGGTGATTAGTTTGCTTTCATCAAATGCACTCTAGGAGTTCCCCCTCGTGGTTCAGTGGTTAACGAATCCGATTAGGAACCATGTGGTTGCAGGTTCGATCCCTGGCCTCGCTCAGTGGATTAAGGATCCGGTGTTGCCGTGAGCTGTGGTGTAGGTTGCAGACATGGCTCGGATCCCGCATTGCTGTGGCTGTGGCATTGGCCAGAAGCTACAACTCCGATTAGACCCCTAGCCTGGGAACCTCCATATGCCATGAATGCGGCCCTAGAAAAGGCAAAAAGACAAAAAAGAAAACTGCACTCTAAGGGTTGTTTTTGGTTTTGGTTTTTACCCTTGTTACTTCTCCAGAGAAGGCTATGGATTTATTTTTAAGCACCTCTCTTCAAAGTTCAGTACTTAAATTATATTTTACCAGTTCTCCTGTTTTCCACCTTTGATCCCAGAATATTTTATGTATTATGCAGACACAAGAGGATTTGGGTTTTGTTGGTTTGAGGGAAGAATGCTGCACATCTCTGGCCTTTGCTCTTGCAGTTCTGTCTGTAGGAACACCTTTCCCACCCTTCTAAGCCTGGCTACCTCCTGCACAGTTGTCAGCCCTCAGTCTGATTTCATTTCTTCAAGGAAACCTTCCCTGACTCTAGTTCTGCTCTCGCAGACTCTTTATTTCCACAGAACCCTGAGTATACTCCTTGCATTAAATGCCAGGTATATGGAAATTATTTCTGTTTCTCCTGTTAGACTGTGAACTACTCAAGAGTAGGGGCCAATGCTTTTTTTTTTCTTATTATTTTCTTTCTTTTTTTTTTTAATCCCTAACCTAACACATAGTAGGTTCTCAATAAGTAATGTTGGTAGAATTTATAGTTCTGATATGTTTCATTTCAATCAAAGGGTATTTTTATAGGGTGGGAAGAAGGACACTTACAGAGAGAGGGGAAATCTGCTTCTCCTGTCTTCCTTCCCATAAGGGAGTTGAACTGAACTTGATTTCTCTCTTTGGCTCTATTGCTTTCCAAAACATTGAGCCGCTGGTTTAGCAACTCTGAGGAGCAGCAAGAAAGAGGGTGAGCAGGGAGGTTGGCCACTGGTGGAAGTGCTTCCTCCCCATTCTCATTATATTTGCTTTAAATTCACTAATTTTACTGAATCTCTGGATGCAGTCATATGCTAAATGAAATGGGTCATTTTCATTTTATAGGTGCAGGCTTTTTGGAGTCACACTGAGGGTCTTACACTGAGTGCCATGTGGCCCAGTGTAGAGAGAAGCATCAAGGGGTCGAAACCCTACATCATTGGCATAGAAGATAAGACAGACCAAGAAGCTGCTGTTTAAGCCTGATTTCCCTTTTCTACTCTGTGCTCCTTGTATAATTTCTTGGGAACTAGGGTGTATTTTCCTTTCCTAGAGTGCAATTTGTCTCTTGAGAAAGAGTAACTGTCTGACCAGTTATTCACCCTTCCTCTTCCTGGCACTTGTTCATACTTACTCACCTCCCTGCCCCTTGTTCCTTTCACCATGAAACAGAAACAATGGGTAAGAAGGTCTGAAAGGAGAATTTGACCCAAACCTTGCTTTCCAGTTTCCATCTCAGGTTCCAAAGAATGAAACCACTCCTGTTCCTTTTATGATCCCCATTTACTGCACTTTGCATCTTCCTAAACGTTACAGTGGTTACCAGGCACCAGAGCTTTTCCCATTTTGCGCAATGTTTTATAGGCAGTTGGCAGAGGGCTTATGACATAGAACAAAGAAGAACTGATGCACTAGAAGAGGAGAAAGGCAGGATGCTCAGGGCAGGGAAAGGATAGCTCTGTGAGGAAATTAATACAGTTCTCTCATTGTGGTTGGGTGAGTGGAGAAAGGCTTTCCATGGTAGCTCATTCTTTATTGGATCTTTGCTGAGTACCATCAGTGTGTGAGGAGCTGTGTTAGGTGTTGTAAAGGGCCAAAAAGGCCATAAGCAATGTTTTGAATCTCAGAGACTCATCACATGATTCTGTTGCCATGATATTTTGTGAAATACTCAAAGAAAGTGCTATAGAAGTTCTGAAGAGAAAAAAGTTACTTCAGACAGGAAAAGCAAGGGAAGCTTCTGGAGTGAAGTGGTCTTGAAGGATAGCAAAGATGTCCACAGGTAGATCAGAGAGGGACATTCCAGAGAGAGAACACAGGGTGGTATTTAAGAGCTTTGGCACAGTACAAACCTGGATTGAAATCCAGATTCCACGTTCATTAATATGTGATCTGGGGCAAAAGGTTTGGCCTCTATTTCCAATCCTCCTAAATTTTGACATTTTAAAATAGAGCATGTTTGGGGAATTACAACCTACCTAGGTTGCCCAGAACAGAGTGAGGCTCCTTTTCAGATAGTAGTGATGACAGTTGGGAACAGACTGGGCAAGGCATTTTCCACCAAGTTAAGGAGTTTAGGCACAGTGAACAGGATGGGGCCATTGGAGGTTTTGAGGAGGAAAATGACAGCAGCTGAATTTGGTGGTGGTGTGCAGGATGGATCAGAGGCAGTGGGGGAAAGGAGATGGGGGGAGCAGTTAGGGGCTTCTGCACTATAGATGCAAAGTGAAGCAGGAGTGAGCTGCATGATGGCAGGAGGACTGGACAGAAAGGAATGGGCAGGAAGGACAGGCACTGGGGAGTCTTTCTGCACAGGCAGTGGGAGAGGAGGGAGAGTAAGAAACTAATGGTAATCCTCAGGTTCAGGAACTGTGTTCACAGTCAGATCTTTTTGCTTTTACGTGTCTGGGCACACGGACTTGAGGTCTCGTTTTAAATATGTCTCCAGTGGCTACAGATCGTGGCTGAGTGATTTGAAAAGGCATTTGTAAAACATTCTGAACCACAGAAATGGCCAACTATTTTTATTTATTAATTAATTTGTTTATAATTAAAGTATAGTTGATCTATAATGTGCCAATTTCTGCTGTACATTTCTTTTTTTTTTTTTTGTCTTTTTGCCTTTTTTATCTAGAGCAGCACCAGTGGCATATGGAGGTTCCCAGGCTAGGGGTCTAACAGGAGCTGTAGCTGCCAGCCTTCGCCACAGCCACAGCAACGCGGGATCCGAGTCGCGTCTGCAACCTACAACACAGCTCACAGCAACGCCAGATCTTTAACCCACTGAGCAAGGCCAGGGATCGAACCCGTAACCTCATGGTTCTTAGTCGGATTCGTTAATCACTGAGCCACGACGGGAACTCCAGAAATTCTTTTTTTTTTTCTCTCTCTCTTTTTTAAATGACAATCTTGCGGGGTAGAGTATTCTAGGTTGCAAATTTTCTCTTTTAAAACTTTAAGTATATCTTGCAACTCCCTTCTGGCCTGCAGTATTTCTGTAGAGAAATTAGCTGATTGCCTTACGGAGGTTCCCTTATAATTAAACCCTTGTTTTTCTCTTGCTGCCTTTAGAATCCTCTCCTTATCTTTAACTTTTGCTATTTCTGTTATGATATGCCTCGGTGTAGATCTGTTTGGGTTCATCTTGTTTAGAATCTTCCGTGCTTCCTTCTTTAGATTTGGGGAATTTTCAGCCATAATTTCTTCAAATACATTTTTAATCCTTTTTTCTCTTTCTTTCTCTTCTAATATCCCTATTAGGCATATATTGGCATGCCTTATATTATCCCATAGATCTCTTATATTACTTCCATTTTTTTTTTTTCATTTGGCTTTCTGTCTGCTGTCCTGATTGGGTGATTTCCATTATTCTATCTTCCAATATACTCATTTGTTCCTCTGCGTTATTCATTCTGCTGTACAATGCCTTTAATTCAACTTTCATCTCTGCAAATGAGTTTTCTAATTTTTCTTAGTTTCTCCTTATACTTTCTGGTTCCTTTTTCCAGTAATCTATGTTGCCATTAGTAGCTGTTGTAAACTCCTTCAGTATTTTCATTACCTTCTTTTTGAACTTGATGTCTGTTAGACTGAATAGGTCTCATTTTTTTGCTCCTCCAGGGGCAATTCTCCTGTTCTTTTAACTGGGAATGATTCCTGTTCTTCTTAATTTTGTCTATATTTTTCTTATTCTGTGAGTTTGGGGCGAACAATTATCTATTGTAGTTTTGGAGGGCTATTTATATGTGAGAGTGTCCCTGGGTGGCTTGCGTGGGCTTATGATTTTTTTGGCATGAAGGTTCCTTTTGGGTTTGGATGCTTGCTGTTCTTTCTTCAGTATGTGCAGTCCATGATCCCATTGATAGGGGGTGTGTGGGTGCATGGCCCACACATGCTTCCAAGGAGGTGAGGGCAATGGGTGGTGCCTGCAAGTGGTGCCTGGTCAATGGGCCCTTGGCAGTGGTGGTAACCCCCAGGGACGTGGAGGCAGGGTCCAGTGTCAGGGCTCTCTGTGGTGGCAATGGTGGGGTGTATGAGTTCCCAAGGAGATGGGGGCAAAGAGCAGTGCCTGGTTGCAGGACCCTCAGCAGTGTTGGTGATGGCTAGCCACCTATTTTCAGGGAAGTGGGGATGGAGGACAGCACCCAGTGATAGGGCCCTCCACAGTGATGTCATTCCTGGGATTGTGGGGATAGCAGGCAATGGTGGGCCACACCCACCTCTGAAGTCTGAGATGAGTGCCACAGTCTGTACCTACCCCATAGCCTGTGCAAAGAGGTGCCCTACCTACCTACATCTGCACACCAAGAAGTTTCTCTGGCACTCCCACTGCCACCCTGCCCCTTGCACTACCCAACAATGGTGCCTTCTCTGGAAGGCCAGTCCTCCTCCCATGCTCCCTTAGCTGTGGTGCACCACTGTCTAGCTCCCTCACGCTGTTTACATGCAGCCAGCCCTGGTCCTCTCCCGAGGACTGACCTTTGAAATCCAAGCCCCAGTGCCCAGTCCCAACCCTAGTGTCTCAGGTGGGGATGCACCAGGCAGTGGTACAGATCATCTCTGCAGTGCTCTCTCTGCCTTGCCCTCCTCAGACTAGCTTCTGTGCTTTTCTCCTAGGCTTTGAGGCTACCCCTCTGATCTCCTCACTGGTCAGGAGGCCTCCTAGTGTGTGGAGTCCTTTCCTCTTTCACGGCTTGCTTCCAGGAGTGCTGGTCTCTTCCTGATTTCCTTTTTCTCTCTTTTGTTTTGTTTTGTTCTATCCAGTTATGTGGAGGTTTTCTTGTCCTTTTTGAAAGTCTTAGATCTTTCACTGGCATTCAGTAGATGTTCTGTGAGAATCATTTTACATGGAGAATTTTTTTGATGTATTTCATGTCCTGCTTTTGATGTATTTCATGTCATAATATAGCTTCATGTCCTACTTCTCTGCCATCTTGATTCGAGTTCCTGCTTATTTGTTTTCTTTATGCTGGTCACTGCTTCTTACTAAACTTGTGTTCACGTGTGTTATTCCCTAGGTATCTCATAATTTAGACTCCATTTCTCATGTGATTTTGTCTTTTTTATTCCTCTGACTTCAATCAACTCTTATTTTGTTTCTTCTTTTCTTTATATAATAGAAAAATCACACTTCTGTTCTTGGTTTTTGAGTTCCTTGTTTAAAATGCCCTTCCATGCCCCTTCCCCTACATGATTGTTTGTAGACACGTAATTCAGTTTGGAGAGCTATGTCACAGGTTTTTGTCTGCTTAATGACTAATTTTTTGCAAGAAATTTCATTACCTAAAAAAATTTTTTTGTTTTTGCTTTTTTTTGGGGCAGGGGCGAACCTGCAACATATGGAGGTTCCCAGGCTAGGGGTCTAATCGGAACTACAGCTGCCGGCCTACACCACAGCCACAGCCATGTGGGATCCGAGCCGCGTCTGCGACCTATTCCACAGCTCACAGCTCCTTAACCAGCTGAGCAAGGCCAGGGATCGAACCCACAATCTCATGGTTCCTAATCGGATTCGTTAACCACTGTGCCATGACAGGAACTCCCTTAAAAAGTTTTTTTAATAGAACTTTTTTAAACAGGAGTTTTAAGTTCATAGCAAAATTGAGTGGAAATTTCAGATACTTCCTGTATTGCCTTTCCCATCACACACATGCCCAACCTCCCCATTAACATCCAATATCAGAGTGGTACGTTTGTTACACTTGAGCCTACACTGACACATCATTAGCATCTAGAGTCTATAGTTTACATTAGGGTTCAGTCTTGGTGTTGAACATACTTTGGGTTTGGACAAATGTATGATGACATGTATTCACTGTTATAATGTCATGTAGGATAGTTTCGCTGCCCTGAAAATCCCTTGTGCTCCACCTATTCATCCATCCCGTGCTCCCAGTCCCCAACCCTAGCAGGCACTGGTTTCTACTGTCTCCTTAGTTTTGCAGTTTGCAAAATATTATATAGTTGTAACCATATAGTATGTGGCCTTTTTAGATTGACTTCTTTCACTTAGTAATATGCAGTTAGTTTTCTTCCATGTCTTCTCATGATTTGATAGATCATTTCTTTTTAGTACTGAATAATATTTCTTTGTCTAGATGTACTACAATTTAGCCATTCATCTTCTGAAGGATATCTTGGTTGCTCCCAGGTTTTAACAATTATGAATAAAACTGCTATAAACATCCATGTATGAGATTTTGTGTGGACATAACTTTTCAACTCATTTAGGTAACCAATGAGTACACTTGTTGGATCACATGGTATGAGTATAAGAACTGCCAGACTGTATTTCAAAGTGGCTATACCATTTCTGAATATCCGTCAACAATGAATGAGAGTTCCTGTTCCTCCACGTCCTTGCCAAAATTTGGTATTGTCAGTGTTTAGGATTTTGACTATTCTAATAGGTGTGTAGTGGAATTTCTTTGTTGTTTTAACTTGCAGTTTCTTTTTTTTTTGTCTTTTCTAGGGCCACACTCGTGGCATATGGAGGTTCCCAGGCTAGGGGTCTAATTGTAGCTATAGCTGCCAGCCCATGCCACAGCCACAGCAACGCGGGATCCGAGCCATGTTGCAATCTATACCACAACTCACAGCAATGCCGGATCCTTAACCCACTGAGCAATGCCAGGGATCAAACCCGCAGCCTCATGGTTCCTAGTCAGATTCATCAACCGCTGGGCCATGACAGGAACTCCTTAACTTGCAGTTTCTTTTTTTTTTTTTTTGCCTTTTGTCATTTTAGGGCCACATCTGTGGCATGTGGAGATTCCCAGGCTAGGGGTCTCATTGGAGCTGTAGCCACTGGCCTATGCCACAGCCACAGCAGCACAGGATCCGAGCCACGTCTGCGACCTACACCACAGCTCACGGCAACGCCAGATCGTTGACCCACTGAGCCAGGCAGGGATCGAACCCGCAACCTCCTGGTTCCTAGTCGGATTCGTTAACCACTGTGCCACAACGGGAACTCCTTAACTTGCAGTTTCTTAATGACATATGTTGTTAAATACCTTTTCATATGCTCATTTTCCATCTGGTTATATTCTTTTGTGAGGTATCTGTTTTGTTTTTTTACTCAGTTATTACTTGGGTTGTTTGTTTTATTGTTAAATTTTAAAATTCCTTTGTATTTTGAATTATGGTTCTTTATCAGATACATCTTTGTGAATATTTTCTTCCAGTTTGTGGCTTGTCTTCTCATTCTCTTGAAGCTAAAAAGTTTTGATTCTTATTTTCTTTTTTTTGCCTTAATAGTAGCTTTGTATAGATGAATCTTGCTTACATCTTTGCAATTAGTAGACAAGTTTGGTGGTTTGGAGTGGTTTATAAGATTCCTAATTCAAGAACACTATCTTTTGTAGTATAGCTAAAAATAGTTTTTTTTTTAACTGCTGGACTTGAACATTTTGATAGTTAAGTGAAAAATTGTGTATCCTAATTTTTTTTCTGTCTTATATGATATGAAATTTTACCTCTTGTTGTTTTTGGGTTTCTTGTTTGTTTGTTTGTTTTTTGGCCATACCCATAGCACACAAAAGTTCCTGGGCCAGACTGAATCCGAGCCACAGCTGCAGCCAGTGCCACAGCTGTGGAAACACTGGATCCTTAACCCTCTGCGTTGGGCTGGGGATTGAACCTGTGCCACCACAATGACAACACTGGGTCCTTAACCTGCTGCACCACAACAGGAACTCCACCTCTTGCTTCTTTTTGCCTTTACCACACAGTCACCATCTCTCATTTCCTTTTCCTTCCCAAAAGCTTTCTTTCCAACACTGCTCCTTTGCATTCTTCTCTAGTTAGTACCTGATATACCAAGACTTTTGTCGGTATCTTTGCACTTAGGGTGTACTTTTCTTTTCTGGGAATGATTTTATCTCTGCCCCCCCCCCTTTCTTGACTCTGTTATGTATTAATCAGAGTTCTCCAGAGAAACAGAACCAGTAGGATACATGTATCTTTGTATGATGGTTATATGTGTCAACTTGACTAGGCTGGGATACCCAGATAGCTGATAAAATATTATTTTTGGTTGTGTCTATGAGTGCATTTCTAGAAGATATTAACATTTGAATCCAGGAATTGAGTAAAGCAGATTGGCTTCTCCAGTGTGAATGGGCATTCATCCAATCTGTTGAATGCCTGAATAGAACAAAAAGGTGGTGGAAGGGTGAGTTCTCTCTGTGCTTCAGCTGGGACATCCATCTTCTCTTGCATGTCCTGTGACATCAGTGCTCTGTCCTTGGGCTTTCAGACTCAGATTAGGAGTTAAATCATCAGTACCTCCATTCACTGGCCTTGGACTTGGATTAAATTATACAAACAACCTCTCTAATCCTTCAGCTTGTAGGTGGTATATTATGGACTTCTTGGCCTTTGTATTCTATAACTGCATGAGCCATTTCCTATAATAAAAAAAATCTACATATAATATGTATATCTTATTGATTCTGTTCCTCTGGAGAATTCTAGTATATAGATAAAGACATATTATTTAAGTTATTGGCTCATGCAGTTCTGGAGGTTGAGATGTCTTATAATCTGTCCTCTGCAAACTGGAGATCCAGGAAGGTAGGTGATGTAGTTTGAAGGCATAAAACCAGAAAGCCGATGTTGTGGATTCCAGTCCAAGACTGAAGTCCTGAGAGCCAAGATCACTGTCCCAGCTCAACGGAATGAGGGAGAGTGCACATCCTCTCTTCCTGCACATTTTTGTTCTCTTCAGGCCCTCAGTGGTTTGATGATGCCCGCCCACTTTGGGAAGGGCATTCTGGACAAACCAGGATGGTCAGGATGGTTGGTCAATCTGCATTTGACTCAGTTCTCTTTTTTTCTTTGGCTTTTTAGGACCGCCTCCACAGCATATGGAAATTTCCAGGCTAGGGGTCGAATTGGAGCCATAACCGCTGGCCTACGCCACAGCCACAACCATGCCCGATATGGGCCACGTCTGCAACCTACACCACAGCTCACGGCAACATGGGAGCCCCAACCCACTGAGCAAGACCAGGGATCAAACCTGTGTCCTCGTGGATTCTAGTCAGATTCGTTTCCGCTGAGCCACAATGGGAACTCCAGCTTCATTTGTCTTAATTTAGAGGTCATTATTCTATAGACTTAATGCAGTGTCATACATATGTCGAGTAATTAAACTATTTTTTACGTATGATAAAATTAAAAAAAAGAAATATGTTGTACAGAAACCCTATTTCCTGTACATTTGGTGTAGTTTAGGTTTTGACCCTTTTGTTGAACCAGATAAGGTAGAAAAATAAACCCCACAGTAGTTGATATTACTGCATGTTGTTTAGAACATTTACCTCATGGGAAGGACTATATTAACAATCACTGACATGATTCATTAGCTCTTCTTTCTGAGCTGTGGCCTGTACACAGTTGTTTCAGAGACACTGTCCCGTATGTGCATACTCCCAGCAGATCCCATCCTGTTAACCCAGTTGCTCTGGTCTCAGGCCTCGCTCTGCAGGGAGCTGAGAAGAGCCTTCCGTGTGGCTGGGGAAGCCACATATGCTGGCAGCTGTTTATTTCATAGGTCAAAGTACAGCCTGTGTTTATGTATTATATTGTATTATATTTGCTGAGCCTCTCCCAACTCTATCTTACTTAGGAGCCCTGGGTGCTCCCTTAGAACACTGAATTGAATAATTATTTGTTTTAAAGAGAAAAGAAAAGAAATAGAGAACACTAGGAACAGCAAAATATACAAAATAAAACTGCCACAAGGTACAAACAGGTCTGCTGTGAGAAAAGTAGAAGGGGAGTCATAGTATGGGGTTCAGAACATGAGCATTGCTATCAGAAAGCTCTGAGTTTGAAATCCAGTTTTTCCTGAAATCCAGTATGATATCAGGCAAGTTATTTTATTTCTGTCGGCCTTTGTTTCCTCATCTGTGAAATGGAGGCAACTGTCTTGTTCATAAGTTTGTCAGATTAAAAAAAAAAGATGCTTGACAAATGATAGGAACTCAAGATAGAATAGCTATTATTGTCTAAAATTATTATTGTTATTAATGTAGGTTTGCTTTTGCTGTACCACAGAACTGTTTTGGTCATTGTTGTATGCCTCTTGATCAATGCCTGATACCTCTTGTACACTCAACAAATATGGATCTTTATTTTTAAATTGTATAATATTTTTTCCTTTTTCACAACTTGAATTTATTTAATTCCTTGGATTTTTAAGCTGAGTTATAATTTACATATAGTAAGGTATACAAATCTCAACTGTATAGCTGGGTGAATATTTACCTGTCAATATACCATGTAACAACTGCCTAGACCAGGGTACAGAATAATTCTGTGAAGGTTTCCTCTTGCTTCTTTTTTTTTTTTTCTTTTGGTTTTTAGGGCTGCCCCCGTGGCATATAGAAGTTCCCAGGCTAGCGATCGAGCTACAGCTGCCAGTCTATACCACAGCCACTGCAATGCAAGACCCGAGCCACGTCTGCAACCTACACCACAGCTCATGGCAGTGCTGAATCCTTAACCCACTGAGCGAGGCCAGGGATCGAAACCATGTCTTCACGGATACTAGTCTGGTTTGAGCCATGACAGGAGCTCCCTCCTGCTTCTTTTCTGTCAGTATCTGTGCTCCTACTCCCACCTCCCACACGGACACCACTATTCTGACTTTTATTACTGCTGAATGGAAAATTTAAAAAAAAAAATTGAAAGTAACCATCTCTAAATAATCCGTAAGCTAAAGAAGAAATCATAAGAAAAATTAGAAAACATTTTTAGCTGAACAGTAAAGAAGACAATATATCTATGTGATGCAGCTAAAGCAGTGTTTAGGAGGGAATTATAACTTTAAATACTTAGATGATGGATGATAGGAAAGATTTATAACCAATGATCTAATCCTCTTATGAATCATTTATCTCTGACAATACTCCTTGTCTTCGACTCTACTTTTTCTAATACTATATAGCTACACTGGCCCTCTTATGATTCGTGATTGCATGATATATCTTTTACCATCCTCTTTTTTTTTTTTTAATTTTTTTTGGATTCACCCACAGCATATGTGGAAGTTCCTGGGCCAGGGATTGAACCCGCACCACAGTTGCAGCCTGTGCCATAGCTGTGGCAACACTGGATCTCTGACCTGCTGTGCCATGTGAGAACTTCCAACCATCGTCTTTCTCTTTTCCTTTTTTTTTTGTGGTCTTTTTTTTTTAAGGACCACACCCACAACATATGGAAGTTCCCAGGGGTTGAATCAGAGCTGCAGCTTCCAACTCACACCAAAGCCACAGCAACATGGGATCCAAGCCATGTCTCCAACTAGGGCAACACCAGATCCTTAACCCAGTGAGTGGGGCCAGGGATCAAATCCATGTCCTCATGGATACTAGTCATATTTGTTACTGCTGAGCCACAACAGGTACTCCCATCCTCTTTCTTTTAACCTAGCTCTGTCTTTATGCTTAAAGTATAATCACTATCTCTTGTAATCAGTATTTTCCTCCTGACACTACTGGTCTTTTAAACTGAGTCATATAGACCATCTCCACTTAATGTGACTATTGAGACTGGTTGAGTTTAAATTTACCATCTTGCTATTTGTGCTATCAGTGACTTGTTCCTTTATTCTTCCTTCCCTACTATATTAGTCTGCTCTGTCTGTCATGACAGAATGCCATAGACTGGGTGGCTTAAACAACAGAAATTTATTTCTTCGTGGTTCTGGAGGCTAGAAGTCCAAGATCAAGGATCCAGCTAATTCTGTTTCTGGTGAAGGCTTTTTTCCTAACTACAGATGGTTGTATTCTTGCTGTGTTCTCACATGGCAGAGAGCAATCTGGTGTCTCTTCCTCTTCTTATAAAGGCATCATCCCTGTTGAATAAGGACCCCACATTTAAGACCTTATTTAATCTTTATCACCTCCTTGCAGGCACTATCCAAGGTTACAGTCACAGTGATAGAGCTTTAATATAGGAATTTGGGAGGGGGGACACAATTCAGTCTATAGCACCTGCCTACCTTTGAATTATTCAGGTATTTTCAGTATTCCATTTTATCTTGTCTATTAGATTTTAAGTGATGTTTTCTCTAGTTTTACAGTACATATCAATTTATATATATAATATTTAATAATACTGTGTTACTATTTTTGCTTTGAATACTAAATTGTGTTTTAGTGAAATTAAAACATGGTTAATGATATTTGTCCACATATTTAATGTTTATAGTACCCTTCATTTCTTCTTACAGATTTGAGTTACCATGTGAGATTATTTCCCTTTAGGAACATGCATATACCTATTACCAGAACAGCTGACCATCACTTCTTATGAAAGCCTCTTCCAGCATTTGCTCATTATGGAAAGTCTTCACTCTCTCTGCAATTTATTCATTTAACTTTCTTTGTCTTCAGGTTATCTAATGTCTTTAAGAACAAATACGAGTTTTCAGTTTAACCAGGTTTTTCTTTGGTTGCTTTTTTTTTTTAGGATGGGAATGAAAGTCTTCCTAACTAAACCTTTTTTTTTTTCGGTTTGTTTCTCTCTCTTGTACCTTCATGCTTCCAACTTCATTCAGCCTGGAGACTATCCTTTAGTATTTCTTGAAGTATGTGTTTACTGGCAATAAATTCTCTCAGCTCTAGTTGTCTGGAAATGTCCTTATTTCACCTTCTTTTTACAAAATGGATTTTCAGTGAGTATAGAATTCTAAATGAATAATTTTTTCAGGTCAGTGCTTCTAAGGTATTTCATTGGTTTCCATAGTTTTCTATTGAAAAGCCAGTAATTATTTATAATGTAATTCTTCTGAAGGCAATGTGTCTTTTTCACTGGTTGCCTTTTTTTTAACTCAATGAATTTTATTACATTTGTAGTTGTACAACGATCATCACAACCCAATTTTATAGCATATCTGTCCCAAACCCCCAACTCATCTCCCCACCCCCAGCTTGTCTCCTTTGGAAGCTGTAAGTTTTTCAAAGTCTGTGAGTCAGTGTATATTCTGCAAATTTCACTGTGTTCTTTTTTTAGATTCCACCTGTAAGTGATAGCGTAGGACACTGGTGTCTCACTGTCTGACTAGCTTCACTCAGCATGGTAATTTCTAGGTCCATCCTTGTTGCTGCAAATGCCATTATTTCTTTACTTTTAATGGCTGAGTAATATTCCATTGTGTATATGTACCACATCTTCTTTATCTACTCCTCTGTCAATAGGCATTTAAGTTGTAAGCATTTAAGTTGTTTCCATGTCTTGGCTATTGTGTATAGTGTTGCAATGAACTTTGGAGTACATGTATCTTTTTGAGTCATGGTTTTCTCTGGATAGGTGCCCAGGAGTGGGATTGCTGTATCAAATGGTATTTCAATTTTCAATTTTTTGAGGAATCGCCATACTGTTTTCCACAGTGGTTGAACTAGTTTACATTCCTACCAGCAGTGTAATAGGGTTTCATTTTCTCTACACGCTCTCTAGGATTTATTGTTTGTGGACTTTTTGATGATGGCCCTTCTGGGTGGTGTAAGTTAATACCTCATAGCAGGTTTGATGTGCATTTCTCTAATAATTAGTGATGCTGAGCATCTTTTCATGTGTTTTTTTTGGGGGGGCAACTGTATATCATCTTTGGAGAATTGTCTGTTTAGATCTTCTGCCCATTTCTTAATGAGGTTGTTTGTTTTTTTTTTGGCAGGAGTTGTTTACAAATTTTGGAGATAAATCCCTTGTCAGTCACTTCATTTGCAAATATTTGCTCCCATTCTGTGGGTTGTCTTTTCATTTTGTTTACAGTTTCCTTTGCTGTGCAAAAACTTGTGAGTTTAATTAGATCCCATTTGTTTATTTTTGTTTTTATTGTCATTACTCTAGGAGGTGGATCTGAGAAGACATTGCTGTGGTTTATTTTGGAGAACGTTCAGCCCATGTTTTCCTTTAAGAGTTTTATAGTATCCAGTCTTAATTTAGGTCTTTAATCCATTCGAGTTTATTTTTGTGTATGGTGTTAGGAAGTGTTCCAATTTCATTCTTTTACATACAGCTGTCCATTTTTTCCCAGCATCACTTATTGAAGGGACTGTCTTTTATCCATTGTGTATTCTTGCCTCCTTTGTCATAGACTAGTTGACTGTAGGTGTGTGGGTTTAATTCTGGGCTCTCTTTCCTGTTCCGCAGTTCTATATTTCTGTTTTTGTGCCAGTACAATACAGTTTTGATTAGTGTAGCTTTGTAATATAGTCTAAAGTCAGAGAGACTTATTCTTCTAGCTCCATTTTTCTTTTTCAGGATGGCTTTGGCTATTCTAGGTCTTTTGTGCTTCCATGCAAACTTTAAAATATTTTATTCAACTGAAAAATGCCATTGGTAATTTGATAGGGATTGCACTGAATCTGCAAATTGCCTTGAATAGTATATTCATTTTGATAATACTGATTCTTCTAATCCAAGAGCATGATATGTGTTTCCGTCATCTTTGATTTCTTTCATCAGCATCTTATAGTTTTCAGAGTACAGGTCTTTTGTCTCTTGAGTTAGGTTTAGTCTTAAGTATTTTATTCTTTTTGATGTGACAGTAAATGGGATAGTTTCCCTAATTTCTCTTTCTGATCTTTTGTCGTTAGTATATAGAAATGCAATTGAGTTCTGTGTATTAATTTTGTATTTTTCAACTTGCCAAATTCATTGATGAGCTCTAACAGTTTTCTGGCAGCGTCTTTAGCATTTTCTAGGTATAGTATCTTCACTGGAGAAGATAAAATTTTTCTCCTTATCTTTAATTTTCAGATATTTGGCTCTAGATGAGTATTATGTATGTGTGTGTATGTATGTATGTATATATGTATGTATGTATTTTGCTTTTCAGGGCTACACCCACAACATATGGAAATTCCCAGGCTAGGAGCTACAGCTTCCAGCCTGTGCCACAGCCATAACAACATGAAATCCAAGCCAAGTCTGCAACCTACACCACTGTCAGGACACCATTGGATCCTTAACCACCCACTGAGGGAGGCCAGGGATCAAATCTGCATCCTCATGGATCTTAGTTGATCTCTTTAACCACTGAGCCATGAAGGGAACTCCGAGTTTCTCTTTATATTCATCCTGCTTTGTATTGGAAGAACTATTTGAATCTGAGTTGATATCTTTGATCAGATATGGAAAATTCTTCACTGTTTTTAAAGTCTTTTTTTCCGTAAAATATTCTCTCATCTTCTTCTGGGATTTTTGTTCATATCCTATAATTTATTTACATTCATTTTTAATAGCTTTACAAAGTATAGTTGATAACTTTTGCTATACAACAAAGTGATTTAGTTATCCGTATACACACATCCAATCTTTTTCAGCTTCTTTTCTCATATAGATTATCACAGAATATTGGGTAGATTTCCTTGTGCTATACAGCAGTTCCCTGTTGGCCAGTCATTCCCTATACCACAGTTTTCTTTCCATTTTTCCCTTATTTCATTTTTAATATTTTTAATTAATCTGTTTTCAGTTCCCTGATTCCATCTTCTGCTGTGTTCAGTCTGTTGTTAAATAAATTCAGTGAGTTTTTAATTTCAGATATTAGTGTTTTGTAATTCTAGAAGGTTCATTTGTCTCTTTATTATGGATTCTGATTCTCTGTTGAAATAATGTATCTTTTAATCCCTTTTGTCTACCCTTTTCTCTGTTTTCTTTAGTATATAGATCATAGTTATTTTGAAGTTTTTGTCTGCCAAAAATAGAAACATCTTTGAGACTGTGTCTGTTAACTATTCTGGCTGTTAGTGATTATTTTTCTACTTCATGGCATTTCTTTTTTTTTTTTTTTTTGCTTTTTTATGGCTGTACCTGCAGCATATGGAGGTTCCCAGGCTAGGGGTTGAATCAGAGCTGCAGCTGCCAGCCTGTACCACAGCCACTGCAACGTGGAATCCAAGCTGCATCTGTGACCAACACAGATGTGGCTCATGGCAACACTGGATCCTTAATCTACTAAGCTAGGCCAGGGATCAAACCCACATCCTCTTGGATGCTAGTTGAGTTCTTAATCTGCTGAGCCACAATGGAAATTCCTTCACGGCATTTCTATTAATTTTTAATTTTATGCTAACTATCGTAGGTGATATGTTGTAGAGGCTTATATACTTACAAACCATATGGAGTTTTAATCTGACAGGCAGTTAACATACTGATGGATCACCTTGATCTTTTTTAAGCTTGGTTTTAGTTTTTCTCAGAGCAAGTTTATTTCTGTTTTGTCCTTACACTTAGAGTGTACCCCTAACCCTATGAAAACTTCCTTGGTGTTTCATTTATCCCAGCATATGGCCTTTACAGAATACTCAGGGTGTTCATCAAAGTCTGTCTATTCTGGCTGGGTCCAAACACCAGTTGTCTATCCCATTACTGATTGGCCCAGTAATGCTTATTTCAGATCAGCTGCTTATGTTTTCTTGATGAGTTTGCTTAGACCTCCTACCTTGTTTGCATTTTTTAAGGTAAAGTTCACCTTTTACC
Organism: Catagonus wagneri; assembly: GCA_004024745.2. Lineage (NCBI taxonomy): Eukaryota > Metazoa > Chordata > Mammalia > Artiodactyla > Tayassuidae > Catagonus > Catagonus wagneri. The sequence continues at coordinate 39,105,223 of PVHT021183693.1, read as the reverse complement.
CAACATTAGAGAATTAGTGAAAGTTTAGGCCAATTACTTTTCATGACCTCAATCTCTATTAATTTTCATGACAAGCACAGAAATAATCATCATAATAATAGTACTTACACAGTGTTACCAAGTGCCAGGCATTATTCTGAGCGTTTTATACATCTGTACCATGCATATTTATTTAATCCTCACATCAGTCCTACAGCTAGTTACTGTTACTGTTCCTACTTTACAAATGAGGGGTCTGAGAAACCATGCAGGTTAAGTAACTTCCCCTGCCCTCAGACATATAATATATGAATGGTAGAATTCATGTTTCAAGTCTATGCAATCTGGATTCAGAATCTGTGCTCCTATTCACTTTGCTATTGGTGGAATTGTTCTCATTTTACAAATAAGGAAATTAGGTGATCTCCCCAAGACTCAGTGCTAATAAGTGGCCATGTAAGGATTTGAACCAGGTTCCAAAGCTCTTGCTTTTTCCTCCCGTTGTTTCTCCCAAAGAAAGAGAAGAAAAATGTTTTCCCTTTTAGGATTTTCGTTTTAAAAGATTTTGTGGGGACTTAAGAGGGATCCAAACAGCTTTTTTTTTGTTGTTCTTAATGAAGGTGATACCTCCTTGTGCCTATTGTTTTCTGGTCATTCATAACCAGGCATTAGAAGGGAATTGTTTTTCCCATTGACGTGTGTCATTACTGAACACCTCTGGGACCGACTCCTATGGAAGGATGTTGATGGCTCCGTGCGTGTCAGTCCTGGGAGTGGAAAGATGGCAGAGCTCAAACTCAAGGTTCTCTGCTTACCCTGGGGCATGTGGTGCTCGAGCAACATGAGTACTCATGCTTGTTGGGTGTTTCATACATTTGCATCCAGAAACAGAGCCCATGAGAGAGTTTGAGGCACCAGGTATTTCTGCTTTGAGGAGAGGAAGCTGGTTCCCTCGTTGGGAGAGTCAGACCCACTTATCCCCTCGTGCTGTGCAGGGTGTCTGCATAGCGAGCCTGTAGTAACACAGAGGTGGTAGAATCATTAAGCTGAGGGAGCCATACCATACCCCTGTGTTTCACTGTCTCTGATACCAACCATCCTTTTTTGCAGTGTGGAGGCTGCCAGCATCGGCTTCATCGTTGTTATCGACAGACGAAGGGACAAGTGGAGCTCCGTAAAAGCATCCTTGACACGAATAGCTGTAAATATTTATTTTTGTGCTATTATTGTAAAGGTAATTTAAACGGTCTGTTTAACTATTTCACATCACAGAGTCACGGGGGAAATGGCAGTTATTTTATGCTAAATTTTGAGAATGTCTTTGTAGCAGAGGCTGTTGTGTCACATCCATGTCCCCTCTGCCACCTGAAGGTCACTTGCAGCTGATTCTTGAGAGTGTCAAAGACTTCCTGAGTCTCTCTACCTTATTGACCAGTCTGGTCACTGGAGAGGAGCAGGCAGGGAGTTCTGGGAAGTTAATGCTCCAGGAGTGACCTGCAATTACTGAGTTGTGGGGGTTGGTGGATGCATACCCCAGCTTCTGTGCCACTCAATGGGATGGTTTTGAGGTATATTCCACACACTATCTCAGAGGGTCCCAGCCTTTCTTGCCTACAGCAGTCCCACTTAATAAGCGATCATTGTCTCACCAGCACCCCCACACTCCCTGTGTTTCCTGGGATCATCTCCTCAAATAAATTCTTTAGACCCAGATACACATCTTAGGGCTTGCTTTGGAGGTCACCCAATTTAAGGCAGTCTTCATTCCAGTATTCAAATTATTTTTTTACATGTTAGAAAGACACTGGCCAAAGTAGACAAAATGATATGATATGTGCTTGTTTTTGTCATTAATTTGCACAACCTTGGATGGGTTTCTTTTTCATATTATTAGTCTGAGTTTGATCCCTGTTTGTTGCCTTCCAGCAAGTACATGCCTCCTATCTCTGTAGGGACCTCAAACCAGGGAAATCAGCCATGTGGGCAGGTCAGGACACTCGGGGCCTGCCACACTTGCATTTCCACCAGAGCATGGCTTGCTGGGGCTGGTGGGACTGGCTGAATAGGATGGAACGTGGTAGAGTGGTAATACAGAGGCTGGTAGAGGCTTGGCTGGGAAAGGGATGTTTGGAGCCTCGGTATGCCTACTCAACAGAAGCAGTCACACATACAAACATGAACACATACAGAGCCTCTCTCAGATCCCTTTGGGGCCTCGTCCAGATACACAAAGAGTGTCTCAGCTCTTGTGTCCCCTCATGAAATAACACAATGCCAGCGTCTTCTGTTTAGGAACTTGCATTTCAAAGGTGAGGAAAAGGAACATTCCCTTCTCTCTGAGCATGGATTGTTTTGTTCTTTTGGTTTTGTTTTGCTTATAGTATTTATTTGGGGGATTACTGTGATGATGGTTGATGCCCTGAGGATTTAGGCAGTTGACAGTGCCCATGACTATTCCAGAGGTCTGGCCTTTGGAGAGCTCTGGTTTCCCGGGGGTCATAGACAATACTTGAATGATCTAATACTTGAGTCTAATTTGTCCAAGAATTACACAGATCATGTTTACGTGTAAAAGATGCAATAGTGCAGAAATCTAAAAACCTGACTACTAATCAGAATGTCTTCATGTGCTTGCCTAGACCTGATGAATCAGAATATTCCATGGGAAAGGCTAGATTTTTTTATCAACGAGCACCTTAGGAGGTTGTTCTTGGAAACCACTGGAAGAATGGAAAGCCATGAGCAATGGGAGACTTGGATTCCCAATTTTGCTGCTAGGTTGTTCCACGAATCTGTTATCTCATTTCTCAGATCTTTACCTCAAGATGAAGGCAATGCTTCTTGAAAGCAAGTTAGCAACAATGTGCATTAAGAACGCTTCAAATACTAAATTTCTGACTCAGTAATTCTTCTAGGAAGCGATGTTTCAAAATGTGGATAAAGATTTCATTGTTATTTATAACAGTAAAAATGTGAAAGAGCCTCAATCACTAGCAATAAAGGATTAGTTAAATAAATTTTACACCCATGAAAATATTTCCAAAGAATTTTTAATAAGAGGAATAAAAATTCATGGTATAATATTAAGTTAAAAGGCAGGTTGCAAGACATTTCTACAGTATAAATTTAAGTATAATAAAGATATTTAAGCAGAGAAAGTAGCCTATAATTAGATTATTAAAGAATGGCTATGAAATCATGAATGGTTTTCTCATTCTAATATATACTGTTATTTTATTAATTTTTCTGTAAAGAGTATAAATTATTTTTTCAATCAGAAAAAATTTTTGTTTGGCTTGGTAAAGAGGGATTTGGATTATGTGACCAGTAAGATCTCTATCAGCTCTGAAACCTTGTGAAATATATTCTAATTCTTTGGTATCCATGGTGTCCACTTTAACTGTCATCTGTAATCTTGGAAAAGAGAAAACAATGGATGTGGCACTTGCCCTGATACTTTTTATGATCCTTCCAGGTAGCATTTCCAGGAAACCTGCAGCTCATATTCATTCTTCGTCCATCTCGGTTTATTCAGAGGACAATCACTGACATTGGCATTAAATACTATCGAGATGAATTTAAAATGAAAGTGCCGGTGAGCGTGACCTTTCATCTTATCTGCATTTGTTTAGGGCATGGGGGGAAGATGGCACGTGAGCTGGGTTTTTAAGGAAGGTAATTCTCCTTAGTCAGGGAGAGGAGGGCCTTCTGGGCAGAGGGAGTGGATTATGGATTATTATCAGGACGGGGAAGCAAAAAACACACTTTATTGGAGGTCCGTGAGAAAGCTCCATCCTTGGGGAAGTACACACAGGGTAATCTTTTGGAAGAAAAGATAAGAAACGTGGAATGGATCTTAAGTGTGAAGATAAAGGGTCTGGATTTTATTCAGTAGGTGATGGGGATCCAGTGAAGGTTTTTGAGTTGGGGAGTTTTTACTTGGGTAAAGGAGTACTGGAGGAGTTTCCTGGTGGCTCCATGAGTTAAGGATCTGGAATTGTCACTGCCGCGGTTCAGGTTCAGTCCCTGGCCCAGGAACTTTCTGCATGCTGCCAGTGAAGAAGAAGAAAAAAAAAAAAAAGGAGTGCTGGAGTTATATAAGTCTAATGGTATTGTATAAAAGGTGGTGTCCTTGGAATTCCCATTGTGGCTCAGTGTTGCGTTAGGGACCAACATTAGTTGGTTAAGGACCCAACATTGTCTCTGTGAGGATGTGGTTTGGTCTCTGGTCTCACTCAGTGGGTTAAGGATATGAGGTTGTTGCAAGCTGCAGCATAGGTCTCAGATGCACCTTAGATCCAGTGTTTTTGTGGCTGTGGCATAGGCCTGCAGCTGCAGCTCCAGTTTGACACCTGACCTGGAAATTTCCATATGTCACAGGTGTGACTGTAAAAAGGAAAAAAAAAGGTTGGTGTCCAAGGCTGTAGAAAGAGATTGAAAAAGGAAAAGAAATTGTAATAGTATGGGTAAAGCAAAATAAGAATCTAAAATATGGGAGTGACAAATATAGGTGAATGTAAGTAAAAATTAAAACCAACATTGTAATACTCATAAAAAGTACAAATTAAAATGATAGGATTAAAAAATTTACCTGTAACTTTGGCAGAGATGTGGGGCAAACAGGCACTTTGAAACTTTGTTAATGGGAATGAAATAATTTTAATATTGGTTTCCAATATGAAAGACATTGACAATATTTTATCAAAAATTAAAATATATGTATTCTTTGACCTACCTATGAAAAGTTATTCTACAAATAACTCATACGTGAATTCAAAGTTGAATATATAATTATATTCATTACCAAATTGTAATAGTAAATGATTAGAAAAAACTTAAAGCCCAGCAGTTGGGGGTTGGTTAAAAAAATTGTGGTAAACCAACTCAAATAATTTGCAGCCATCAGAAGTGGTGAGGTATGGTTCAACCACAGTGAAATCAGTTGGTAAATCAGACTAAGATCTAGATGCCAGGTGTGCTCCTACTACTCAAGTGTCTTTATTTTCAGGCCCTTTCAGGAGAGTCTGTGCATATATGAACATATATGCACATATACATGCACTTATTTGTAATTGTGTATACATATATTCATATGTAAATTATATAAATGTGTATATTTATTATAGAAATTATAGAATTCACACTGATACCTTAAATTTTAGACCATCTATGATACTTTTCTTTCTTTTTTTTTTTATGGGCACACCTGTGGCATATGGAAGTTCCAGGGGTTGAATCACCAGGGGTTGAGTCAGGGCTGCTGCTGCAGCAACATAAAATCCGAACTCCATCTGCAACCTTTGCTGCAGCTTGTGGCAATGACGGATCCTTAACCCGTTGAGTGAGGCCAGGGATCAAGCCTGCATCGACACAGAGACAATGTGAGGTCCTTAACCCACTGAGCCACAATGGGAACTCCCGTCTATGATATATTTTTAAGTTGGGGGTAAAAGCAAGAGGAAATAGTATATACGTATGTTCTCATTTGAATAAAATAGGAGGGGCATATATATATGATTGTATATGCATAGATCACCTTAGGAAGGATATAAGATATATAAGAAACTTGTTGAAGTGGTTGCTTCCTGAATGTAGAACTGGAGGCCTGCGGGAGGGGTGAGAGGAAGCCTATTTTTCTGTTTAGATAAACTCTTTTTCTGTTTGAATTTGTTGCCACCTACACATATTGTCTGTTCAAAAGAAACAAAACCCCCCACTTTAATTGAAATTGCTCTGAGAAAATTTTTAGCTTATCTCAGTGAAAACTAACTATCTCAGACAAGGGATTTTTTTTCTCATTTTCCTTTCTTTTCCACTCTTTTTTTCCCTCTTTTGGTTCCATTTTTTATATTAATTATCAAATTTCTTAAAATGTTTTTCCCTATACTTGAGTATTAACCATACTCAAAAGGATTTTCCCATTCTGTTGTAGATACTTATTTTTAAATATTTGAGTGCTTAAGGGAAGTGTGAGCCATGAATTTTCTGTTCTGTTTGCCTGAATTAAGTGATAATTAATATTGGAGAAAATAATGATTTACATGAAGTTAATAACTTGCCGTAATCCTCATAAGCTTTCTTCCCCTTCAAAGACTAGTCAGTTGCTTCTTGTAACTCAGAGGTTTGGGGTTTGAACTGAGCATTTGACCAAATGTCATACATCTTTCCCTGGTTATGTATAAAACACACCTCTGGAAATAATAATATGTATATAGGCACATATGCGGATTATACCGTGCTTTTCATATGGTGCATCTACACTAAGGAGAGAATGAGTGTCTGTTTTACCTTGGTACTATGTCCTTAACTATTTTCTTTGTGGTGGTGCATCTTGATTCTTTACCCATATACTTTTTTTTTTTTTAAATAGCCTCACCCACGGCATAGGGAAGTTCCCAGCCTAGGGGTCGAATTGGAGCTATAGCTGCCAGCCACAACAACACCAGATCTGATCTGCATCTGCAACCTACACTGCAGCTCACAGCAATGCCGGATCTTTTAATTCACTGGGCAAGGCCAGGAATCAAATCCGCATCCTCAGGGTCACTGGTCGCGTCTTAACCCACTGAGCCACAATGAACTGGAACTCCCCATCCATATATTTTTCATTTTAAACTAAAATGAACTTCTTAAAAGCTCTCAGTCACCCAAAATATGGCAGATATAGTAGGATATGTTTTGATGCAAAAGTTTACCCTGCAGGCTAGCATTTCGCCTAACAAAGAACCCTGAACTTCCCTCATGCTGTGATGTACCACAGTATTCAGAGTCCTAGGTCACCAAGCTTGATGTAATCAAACTGCAGTATATATATATATATATATTTGGCCTGTTTGTTTCTTTCTTTTACTGAGATATAACTGACATTGGAGTTCCCGTCGTGGCACAGTGGAGACAAATCCGACTAGGAACCATGAGGTTGTGGGTTCAGTCCCTGGCCTCGCTCAGTGGGTTAAGGATTCGGCATTGCTGTGAGCTGTGGTGTAGGTTGCAGATGTGGCTTGGATCCCACGTTACTGTGGCTGTGGTGGTGGCCAGCAGCTGTGGCTCCGACTGGATCCCTAGCCTGGGAAACTCCAATGTGCCGCCAGTGCGGCCCTAAAAGGCAAAAAAAAAAAAAAAAAAGATATAACTGATGTACATCGCTGTATAAGTTTAATGTGTACAGAATAATAATTTGATTTACATAAATCATAAAGTGATTATCACAAGTTTAGTGAACATCTATCATCTCATACAGATAACAAAATTAAAGAAATAGAAAGATTTTTTTTTCTCATGATGAGAACTCTTAGGATTTGCTCTTTTTTATTTTATTTTTTAAATTATTTTCTATTTTTTGGCCGGTACCAGTTGTCTGGTACCATGCCCTGGGATGATTTAGGGCAGGGGAAATGTTGACTTGCTGTGTGAGAGTCAGTTAAAGTAGGTGGAAGATATTGGCTTGGACTTGGGTGTTTTTCAAATAATAGATGTGTTTCTTCCAGTCCTTTTTTTTAATCTTTAAAAATTAGCTAACCTCTCCCCAGTCAGTGAGGTCATACATGCCAGATTATCAAAAATACAGAAAGTAATATAATACAGTTAATATAATTGGACCTGAGATGAAAGGATGCAAAATAGACAAATATGTAATCTAAGACAGAAGAGCTATTTTAAGGCAAAGTTTACATGCTCAGTGTATCCTGTGTTTTGTGAGTGAAATTATTTTGCTTTCCTTCTTTTTTTATATAGAACTTAAAAATTTTTTTCTCTTGACCCTACAAAGATTAAAAGAAGAAAAAGTTTTATGATGAAACTGCCTCTCCTTTTTTTTTTTTTCATTTACATGCAGTGAAATATACTCTTTTTGGTGTACAATTGGATGCATTTTGACAAGTGCATGGTTTATTTAACTACCACCACAGTAAAGATACAGTATGGTTCCATCACTCCCCAAAGCTCCTGGTGCTGTCCCTTTGCAGTCAGCTCTTCTCCCCGCCCTAACGTCAGGCAGCCACTGATCTGGTCTCCATCCCTGTAGTTTTGCCTTTTCCAGAGAGTGCCTTTTGAGTCTGACTTCTGTCACTTAGCACTGAACATTTGGACTTCATCCATGTTGTCATTAGTTCTTTCCTTTTATTGTTGAATATTTTCCCACATTATAGATTACCACAATTTATTTATTCATTCACCAGGGAAGGACATTTGAGTCTTTTGTAGTTTTTAGCAGTCAAGAATAAAGAATAAAGTTGTTGTAGACGTTCACACACAAGTTTTTTTTACTGGGCCATATGGTAATTATAATGTGTAACTTTATAGGATGCAGCCAAACTGTTGTGCAGAGTGGCTCTACTGTCTTGTATTCCCACCAGCAATGTAGGAGAATTCCACTTGCTCTATATTTTACCACTCTTGGTATGGACTTTTTTTTTAAAGCCATTCTAGTGGGTGTATCATGGTACATCACTGTGTTACATATACATATTTCTCACTGTGGTTTTAATTTGGAGAATTTGCAGTTCCCTAATCAACTACTGGTAAGGAACTGCTTTTCATGTACTTATTTTTCATCTGCACATCTTCTTTGGTGAAGCATATATTCAAATATTTGCCCGTTTTTAATAGTTTCTTGGAGTTCCCGTTGTGGCTCAATGGTTAACGAATTGGACTAGGAACCATGAGGTTGTGGGTTTGATCCCTGGCCTCTCTCAGTGGGTTAAGGATCCAGCGCTGCCGTGAGATGTGGTGTAGGTTGCAGACGCAGCTCGGATCCCGTGTGGCTGTGGTGTAGGCAGGCGGCTACAGCTCTGATTAGACCCCTAGCCTGGGAACCTCCATATGTCACAAGTGCGGACCTAGAAAAGGCAAAAAGACAAAAAACAAAAAGTTTCTTGTTGAGTTTGAGTTCATATATATTCTTTGTATGTTCTAGATATAAACCCATTATCAGATATGTGATTAGCAAATTTTTTTTTCAGTTTCTGAGTTATCTTTTCATTCTTCTAATGGTGTCTTTTGCAGAGTACATGTTTTCTATTTGAATGAAGTCCAGTTTACCAATTTTTCTTTGATAGGTTGTGCTTTTTGTGTGTATCTTAAAGCTATGCCTAACACAAAAATCTCCCCCTAAGATTTTTCTCCTGTGTTTTCTTCTTCAAGTTTTATGTTTTATATTTAGATCTGTGATTCATTTTGAGTTAATTTTTGAATAAGATATAAGGGTGAGGGTCCTTTTTTCCATATGGATGTCCACTTGTTCCAGCACCATTCATTGAACATGGAATTAATTCTCCTTTGAATTAATTGTGTACCTTCATCATAAGTCATATTTAGTGTTTGCTAGGGTTCATGGATGGTGGGAGAGGGAACAGGTGTAAAGGGTGGCATGGAGTTCTCTGGTGGCACAGAGGATTAAAGATCTGGTGTTGTCACTGCTTTGGCCCAGGTTGCAGCTGTGGCATGCAGCTTGATCCCTAGGGACTTCCACATGCCGCTAGTGTGACCAAAACAGACAAACAAATAAAGAGTAGCACAAGGGAGGTCTTCCCGTGATGGAGTAGTTCTACATCTCAGTTGTACTGGTGGACACACACATCTACACTTGTGAGAAAATGACAGAACCACACACACACACATTACATCAGTATCAACTTCCTGGTTTTGATATTGTACTATACTTATGTAAGATGTAACCATTGGAGGGAACTGAGTGAAAGGTACATGAAATCTCCCTGTATGATCTTTGCTACTTCCTGAGAATCTATATTTACTTCAAAATAAAAAGTGAATAAATAAATGCATAAATCAGCCATAGGTGTGTGAGTCTATTTCGGGTCTCTATTCTCTTCTGTTGATCTGTTGGTCTATCATTTGCTGTTATCACACTCTTGACAACTGTAGTTTATCTTTCTTTCTTTAGGGCCAACCTATGGCATGTGGAAATTCCTAGGCTAGGGGTCAAATCGGAACTGCAGCTGCTGGCCTACACCACAGCATGGCCACACCAGAGCCAAGCCACATCTGCAACCTACTTACTGAAGCTTATGGCAATACCAGATCCTTAGCCCACTGAGTGAGACTAGGAATCAAACCCAAATCCTCATGGACATTATGCCAGGTTCTTAATCTGCTGAGCCACAGTGGGCGCTTCCTAGTTTATAACAAGTTTTGAAATCAAGTAGGATGATTTGTCCAACTTCATTCTTTTTCAAAATTGTTTTACCTATTCTGTGTATTTTGCAGTTGCATGTGAATTTTAGAATCGGCTTGTCACTTTCTACAAAATGTCTGCGGGGATTTGGGTTGGCATCGCTTTCAATCTACAGATCAGTACTTAACAGTATTAAATCTTTTAATGTCTTCTTTTTATTTCTAATATTCACTTTAAGCTTTTAATTTAAAATTCCTCTTGGTCCCCTGAAGCCAAAGATGAGAAAGCAGAGTCCTGGCAAGTGTGAGGATGCATGCCCCCCTCCCTTGTTCAGTAAAATGGGACAGAAAATGTGCAGCCTGGCAGGAGAGGGTTCTAAAACTCCAGCCTGTGGGCAAAGTCACTTCTGCCTAATACCTTTTTGAACATTGGTATTTTTTAAAAAAATTCCAAGTGTTACCACAGCAAGTAATGTTCTGAGAAGTAAAATACGCTTTTAACTTGATCATTTCTTGTTATGTGTCCTATAATTTCTAATTTTAGAAAAATTAAAAATCTTTTTGAAGCTCCCAAAATTGTTTTAAAATTTCTGGGAGGAAAACACAGAGATGGGTTCAGGTTTTTGTTTGTGTTTTCCTTTCTCTCATGTTATAAAAATAATTTTTAAAGTTCCCAAACTCTGTTCCGGAAGTGAAGAAGGAGAAAGGCATGGGGCATGGGACCTGACACAGTGTAGAATCAAATCCCACTAAGCCTAAGTTCCTTGAAGGCAGGGCCTGTTGCTCTTAATTTTATCCCTCAGAGCCTGGCATTTATTAGAAATTCAACACAGATTTGTTGAATGAGTAAATCAATTTTGTTTTCACCCATAGACTTTGGGCCCTAACTTATATTCTTTTCATCCCCAAATGGATTTTTCCCTTGACTGCTACTGTATTATAATAGAAGAAAGCCTGTATTCTCATGTTCTCTGGCTAAGAACCTGTTCTAACAATGTACATGCTGGATATGACATGGTTAAATCAGTGCTGCTGCAGGAGTAAATGAGGAGAGCCTTTGAAGGAAGAGGTTTGTTATACTCACAAGTCAAAATAATCAATGACTGAAGAAATACAGTGTCCTTAGTTAAAGTCTATAAGGGAGGTGGTTTCAGAGGTAGGAGTGAATAGGGGTGTGATATGCACCCTGGGACTGAGAGTCAGGACCAGACCCTGAGCAGGACCACCAGAGAGGAGTAGAAGGGAACAATTTGTAGTGTGTCACCCTTCTCTAGATGTCGAGGCATTTGTTCATCAGCAGGCGTGTTAATATATGAAAACACACTCTCATCCTCATCCATGCAATATAAGTTGGGGGCATTATCACCATTCTTCATAGAGGGGTATTGATGTAGTGAATCTTTTCAATCCACACTCCTCAGTAGGTCCCTCTGTTCAAATTTTATGATTATTTATTTTATTATTTATGTATTATTTTATGTATTTTATTCAGCTCACCTTTTTTTTTGTTTTGTTTTGTTTCAAAGTATTGTTTTTACAGCTTAGGTGGAGTTTCTTTTGTTTTTTTTGTTTTTTTAATTACTTAATGAATTTTATTACAATTATAGGTGTACAAAAATCATCACAACCAAATTTTATAGCATTTCCATCCCAAACCCTCAGTGCATCTCCCCACCCCCAAACTTGTCTCATTTGGAAACCGTAAGTTTTCCAAAGTCTGTGAGTCAGTATCTGTTCTGCAAAGAAGTTCATTGTGTCCTTTTTTTAGTTTCCACATGTAAATGGTAGCAGTTGATGTTGCTGTCTCATTGTCTGACTGGTTTCCTGATAATTTCTAGGTCTATCATGTTGCTATGAATGCTGTTATTTCATTTCTTTTAATGGCTGAGTAATATTCTGTTGTGTATATGTACCACATCTTCCCTATCTATTCCTCTGTCGATGGGCATTTCAGTTGTTTCCATGACCTGGCTATTGTATAGAGTTATTCAGCCCACCCATTATTGGGATTTTCATCACAGATGTTTAGGTCTCAGTGCAGCATTTGGTTTTGGTGGCTGAAGGTTATACCTTAGCCTGGGAATTTTTCACAAAAATTCACCTGAAATAAGACCTGACTTCTAGGTAGCTTAGAACTGAGCTCACTGATCTAAGTCATCATTTTGTCACAGACTGTTCAACACTGTGCTATTCCTCATTCAAAGGAGGGAAATGGAAAGAGACTTCGGAATGTTTCTCTGCTGGATGTAGTAACCATCTTTGGTTATAAATGCCTGATCAGGCAAAGCTGAAGTACTGTTTAAGTCACAGTAGAATCTAGATGAGCTACTTAATTATCTGTGAGAAACATACGGTTTTTTTTTTTTTTTCTGTTACAGATTGTTATGTTAAACTCCATTTCTGACCTTCATGGCTACATTGACAAAAGTCAACTGACAGAGGACTTAGGGGGAACTTTGGAATATCGCCACAGTCAGTGGATAAACCATCGAACTGTGAGTATCAATTTATGTGCCCTTTTCAGTGTCCCTCCTGGTTTTCTAGAGACAGAGAAGGGACATAAACATCAACTGCTGGGCTGTCATTGCCCATGATTACCTGACATCAGGAAGATTAGGTTTTCTAAGTGACAGGCTGGGAGAGAGACAGAGTGGTTGGATAAAAACTAGGGCTTCTCCTGCTGATTACCTTCGTCTTGCCTCATTTTCTGGTATTGGGTTTGGAGGGACTTTAGAGTCCACCTGGGGAGTTTGCAAAATACCAAAACCCTGCTGTACCTCAGAGAATTTAATTTATTTGATCTGGGTTGAGTCTTAGGAATAGTGGGTCAGAAAGCTCCCCAGATGAGTCTAATATACAGATTGAGACTGACCGAGTCAGAGGAAGCTTCATTTAAATATTGCTACCATCGCTTATTGTCTGAGCTCAGGTGAGTTACTAAACCTCTCCAAGTTTGATAATGAAACTGACACAGTGGTTCTCAATTGGGGGCAGTTTTTCCTCCAGAAGACATATGTCAACATCTTTAGACAGACATTTTTTATAGTCATAACTTGGGGAGAGGGGTGTTACTCTGGGGAGGGGCCAAGGATGCTGCTGAACATCTTATAATGCACTGGACATCCCCCCACAATAAAGAATTATCTGGACCAAAGTATTTATAATGCCAATGGTGAGAAACTTCAGACTAGCAGAAGCTACCATGAAGCTTTGGTAAGAATAAGTGATAATGTCTAGGGAAGCACCTGAAATACAGTATTTTACTTTTTCCTGCTTACTCATAGAGGTGGTGATTATACTAAACTAGAAGGATCAGAAATGTTGAGGAAAATGTGAGAATGGAACTCAGCAAATAATAAGTGTGTCTCCATCAAGCTGTCCTTCCCCTTTCCCTGCTTTCCAGCTCCATATCCTTGAGAAGATTAGATTTCTAAGCAAAATCAGACGTTTCCTTCACCCCCCTGATGATAGCTCACAGGGTCAGCATACCTCTCTGTAGCTGTTCACTCTGGACACAGGTTCAACACTTGATGAAAACCTCAGTCGCATTGGATTAAGGAGGAAAATTCACCCTGTTTTAGAGTGTAATGTCTTATGATGTTTTTTAAAACAATGAAATTTAAGAACTAAACAAAAATAGATTTCTAGCAACAAAATGCATTTATTTCCAAGCTACAGATTCTAAGTTCTTTTTATGCTGTGTAATTCCATTGAAGACACATTCCTTCTCAAAACCTAGAGAAAAGTCCATGATTGAGCAAGAACCCTTTAAACCTCTCATTCATTTTACCATAATAATAGTGACTCCAAGAGAATCTTACTTAAAATAAAGAATGATGGGAGTTTCCTGGTGGCTTAGTGGGTTGAAGATCTGGCATTATCACTGCTGTGGCTTGGGTTCGATCCCTGCCTGGCCCCGGAACTTCCACATGCCACAAGCATGGCCAAGATAAATAAAACAAAACAAAACAAAACAAAATAAAATGAAATAAGGAATGATGGAGTTCTGCACAGACATTTAATTCTAATAAGTCTAAATATGAAAGATAATGAGGGATGCTAAATATTCTACATGAGTAAGTGTGATGATGGTTGTCCTAGGTTATAGTTTCATTAAACCATATAAAACATGGAACCTGGAGTGTGTCTAGGCGTTCTTTCTTTACTTTCTAGATTTTTATTACATCACTTTAATAACCAAAAGAATTTTTTTTTGTCTTTTTGCCTTTTCTAGGGCTGCACTCGCAGCATATGGAGGTTTCCAGGCTAGGGGTCTAATCGGAGCTGTAGCTGCCCGCCTACTCCAGAACCACAGCAACGCCAGATTCGAGCCGCGTCTGCGACCTACACCACAGCTCATGGCAACGCCGGATCCTTAACCCACTGAGCAAGGCCAGGGATCAAACCCGCAACCTCATGGTTCCTAGTCGGATTTGTTAACCACTGATCCACGACGGGAACTCCAATAACCAAAATAATTTATTATAGCACCAAATTTTTAGGCCAATCAGCTCTCCTTTTTGCTGATTTCTCTACCAGTCCTTTATCTTATTGTTTTTCAAGTTGCCTCAGATCTTTTTCAAAATAACACAAATTTGTAATAAAGAAAGAAAAACACTAAATCACTTTGACCTTAAATACAGAAATTGTTCTCTAAGAACTTGGAGAGGTAAAGAAGACTGAGGTCACGAAGACTGATTGCTTAAAAATAGCATGAGCAGACATGCACATACACCTCCCCTCCCACCAGGCCTAGTTTGTCGTTACAGTTTGTATGGTGCAGGTGTAAGACATTATTGAAAACTCTAAAAAATACAATTGGTATTGAAACAGAGGCAGGTAATTCTTTACATGTCTTTTGCAAATTTTCTGTGCATATTTTATATACACACATACATAATTAGAAATATACTTATATACACATACATATTATCTCCTGTGACTATATAGATCCTCTTTTTTTGTAACAGTGTACTTTCTGGATGTCAGATCTTTGAGGCTCATAAAATGTTAGAACTGAAAAGAATTTCAAGATTTTTTTTTACCTTTTTTTTTTTTTTTTTTTTTGTCTTTTTAGGGCAACAGCCAAGGCATATGGAAGGTCCCAGGCTAGGGGTCCAATTGGAGCTGTAGCCACTGGTCTACGCCACAGCCACAGCATCATGGGATCCGAGCTGTGTCTGCGACCTACACAGCTCATGGTGACCCTGGATCCCTAACCCACTGAGCAATGCCAGGGATCGAACCTACATTCTCAATGACACTTGTCAGTTCGTTAACTGCTAAGCCACAATGGGAACTCCAAGATCATTTATTTCAGTCACTTATTTTACAGATAAGGAAACTCACCTTCAGAGTAAAGAAGTGATTTATCTAAGGTCATATGGTCAAGTAGTGGGAGAGCCGAGAATAAAGCCAAGCTCTTTATTTATTTATTTACTTATTTTTGTCTTTTTAGGGCCACACTGGCAGCATACGGAGGTTCCTAGGCTAGCGGTCAAATTGGAGCTACACCACAGTTTACACCACAGCCGCAGCAACTCCCAGTCTGAGCCACGTCTGCCACCTACACCACAGCTCATAGCAATGCCAGATCCTTAACCCACCGAGCAAGGCCAGGGATCAAACCTGCGTCCTCATAGATGCCAGTCAGATTTATTTCTGCTGAGCCACGGCAGGAACTCCCCAAGCTCTTTTTGATCACTCTGTTAGGGCCAGGTCCAGTATAATTTCCAATTAGTGATTATTGATAACCAGAAATTAGTGACTATTCACTAATTAGACACATGGAATCAAGTTAATTTGATTTTTTTCATTTTTTAAAGTTTTATTGAAGTATAGTTGATTTACGATGTTGTGTCATTTTCTTCTGTACAGCAAAGTGACCCAGTCATACATATATATACATTCCCTTTCTTTCTTTTTTTTCTGCTTTTTTTAGGGCCACACCCGAGGCATGTGGAGATTCCCAGGGTAGGGGTCGAATCAGAGCTACAGTTGCCAGCCTACACCACTGCCACAGCAATGTGGGATCCGAGCTGAGTCTGTGACCTACAGCACAGCTCACAGCAACCCTGGATCCTTAACCCACTGAGTGAGGCCAGGGGTCAAACACACAACCTCATGGTTCATAGTCGAATTCATTTCCACTGCGCTACAATGGGAACTCCCCTACATTCCCTTTCTTATATTATTTTCCATCGTGATCTATCCCAAAAGACTGGATACAGTTGCCTGTGCTGTACAGCAGGACCTCATTACTTATCCATTCTAAGCATAATATTTTGCATCTACTAAATCAAAACTTCCAGTCCATCCCTCTTCCTCCCCCTCCCCTTTGGCAACCACAAGTCTGTTCTCTATGTCTGTGAGTCTGTTTCTGTTCTGTAGATAGGTTCATTTGTGCCTTATTTTAGGGAATCAAGTTAATTTGTTAATAGGCCCCACCACAGGAAACCTCTGGCTTTCCTCTAATTCTGGGATATTTGTAGGCCTTACATACCTGCTTATCGTAGTTCTTACTATACAGTTGTAAGGGACTCATCTGTGCCCAGGATCCTTTCAAATTTACCTTTTTTTTTTTTTTGTCTTTTCTAGGGCTGCACCCTCGGCATATGGAGGTTCCCAGGCTAGGGGTCTAATTGGAGCTGTCATGGCCACAGCAACATGGGATCAAGCCGCATCTGCCACCTACACCACTGCTCACAGCAACACCAGATCCTTAACCCACTGAGCGATGCCAGGGATCGAACCTGCAACCTCATGGTTCCTAGTCAGATTCGTGAACCACTGAACCACAACAGGAACTTCTACGATTCCTTTTGATCCTTGAAAAACTCCTGCAAAAACAGAGCAACCGTGGGTTGAATCCTGCCTTCTTTCCTTCTTTACTGCCCTCATAATATGATCTTGGCCACTTCACTTGCCCTATTAGAGCTTCAGTTCCCTCGTCTATGAAATGGAGATAAAATGCCTTCTGCTCTGGATTATTGAGATGATAGAAAAATGTATAGCACAAAGTACAGTGCATGACCTACTGCATATACTTAGGAAACAGCAGCTGGTTCCCCTGTGCTAAGGAGACCATACTGGTGAATGTTAATCCCGCCACATTGTTATGATGGTCTGATCTTCCAGGCCCTTGAAAATTTTGCTTTGGCATTGAAGACCACTGCCCAGATGCTCCAGACTTTTGGGGACTGCCTGGCTACAACAGAGCTGCCCAGAAGTGTGTCATCCACTGAAGATCTTCTCATGTCCCACATAAAACAACGGGACAAGTTGCAGGTGAGTGGTCAGTGACCTTTCAGAGGCCAGCCTCTGTGCTGGCAGATGGTCAGCTTCCTGGAGGTGCCGTGAGCAGAATTAAAAGTTAAGCCTTCTCGGAGTTCCCTTCGTGGCTTAGTGGTTAATGAATCCGACTAAGAACCATGAGGTTACGGGTTCGATCCCTGGCCTTGCTCAGTGGGTTAAGGATCCGGCGTTGCCGTGAGCTGTGGTGTAGGTCGCAGACGCAGCTTGGATCCAGCATTGCTGTGGCTGTGGTGAAGGCCGGCAGCTACAGCTCCTGTTAGACCCCTAGCCTGGGAACCTCCATATGCCGCGGGTGCGGCTCTACATTAAAAGGCAAAAAGACAAAAAAAACAGTTAAGCCTTCTCTCCTCTCCAGTGACTTGGCAGCCGCTAATTATCTTCAATACAGATAGGCGGTCTATGAAGAGAAAAATCTCTTAAAGACTGGGTAGTATATATGAAAGGATTGCAGATAAGGCCTATGAGAAGCAGCCCCTCAAAAAGAAATTCATTCCAGCTCTGTGCTTGTGGGATGAGGTTTGTGAGCATCCCACTGAGGTCCACACTCTCATGATCTACTCAGGACAGAGCAAGATATAATGGGCTGAAATTGCAGGGAGGGAGAGACAGATGAGAGTTTATGCTTTTGAAACGTAAAGTGTCCTGAGGCTGTTGTGAAGTTTTAGGGCAACTAATAAGCTGACTTACTGCTTCACTCTCTTAGGGATATGTCTTTTTATTTGAGGACCAACTTGAGAAAAAAAGACTATGAAAGGTGTTCTAAAATGGGTTTGAGGAGAAGCATCTATGAAATGATTCATAAAAGCACGTCAGAACCTGCTGGGAAGGGAACCTACTAGACTCTTTCAGATCATGCAGTAAAGGGAAGTCTTCTCAGGCCTTACTAGATGGGCGTCCGCCCCTTTTCTGCCTCCAGAAGCACAAACAGACCAAATCTATTATTTCACAAGAGACCAGAATTCAATAGGGCAGCAAATTCAGGATGGGAAGTTTGATCCATTGTAGCATTACATGTGTTCTTGCTGCATTGAGTTTAAGAAGAGCTGAACTCTTTTATCTGTGACGTAAAATTTTGCAGAAAATTTGCCTTGCTAAGTGGTTGGTTTTGTATTTATTCAATATATATTGACAACCTACCACTTCATACCAATAAAGCAAACAAACGAAATGCAAACTCAAGGAACACATAGCTTAGTTAGGGGAGTCAGAGCGTAGTAGTTGAGGTAAATTAATTATTTCATGTGTCAGGAAACACTGTTTAATTCTCTCCTTAAGAGTCTTGGTCACCAGAGTTCTCGTAGTGGCTCAGTAATTAACAAATCCAACTAGGAACCATGAGGTTGGGGGTTCGATCCCTGGCCTTGCTGAGTGGATTAAGGATCCGGTGTTGCCGTGAGCTGCAGTGTAGGTTGCAGACGTGGCTCGGATCCAGCGTTGCTGTGGCTGTGGCGAAGGCCGGCAGCTACAGCTCCTGTTAGACCCCTAGCCTGGGAACCTCCATATGCCGCGGGTGCAGCTCTAGATGAAGGCAAAAAGACAAAAAAAAAAAAAAAAAAAAGAGTCTTTGTCACCATAAAGAGTTCAAAATGTGTCCTCAAAATTACTCTGAGTAATCAAGAGATCTGGTTTGAAACTGTAGATACCTGGAAGCATCCTGGAATTTTCCCTAGAAATGCCTCTGAGAAGCTTGACCTTTTTCTTTGCTGAATGTATTGGCCAAGTTCACCTCGGATGGTTCTTGGAAGAGATGGCACAGGTGTGTGGAAGGCTGGGTCTAGGGTGCCTCTGCTGAAAGTCTGCTAGAAAAGGGTTGGTGGTCCAGGTCCACAGGTCAAAACCATAGGAGCCTACAGAGCAGTCACTTACTGTATGGATTGATGTTGAACGTAGAAGCCTGTAGGGAGGCACTGTGAATGGGACTCTAGCCTGGGCTCATGAGCAAGTGTGCTCTGTGCCTCCTTCCAGGGAGGGTTGGAAGAGGTAGCAAAGTAGAAGCACTGAGATGACAGTGTGGCCAATCAGGGAGACCTCTGGGGAGAAGGTAAAAAATAATTGGATTTCAGATGGGGACATGTAGCTGAGGGGTAAAAGCAGCTGGATGTGCAGTGAGGGTTCCCTGGAAAGGCAGATGAGTGGATGTTCTGTCATCATCTCTGTGCAGGCAAAGAGCTCCACAGAGGTAAAGGGAGGGAAAGAACCAGTCTCAAAGATGGAGCAAGGTCATTTTCTTGTTCATGGTGGCCAGCTGTTCTTGGAATTAAAACACAGTGTTTGTAAGTAAGTCAAATCATTATGCTGTACACCTAAAACTTATACAGTGTTGAATGTCTGTTATATCTCCATAAAACTGGAAGAAAAAATATTAAGTGAATTTGGGTTAAAATACAAATACAACTTATTGTGTATTTTACCAAGTAATATTAATAGTCTTTTAAGGACAATACAGAGGTTTTCTTTTTTGTAACTACTAATTATTGGCCTAATACAAATTTGACTTGTTTTGTATCTTATAAACTAGAAGCAAAAATTCCAAAATTATTAAACTAGGTTTTAGATATTTCCTTTTTCCCGTCCAAAAATGCTGCAAAGAAAGGATTTATATTATTAAAAAAGGAACATTGTTGAAACTTTTATTAATAATTTAGTAGTTTTGTGATTATTTATACATCATTTTATTTTTGTTAGAGTGCTTTACCTATTTTTTAACTAAAGTTTCTATAATTATTAAACAATTTTTTCCACTTGGAAAGCATCTTTTCCAAGCGAAAAAACGTTATAAGATTCATCCTCAGACCAGTGAACTTTTAACTCTATTTAAATATCTATGAGGGTGATAGTGTATGGTTTACAGCTGCCTCCCAGTCCAGAGAGTTTTTGGTTGAACAGCATGGCATTGAGAGATTTGGTTTGATTTCTTGACTTCCTTTCTCCAAGGGATCTTTGAGAGCCCTTATTTTAGATTCACATAAGCACAGAGGTGCCTCTACAGTCAACCAATGAAAATAGGAGAGTCGTTTAACTTTAGAACTTTTGCAGCGTCATTTGCTAATTCTTTATGGAGTTGTTAGCACTTTCTTCAAAATTATCTTCCCAAATAATCTCTTCTGTCTTGACCATACTGGTATGTCAAACCAATATGTTTATGAAGAAAAAAAGTCTCAGAATATTCACAGCAAAAGAATCACATCAAGCTTTCAAGCTCTTCTCCAGAAACAAATTTCTTCCTCAAAGCTGAGTTACAGGTTGACTCTTAATCCATATTTACAGTCAAAGAATGCTCTTAATTTCAGCATGTGTTATTTTCTGTTCAATCATATTGTGGGCACTTGGGCTTCATGCCAAGACTTAAACCTTTTTTTCTCTGTGATTTCACTATGCCATCTGAGGAACAGAAAGGAAGAGAGGGTCCTGTACGCACATGCAGAGGGTCCTGTATGCACCCCCTCTTTGAGGGAGGCCAAGGTCACACAATACACAGATTCCATCCCTGTGTGTGCTTTTCACGCATGGAAGGAGAGTTGGAACACACCTTTAGAGCATGTGCACTTAATCGCCCCCAGGCTCCTCTGAAAATTGGATCCTTCTCCAAGGAGAACGCTTACTTCTGAGGAAAGGCAGGCTTGATGGGATATAGGCCATCTCTCTGTTTATAAGCAGAATGGCAGTATTCACCTGCTGCTGCCATGATCCTATCTGCACAAAGAGAAAACTTACTGAAACTCACATGAACTTGCATACATCTTCTAGAAGCAGATCACAGAGCTCCTCTTCCAGCCTGAATGCTGACAGTAAAAAAAAAAAAGACCCAAAATGACCAAGGATATTTTCTTTTTATGAGAAGGAAACTGCTTAACATCCTTGCACCAGGGGACAATTGGATACCCACATGGGAAACAAAGGAAATAGCTTATCTCACATTATATATAAAAATTAACTCAAAATTGATCAAAGAACTAGATATAAATACTAAAACTATAAAACTCTTAGAAGGAAATAGAGATGTAAATCTTCATGACCTTAGATTAAGGAACAGTTTCTTAGATATGACACCAAAAGCACAAGCACCTGAAGAAAAGATAAATAAACTGGAATTGTCAAAATTAAGAATTTTTATTCTTCAAAGGACACTATCAGGTAAGTGAAAAGGCAGCCTACATAATGGGAGAAAATGTTTCAAATGATGTGTCTGATAAGTGTCTAGTGTTCAGACTATATAAAAAATTCTTAACAACTCAACCATAAGAAGACAAGTAACCCACTTTAAAAATGGGCAAATGATTTGAATAGGTACCTGTAAAGTTGCCAGATCATACTACATACAAGAGAAGGGAAACTGCTCCTTAGAAGTGTTTTACTTAATGGGACAGTAAATAGAGCAAATAGAGCAGACACCTGTGACTAACTCAGCCTAAAGCACAGTTTTGCATTTATCATCCTATCCAAGGATCTGCTCAAAATGGATAAGGCATTGTGCCACGAACCGTGGGACACAGTAACAGAAGGCAGTCACGGAGACCCTGGGTTAACTGGAGAGACAAGCTGTAAATAAATGAAAAGTCACTGAAGACCTCAATAACAAGATGAGATTTAGCTGGATGTTGAGGAATGGTCAGGATATGAATAGTCTGCAAGGAGGGAGACAGGCAAAGAAGTCACAGGTAAAGGTCAAGGAGCAGAAATAAATCAGACCTTTGTGAAATATGGATCCAAAGAGAGGCATGAGGAGAATTTTTGTAGAAAATGTGTTCATTCAACTTTTATAAAACCTAGGTTTTATGAATACAGAAGTATGACACTGCATCATCTGCCTTCAAGGAGCTAACAGACTACAGCTGGCTTTCTACAGTTGGTTCTGTATCTGTGGATTCCACATGCAAAGATTCAACCAACCTTGGGTCAAAAATATTCAGAAAAAGAAGTTTCAGAAAATTCCCAAAAGCCAAACTTGAGTTTGCCACATGCTGGCAACAATTTACATAGGATTTACATTGTATTTCCAACTATTTACATAACATTTACATTGTTTTAGGCATTATAAGTAATCTAGAGGTGATTTAAACTATACAGGAGGATGTGTGTGGGTTATACACAAATATTACACCATTTAATGTAAGGGACTTGAGTACCTATGGATATTGGTATCTATAAGGGTACTAGAACCAACCTCCCACAGATACCAAGAGATAACTAGTCAAAAAGATGGATAATAACAAATGGTTGGTGAGGATGTAAAGAACTTGGAACCCTCATATATTGCTGGTGGGAAACTTTGGCTGGTCCTCAAAGTATTAGACATAAAGTAACCAGATGACCTAGCAACCCTACTTCTAGATAGATACATAAGAGAATTGAAAACCTTTTGCAGAAGAGTTTATACATGAATGTTCACAGCAGTATTATTCATAACACCCAAAAAGTAGAAACAGCCCACATATCCATCAACTGATAAATGAATGGATAAATAAAGTGTGGTATATCCATGCAATGGAATATTATTTAGCCGCTGAAAGGAATGAAGTAGTGATGCATGCTACAATATGTATGAACCTTGAAAACATTACACAAAGTGAAAAAAGCAGACACAAAAAAGCCACATATTCTGTTTATATGAAAATCCAGAATAGGCAGACTCATAGCAAAAGCATATGGATAAGTGGTTGCAGGGGCCTGGGAAGAAGAAGAAATGGAGAATGACTGTTGATAGGTATGAGATTTCTATTGGGGGGGTGATGAAAATGTTCTTGAAATAAAAACATGGAATTATACACTTGAAAAGATTAAATTTTATGTTACCTGAATTATATCTCAATTTCAAAAAAAGAAAGATTTTTGAGCTCTAAGATAACAATAAAATAAACACAAACCCTATATAGATAAGTACTTTCTTAACCTGTTTTGATGGCTTTGCAGTCTTTCTTAGCAAAACAGCTGTTGTCTTTTTCTATGCTGATTTTGGAGGCAGGATCCACTTGGATCTCAAAAAGGGTGATTATCACCTCATTGTCAGTCTTATTTAGGGCAGAAACACCGGGCCTCGGCCTTGGCCTTGGCTCTCAGATGCTTTAGTCAACCAAGACATTGTACCATGTGTTCATTTAAATAGGGTAAAGCTCCCATTTTGTTGTTGTTGTTCTTGCTAAAATGATAAATCTAAAAGAGCCAGAGGTCTTTTTCTCACCACACAGGAGGGTGCCAGTGATCCTTCAGTTATGTGACAGATCAGTCTTTACAGATATATATACAGTTTCATATTCGGTATTTATTCCGTTCAGTATTCATTCCATCTTGTACTCAGAGATGACAGTTCCACCAGTACCACCAGGGTAACAAATAATCAAGAACATAATCAGTCAGAATTACAAGTCATTTTCAAGGCCTTAGCAATAATTTTATAGGGGTTTTTAAAGACCCTTTGTTCAAACTCTGCTTGCAGAGAACGTAAGTTAGAAATGGGTAGACACAGAGGTCTCGATTTTGCACAGGAAGACAGAATTGGTATTCTTATGAATACCAATATGTGTGTCAATAGGTCCAAAATACCATAAGGTATTTCAGTGTTAATACCCTAATAATCAATGTTTTGATCTAGCTTTTTTTTTTACTCAATGAATTTTATTACATTTATAGATTTATAACGATCATCACAACCCAATTTTATAGCATTGATCTAATTTTAAGTCACTGGAATATCTCTCTCAGTAGCTGCTGAGGAAAGGGGATGTCTCATCTTTTTCAGGGACTTTTTCCCCTCAACTGTGAAGATTTGCATTTTTAAGTCCAGTTTCTGGAATTCATTGGTTAGCATTATGAAGAACACAGGACCATAGAGTTAACTTTTAGTGGCTGATATTGGGTAAGTAATAAAAGCTGAATAAGGAGTGTGAAGCATTGCTCATTCACGTATTCTCTAGGCTCTGACAGGTCCTTTTACTTCCCACCTTACCTCTACTTCCAGCCCATGACACAGCTGAGCACAGGGCCTGGCATGTAGTAATAGTTCTTTATAGTAAATGCATTTTGAATGAATGAATGAATGAATGAATGAATGTCTACATTCGTACTCGCCCTTGTCATAGGAAAGAATTCCTCCCAGGAACTTTAAATTCTTTTGACCCTGAAGTAGTCCTCCATGCCTTGCAACAATATAGGTCTTCTTCTGACCAACTGATTGTCTCCATAGTGATGGAACCATAATGATGAATACACACTGGGATAGCCAGTGCGTATTCACTGGGACAGCAGTTGTCAGAAGAATTAAAGATTTATATCCTTTAATGCCTCACTCCACCTCCCTGGCCCATTTCCTAGGACCCACAGACCTTCTCATGATTCTGGTAACTAAAATGTTAACACCTGGACCGCAATGACCTCAGTACTGTTTCAGCATTTTGTGTGACCTCTGTGCTGATTGGTCAGTGAGTGCTCTATACGGGTGTTAAATATTTTGAATTATCACCACTGTGAACAGGGACAGACTCCATTTTGGGTTTGGGCAACTTACCTTTATGCTTTCCAAGTACTATAGTTCCTCAGTCTTTCTCTCTGTGTTTATGGCAGATTTTGGTAACCTTGCTGAAGGTGATCATGTTGTCTTGTCCCAAAGCAGTAGCCAGGTCACAATTTTTCTTTGTATTTTTAAATCATGTAAAGGAAATACAGTGTATGACATCACTTATTAAGATTTACCTTCTCTCTCTCATACACTTTCCTCATGCTCTGCAGCTTTTTGGCTATATCTCTATTCTAAGTTTCCCCCTCTGATGTCTCTGTTTTGCCCTAGCAATACGCCTCTTCTTTGGTCCCTCCATCTTTCCTCCCAATTCTGCATCTCACACACACCGTGTGTGTGTGTGTGTGTGTGTGTGTGTATGAGATAACAGCTAATGCCACGATGCTGCTAGAATGTTGTAAGCTCAGAGTCAGTTAAGACACTGAATCAAAATCAAGACCCTTTTTCTTGGGGAGGAATAAAAGGGAAAGCTAAGAGCGCTTACTAATGAGTGCTTTTTTTCTCTCCCATCATATCTTACTTGTTTTTATCCATCTGCAATGTAATCTCTTTTAGACTATTTTTAGTTCGTCAACCTACAAGTATTTAATGAGCATCGATGAGATAAGGCTGATACCTGAGAGTGGAAAAGAAGGGATATGTCTAGTTCCCAGGCAGAAATACCAGCCAGGTGGCCGGCTCAGGGCATTACCTATGGAGGACAGACCCATAGGGGCTGTCCAAAGAATTTTGAGAGCCTAGAACAGAGGAGTCAAATCTATCATCAGCAGGATCCTGGAACAAGTTTGAAGCTGGGTATAGATAATGGGAACTTCTGAAGGAGGTGAATACTGGAGTGGGATGGGAGAGAGGAGCAGAGGCATGAGGTTGAGAGGGTCTAGATTTCCGTGTGATTCTAGTGGAGAGTATAAAACTCCTCCCACAGGGAATGAGCTCTGCATCCTATAAGGCTGGAGGTGACTGGTCCTGGAGGAGGAGATTTGGTGTTCATGTACGTCTAAGTGATTGTTTTTGTAACTATGCGCCTATTCTTACCTTCAGGGCATACTAAACCAGCATCCTGTGTGACTCAGCGGCCAAGCCCAGAACTCCTAGCCCCAAATCCTAGGTCAGGCTCCACTCCTTTTGGCTTACCTCACACTGAATGCTCAGGGCATTGAGAAACCACCTGTGCTATGCAAGTAGAGACCTAGAGCCTCTGGGTTCGGGAGGAGATAGCCTGACATCTTCCCCAGTTGCAGCGCCCTAAGTCCACATGTAAAAAGAGGAGAATAGAGTTGCCTTGGAAATATCCGTCTTTCCAGGTCAAACCGAAATTGCTGCCTATCTCTGCTAAACTTCATAATGGAACAAGGCCACGCTTTGGGGGCAGGGGGAAGGACTGGCAGGTGTTTATTGATGAGACCGGATGAAGTTTTTTTCATGGTCAACTAGAAATTATTACATTTTTATTGCATGGTATTTCCAGCACTTACATTTGATATATGTCATTTTCTTATTTCTGGTCACTGTCTTGGATTAAAACCAGATTTTATTAACTAATTGTTTTTAATTTACGACTACTTGAAATATACATAAAAACTTAACAGTTGTTGCTTTTGAAGCAGGAAAGTGGATGGGCTATGGATACATAACTTGCTTTTTTTAAATATATGCCCTTCTGTATATCTTGAATTTTGTATCATGTGTATGTTGTACCTATTAGGAATAAGTTAATTTTAAAAGCTACAGCTTGTGTGGTTGTGGCAAAGGCTGGCAGCTACAGCTCCTGTTAGACCCCTAGCCTGGGAACCTCCATATGCCACGGGTGTGGCTCTACATAAAGGCAAAAAGACAAAAAAATAAAAATAAAAAATTAAAAAAAATAAAAAAATAAAGGCTATAGCTTGACCTCTTTAGCATTTAATTTGCTATATGATGAAAAATGTACTGATCTACCATTCACCACACCTCAAATCTACCAAGGATTTGCTTTTGTTAATTCCTTCTAAGAAACACTATATTTCCCTTTCTCAGGATGAGCTGAAATTACTTGGAAAGCAAGGGGCCACATTGGTGTCATGCATTCAAGAACCAGCAACCAAAATTCCTACCAGCAAACTCAACCTGAATACACTTGATAATGTGGCCACCATGAAAAGGTGAGTGGAGGATGGGGGAACTCTACTTTTTGGGGAGAGAATATGTCTCTGCCCAAAAGCTCCTTGTCTCCCATCCCATTCAACCGATAGACTGAAACAGCCGCTGATGGGTCTTGGTGGGGTCAAGGAAGAAGAATGCTTGAGAAAACGAAGGAAAACCCGCAGTATCCATCTGACATCCGTCTACAGAGATCTTTTTATGAGGACGCCAGTCCCACATCCTAGGGATGTCAAGGAAGGTAGTATATTTATTGAGCCTCGTTTGCAAATAACAGTTTGGTCAGGTGTTGTGCTTTGCACACCTGTCTTCTCAGGTAGAAAAAGTAAGCACAAAGGTAGGATTACCAGGGGCACATTTGAAAGCATAGCAGCTGCATTTCAAGTGACTTTTCTGCCTGGTACCGTGGGTATCCTGACTGAAAAAATGGGAAATGTGGAAGCCAGCGGAACCATGAGGAAGTCACAGGTGACATAGATTTCCAAAGAAAGGAAAGTACAGCAGTTAGTAGCATGGAAACCGTGAGTATTGTCTACATGAGCCAGTGGAAACGAGTGCTAACCATTCTCACTTCTTGTTCTTTCTTGACAGGTTGTTAGTTCAGTTGGACGAAACAGAAAAAGCCTTCAGTCAGTTTTGGTTTGAGCATCACCTGAAGCTTAATCAATGCCTGCAACTACAGCATTTTGAACATAATTTTTGTGAGGTGTTATTTTCTTGTTGAATAGAACTTCCTTTTATGGTTCAGTGATCTCTGATTTTCTCTCCCCTCTTGAACTCTGGGTATTAGGCTTCCCTCCTTTCCCAAATCCAGTTCCCTCCTTATTTCTTTGATTCCCCTTCTCGCTTTTGCAGTGGGGTAGCAGTGCACAGTGGGGTATTCCTCTTGGCATACATGGTATTTCAATGATGGTTTACCTTCCTTTTTGATTGATAATCTGTTCAATTTTGCTTTAATATTCCATCTACATGTGTCTCAGCACCCCCAACTTAATCTGAAAGCTAATGAACTGTAATTTTTCAAAAAGTCTAGATAGATACACATATGTCCTGAATCCTTTTTGGATTTTCTAGTTGTCTAGCATATAACAAAACCTATACCTCCAGACGGATGTTCATTGGCTTATTTCTGGACTTTTCTAATGTGTCATATAGGTTAAGTTTGCCCTGGACAACTTGTTGGCAGAGCAAGCAGAGTTTACAGACATCGGAGATAGTGTGATACGTGTGGAACAACTTCTTAAGGAACACAAAAAACTGGAAGGAGAAGGCCAGGTTTGTTTTTGCCATTTTCGTGGACTGGGAAGAAAGTCACTGCCTGGTGACAGGTCATGGCCCCTCATTATTGTTAGAAGGTAGTCAAATGACACAGGAATGCCCAAATCCTGGCTTTTCGGTGACTCCCACTCTCACCTGAGGTCCCCAGGGAAATATGCACAGTAACAATGTGAGCAATAACTCAGGCAGTGCAGAGTTCTGTTAAGGCTGCCGGAGCATCCAGTTGCGGCTGAAGGCTTGGGTGGGTTAAGAGTTCCCGGTGGCCCTGACCATTTGTGGGGTGGCAGGCTAGTGGAAGAGCAACAGAAAGTATGGTCACAATGAGAGTATTACCCACTGGGCCGGATGTGGGGAAGGTGGGTGGTGGTAAGGAAGGTAAACTTGAAAAGGGGAAACCAGAAAAAAGTAACCTATTTTGTAACAAGCAAAATGGTAAAAAAGGGGAAATCGGTCCAAGTTAGTTTTGTTGCTACACAGAATTGGCAAAGCTTTCTCCTTTCTCATGCTCAAAGAGTTGTCAGTATCAAATTTATAAAGGAACAAATGTGTTTCAAAGTCTCATACCAGAGTTAAACAATTTCCCAGATCAGTACACAAGTCAGCACTTACAAGTAAGTCTATTTTGAGTCCTTACAAATTTGGCTTATTATGAATTAAAAAAACCCATTCATCTCTTTCCAGAGAAGTTCCTTTCTGCTTTTCTTTAATTAGGTTCTCTATATTTTTGTCTCTTGGGAACTAAGTCCTCTGTGGTTACCACTTCCTTTCTGAGCTAATCTAGAAGCTGGTTTCCCAGATGGTTAATTTTGTAGTACTGGATTTGCTTCTCAAAGTGTGATCACTTTGAGGCCAGCAGCATAAATGTCACCTGACTGAGAACTTATTAGAAATATGCTGAAATCTCAGGCCCCACCTCAGAATCAGAATCTGTGTTTTAATAAGCTCCCCAGGCATTTGAAACACACAGTATAGTTAGAGACATATTTCCTAAAGAATAGTAGCAACTATAAACCAAAGCTACTGTGGCTTAAGTAGCTGTCAGTTACAGATTCTGAGCTGGAGGTGTTTTTGTGCATCTGTAAACACATAGACTCACCTGTGCACCCAGACTCACTCAGTGTTCTCATCCTTCCCTGGTGAGCACTCCTGTTATCAGTGATGGTTCACGGCTACAGCTATGGAGATGAAGGCATAACTCATCAAAACGGTTTATTAAACAGTGAAAAAAATTGAATTTCATATATCCGATAATTACTTATCTCAGATTCTCCCAGATGGTCCCAATTTTATATAATAGAGATACTACATATTTTCACCTACATAACTCATATTTTAGGAAAAAAATGCATCATCAAGCCTAGTGCCTTCATTTTTGGTTTGAAAAGTACAGTTTTATATATGTATATATATAAAATGAAGGTAGCTGCTGACCCACCAGGAAGGCATTCGTTCATCACCGGATGTTGCTTGTCCTAGATTCTGTGGATATAGTGGTGAGCCAGACAGTCAAGACCCTGCTTTCATGAAAAGTAATCAAATAATCATATTGGATAGTGACATAATAAAAAGTGACTGGGGGTGCTACTTTAGAGGAGTAGTTAGGAAACGCCCCTCAGATCTTTGGTCTGAGATCTGGATAGCCATGCAAAGATTTAGGGAATAGCAGTCAAGGCAGGAAAGCTACAAGTATGAAGGTCCTGAGGTAGGAATGAGGTTGCAAGTCCAAGGAATGGCTGGAACGTAGTGAGCCGGGAGAGAATGAGCTGGGAGCAGTGTGGTGAAGATTGGGTTTTATTCTCAATGGAACGGGAAGCCACTGGATGGTGTTCTGGGTTGTGTTTTAAATACTGGGGGTGGATCTGCATGACTGCATCCACATTCTCTCTTCTGCCCACCTCCTTGGAGTTGTAATCTTTGGTACATACTTTAAAAATCACTGACCAGAAGTAGGGGTGAAACCTGTGGTCATGGGACTTAGAAATGCCCTGTGAACCACGACCCATCTTTCATGAGCAGCGTTCCTGAACCAGCTGGATTAACCCACTACAGATGATCCACAGAGCCCAGGCAGAGTGGTTTTATCCATCCTGTGCCTTGCTTACCCTGATTTTTACTTATTTTCTAAGGGATTCGATAGACCTATCCCTCTGCCTTTGGGTGAACCAAGCAAAGCTATCTTACCATAACCAGGACTTTTTAAATATGTCTTCGCTCAGATTTCTAAGAGGCATTGTTCCGTCATGTGATAAGGGTTTGTCTAATCTTTCCATTTGTCCTGTGAAGCGTTAAAGGAAAAAGGTGGTGTCTGGGTAGAATCCGCCAAAACCTGCTGGGGGTTTGGTCTTCATTCAGCACCCAGGAGTCAGCTTTCCTCTCAGCATAGCCACACACTGATTTCTGGGTTGTTGCCAACTTCCTTATTCTGTTTACTGGCATCATCCTCATGGGTAACCTGTGAGCCAACTCCTCAACCAGACTCTTCTGTGTACTAATTGTGCCTCTTCTTTTCCGGTTGGAGGATTTAACTGTCTTTTGAGCGCTCATCTCTAATTCTGAGACACAATGGTTTCAGGCCCCCTTTTACTTCTCTAAAAGCAGAATTGCTATAGGGTTTTGGCTCTGAGGCATGCTCGGGCTTTGGCTGGTGGGCCAACCAGGAGCAGACCAGGACAGAGCAGGGAGAACCAACCCTTTTTCAGCCTTGACCACTCTCTCCAAGGCCAGGGGACAGCAGTTACACTGTTGTGTCCAAGAAGGCATGGAACCCAGATCATTAACTTCCTAGGGATGTAATCTAGCTCGAATGGCACCTTTTTTTTTTTTTTAATGGAAAAATAGATTGACTAGTACAAGGAACTCCCATGTGTCTACAATCCAGTTTCAATAACCATTAACTTTCTGCCTTTCTTTTTTATCAGGCTCACTTCCCCATGCATTCATTGCATTCCTATGCCATCATCTGTGGGTCTACTCTGGGTTCCCCGATAAGGCAGCATCACCTCTTTTTCACCATCTTCTTCCGCAATAGACATGTCCATCTTTCATCTGTTTTAGTAGTAGAGTCCTTAGGGGAAAATAAGCTGTTATTACAATGAAGTTTTTTGAGTTTCATGCTGCAACTTAACTATCCAGTCTTCTGAAATTGTTTGCATCTGAAAGATGCCAAGCTTATGATCAGAGCACCTGATTTCAGCCATTTCTTTCTCATTGTTTCTTTTTTTTTTACTTTGGAGGTTCTGTTGCCTGATTCTTTTGAGCAGAATAGACTGAAAAAATAAACTGCAATTTGGAAGTTTTACAGTAAAGTTCTTTGCAGACACCTGAAGGATTGATAGTCATGCCTATGCAGCCATTATCCTAGCACAAGTGGGAGGCCAAGTGGGCTGGAACATGGCATGACACAGGCTTTGGAGTCAGACAGAAGTGGATTCAAATCCTGGCTCTAGCAACTACCAGCTCTATGTGACCCTATTCATGTTTTTCTTAGCCTTTCTGAATATATCCTCTCATCTGTAAAATGGATAATAATAATTCCTAAGTCACAGAGTTCCTGGGAAGATGAAATGCATTAAGTGTGTAGTAAGAAATTAGTGAGTGCCTTGAACATAGAAGGTGGTCAGAGATTAGAAACTATTATTAACATCCATTCATTTCAGTAGAGTAATCTTCCAGCCATCTGATGGTAAGTCAGTCTTGTGTTGTGTTTATGGGTATCTTCTCAAAATTCACTTAGACTTGTTTCTCTCATCTTCCAACATCACAAGCATTTTAAGAATAGTTCTGATAGGTAAGATGCTGCATGCCAGGTCAGGGGCAGGCTGTGACCACCACAGGGCACCTGGGGAGCACCCTGTGGTGAAGTTCACTGGGTCCAGAAAACTTGTTCTGTTCTTAATAAATTGGGTGGCTGGACTTAAAAAAAAAAGTCAGCGCTAACTTCCTGGCCAAGTTTTCGTGCTTCCATATTTGACTAAAGTCAGACAGTTTCAGTCAACCAACCTGAGCTCTCAGCACAGAAAGAACAAGCAGAGCCATGTTCTGTGTGTGTGTGTCAGTTGCAGCCAGATTCTGGAGCCAGACTGCCTGAGTGTGAAGCTTGGTTCTTCTCTTTCCTACCCAGGTCACCTTGGTCCATGGTGTCTCCACCCCTCTTTTGTAAAACAGCACCTGCATTAAAGGGTTTGCTGTAAAGAGTAAAAGGAACAATTGGTGTACATATTTGGAACAGTACCTGGCATATAATAAGCACTTGGCGAATGTTAGATGTTTTTGTTAATATCACAGAGGTGTTGGGGTAAATTCTGGGCTGCAGAATGTTTGCACGGTTCAACCTGCAGTGGCTGAGCAGTTCTAGTATGAGTGTCTTATTCATTCTTCATTCCTTCTGCAAATATTTATTGACCTCCTACCATGGCACATACTGTTCTGAGTTCTAAAGACACAGCAAAAGCGTCAAAAATTTCTGCCTAAGGAGTTAGCATTCTAACCTCCTCTGAGCGATGTTGACCAGTATATATGGGCCTTTGCTGTTTAGAACAGATGCACCAGGTATTTATCCCTGAGTTCTTTTGAAGAGCCAGTGCTTAACTCACGTCACTTTATTTCTATATCGATGCTCCTTTTTTGTTTTGCACAACAGTCGTTTATTCTTAAGTGCCCAATATGTGCCGTGTACTGTTTAAGTTGAATAAGAACTGGTGCATGTCCAAAAGGGCCTGTGGCATAGTATGGGCAAAAGATAACCCACCACAGCTCAGTCAGGTTCATGCTCTGATCACGAAAGGCATAGAGTGTTATAGGAGCACAGAAGTGAGCCATCAGAATAAAATGGTGGAGTCAAGGGAAGTTCCTGGGAGAAAATGAACTCCGAAGAGTGATTGGGTGTTAGTTCCAGAGGAGTGTGGGCACACTGAGGGGGAGGTGAGGGGTGAAGAGGCAGGGGCAGGGAGTGGTAAGAGAAGGAGGGAGTTTACTAGGCAGAGAAAGAAAGAAATGGCATCGAGCCTGAGGCTGCCTAAATATTTGAGGAACAACAAATGGGCCATGAGTCTGGTTACAGCAGAGGATGAGAGTGACAAGTGAAGGAGGAGGAGGAGGCACAGGTGTGAACCGATGATGAAAGGCCCTCTGTGCATGGCTAGGGGATTTGAACTTCCTCCTGAACACAACAGGAAGCCAGGAAATGATTTGAGGCTTGGGAGTCATGTAAACATGAATAGATATTGTGATGGAATTGCTGCTTCATCAGTATTGTCGAGTGAGATTTGAAGGAAAACCTAAAGGAAATCAGAGAGACTGGCTGTCCCAGTCAGAAGGCTTCAAGGTCTGAACACACAGTGATAAGGGGAAGAAGGGCTCAGGGTTCAAAAGGTATTAAGACGAAGCTGTGCTCTGCAAATGACTAGCTGGGTAGGGGGCAGGGATCCCGAAATTATTGAAATCATAAACCACTGTAAATTAAGAAAGGGAGCGTTGTCAGCCCTTGGAGTCATCGTGATTCCTTGTGTGTTGCTGTGAAAAGCTAAGCCAGGGCAGATGTGGCACCCTAGTGTTTAACATGGTCAGAGAGGTTGTATGTGGGCCTCTGTCCTGGAGGCCTTTGGGATGTGGCAGTCATCTGTGTTGACTCAGGTCAGCCAAGCAGATCACTGCATCCCAGACTTCACTGGTTCATTCTAAGCTGAGAGCTTAGACCTGGGAGGAGCATCCCAGGGAAGGGTGCAAGAAACAGGAGCCAGTTTGGTTGCCAGCCTTGTTTAAGCCACACCTGTAACCTGAATTACTGCAGTAGCCCCCCTACCTGGTCTCCCTGCTTTCCCTCTGCCATTCTTGACACCGTAGCTGGAGTAATCCTTTCAAAAACATGAATGAGATCCTTCCTCAGAACCCTCCAGCGCATCCCATGTGACAATGAACTGAACCAAAGTGCTCACAATAGCAGCAAGGCCCTGCCTGGTTCGATCCCATTTTTCCTCTCTGATCGTGTCTCTCACTCCTTTCCTCCTTATTTCTTCTGCTGCAGTCATAGTAGCCTCCTGCTGCTACCCAAACATATCAGACATGCCCCCACTCTCAGCTGAGTGCTGTGTGGCTGTCCCTCACTTCAGGTCTTGGCTTCGGGGTCAAGGGTCCTTAAGATCACACCCAGGCTTAAAGATTTGCTAGGAGGACTTTAGGACTCAGCACGTACTTATGATCATGGTCATGGTTTATCACAGTGAAAGAATACCATGCAAAATCAGCAAAGGGAAAAGGCGCAGGGGGCAAAGTCTGGAGGAAACCAGATGCCGGCTTCCACTTTTCCAGTGAAGTCCCACAGGATGCGTGTAATGTCCCCAGCAGTGGGTTGCTGGGCTGAGACAACATCATAGTGAGGAAAGCTTACTAGGGGTTTCATTGAGGGATAGTTATATAGGTGGTATCCTCTGCCTGGCATATACCAGAATTCCAGACTCCCAGAAAGAAATCACGTGTTCGGCATAAGACAGATGCTTTGCATGAACAGTTTAGATACGGTGAACCACTCTCATTACAGGTGAGAATGGAACCCTCCTGACATTCCCAGATGACAGCCAAGGGCCAACCTTCCAGCTGGCCTTTCTAAGGACCGTAGTCTCAGGCTGCTAAGTTAACTCTTCTGTACTGCAGCTTGCACCTTCTCAGGGAGCTCAGCTCTCACTATCCTATTTAAAATAGCAGTTTTTCCACCAGCACTCCCTGCCCTCCTTCTCCTGTTTGATTTTTCTCCAGAGTATTCGTCACTATCTAAGATACTATGTTAATAACTTATTTATTTATTGCCTGTTTCTCCTAATAAAATATGTTTTGTAAGGGCAGAGATTTTTGCCTGCTTTGTCTACCACCAAACCCTAAGCATCTGGACAATGTTTGGTACATGTTTGGTCCTCAGTAATAGATGATGAATGAGTTGAAAACATGGCACATGTGGTTAGAATAAAGCAAAGCCCTGCAGAGAGAAGTAGAAGATGCGGTTGCTGAGCAGATGAGGTCAGAGCAGACAGGGACATTGTGGGTTGCAGGAAAAGGTTTAGACAAACATATTTCTTGGGTCTCATGATCCCCTCCATAGAATTGCCCAAACCAGAGCTTTGTCATTTTCTCAACTTCAGCTCACTCCCCACTCTCCTCAGGGCCACATGTCTATCCCTTTTCCTTTTCACCAAATTGACAGGATGATTCAGACTCCAGTTCTGTGCAGTATAACAGTATGCTCTTCTGCCCAGAACTTACCAAAGTTGTAATCATTATTTGTACAATTTATTTAGTATCTGAGTTCTCCATTGAACTGAAAATTCATGGCTTGTTAACAGTATATCCTTAGTGCCTAGTGCACAACTCAACAAATATTTGAATGAATGAGTTGCTCTTCTTCAGAGTGCAAATGACCCTGGACCAGGCTAGACTTCCTCTGGACCTTGAACCACCCCAGTGCTTTCCAAGGTTCCCAAGCCCCCAGACTCTTAGCCTAAAATCTTATCAACTCAACTTCTCCCTACCCTAAAACCTCCATGTTCGGAGCACACAGTGCCAGAGAAATAGCAGCCTCACTATGATTTGGCTTCATTTTTTTTTTTTTTTCATTTTTGGCCACCCCACAGCATACAGAGCTCCGAGACTAGGGATCAGTTCAGAGCTGCAGTCTCAACCTATGCTGCAGCTACAGGCAATTTTTTTTAACCCACTGTGCCCAGCGCTCCCAAGATGCCACAGATCCCATTGTGCCACAGCAGGAGCTCCTGAATTGGCTTCTGATGCTTGACTGTGGATGTGTACTTTGCAGGAACACTTGGAAAAAGCCCAGCTACTTGCCGTAATTGGGGACCAGCTCATCCAAAACCACCACTATGCAGTGGACTCCATCAGACCCAGGTGTGCTGAGCTCAGGCACCTCTGTGATGACTTTATCAATGAAAACAAGAAAAAATATGACATTTTAGAAAAGTCCTTGGAGTTGCATAGACAGTTGGACAAGGTGAGCAAAACAAAGATGTGACCATGATGTTTGCAAAATTTTTTTTTTTTTTAAGGGCCACATCTGCAGCATGTGAAAGTACCTAGGCTAGGGGTCAAATTGGAGCTGCAGCTGCCAGCCACAGCCACAGCAATGAGAGATCTGAGCTGCAACCTGCACCACAGCTCATGGTAACACCAGATCTTTAGCCCACTGAGCGAGGCCAGGGATCGAACCTGCATCCTCATGGATACTAGTTGGGTTCTTAACTGGCTGAGCCATGACAGGAGCTCCTGCAAAAGTGTCTATAAAACATTCTTACCTTTTTTTGTGTGTGTGTGCTTTTTAGTGCCTCACCCGGGCATATGGAGGTCCCAGGCTAGGGGTCAGATAGGAGCTATGACTGCTGGCCTATGCCACAACCACAACAATGCATCTGCGACCTATACCACAGCTCACGTCAATGCCAGGTCCTTAATGCACTGAGCAAGATCAGGAATCAAACCCACAACCTCATGGTTCCTAGTCAGATTTATTTCTGCCACGCCATAATGGGAACTCCTATAAAACATTCTTAATCATATTTGTCCTCCCTGCCCCTTATGGTTGCTGAGAGGATAAAATCTTTCATGTGAAACAGTTCTCATGAGGCATTAAAAACTGTCCATATTCTAGATCGTAGAGATATTGAAGGTCAAAAATACCCTAACCATCCCACCATATGCCACCAGAATTAACTAAAGTCCATTTCCTCCATGTGGACCCAGACTTAAAGAGTGTGTTTTGGTCTGGCCCTGATATTTCTTGATTTCCCATCAGGTGTACAGAGAACCAAGCACTATATTTGCAAAACAGCTTCTCATACAAAGGCTTCAGATTATAAATCCTTTTGAGGAAGCTGAAGTAATAATGACGAATATATACTCCTACCCCCTGTGTTCCTACCAGGAGCTTAATTATCTCATCTTTTTAATCCTTAAGACAACCTATGAGGAAGATATTAATGGCCTCATTTTACAGAGACAAAACTGATACTTAGCAAGGTTAATTAAGTCAGTGGGTCAAAACATTGAGTGCATGAGGTGAGCTTGCTGTAACTGCAGATTCCTCGATGTACCACTCTGGAGACTCTGATTCAGTAAAACTGGGATGATGCCCAGGTATCAGTATTTTCATCATGCCCAGGTGGTTTGGTGCAGCTGGTACATGGATAACACTGAGAAGCCTGGATAAGAGATTGGCCAAGACTGCACATAGGGTAACCGGATTGCAGATTTGAAGCCAGGACTGCCAAATTGCAAACTCGAGGCCCCTAGACTAGATAGCAGTCCTGTATGCAGAGTGCTCACAGGGAGAGTGTGCAGCTCTCACTGCGCTACAGTGGTGATCTCTGAGGCCAGTGCCCAGTCAGCAGGGTCTGTGATTTCTGGAGCCTTCCCTGTCAGCTACTCAGCTGTTCCTATGCAGCTCACAGCTCACTGCAATGAGTCAGCATGCTCCATTCCCACAGTTGTTTCTCTCTGATGGCTGGGGGCACCCATCCAGGCTGTTTACATCATCCCATTGCCAAAAGGATTTTAGTGTCAATGAAATACAGCTGTTCCTGCTTTGTGCGCTGATCTTTCGGCTGGATCAGCTGCTGTTTTTCTCGCTCCGTTTCTGCTCCAGAGATAATAGCCTAATACTCATGTGAGGAGTGTGTGTGTTTTGGGGAGCAAGTAGCTGCTATGACTCTGCAAAAGACCCCAGCTTGGTGTTTTCTGCAGACATAGGCATGATATTTGAAGAGAAGCTTTTCACAGTATATATGAAAACATAATTCATATTGTTTTGAAAATCCAAAAATGGAGGCAGAAGGAGGAAAAAAGTTACTAATGGACACTGACCTACATATCATTCCCCTCCTCAACCGCACACGGTGGTAATTGTCAGCTTTTAAATATCTTTATTATTTTTTACTATTCTAAAAGTAGTGCAGGGAGTTCCCGTCATGACTTTGCAGAAACAAATCTCACTGGTATCCATGAGGACGCAGGTTTGATCCCTGGCCTTGCTCAGTGGGTTAAGGATCCGGCGTTGCGGTGAGCTGTGGTGTGGGTTGCACACACAGCCTGGATCTGCCTTTGCTGTGGCTGTGGCATAGACCAGCAGCTATAGCTCCTGTTTGACCCCTAGCCTGGGAACCACCGTACACCATGAGTATGGCCCTAAAAAGACAATCAATCAATCAATCAATCTTTTTAAAAAATAAAGTCTTTGTTTAAAAAAAATTTTTTAAAGTAGTACAAATTCAGTGTAGATAATATAGGGGAAAAAAATAAAGACCAATTTAAGGTGCCTGTGATTTTCCCACGTAGAGATAACTACTTTGGAGAGTTCCCTTTGATCTTTTTTCTCTGTATAGTTATTTGACGTAGCTCTTCAGGTCACACAGTAAATGGAAATGCACGTGTACTTGTACTGGCCACTTCTTTTCATATAAATATTCAGATAGCACAAGGACCCCTGTCTTTCCATTTAAGTTTTCGAAAAATTGAATTGTTATTCATTACCTACCTGATTTCATTCCAGCATTCTGGAAAATTTGAGTTTTGAGTTACAAAGTTTTGCATTCTTAGATGCTTCCCTTGGAATGCTAAATGCTAATAAATACAAGTGTAGACAGAGGAAAGTGGTGTTTTGTTAAAGGAGACATTTCCTCTCCAAGGAAGGCATGTAGGGACCAGGTCTAAAGCCTCATTATTCCCCCTGTGCTCTTGTAACCAATTAGGATGCAAGACAAACAACCCAAAATGCCATTGTTGGATTTCTCCATCGTTAGACCAAACATAAAAATATTCAGCTCTCTCCTCCTGGAGATGTGTAAGTTACTGTCAGTGTGAAAAAGAAGAATGCTTGTATAATTCATTTTTTGACTGGGTGACTTCCCTGAAAAGTATACAGATGTAAAATTGATTTGGGCTTTCCACCTCATGGTTGTATGTACAGTTTTTGGACCTCTAACCTTGATGCTGTCCCATGACAGTTTCCCATTGTCTCAGAATCCTCGTCGACCCCATATGAGCTTAGACTTCCTGAGAATTATGAGGGCTGAGTTGTGAGTAGGCTAACTGCACAGGGCACTGTGTTTCTTTCCAAAAGGTCAGCCAGTGGTGTGATGCAGGCATCTACCTCTTGGCATCCCAAGCTGTAGACAAGTGCCAGTCCCGAGAGGGGGTTGACATTGCCTTGAACGACATTGAGACATTCCTGGGCACAGCGAAGGAGTACCAGTTGCCCGGCCCCAAGGAGTTTTACAACCAGTTTGAGGTGATGCTCACTCTTGATGTAAAGGTAATGTTTCTGAATTATTTTGATTGTATTTTGGGGAAAGGGATGTGGGGGTTGTTTTGTCTGTTGCCCAAGAAAATGTGTGTTGGATGTATAGTTAACCAGTTCTTGGCCCACAGGTGGCTTCTTTCCTTTCCTTTCCTTCCTTTCTTTCTTTTCTTTCTTTCCTTCTTTCCTTCTTCCTTCCTTCCTTCCTTTCTTTCTTTCCTTCCTTCCTTCCTTCCTTCCTTCCTTCCTTCCTTCCTTCCTTCCTTCTTTCTTTCTTTCTTTCTGTCTTTTTAGGGTTGCACCCATGGCATATGGAAGTTCCCAGGCCTAGGGGTCAAATTGGAGCTACAGCTCCCGGCCTGTACCACAGCCACAGCAATGTCAGATCCAAGCTGCATCCGTGACCTTCACTGCAGCTTGTAGCAATACCGGATTCTTTAATCCATTGAGAGAGGCCAGGGATGGAACCTGCATCCTCATAGATACTAGTCAGGTTCTTAACCTGGTGAGCCACAACAGGAACTCCATCAAGTGGCTTCTTAAATTCCTGGTCTGTGTGTCCTGGAAAACTGACCCTTCATGGTCTGATTCAAAATGTCACCCTCAGTCATTCATTTCTCTGCAAATACCTGTGAGCATCCTGATGTATCATGCGCAGTGCTGAATGCTGAGGACATAGTTATGAGCAAAAAGAGGTGTTGTTCCATCTTTCATAGAACTTACAGTTTATATATGGGAAAGGTTGACATTACTAAATATTAGACAAAAAAACAAAAATGTGTTACAAGCTGAGCTATGTGCTCTGGAGGGTGGATTCGGGGTCATGTTGGGTATTGACAGAGGAGCCTGACCTGGAAATCTGGGAAGAGTCACTTGAGCCAAGGCATGAAAAATGAGTGGAGAAGATGGAGGAGCCTTTCCAGATGGAAGGATCAGCATATGCATGGCTGCAAGGCTGGAGGGAGCCAGGCACAAGTGCAGAGCCCAAAAGTCAGGGTGGTTGGAATACAGAGAACAAGGAAGGAGTATTTGAAGTGAGATTGAAGAGGGCTAGATGAATCAGGACATAGGAAGGAATTTGGTCTTTATTCTAAGAGGCAGTGAAGGGTTTAAGCAGGGGAATAACTTGATTATATTTGCATTTTGAGAGGAGCACTCTTCTGTGAAGCCAGCAGTTATGTATAGCACACCTTCCTCTTAGATCTACATCACCTTATATGTACTTTTGCTGAAAGGACTTTTTTTTTTAACTCTTTTGAGTCATAGACCCTTTTGAAAATCTGATTCACATATTTTCAGGACTCTTCACACTCAAAATGATTGAATGGAATTTGATGTAGGCACTGCTTCAAAGATAAGGGAAACATTCAGGGAATCCAGTATGGAGGGTGAAGCGCCGTGGGCTAGCAAGAAACAGGAAGCAGTTATCACTCCCAAGCCTGAAAAACAAAGGGGAACCCAGAAAGCACTGCAGCTGCGACCTTAAGAGCCAGTAAGAGCTGTGGTTTGAGCAGAGGAAAGAAACCACTGATGGAGACATATATATACTTTTCTCTCTCCCTCTCTCAGATACCTGGTGGTGCATTCCATTGGGCAGATCCAACTAAAAGCCCATGAGTATCTAGTAAGCCCATCTGATGGAGTCCCTAGTGGTCAGCATCCTAGGACACAGAGCAGTGGAGAGAGATGTAGTAGGGAAGCAAAGGGAATACCCAGCATATATCACTTTTTATAATTAATTTTAGAGAACACCCTGAAGTCCATCCATGGATCCAGACCAGGAGGCTTTGCTCCAAAATAATACGTAGCACACTGTATCCTAGTTGTTTGTTTGTTTGTTTTGTCTTTTTAGGGCTGTACCAGCAGCATGTGGAGGTTCCCAGGTTAGGGGTTGAGTCAGAGCTATAGCTTGTGGCCTAAGCCACAGCCACAGCAACTCGGGATCTGAGCCACATCTGCAACCTACACCACAGCTCACAGCAATGCTGGATCCTTAACGCATCAAGCAAGACCAGGGATCAAACCTGCATGCTCATGGATGCTAGTCAGATTCGTTTCCACTGAGCCATGACAGGAACTCCCTAGTAGTTTATTTTTAATATGTTTTGTTTATTACACTGGGAGCTGCTGTGAGGCAAGACCTTCATCTGTCTCTGTGTTCTGGGCCTGGTGTCCAATCAACTTTTGCTGAACAAATGGGCAGTCAAGTGGCAGAGAGGGCCAAGTACAGTGGAGGCAACTTAGTGTGGGGTTGTGCCTCAGTGAGGTTCTTTTCCTGAGTCCTCCCAGTGAGTTTTGGTGGTAAGGCATGATTTTGAGGTCACGGTGTGAGTGTGATTAGGCAGGTCATCTTCCCCTAACACAGGGACCCTCCTACCGCCCTGCAGAGAAGACAAAGAGGAGGCCCATCTAATGTCAGTGCTATATTGTAGACCCAGGATGATTGGTAGCCCCAGTCATATTCCTAAAGCAAAACAGTCTCACTCAGCTCCATTTCCATTAGCTCCATGTCCATCAGGTCAACTAAAGAGACTTGTGGCCACAGCTGCCATTTTCACCAATGTTAGCAAACTTCCTGACCTTACCATCCACCAGGGATGAATACAACTTAATAAACCACCTCTGGAGGAAGGAGACGACCAGAAGGAAAATTTATTTTAAAAATCTAAAATGAACCCCAAAACCCTCCGAAACACATTTTTTTCTTCTTTTGTTTTGGAGTAAAATTCTAGGTTATGATATTTAAATATCCTCTTGTATCAGAGAGTTTTGTCCATGGAGGAGTAATGACTTGGTTGTCAAAACTGGCACTCTGTCTATATAGAAATAATCCTATTATGTGCATATACACACGTTGGTATAATCACATGTATCTTCTTACTTGGGCAATTGATGCTGAGCATAGAAGCAGTGAGACCCCTAGCATCGATGAGTATGCCTACCACTGAGAACTTGGTTTCTAATACCATTTTCCAATTAAAGAGAACTGTACTTCTTGGAGAAATGGATATATCCAGGGCTGGGAAAGAAAATAAACAAAATGATCCTAGAGAGGGAGATCAAGATGGCAGATTAGAAGGATGCAGAGCTCACCTCCCCCAACAAACATATCAATACTAATTCTACATGTGGAGCAATTCTCACTGAAAACAAATGAGACTGGCAGAAAGATACTTGTACAATCAAAGCCATAAAAAAAAAAAAAGACCCACATGGAATCAGGTAGGAAGGGAAGAGAAGCAATCAGGGCAAGAGCATAACCCTGGGAGGGGACACAGAAGAGGAAGGGAATTACATGGTCTCAGAGATTACAACCTGGGGAGTGAGCAGTTTGAACCACATATTGGGTGCCCCAACCCCAGTGTCTTACACTGAGAGGGTGAGTTCCCTTAGCTGGTTTAAAAACCAGTGAGATCCAATAACACATAAAAAGGATCATATGCAAACTATTATATATAGAATGGATAAACAACAAGGGAGCATAGGGAACTACATTCTATATTCGATATGCTGTAATATACCATATGGAAAAGAATATATATATATACACATTCTTGTATATACATAATATGTATATGTATATATGTATACATATATTATCAATTTGCTATATATGCACCAGAAACTAACACAAGAATGTAAATAAACTACACTTCAATAAAAATAGAATAAAAATATAATAAACCACCAATATGTAAAAATGTAAACAAATAAAAAAATTTTAAAAAACACAATGGGAGTGACAGTGGGGCTGTAAGAAACCTAGACTCCACTAGTGAAGAGTGTGCAAACATGTGCAGAGAAAGCAGATCGAAACTACCTGGGGTTCTGGCCAATTTTCTTTAACTGCCCCAGCATACACCCCACCACAGGACAAGAAATTGCTCTGGCCCTGTTATCTCCATGGCATAGCTCCACACTAGGATGAAAGCTGCCCCAGCTGTTGAGAGAGATCCCCAATTGTTAGGGATGATGCTGCTCGGATCCAGCACAGCATCTGAACAGAGCGAGGGCAGCCATGACTGGTGCTCATGGAGGAGACAAATCCAGAGGAATCTGGAACTCTGCCTGATGTGCCAGTGACACTCCAGTGCACACTCCTGCCTGAGTCAGGTGCCTACTCTGGCCCCTCTTGCTCCAGCACTGCTCACTTTGGGGCAAAGCTACCAATACTGGTAGGGGATGGAGAACACACACTTAGAGGGAACAGAATCAGCTTGGACCCAACCCTTAGGGCTGCTGCTCCAGCAATTTCAGATCAGACTCTGCACCCAATACAGTGGTAATGGCCAGTGAGCAGAGGGGAAGTCCTGCCTCACATCTGGTTCTGGCTTCAGCCTCTTCATTTCCAGCCCTACCACTTACCAAGGTGCCAGCTGCCAGCACACCCAAAGGAAAGACGGGACTTGTGCTCGTGTCAGATCCAGCTCTCCCACCAAAGCCACAGGACACATGCAAACTGAGGAGGGATGCTCCCACACGTGGTAACTCCTTCA
This sequence comes from Catagonus wagneri, assembly GCA_004024745.2. NCBI lineage: Eukaryota > Metazoa > Chordata > Mammalia > Artiodactyla > Tayassuidae > Catagonus > Catagonus wagneri. Next base: position 39,061,086 of record PVHT021183693.1, on the reverse strand, counting down.
AGAGTAGGACAGATAACTGTTTCACCTAATTTAATAAAGACAGAAAAAGTTAAGCAAAATAAGAAGATAGAGAAATGTATTTCAAATGAAAGAACAATGAAAAAAACTGGAAAAAAAACATAGTGAAAAAGAGATAAATAGTTCAAAGTATTAGTAATAAGAATGCTAACTGAAATAGGTAAAAGAATAGATAAATACAGTGGGATAATCAACAAGAACTAGAGTATGTTTTTTTAAAAAAATGAACCAGTCAGAACTGAAGAATATAATAACCGAAATGAAAAACACACTAGAAGTAATTAATAGCTGACTAAGCAATACCAAATAACACATAAGTGATCTGGAAAATAGAATAATGGAAATCACCCAATCAGAACAGCAAAAAGAAAAACAGATTTTAAAAAGGAAAATAGTTAAGGGAACTCTAGAACAGCATCAGGTGTACCAACATTTGCATTATAGGGGTCCCAGAAGGAGAAGAGAGAGGGAAAGGGGTTGAAAATGTGTTTGATGAAATTATGGCTGAAAACTTCCTGAACCTGATGAAGGAAACAGATATCCAGGTACAGGAAGCACAGAGGGTCCTAAATAAGATGAACCCAAAGAGACTCAACATCAAGTCATTATAATTAAAATGACAGAGATAAAGAGAGAATTCTAAAGGCAGCAAGAGAAAAAAAAAAGAGTTACGTAGAGGGCAACAATAAGGCTGTCAGCTAACTTTTCTGCAGAAACTTTATAAGCCAGAGGGAGTGGCTGTGATGTATATAAAGTGCTGAAAGGGAAAAACCTACAACATAGATACTCTTCACAGCAAGATTATCTTTTAAAATTGGGGGAGAAATAAAAAACTTCTCAGATGAGCAAAAACTAGTAAGAGTTCATCAATGCTAAACGGCCCCTAAAAGAAATGTTAAAGGGTCATCTCTAAGTGGAAAGGAAAGGCTACAAGAAGTAAAAATCTATACAAAGGAAAATTCTACTAGTAAAGGCAAATATATAGTAAAGACTGTGGATCAACCATTTAAGCAAGCTAATATGACTATTAAAAACAAAAAATTATAAAATTAACTATGACTGCAATAACAGTGAAGGGATACATATGAAGATATAAAATATAACATCAAAAGCACAAACATGAAGGAAGTCATAAAAAAAAAAAAAAGGTAGCTCTTTCAGAATGTGTCTGAACTTAAATGTGTACCAGTTTAAAGCAAGTAGATATAGTTACAGGTCAACATATATGAATCTCATGGTAACCACAAATCAAAACCTATAACAGATACACAAAAAACAGAGACAGGAACACAAGCATACCACTAAAGAAGATCATGAAACCACAAGGGAAGAACAGAGACGAACTACAAAAGTAACCGGAAAACAAGTAACAAAAATGGCAATAAATACGAGAGTATAAATAATTACCTTAAATGTCAGTGCACTAAATGCTCCAATAAAAAGATTGACTGATTGGATAAAAAAAAAAGATCTCTCTACATGCAGCGTACAGGAGACTCTCTTCAGAACCAAAGACAGACTGAAAGTAAGAGGATGGAAAAGGTATTTCATACAAATGGAAACAACAAGAAAGTAAGGGTAGCAATACTCAGGCAATATAGACTTTAAAACAAAGTCTGTAACAAAAAACAAAGAAGGGCATTATAGAGTGACAAAGGGATCAATACAGGAAGAGGATATAATATTTGTTAACGTATATGAACCTAATATAAGAACACCTAAATATATAAAGCAAATATTAGCAGACAGAAAAGGAGAGTTCCACAGTAATACTGTAACAGTAGGTGACTTTAATACCCCACTCATAATAATGGACAAAACATCCAGGCAGAGGAGTTCCCATCGTGGCTTAGTGGTTAATGAATCCAGCTAGGAACCATGAGGTTGCAGGTTCGATCCCTGGCCTGGCTCAGTGGTTAACGAATCCAGCTAGGAACCATGAGGTTGCAGGGTCGATCCTTGGCCTTGCTCAGTGAGTTAAGGATCTGGCATTGCCGTGAGCTGTGGTGTAGGTTGCAGACGTGGCTCGGATACCGCGTTGCTGTGGCTGTGGTGAAGGCTGGCAGCTACAGCTCCTGTTAGACCCCTAGCCTGGGAACCTCCATATGCTGCGGGAGTGCGGCCCTGAAATGACAAAAGACAAAAAAAAAAAAAAGAAAATGAAAACACTAATTCACAAAGATACATGCACCCCAGTATTCACAGGAGCACCCTGGTGTTCTTGGCTATTATTTACAAAGTCAAGATATGGAAGCAACCTAAGTGCCCAACAACAGATGAATGGATAAAGAAGAGTGTATATGTATGTATGGAATATTACCCAGCCATTAAAAAGAATGGAATTCTGCCATTTGCAACAATGCGGATGGACCTAGAGTATTATGCAGTATTATGTTTAATGAAATAAGTCAGAGAAAGACAAATCACTTATATGTAGAATCTAAAAAATAAAGCAAATGAAGGTAATGTAACAAAATGGGAACAGATTCACAGATATAAAGAACAGACTAGTGATTACCCGTTGGAGAAGAAAGCAGGGGGAGGGCAAGATAGGGTAGAAGATTAAGACGTACAGACTACTATGTATAAAATAAGTAAGCTACAAGGTTATATTGTATAGCACAGGGAATAGAGCACAGGTGAAATACTGAATCACTGTGTTTTACACGTGAAACTAATATAATATTGTAGATCAACTATACTTCAGTTTTTTAAAGAAGATAATCCTAGAGCATCTTGTAGTGCCAGAAAATAAGAAACTGCTCAAAACAAAACAAATCACAATGTGGAATATAGGAGTAGTTGAAAGAGCTCCTCATGACCAATGCTGGAACAATTTGAGGAACAAATTTCACAAAGTAGTATTGGGTTACAACCCAAAGTTATTAAATAGATATCATGAATCCATTGTGATATAAATACATGATGAAATAAATAAGGAAATGGGGAAAAGAAACCTAATCCCCCATGCAGAAGAATTCCAAATTATTTATGTAGATACGCTGGCCTGGAGGGAATGGAGCATAACTCCTCACTCCCTAAGTGTAGCCTGCACATAGAGACTTTCTTTCAAAGAATACAGTATGAGAAGGAAGAATAAAAGAGTGACTTTACAGTGGAGAAACCTAACAAACACCACCTCAGCCAGGTGATCAAGGTCAGCATCGAGAGTCTTAAGTCATGTAGATAAGTATATACTCTTTTTTTTGGCCACATCCACAGCATATGGAAATTCCCAGGCCAGTCTAGACCATAGGTGTGGCAACACCAGATCCTTAACCCACAGCACCACAGAGGGAACTCCAATAAGTGTATACTGTTGATATGGTATGATGAAAATGGCACTTTATTTCTGCAGTCTTCCCCCCAAAAGCCTATAATTCCAGTCTAATCATAAGAAAAACATCATATAAATTCCATCTGAGGGACATTCTACAAAATACCTGACCAGTACTCTTCAAAACAGTCAAGTTCATCAAAAACAGGAAGAGCTAAGAAACTGTAACAGCCAAGAGGGGCCTAAAAAATCATGACAGCTAATTGTAATATGGTATCCTAGATGGGACCTTGGGGAAAAACAGAAGGTTTATTAGGTAAAAACTAAGAAAATCTAAAGTATGGATTTGATTTAACATAATTTATTTTAGGGAGTTCCCATCGTGGCTCAGAAGTAATGGACACAACTAGTATCCATGAGGATGCAGGTTCAATCCCTGGCCTCACTCAGTGGGTTAAGGATCTGGTATTGCTGTGAGCTGTGGCTCGGATCCCGAGTTGCTATGGCTGTGGTGTAGGCTGGCAGCTACAACTCCAATTTGACCTCTAGGCTGGGAACTTCCATATGCCACGGGTGTGGCCCTAAAAAGACAAATAGTAACAACAATAATAATAATAATATAATTTATTTTAATAATGCTATGTGTCAATATTCGTTCATTGTACCAAATGTACCATACTAACATAAGATGTTAATCATATGGGAAATTGAGTGTGGTATATATATATATGGGAACGCTGCACTATTTTGCAATTTTCCTAAAAATCTAAAACTGTTCTAAAAAATAAAGTTTATTTCTGTAGTTCCCATCTTGGCTCCGTGGTTAACAAACCCGAGTAGCATTCGTGAGGAGGCAGGTTCTATCCCTGGCCTTGCTCAGTGAATTAAGGATCCGGCGCTGCGTGTAGGTCGCAGACGTGGCTCGGATCCCGCGTTGCTGTGGCTGTGATGTAGGCTAGTGGCTACAGCTCCAATTCGATCCCTAGCCTGGGAAACTCCATATGCCGCAGGTGTGGCCCTAAAAAAAAAGACAAAAGACAAAAGAAATTAAAAGATAAAGTTTATTTCTAAAAAAACAAGTACTCTATGTCTAAAAGATCGGCTCTGTTGCATTTAAAACATAGTGATTATCAAAATGACTTCAGCAATTATACTTTTGTTATTAGTGGCCACTTTGTCTCTGACAGTATACTCTCTGCAAGTGTTTTTTCCTAATACATTGCTGTTGTGCTACCCTTTTAGTGCTGCTGTTTTTATTTTTCTCTTTCCTTCATTTTCACTACCCAGTCCAGTGAATGCAATAATCTCAGTAGCAAATAGCAAAATTCAATTCTTTAAATATTCATTGGATAAATATTCATTGGATATCCAGTTTGCACTTTATTCTAGGAATCAGTAATGACAGTCTATCAAGGTGCTAGCAATTTGGTGGAAGACAAACATGTCCCCAGTAAATGCTCCTTGGTCCAAGAGCATATAGAATGGAAGGAACTGTGAGGCACCCAGGGGAGGCAATGGTCAGCTCAACCTGGGGAGGCCAAGGTGTGCATAGGAGAGGATGCCTAAATTTGGTATGGAAAACTAGGTAGGGTTTTTCAGGGAAGACAAAGTAGGGGAAGGGAACCTCAGCAGAAGAAACAGAAAGTGCAAAGACAGAGAGGCTGGAAACAAGCATTACGGGAACTGTGGCAGCTGGAGGCTGGAATGTAAGGGGTGGGTACTGGCAGGAGGTAAGACAGGGAAATCAGGGTCAAGTCCTGAAGAGCCCAGTGCTCCAGCATGAGGGGTCTGATGCAGCAGGGAGCCCCTGCAGGGCATTTAAGCAGTGGAGTTAGATAATCAGATTTACGTTTTAGAAAGACGATTCTGATTGTGGTATAGAGAATGGATTTGCACGTAAAAAAATGGAAAGAGGGGAATGCAGCTGTTCATCTCACACCCATTTCCCCCAGTTTAGGAATTTAGAGTCCCTTCTGACTGCCTCATGACAATTTTCAGAGTTCACCTTGAGGTCTCAAGGGAATGCAGCGAAAGGGCTAAGGTGATCTGAGTCCTGTCCAATGCAGGTGGTGAGTCACTGGGCTCTAGCATGTGACACTGACCTCACACCGGGGCTGACCACCACATGTTTCCAATTTGACAGTCATCCATTAAGTTCGATTTCTTAATCTTTGTGCAGCAATTAATCCTTATGTCTCAGTTTCCTCCATCACTGGGCCAGAGGGTTGGGTAGTAGTGGCTGGTCACCAAGTCTTATCACCATCCCCCCACAGTATAAAATGACTTTGCCATCACCCTGACATAAGAGAATTAGGCTTCTCTGGGGACTCAGAGTTGTGTTATCAGAACCTGAAGTCCACTGCACAACTGAGTTTCTTGAGGCCAGAGGCACATTCTCTGAAGAGACCCTTTAAACACAGACCTGAGTGGGAGTCAGCAAACCAGACTGCGAAGTGGGCCGAAGTTGCTTGCTATCTATTTTTGTAAATCAAATTTTATCAGAACACAGCTTCTCTCATTCATTTATGTATTATCTATTATCTACGACTGCTTTTATGCTACAATAGCCAGGTTGGTGCAATAGAGACCAGATGGTCTGCAAAGCCTGAACTATTTACTGTCAGAGTCATTATGACAAAGAAAAGTCTACCCACTTCCTGGACCCACCAGTGCTAGAAGGATGTTGTGTTGAAAGAAATGTATTCAGCTGAATTCAGGCCTTGGGGAAACTCAGGTGAAACAGGTCTTGTTTCTTGTTCTGCTGAATCTCTGCCTTAGGGCACATAGTTATGAGAACATGTTTGAGTTTCGCCTTTCCACTGGTATTACTTTAGTTTATTTCTTTCCTACTTTTGTATAGAAAAGGGATCTCACAGAATAAAATTTAAATGACTACCCCTTTCATTACAAGTCCTTGTGATTCCTTTGATCCTACCTCAGAATTTAGCCACCTCTTTCCCCCCAGAACACTTACAAGTCCTTTCTCCATTAGGGTCTTTATTTAGGGGACATTTCTTACTTTGAAATCCTCTTGGTTTATAAGTTGGTCTAATGCCATTCGTTCATGGCCTGTGGCATCCTTTTCTACAATGAATGGACAAGGCTTAGTGAACATTTACCCACTCAGCATATATTTACTCAGCACTACTCTGCTAAGCAGTGTTCTAGGGCCTGGAGATACAGTGGAAAGGGTACAGCCCATGCTAATCAAGTGAGAGCGACAGGCTTTTAGAACCATAATTCTGTACAAGGGGAGATGTGCAGTGACCTACATATGAATACCCAGAGAAGGATCACCTGAGGGAGATAAGGAGGCAGGGAGGAGGGGAAGATGAGAAAAAAGGATTGCCTCATGTACTCAAGCTCAGTGCAGAGCAGTCAGCTCATGATCTGCTTTTGTTCCCACAGGTCAAAGCCCAGAAAGTCCTGCAGAAGTTGGGCGATGTGCAGGAAATATTTCACAAGAGGCAAATGAGTCTGATGAAACTGGCAGCCAGACAGACTCGCCCAGTGCAACCTGTGGCACCCCATCCTGAGTCCTCCCCAAAATGGGTGTCACCGAAAATCAGCCAGCCCTCCACCTTGGGTAGGTTATTTGAGGAAGGAAGTTTTGTGGCCTTATGTTTCATTGATGCCCATGAGGGTTGAGGTTATGGTTGTTCGAGACACATAATCGTCATTGTTTTGACAGCTACTACTTAAGACAAACTGTAAATATGGATTAGTACAGGTGTTAAACAAAGATAAAATTGAGTGTCTGGATACCTGGAGAAGCTCACAGTCTAGTAGAAAAATAATATAAATGCATGAATAATATTAGCATAAAATAAACTCCATCGAGGACCTTTAAAAGGCCCACAGGATTCTATTAGCAATGGAGTTGGTCAGGTTGGTTCTCCGGGGGAAGGTCAGTCCTTAAACTAGGGCCACATGTGGAAGTTTCCTGGCTAGGGGTCAAATCAGAGCCACAGCCTCCAGCCCACCTCACAGCCACAGCAACACCGGATCCGAGCCTCTGAGACCTATGAGGTGTGGCAATGCCTGATCCTTTTAGCCCACTGAGAGAGGCCAGGGATCGAACCTGCATCCTCATAGATACTAGTCGTGTTCTTAACCCACTGAGCCACGGCAGGAACTTCTAATCCAACATGGTCTTGATTACTATAGTTTATTAGTAAGCCTTGAGATCAGGTAGTGCTAAGTCTTCCAACTTTGTTCTTTTTCAAGATCGTTTGGCTATTTTAGCTCCTTTTCATTCCCATATAAATTTTAGACTCACCTTTCAGTTTCTGCTGGGATTATACACTTAATATAAAGATCAATTTGGGGAGAACTTGTAATCTCACCAATGTTGAGCCTTTCAACTTGTAAATGTTATAACTTTCATTTATTTAGGTCTTCATTTTCCCTCAGCAATACAGTTTTGAGCGTAAAGATCTTAGGCCCTTCATGTTTTTTAAAAACCTTATAATAAATGGAATTTACCATACGTAGCTATCAATGGGAATATATTTCTGTATAGAAATGTAGTCACACCATCTGTGAATAGGGACAGTTTTACTTCTTCTGTTTCAATCTTTATGCTTTTTTTCTCCTTTGCCTTATTATAATGGCTGGGACCTCTCGTACAATATTGAATAGAAGTACTGTGAGCAAATATTCATATTTTTTCCCAGTTATCGGGGAAAGAGTTCATTTTTCATCTTGAAGTATGATGTTAGCAGCAAGTTTTACGCAGATGCCTTTTATTAGGTAGAGAAAGTTCCCTTGGATTCCAGTTTGAGTTTTATTGTGAGTGATTATTGAATTTTTCAGATGCTTTATTTGCTGCATGTAATGTGATGATCATACAGTTTTTCTCCTTTATTGGTTAATATGGTGGATTACAGTGACTTATTTTTTTTAATGTTAAAACAATCATGCATTCCTGGGTAAACACTCTTGGACATGATGTATGTATTTGTTGCTTCATGTGTTTTGAAACTCTTGTTATTAAGCACATACATATTCATAATTGTTATGTCTTCCAAATATACTAGCCCTTTTATAATTATGAAATATCTCTCATTTCCTTCTTATCTTTAGTAATAGTCCTTGTCTTGAAGTCTGTTTTGACTGATTTTAATGTAGCCATTCCAGCTTTCTTACGCTTAGTGTTTGCTTGGTGTATTTTCTCCATTCTTCTATTTTGTCTTTATTTTTAAAGTATATTTTTTGTAGACAGCATGTAACTGGGTCTTGACTTTTTAAAATGTCATGTTAGCCTCAGTCTTCTAGTTAGAGTGCTTAGCCCATTTTATATACTATGTAATTATTGACATAGTTGGATGTAGAGATACTATTTTGTTATTTGCTGTCTATTTATCTGATATGTTTTTTATTCCTCTGATCTCCTTTCCTGGCTTCTTTGGCGTTAGGAGATTTTTTTAGCATTCCATTTTAATTCCTCTACTGGCTTCTTAGCGAACATACTTCTTTGCATTGTTTTTCCCCAGGTGTTTCTTCTAGAGATTACCGTGTACATCCTTAATTTCTCACAATCTACTTTGAGTTGATATTGTAGCACTTTATGTAAATATAGGAAATTTGCAATAGTATAGTTCCAAATTCCCTTTATTCATCCTCTGTGCTATTTTTATCCCAAATGTTATACCTGCACATGTTACATGTCCCAATATTGTATTACAATTTTGCTTTAACCATCCTGTGTCTTTTAAAGAAATTGAGAGAAAGGAAGAAAAAAGAAAAATATATTATATCTAACCCCCCTCCTTCACCATTTCTGGTGTTCTTTATCACTTATTGAATTACCATCCTATGTCAAGTCTCTTCAGGCTAAAAACCTCCTTTAGCATTTCTTGTTTTGCAGGTCCATTTGCAACAAGTTCTTTCAGTTTTTATTTATCTGAAATTATGGGGTCTTTTGGTAACTCTCAGTTCAGTACAATTTATAGTCCCCTGTGTCCCATCACATATTCTACTTTTTAGACTTTAGCCTTGATAACAGCTTAGTGAATTTCTTTCCTGAGTGTATACACACACACACACACACACACACACATACACACATACGCACACTACCCCTACATATACATGCACACTCAGAAACACTTATATACACATAACATAGACACTCACACACAGAGAGACATCCTTCTTGGATGGCTGGAAACAGGACTCAGTTCTCCTGACCTCTATCTGGGGCTCTTTCCCAAAACTAAATTACGCTCACTTTGATGACTTTGCTTCCCTTATTATTTTCAGGGACATATGTTACTAGTAAACAGAGCAGGGACGATAGATTGTTTCTTGGCTTTTCAAACACAAGATTTCATAGTAGGTAATGACCCTCCTAGGGTACACAGATCTTTGACATGTCTGAACAGTTTTTTTTTTTTTTTTTTTTTTGCCTTTTGTCATTTTAGGGCTGCACCCACGGCTAGGGATCTAATCGGAGCTGTAGGCACTGGCCTACACCACAGCCACAGCAACGCGGGATCTGAGCCGCGTCTGCAACCTACACCACAGCTCACGGCAATGCCGGATCCTTAACCCGCTGAGCAAGGCCAGGGATCGAATCTGCAACCTCGTGGTACCTAGTCAGATTTGTTAACCACTGCGCCACGACGGGAACTCCTGAACGGGTATTGTTGATCTTAGTTGGGCAACTTGCTCATTCTGCATAACGGTCTTACACTTTTGTTTTGGAGAGTAACCTCCAAGTGTGAATTCTAGAAGGATGCTAACAGGATTTTCGAAAACATTTGTCTAATTGCTTATTAACTGAGTCCATGCCAAGGTAACTGAGTCCATGCCAAGGTAAACCATTCTATTTCATAGAACAAGGAACATGCCCAGGGCTGCTTAGAGATGGAAGTTGGAATCTCGGTGCCGACTCCTGGTAGCTGGGTGTCTTGGGTACAACATTCAACCTCTCTGAAATACATAAGGAATGGGAAAAATTCTTTTGTGGCTATAATAATTCTTTTGTGGTAAACTGAGTGTTTACCATGACCTAAACCCTTTGTGCACATTTACTCATTAAAGCTTCCTAACAACCCCGTACTGTGAGCTTTCTCATTATTCCCCACTTTACAGTTGAAGCAGCTAAGGCATTTTGATAATGTGTGCTTCAAGCAAGACTTGAATGCTGGCAGCACAGCTCCCACTTCCCTGCCTTTAAGTTCATCACTGTACTTAGCATTTAGGGCAGGTGCTTCTCAGTCACTGGTGTTGCCAGTAAGTGCATGCATTTCTAGCATCCCATTATTATGCCTAGAATCACTCAGCTTACAGAGATCCTTCAGAGAATGAGGAGCCCAACAGATTGTCCATTGTTATAAAGTGGCTTCAGTGGTCGTGTAACTTGGGGCAGCAAACAGTATGCTTCACTACAGATTACCACATAACATCTATGGAAACCCACAGAAAGCCCAGCTTCTTCCAGTTGGCTCACAGAACCTGGGGGAAGGAAGGGGCCTCTGGAGGCAAGAGAGTCAACTTCCGTCAAGTCTACCACCAAGAAGCATCAGCTTAATGTTGGTGGTGTTAACTGGGTGACATTTTGAGGTTCTGGATTAATCACATGTATCCTGTGAGTTTCCCAAAGGAACTGTATATACGAGGGCCATGGTGGTGACAAGAACTGGGAGTAAGGAGTTCCTGTTGTGGAGCAGCGGGAATGGATCCGACTAGTATCCATGAGCATGCGGGTTCAATCCGTGGCCTCACTCGGTGGGTTAAGGATCCGGCGTTGCCATGAGCTGTGGTGTAGGTCGCAGAAGCAGCTCAGATCCCCAGTTGCAGTGACTGTGGTGTAGGCCAGCAGCTGCAGCTCCAATTCAATCTGTAGTCTGGGAATTTCCATATGCCACAGGTGCAGCCCTAAAAAAAAAAAAAAAAAAAGAAAGAAAGAAAAGAAAAACTCAAAATACCTCTTACTTATTAGCCTTGTAACCCTCACCCCAGTGCAACCCTCTGGCAAAGCAGGGTTAGAAAGCCTCGAGCCTAACCATGGCTTCTTCTCCCCAAATCCCAGTCTTACAGCCAAATGGCCATGGAGCTTAAAGAACGGCATCTCCCAGGTGTCCGAGGGCCCTGTGGGAAGGAGAGGAGGGAGATAAAGTGATTGAGAGGAGAGAGCAATTCCCTCCAGACTCAGCTGATTCTTGATGCAGTCATTCTGTCAGCTAATAAATACAGTTGTATCCGTTCTGGAATCCAACAATTTCTTCCTAGGGCAGACATGGACATCCTCTTGTATAATCATAATTTCTTCCTAGGGCAGACATGGACATCCTCTTGTATAATCATAGTGTGTTTAAAATGTAAGATTTTAGTATTTTTTTAATTTTCTATAAAAAGCACAAATTAAAAACCTATATAATATAAAAATATGTTCAGTAGACTGTGGTACCTAGAATTAAATCTGGTCTTCTAATCCAAGAGCAACATCAAATGCAGTATTGTACATTGCACGTGATTAATGCTAAAGCATCAGTGCATAAAAGAATCCACAGAATCTGGAATAGTTAAGGAAGACTTTATGAAGAACGTGACTTTGTAGCTGGGCCTTAAAAATGAAAATGGTGGGAGTTCCCGTCGTGGCTCAGCGGTTAACGAATCCGACTAAGAACCATGAGGTTGCAGGTTCGATCCCTGGCCTTGCTCAGTGGGTTAAGGATCTGGCGTTGTCGTGAGCTGTGGTGTAGGTTGCAGACACGGCTCGGATCCTACATTGCTGTGGCTGTGGTGAAGGCCAGCAGCAACAGCTCCTGTTAGACCCCTAGCCTGGGAACCTTCACATGCCGCGGGTGCAGCCCTAGATAAGGCAAAAGGACAAAAAAGAAAAAAAAGAAAATGGTAGAAACTATCATTTTTACCACATTACATTTACTGATTTGTTGTGGTTTGATGTTTTCTGTAGTATTTTTCTCTTTGGATCAAATGTCAATTCCCTGGGATCAAGGACTCTTTGTTTGGGGGGGGGGGCATCGCACCCATGGCATGTGGAAGTTCCCAAGCCAGGAATCAAACCCTCACCACAATAGTAATCTGAGCCACAGAAGTGACAATGCCAGATCCTTAACCACCAGGCCGCCAGAGAACTCCAGGGACTCTTTCTTTTCTGCATATCTCTTTCATTTCCAATTTCATCTACTATCTTGGAAATCATTGTAGCAGTTCAATTAAGCTTTGTTGATCAACTCTATCAACACGGTTCAAGTCAAGCTAAATGCTCTGAGTTATTTGTAAGCCAAATAGCCAAACTAATGGCAGATTTTCTTTGTCCCTCTAGCTCCTCATCAGAAAACATCTGAGGAAGCTTATGGGAAGACAGATTTGAACTCTCTGGAAAAGGAAGATGATGAGACTAAATTTGAAGTCAAGGTAAGGTCACCTTTCTTTTACTGATAGAAATTTCTCACACAACAAATGATAGCTACCATAATTATCAATAAATCAATAAATTGTGTTTCCCTATTTCATACCTACTATCACCTCCAGATGTGCCCATAAAGGCACATAGCACAGAGTCATGCTCCCAAGAGCTGAGATTTGTAGGCTTTCTTCCTTTTTTTCTTCTTAATTGCAACTAGAAATGAAAAGCTGTTTGGTCATGTACAGAATTGTTGGTAGATATTATTTTATTGAAGGAAAAATCATTTTATTCATTCCTGTCATCTGCCTTCCTATTTTAAATTGGTGGAACAGTGTATGGTTTATATATAAAAAGAACATGACAAGATTGCATACAGCTACACACACACATGCTCACGCACGCACACACACACACACACACACACACATATAGCTGGTAAACTCTGAATAAGCATTGTGGAGTGTGCCAAAGTCGTCTTGCTTTTGACACTGTTCTCTAGTTGTGTTATGTTAACTTTGGAGGAAGAGTACATGGAACTTCCCTGTATATTTCTTTGCAGAATTCATGTGTATCTATAATTATTTTAAAATAAAATTTTTTTTTAAAAGAGCGTAAGTTTTGGAATCTGGCAGACCTAAATTTAAGCAGCATAACCTCTCCAAACCTCAGTTTCTCATCTGTAAAAATGGGAATAAAAACATTTTCTCCCTGAAACTGTTTTGAGCATCAAAAGAAAATTTGAAAATTGCCAAGCACTGTATAATTGTAAAGTACCATTATAGCTAAAACCCAAACAAGATAAATTATGAATGTATGTCGCTGCACATCAACACCAAAAGGGCTCCCCTTTCCTCTGCCTCACTGAAAATTAAATGTCTGGCTGGCTGAATGGCTCTGAAACACAGTCCAGTAGACCATGAACCCAAATGAACTTCAGCAATAGTTCAGATCCATCATCAAGTCCTAGTGTGTTTGAATCTAGCCCCCCCACACACATACACAGGGACTCCACTGCCTATTAAGGAGTCAGGCAGAAAGCAAGTCATAGGGTTTTCTTCCTGGAGCCAGAAACAACATGAGAACTAACTCCTGGCAGACTTTTCTTAGAGAAAGCTGCCATTCTTCTGTCACTTTGTTCAGTCATCCTTCTGTATTCTCATTGCTGTTTGCCTCATGGTCAGAGGAATTGCATCACTATGTCTTCCAAAATTAAGAAACAATCTACAATTTTATACAGTCTTGTGATTTTCTTTTTCTGTGGTGTCTTTGTCTAGTTTTGGTATCAAGGTGATGGCTACATAGATGACTTTGGGAGTGTTCCCTCCTCAGTCTTTTGGAAGAGTTTGAGAAAGATTGATATAAGTTCTTCTTTGTATATTTGGTAGGATTTGCTAGTGAAGCCATCTGGTCCTGAACTTTTGTTTCAGGACTTTGTTTTTAAATTATTATTAAAAATTCAGTTTCACTTCTAATGATTGGTCTGTTCATATTTTTTCTTCTTGATTTGGTTTTGGTGGGCTATTTCTAGAAACTTGTCCATTTCTTCTAGGTTCTCTAGTTTGTTGGCATATGATTGCTCATTGTATCATACAGTCTTGATCAGCCATATAAAACAGTAAATGTGCTTTTCTGAAATGGGCAGACATAATTAAACTTCATCTAATTTGACATTAATAAAGTCTGTGAAATCATTAAGTGATATAAAAAGGGTTTAACTGTGATCACCTTCGAAACTAAGCATCACTCTACCCTCTTCTGCACCCTGGTCTTCAGAAAATGTCATCTCTGAGAGTGAGGGCTGTGCCAAGTGCACTGGAGCCCAGATTTGACCCCTGAACTCATTTGCTGTTGCATTGACTCACCATGTGGTCTGAAGTCACTTCATATCTCTATGACTTCCTTTGTCCATCTTTAGACAGTATATTCATGAGCTGCACACTTTATAAAACTGTCATGGGAATTGTAAGTATGTGGATGTCCTCATATGTAAGAATTCAAATTAAAGTTATTTATTTCAATAATTAGAAACAAGAAAAATGAGTGCTATTGTTTTATGTGTGGTAAAAGAAAAAAAAGAAATATAGTCAATATACATAAAACACCTTTCCTCAGGGAAGACCTCAAAGTACTTAAGACCAAAGGTTTCCATAAGCTACATTTATTGTTTACTCCTATGTTACATATTGGTAAAAACATACAATACCAGAGCAGGGGTAGGGATAGTGTCAGATGCCAAAAGGTTTGTTGAGTAGAATTCAAAAAGTTCTGACCACCAGACTTCTGGTTTCTTCCTTCTTCTGCTGTGCTATTTATTTCATTCAGGCTCCAAGCCCATCCTGCTGAGATGCTCACTCCTTGTGTTTAGGCAGATCACCAACAGCTTAGATACTGCTCAGCAGGGATAGGTACAAGCTACAGTCACCCTTCTGTGCCTTTTTTTTCCCCTTACTGTTGCCTTGTTTTTGTATTTAATGAAGAGCTTTCCGCTTAAGAACATTATGTTAACAGTCAAGGTGGAAAAGCAAGCAGAACAGAAGCTGCCAATCTACCTCATTTTGGCAAACAGTGGCTGGTCAGACTTCTGCTTCTAAAGCCCAAGGCTATGAGAAGAGCAGAATCCACAGTCATGAATAATATGAGAGGAAGAATGGGAATTTGTGCATTAAATCCCCCCATCCTGGACTTAGAAATCAATTTAGGATCAGCAAATGCAATTAGTATTTCCTAAGGTGGGTAGGATAACCAGGGAAATATTCCAAAATAGGTAAGAAAACTAGTAAGTAAAAGGTAGGTAAGAAAATAAGATTTAGATTCATGTCTGCACAGTCCGTGGGTTGTTAAAAGGGGGATAAGGAGGTTTATTAACCTCAAGAACAGTCACTGGTGCTTGTGTTTTGTGGCCACTGTCCAAGAGAGATGACCAGGATAGACAGGAGAACATGAGTCTGACTACAGGTGACAATTCTGACATCTGTTTGGCCTTAGGCCTGGAATTCAAAGATGAAATGAAACCACAACCAGGCTGCGAGTGCGAATCAACAGTGTGATAAATTGCCCCTCTTTGCCCTCACGAGTAAATGTTCGCAGGAAAAAAAAAAAAAAAGCTATAAACCCAAACCATTCATGATTGCTGCTGCTGGAGTCACTGATACTAACCACCTGCAACTAAAATTATGATACAATTTTATCATCAGAGAACTCATTCCCAAAAAAGGTGTTCCTGCTTCTCCAGCAGGATGATTCTTGGTGTGCCAGTTCACAGGAACTTGACAAGCTTGACTTGAGGAGGTAGCTGAGGCTCCGGGAGCATCTGGCAGCTGTGAGGGCATGTGCTTGGCTCTCTGCTATCAGAGGAAGCCACAGTGGAGTCATCTTCTGTGTTTGCTGGCAGTTGTAATGTGGCTCCTTTCTGCCCTTTACGTCACCAGTTGGAAGCTGAAAGCACGAGTCACAGGGGCTGCTCACATCACAGCCTCTTGGGAACTGGAATGAAGCCAGAGGCTGATAAGGATTCCTTTTACCTGAACATCAACCTCAGGAAAAAAGGAAGAGTTACTGGTTGTGAGCACCAATGAACACAGTTCCTGGGCACCTTTTAAAATCATTTAAAATAGCAAGGGCTTTTCATGCTTCCGAGCAAACAGACTCCTTCATAATTTTTTTTTTTTTTTGTCTTTTTAGGGCCACACCCACGGCATATGGAAGTTCCCAGGCAAGGGGTAGAATCAGAGCTGTAGCCGCTGGCCTACACCACAGCCATAGCAATGCTAGATCTGAGCCATGTCTGTGACCTACACCACAGCTCACGGTAATGGCAGATCCTTAACCCACTGCGCGAGGCCAGGGATCAAACCCATGTTGTCATGGATACTAGTCAGTTTCATAGTGAGGGAAGGGTTGCTAACATTGACTGAGGGCCAGATGTTGTGCTGGGTGCTGCACATACCTGATTTCATCACAAGTCTTCAATACCTTGTGAGGAAGATGATATTTCCTTTGTTTCATCCGGGATGCTGTTGAGACTCTGAGTGAGTTTCCCAAAGGCTCACACAACTAGTAAATGGTTAAACTGGGATTTGAAATTAGCAGTTTACTTAATCTAGTAGTTTACTTAACTATCTAACTTAACCTATCTACCTGATTATTTGCTTAATCTACCTAACTAGCATTTTACTTAACCTTTTATCCTCTTAATTTCCTCTTCTGCAAAAATGGGGATAAATAGAGTAACCTCACAGGTGGTTGGTTAAATAAGAAATGTGTGGAAAGCACCTAGCATGATGTCTGACATACAGAAGATTCTTAGTGATGTTAGTTTTCCATTTAATCCTAGTTTATAGATGGAATGTTCTGTGTAAAAGATGAAAAGAAGCTGAAGGAAGGTCAGATTACGGCCTTAAATTAAATGGCTTCTTCTGCCAAATGATAATAGATCAGGGCCAAATTCAGTTCCTTGCTTTCTCACTCTTCTGAGTCCCCAAAGCTTCCATTTACCTTTCTGATTCTCAACTAGAGAACTATGTGAACTATAAGCACATTTCACTGCTCATTTTCTATGATATTTAAAGTCTAGTCAGTCTTAGAGATAGTGAGAGATTCCAAGAATCCATGAAACCTATGAGGCAGCCCCCAGCCAAGCTCTTTGAACAGTTTCTAAAATGAAGATTCTCAAAGTTTCCTATGCACTGCAGTCCTGAGAAGCTTATTCACAATGCAGATTCTCAGGCTCCACTCACAGAGATGCTGATTCAGGAGTTCTGTGGTAAGGTCCAGGAATCTACCTTTTTTTTTTTTTTTTTTTTTGGCTATGCCCACAGCCAACAAAAGTTCCTGGGCCAGTGAGCAAACCCACGCTGCAGCAGTAACCAGAGCCCCAGCAGTGACAACACCAGATCCTTAACCCACTGAGCTACATGGGAACTCCAAGGAATGTGAATTTTGAACTTGTGCATTTGGTGACTAGAATGCAGATGGTGCAGGTGTTGCACATTTGGTCACACTGGCCTCTAGGAGAACTAATTAAGGTAGATATGGATCTCTTAGGCTAATACAGAGTCCAAAATTCAGGGGAGTGAGGATATGACTATATTAATCTGTGAGAATGTATTTTTCACTGAGGGAACTGACAACATGAGAAAAAAGAATAATAGTAAGACCACTGTTGGCTTTGCTCTTTGACCAATAGAAAACTGACATGACTGAAATACCTGATGTATCCAATTTGGGTGGCTCATTCAGCTCAGTTTAAACGTAAGGAAAACAATTCTAACATGGGTCCCAAATTCAGGAAACTTACAAGTTTTGTGAGAGAAATAACGAATTTCCAACAATTTATCATATAAAGTAGAATGACATACCTCTGGTGAGAGGAATATAGTGTGTTAGAGGGCAGGAGAGGGAGCTATACTTGCTGTCATTCATAGTAAGTGTACTGGGGATGTTTTTACAAAGGAGGTGGCATTTGTACTTAATGTTAAAGAATAAATACATCTTTGAAAGGTGGATAAGACAGAGAAGGGCCTTCCAGGATGGGGAAAGATATAGTCTCAGAAGTCCAAAGGGAGCGTAGGATATTCTGGTAATGGTCCAAAAAAGCTGAGAGAGTAGAGCAAAGTCGGGTTGGTGAAGGTTGGTTGGGAGTTGTTGCCACCAAGGGCACCTATGATTGGTACAACATTGGTCCGACAATGAAGAGTGAATTAGATGAAGACAGGCAGCCTGACCAGCAGTTGTCACAGTCTAGGTGAGACTTTGATGTTGAGAGCCTACTGATGGCAGTGGCAAGAAGGGAGATGGGCGGAGCTCATACCCATGAGTCCTGATGTTCTCCCCAATGCCTGGAATACCCCAGGCTGTCAGAAAAAGTTTGATGAATGAAGGAATAGATCAAGGCAAAGAAATAAGGGGGTAGATTTACTAGGGAGGGAAAGGAAGACATTGAAGACGCTTTCACGTTTCTATCCTGGATTCCTCTTTAGATGAATTGGTGGGCCAAGACAGAGCTCTCAGGAGGAACAGTAGAAAATGTGGATTTGTCCAGGCTGAGTCTAGCATTTGTGGAGTCTCATGGATCTGTAGCAGCAACCCACACTCTCTTTATGTTAGCTGGACTAACTCTGCCCCAGAGGCTACAGCCCTCCCCACACCAGCGAGAGTCAACCGATTGGCCTTGAGGTTTTGTGGAAATTTTTTGTGACCTAGGTTAGGGCGCTTTTATAAATCTAAAAAACCGCTTTTCAAACTTATGATTTTATTTGTGAGTTAAGTAAGAGTTAATGAGTTAAGTAAGTAAAAATTAAGTTACAATGACATTTATGCATTGAGGTTAAAATCACGAGATCAAATAGCCTGAGAAAATTCAGGATGTATAGGCAACTTCTTTTCAAGGTCCTTGACATACTTATATTTCTCCACAGTTTTCTGGTTTGGGAATGGGAGAAAGGTATCTTGTGACATACTTTCTGATACACTTAACAGAACTACAGACTTGCATGTCACTGGTAAAACAGTTTTTTAAGAAGACGTTTCCCTCATAAATAAATATTAGAAGTAGTGTTTAGATTATTTGTCCAGCCTATAAAAGCCAATTTAGCCAGCAAGAACATTGAAGTAATTACTAACAATTCTAGCTGGGAAATTCAAGGTCTCAGATAAAAGAGACCCTGGAAAAATTTTGTAAAGTTCGCATCTAGAACCCATTTCCATATCTTTCTCTAGTCATTTTGCGTTTCCACAAAGCCTCAGGACCGCTTATTCCTGTCTCCTCAAGCCTGCCCTTCCCCTCCAAAGGGTTTCAGCCTAAAATATCCTAAAGCCTTCCTGTCCCCTCCCCACCTCTCCTCTCCCTCTTGGAAACCTCCTCCCAATGCAGTTGATCAGGACTGGAGGTGCGAGAAATCTAAATGAGCTAGTTCACAGCAGTGCATGACTGAATGCACTTAACCCTCCTGCAAATATTTGCTGTTTTTGAAAAGGGACTGACTTCCCTATTGTCTAAAGGAATCTTCAGGCAACGCCAGTGAAGAGTAGTAGCAAAAGATGTGCTGAGATGGGCCCGCAAGATTGAGCAAGTAGGACAGTTGAGCCAGCTAGGAATTCACTTGAAGGATAGATTCTATAAACGGTTAATGTCTTTCGAAAGTCCTTCCTATTCTCCACATTAGAACCCAATAGATCTCAAAGTAAGGGTGTGGTGCTTGCCCTTACCTGGCAGTTCCAGCCATGGAACAGGGAGACCACTCCTTCCCAAGGCTGAAGTTTTTCACTCTGGGATGGAGTCCCGAAGGCCACCCTGGACTGAGCTGGAGGTGAATGCCCTTTGGAGAGGTTTCCTTTCCTTTCTTTCCCACTATCCTCTGAGCCATGCTATTCTATAACTATTCAGTGATTCTCACTTGTCATACTTCTTCTTTGACTTTCTTGGGTTTCTGTAATTAATTTATAATGCTAGAAAAGGGTTAACCTTAAACACTTCTTGCAGTGATCACTCTTCATACTTAACGAAGAGGTTGGTTCAACCCCTTATCTGCCTTGCCTTTTCTCTCCCAGTATTAGATCTAGCTGCTTTACTTTTAAGAAAAATAGTAATATCATAAATCACACTTGAACATTAAATTGCCGGATACCATCACTTTAAAAAAGTTGCAGCTGAAATTGCTTTCCAAGCATTCCTAAAATCATTAAGAGAAATCACTTAAGGGAAAAACTAATTTGATTCTGTTTCACACATGCTGCTATCTCTCCTGTGAGGAAGAAAAAAACAAGGTTAATGATCAATTGAAATTTAGCTATTAGAGTTCCCAGGTAGCCTAGCAGTTAAGGACCCAGTGTTGTCACTGCTGTGGCTTGGGTCGTTGCTGTGGCGTAAGTTCTATCCCTGGCCCAGGAATTTCTGCATGCCATAGGCGTGGCTGAAAACAAATAAATTTTTAAAAATTAAAAAGATCTATTTTTCAGGGAAAATCAACATTTTTTTTACAAAATTCTTTCAGGTGAGGCATTTATCCTATTTTTTTCTATTTTGGAAATATGTCATTCATCAAAATATAGGGGAGGAGTTCCTGCTGTGACTCAGCGATAGCAAACCCAACTAGTATCCATGAGGATGTTGGTTCGATCCCTGGCCTCACTCAGTGGGTGAAGGATCCAGTGTTGCCTTGAGCTGTGGTGTAGGTCACAGATGCAGCTTAGATCCTGCATTGCTGTGGCTGTGGCACATGCTGGCAGCTGTAGCTCCGATTTGACCCCTAGCATGGGAACTTCCATGTGTTGCGAGTGTAGCTGTAAAAAAAAAAAACAAAACCATTTATGTATAAATAAATGTGTATATATATACACACACACACACACACCATATATATATATGGTAGACAGAACAATCAAACTCTATGTTGTTGAGAAGATAGAGGAAGTCATTAGAGGTGACCCTAGAAAGCCTGCATTTGGGTTGGTGTCATTTTCAAAACCAGGGAGAGGCTTGGGTGGTGGTGGGGGTACAGGGAGTGATGCTTGACCTGGAACAGCTGCCAGCCTGCCTGCCTTCACTGCCACCCTTTTTATTCAGAATAAAGTGAACATACAGAGGAAGGGACTCTCCCACCTGATCGGCCCCCCCAGTAGAGTAGTTTATGAGTTGGGTCCCTTTTAAAGTATCAGTCGACTGAGAAAATCCCATACGTGGGACGCCCTAGGGGCATCTCCAAGTCAAGGTGACTAAAGAGAAACAGGATATGATTTCACAAGAAACTTGTTGCCCTGCTTTAAAATAACCTCATTTTATAATTCAGTGAGACTCATACAGAAACCCTAACAAAGAAAATACAGCAGCAATTCGTGGGTTGGCCTATGGTCACTTTTCTTGGTCCATTATTTTAATCAAAGGACAAATATTTGAAAACAGCGAGCATTTGTTTGAATATGCTCTCTTCCTCCAGAGCTTTCAGGAAGCTTAATATAAAAATTTCCCAAAAGTTCTCTGACTCCAATTTAGCGTTCATCTCAAAATTAGAAGCAGTAGCACCTATGCTGTTTTTTTCTATGCTAAGCAGAGGAGTGTTTCATAGCCAAATCGCATGTCTCCTTCATTTTACACAGAGGGAAATGGATGCCCAGGAAGATTAAGTGACTTGGCCAACATCTCCCAGCTAGTGAGAAATGTGGGGTCTCTCGTATGTGAGCAGGTAGCAACTGCCCAGCAATTACTGACAGTCAGCATGATGATGCCTTACATAATTACCTATTTTAATCTCCAAAAAGTAGATATTAAAGAGCCACCATAAATGCCATCCTTTCTTCATAATAAACAATTTAATAAATTATCTCAAATCACCACAACAATGTTCTGATATAGATGTAATTACCCTTATTTTATTGATAGAGAACCCAAGGCGCTACCCAAGACCACTTTTTAAAAAGTAAGCCAACGGAGTTCCCGTTGTGGCGCAGTGGAAACGAATCTGACTAGGAACCACGAGGTTGCGGGTTTGATCCCTGGCATCGCTCAATGGGTTAAGGATCCAGCGTTGCCGTGAGCTGTGGTATAGGTTGCAGACGCAGCTCGGATCCCGTGCTGCTGTGGCTGTGGTGTAGGCCGGCAGCTGTAGCTCCAATTCGACCCCTAGCCTGGGAACCTCCACATGCCCTGGGTGCAGTCCTAAAACAACAAAAGATCAAAAAAAAAAAAAAAAAAAAAAGTAAGCCAGTGATCCCCACCCAGATTTGCCTCTGAGACCTAAGTTTGTGTTCTTTTCACTCTTATCAGAGGTTTTCAGCTTACAGGTCATAATGGTAATAGTGAACTCAGTTCGGTGGGTCCACCAGCCTTTAATAATAAATAAATAAAAAGGACCAAATGGAATAGGATAAAGTTTTAAAATAGAATATATATCCCATCACAAAAGTAACAGAATCACATTTTTCAGGTACATGTACATCTGTTGTATGCTTTTCCCAGCCCCACCAAACAATTAACTTAATTCTGCACTATCTACTTAGAGATAGCTTCAGATTCCAAACATTGAGGACTCAGCTTTGTAAGACTGCTTCCATGTCCGTCCATGTCCCCACCCCCACCCCCCATCACAAACCCAAGCTGTCACATGTGCTTTTGAGACTGGCTGTAGGTGCTCACCTACATTAGCATAAACCCAAGTGTGGTTGAAAGGCGTTTTTTGTAAATATCAAGACACTCTTATCACAGGAAATTTAAAGGGTTTTAGGAGCTCTGTGCCAGAAACAGGGTGAAGACCAAATATGTATTTCCTATTATAAATCACAGTGTGTGTGTAAAAGTATTATTATGTAAACATTTTTCTTGTGGGTTGTGGTCAGATTTTGAAAGCCACTGCACTAGAACTAAGCCAGCTAAAACCTTAGCAAAACATTGGTATACAGTGCAGTTAACTACCTTACTGCAGGCTCTTACCAAAACAGCCCCCAGATCTGCTGTGGATCCTTCCCATACATCTTCAGTAACATCAAAGTTGATTGACAGAGGACTCTTCATCCACCCTGACACCGACTATCTGACATGTGGCCACAAGAACATGGATTGACACAACCAAGTCCATGCCCAGGCATTTCAGGAAGCCCATGAGGTCATCTCCTGTGTGATGAAATCTATAAATTAGAAGGATGTCATCACTCTGTGTAAAAGATAATGAAATCCATACCTGCGCCTTGAGTCATTGTTATTTTCCCATCACTATACTAGGTTGTGAAACAGGAGACTCTATAACCCACCACACTAACAATAGATCAATAGGGTTGGAAAGAGCACAGTTCATTTCATAAGCACAAAGCAAGTTTAACAGTGAAAGGGAGTTTGGTTAATAATGGCAGTTACTCTTTCTGAAGGTACTGCATGTTGTGGCTTCAAATATGAATAAAGCTGGAGCTCAAAGTTCACTGGGTGTTTCTGGCACAGTAACGTCACAGAAGAAGAACTAGAAAGGGATGCAATGTAACATTAACTGCCATAGTAATTAGCTCAGCATTACATAGAAAATGTGAAGAAAGAGCTTTGGTAGTGTGATGAAAATACCTAGATTGGTTTGAATCCAGGGACTGGTATTCACCTCTATATATTGACTGAAATGAAAAATATATTCTAGGAGTTCCTGTCATGGCACAGGGAAAACGAATCCGACTAGGAACCATGAGGTTGAGGGTTCGATCCCAGGCCTCGCTCAGTGCGTTAAAGATCTGGTGTTGCCATGAGCTGTGGTGTAGGTTGCAGACGCGACTCAGATCCCATGTTGCTGTGGCTGTGGCATAGGCCGGCAGCTGTTGCTCCAATTAGACCCCTAGCCTGGGAACCTCCATATGCCACGGGTGCGTCTCTAAAAGGACAAAAGACAAAAAAAAAGAAAAGAAAAAAATGTATATATATCGTCCAGTCTCTGGTCAAATATATGTAATAGAACTAAAAATTTAGATTCTTATTGAGATGTTATCCTATTTTAAAAGAAAAAAATAAGAATTTGCATATAAGATTGCTCTTGTATTTTACAGCTAAATTAACAAAACTAGTATCCCAGATCCTTCTTTATTTGTTAGCCTGCTTTCTGGATATGATACCAGATTTGGGAAGACATCTATGAAAAAATAGAAAATCCACAGTTTTCTTTCATACACTGAACATTTTTGAATTTCTGTCTCTGTGGTCGGCATTCTGGATAATTAAACAACCTTACCCAACTGCTCTCTCTCAATCTAAGGAAAGGACTCTGGCGTTGTCAACAACTACCTGAGCAGGCTGTCACTCTCACCTGTTTTGCACGACTTCCTGTTCATCTGAGTCTGGGAAAAGCTCATCCTCTTTCAGCTATAATTTACCAGAAATCTTTGTTTCTTCATTACATTTCTCTTAACAATACTTTTACAAGAGGGCCCTTTCTAAATCTATACTCCCTTTTGTGAGGATATAAGATAACTCATTTAAACAGAACCTAGCAGGAAGGAAGAACTCAAACACTGGCTAATTATCTACCTGTTCGTTATTGGTTAATGCTTTTATAATACTCTTGCTGCTATCACTGTTATATAAATTCACTTCCTTGTTAAAAGGATATTTTCTTGAAAGTAAATTGAGTAGGACTCTTGTCTCTCTTAGAAAATTGAATGCCTAGTGTTATTCTGAAAAAGGACCACAGCCCTATGTGACAGATAGTGCCATGGGGTCCATGTTCTAGGGGAGGAAATCAAGAGGCTTGGTGCCCAAGGTCTCAGAGGTGGCACATAGTGGGGCAGGGCTTCAGGCCCTGCACTGGCGCCTGCTCCGCCCTGCCCTGCCTACGGAGGCCGCGTGATGGGACAGACTCCTGATTACCAGCCTGTGAAAATGGACCCTGGACTTAGCTCCTCTCTGCTTCTAGCTCTCTTTTTGGCCGTGGGCAAGTCACAGCTTCTCCAGACCTTGATTTCTTACCCCCCAAAATGAAAAAAAAAAAATGGAAATATTGAATCAAACGACCCCTTCGCTCTCCCTTATAGCAAACTCTGAGTCTTTTTTGTGAATCCACAGGGAAGAGGGAGGATGTTAATAGTCCTTCATTATGAAGGAAAAAGAATACCTACTTTTGAGAATAAGGTTTTTGTTTGTTTGTTTGTTTTTTAATGTCTTTTGTCGTTTTAAGGCCTCACCCGCAACATGTGGAGATTCCCACGCTAGGGGTCTAATCGGAGCTACAGCTGCCAGCCTACACCACAGCCACAGTCACGTGGGATCTGAGTGGCGTCTGTGATCTACACTACAGCCCACAGCAACACCAGATCCTTAACCCACTGAGCGAGGCCAGGGATCGAAGCCACAACCTCATGGTTCCTAGTCAGATTAATTTCTGTTGAGCCACGATGAGAACTCCAAGAATAAGTTTTTTTATGATTCTGAAGGAAGCTTGAGGGACAAACTAAAAGATACACAGAGTGGCTGGGGATAACCCGAGAAAGAGAGAGATGAGACCCTGGATATTTTGCTCATCTAGAAAACTAAAAATGAAGACAAAACAAAGACATTTGGGAATAGAAAAATATAAATAAGAGCCTTCCTCCCCCAAATAAACCAGATGATCTTACCAGAATTTCTTTGACTTCAGAATGAAGAAATACTTGAAAGCAGCCCTGATGGGGAGAGCCCTGAGCCAGAGCAGCTTGAAGGTTCCAAAAATCTTTCCCCCAGCAGGTAAGACTTCACATCCCTTTGTAGGAGTCATGTTAACCCTTTAGAGGGATGGAGGTGGTGGAGAAGGAGGATAGGGTATCCTCTGTTTTAAATCTTATCACTTATCTTTCCCAGATAAAAATCAGTATTATTTATTCTATATACTAACCTTCGTTATGTACATAAGAACAAAACTAATCTCATAAAAGCAACAAGCACTTGCTGAAAATGGCATCTTACCTTTTGGAAACCAGGCTTCCAAAGATACTCAGTGTTTAAAAACAATGGATTATCAAGAAAATAGTAAATGAAAAATTATTCTTAATATTGTTTGAATTATAGGTTTTAAAACATTTAAAGGATATAGGTTTCCCAAAGACACAATTTATACAAATATAATGCTGTCTTTGGCCTACAGGAAGGTGTTTGCATGCATATGAATGCTCTGTAGATCAGAAAGTCTAAATTGTGGCAGTTAAGACCAAAAGCACAAGAGGAAATTCATTTTTCTAAATCTTTATACTCAGAATCTCCATCATTACCTCTATTTTAGCATTTGTCACATTGTTTTACCCACATCATTTGACTGATTCATGTATGAGCTGCTTTTATCCCAGATTCTATCATGCTTAGCTCTTGGCAGGCCTCAAAATGCATGCAGATTCAATAAACAAACATTTTCAAGGAACCTGCCCCTTGATTAAAACCAATATTGGTTTAGTTAGTCTTTCTATTCTTTCACTTTAAGTGTACTCAGGAAACATGTGGGCTCTTACTGGTTGAAATGTGTCTTTTGAGTTATAGTAAATGGTTCAATTCAGAAATCTGAAAGTGTGTTTAGTTGGGTTGTATCTGAAAAGCATCACTTGGCAACATATTCTGTTGTTTTCCATAAGTGACAGTATATCTTGGAGGACTTTTCCATTATTACAACCATACTTAATTTTATAACTGTACTTTTATAAGTCTTATGAATCCTTTAAGTTAGTTGATAAGTTATTAATTTACAGTGAATGATTAAATCATACTTCTAAATAGAAATACAAAAGGAAAAAATTACACCATTTAATGAAACAAAAATATCTAAGATTCTTGCAAAAGAACTTTGAGAAAAGGAAAATTAGGTGGTATATTAAGGAGACAGGAGAATCTTTAAGACTGCTGTTTTTGTTCTACCATGAGCTGTTTTTTTATGATTTTTATTTCTTTCCATTATAGTTGATTTACAGTGTTCTGTCAATTTCTACTGTACAGCAAAGTGACCCAGTCATGTGTGTGTGTATATAAACATTTTTTTCTCACATTATCCTCCATCATGTTCCATCACAAGTGACTGGATATAGTTCCCTGTGCTATACAGCAGGATCTCATTGCTTATCCACTCTAAAGGCACTAGTTTACATCTATTAACCCCAGATTCCCAGTCCACCCCCTGCAACAACCACAACACTAGCTTTGAATTAATACTGTTAAGATCACCATTTTTGCTGTGACATTTTAATCTGTAGCTCCTTATTCACTTTTTATTTTATAGATTTGAGTTTTTATGTATAGCTATTACAAATCTTTCAGACTAGGGATGATAAGAACAATATGCTGGGCATATAGTAAGCATTCAGATTTCGTTGAATAAATTATAAACTTTTAAGTGGTACAGGTAAAATGTTATACCAGATAGTGTCCATGAAGGGTTCCGAATAATTAATCTCTTTTCATATTTGGATAGCTCGAGTAACACTACTTTATTATGTTTGAATAAAATAACGATTGTAAGCACTATGTGATAGTACTGTGCATAGCTCCCACCTTCGAAACTTGTACGTTAGCCAGGAAAAAAATACATGAAATAAAAAATATATGGGCTGAATGGGAAAAAGAATGTATATATATACATGACTGGGTCACTTTGCTATACAGCAAAAATTGATAGAATATTATAAATCAATTATGCTTTAATATTTTTTTAAAAGTAAATTTTATGGCATATAAATTACATCTCAATAAAGCTATTGTTAGGAGTTCCCGTCGTGGCGCAGTGGTTAACGAATCCGACTAGGAACCATGAGGTTGCGGGTTCGATCCCTGCCCTTGCTCAGTGGGTTAACGATCCGGCGTTGCCGTGAGCTGTGGTGTAGGTTGCAGACGCGGCTCGGATCCTGCGTTGCTGTGGCTGCGGCGCAGGCCAGTGGCCACAGCTCCGATTAGACCC
>PVHT021183693.1:39005293-39032941 GCA_004024745.2 Catagonus wagneri | reverse complement strand
TGACAAAAAAAAGGCAAAAAAAAATAAAGCTATTGTTAGACATAATATATATACTTATATCGTATATAAATATATAATCTGTATGATCATCATATATATGTAGATTGAATCACACCATCTACTATGCTAAGAATCGAGTAGGAATCAGGTGAAAAGCAGATGAGTATATACTATCTACAAATACACTGAAACACCAAACACTGCAAAACAGGTCGAAGAACATCCCCAACATTAAGAGACTAGGGCTAAATTTAAATCAACTTTTGGACAGCTAGTAATATCAAATAAAAGGAAACTGTGACCTTTCGAATGGTGTCAGAAGGCACTATGGCTATAGGTTCTTATTTCATTTTTTCCTGGACACGCTATTAGGAGAAAATTCCCCTGCTTAGGCATTCCAGAATAAATCATTTAACAAAAGAGGCATTTTAGGTGGCGCCACAATGCAAAGGACACAATAATCCTCTATCCTGGGCACAGCAGCAAGTCAGAACAGGAAATAGTATTAAGATCTTGTACTACAGACCTCTCTGACATTAAACAGAACAAGTTGATTCTATAAAAAAATGGTGTTCACACAGGAGTTTAAAAACTTCTGTGAAAATACACATCTGTTGACAGTTTTCAAGTTGTTATTGGAAATCATAGATTTATTTTTTAAAACCTAATTGTTATGCCATACAAGAGCAAAATTCAAATAATATAAATATTTAATATTTTGGTATAAAATTAATAATATGGAAAAAAGATGCAAACCAACCAAGAGGTAAAAAGTTTTTAGCAATAACACTGTGTACAACCATCAAGTGACCATCCAGGCTGATAGCATATTTTCCCTTTGTTGACAGTTTTTAAAAAAAACAGCCTTGCATTGGAGCACCAAAAAGTTTTTTCCTTCCTTTTTAAAAGGTTGGAATCCTTTATTTACAATTATTCTTCTCAGTACTTTAAGTCTGATGAAGGAAGCTTCTAGCAATTTCCTTCTCATTAAAAAAAGGAAATGCTTTCATATTTCCTTTAAATGTAAATGTTTCATTCCATTTTAAACAAAAATAAAAAGATGAACACAACTGAGGGGCACTCTTTCACAAATAAATAATTGTTTTACAAAAGCATTGCTGTAAACAAAATCATTCTGATGGCCCGAGAGACAATGATGTTTCCAACCAATAGCAAATTTAAACAGTTACAAGTATATATACACAGGGCATATATATGGCCAAAAGGCAAATGGTTATTAAAGGATCAACTAAAAAAAGTTAATTATAAACATGCTCTGTCAAAATGTGCTTTTGTTCTCTACAGTTTTTAAAATTGGTCAGAAAATTCAAACTGTAATATTCTAAAAACCCTGAACCTATTCTGAAAGTAACTACAAATTAGAATGTTTGACACTGTAGTTTTGACATTAGTTAAAAAGTTGTCTGAGCAATCAATGTAAACAACCTTCAATTTTCAAAATAGAAAAAAATTAACAAAAAATTTCTGTAAACATTGAAAAGCTACTTGCAGAAGATTAAATATATCATCGTCCAGTTGTGTATACTGAGAATTCTTTTTTCTTTTTTCTTTTTTTTTTTTGCATGTTTCAGACCTCACCTTATTAAGTGAGACATCTTCGTTTTCCCTAACAGGTGCCTCTGTAGACAAAAGTTTTATAATCAGTTCAACCACTTTTGCTGAAATCACTATTTTGGCTTTCATTTAATCCCCCTAGCAACAGACATCACCTAGTTCTTTCTATAGTGAGGGGAGATTGCTTGTGTCATGGCTACATTTTTATTCTGCTTTATAAAATAACTGTAACTTGCTTTATTGGATCTTAGCCACATTTCTTTGATTACAAGGAACATACAGCTTACAAATGCATTAAACTGTATTCTGGTGACTTTTCTATCACTTTCATTCTGCTTTCGAGTTTGAAATTTTTACAAGTTGAAGATCACTTCTGATAGTTATGTTGATGAAAGAATAGATTTTTTTAAATATTATAGTTTTGATTTGATATTTAATACTCTCAATTTTAAAATCTGAACTCAGAACAAAGTACTATGGTTTATGAGACCTGGTGGAGAGGGGTGGGGTAATTTTAGTAATCAATGCAATAATTAAGACACTAAAATTTTTATTTTATAAATTATGGAATAAAGAGGCTTTTAATGTTCTATCTTTCCTTTTGAACTCTTCTCCATTATTATATTCCTCTATGCAAACTGCAAACAGCTGTCTTAAAAAAAGACCAATATTTGATATTTAAAAACCAGTTGAAAAATTCATTAAATTGAAATCAGCTTATTTGAATTAACAATGATTTCATCCTAGCGAAGGACTGTATGAGTAAGAAACTGCCATGGTTTGGGTCATTTTCTAATAATCAAAAAAATCTGTAATAAAGCATCAGGACAGAGACAAAGTCTTAACAAATTTCACATAAAACTTTGAAAACAAGATATATTTTAAATGACTCCAGTACTATCTAGGTAAAATAGCTACGTGGATGGGACAATAAGTGATTTGGTGGCTTTTAAAGAAATTGTGGAGTTCCCGTCGTAACTCAGCGGTTAATGAACCCAAATAGGAACCATGAGATTGCATGTTCGATCCCTGGCCTCGCTCAGTGGGTTAAGGATCCGGTGTTGCCGTGAGCTGTGGTATAGGTCACAGACATGGTTTGGATCTGGCATTGCTGTGGCTGTGGCATAGGCCAGTGGCTATAGCTCTAATTTGACCCTTAGCCTGGGAACCTCCATATGACACTGGTATGGCCCTAAAAAGCAAAAAAAAAAAAAAAAAAAAAAAAGGGAAAGAATTGTGTACATTTTATCCTAAATCTCCTCTGAAGAAGGGGAGATAAACTTGTATATCTGGTCAAGCAATATGTTCATTACTTGGAAATGCTGTGCTATACACTGACTTGGTATTTTTGAAAAGCAGTTATTCTAACACCGAGGCACCTCAATAACTTCTCTACTGTATCTATGTAGTACCGAGAAATTGAAATTCCCTTTAGCTTTATTTTCATAAGCCTTGTCTAAATATCAACTCCTTGAAATGAATTTAGGCAATGAAGGAGATAAGTTATATAGAAGGGCTTCTAGAATCAAAGAAACATTCTGATAGGCTGGACTTTCAAAACATTTCTTTGTTCTTCCTATTCATTTCACTTAACGGTATAAGACAAACATTTAAAGGTTTTTTGCATCCAAGATTGGCTCAGTGACAGTTAAAACACATAACATTCAAGTAGTATTAGGCGAAGGCAGCCCTACAAGGATATGTATCCAAATAGGTCAGTTTGCAAAGGAGAACTATCTTAATTATCCTGCAGTATATTTGACCAAAAAAACCTTTTGAAATCATTTTTACTTTCGGGTCTGTGGCGTCCTTCCAAAGGTCCTGAAGGTCTTCCACGTGTCCATGAGATGTCATCATTTTCTCGTAGATGCAGGGATGATAAGGAGTTTTACCTTCCCCAGAGAAAAACACATGGCTTTGTGGTACTAGCCCTATTTTATTGGCACAGAGGCCCATGAATACATCGTCTATGTAAAGACTAGAGTTAAGTGTCTGTGAGGCCTCATAAACTTTGGCAGCTACGTCACCAGAGATCACATAGGCAGCTCCGGCAGTATAGTCAGGGTAAGCCGGCCACTGGTATATGTCATAGGAGACATAGTATTTGCTGCTTTTATCTCTGATGGGAGGGGCACCGTGATGAACACGACCAATCCAAAAGTCTTGAACACCCATTTGTTCTAAACTCTGAAGGTATTCAATAAGATTTGGCATGTGTATAAATATGTCGTCATCAGCAGTCATAAGGAATTTGGCATGTGGACAAAAGCTATTTGCCCATCTGAACTGCAGAAGAAATTTAAGAGTAAGATTATAGAAAGAATCAACAAAATCTTGCTGAATTATATCACTGTACATCTGATCTTCCCAAACCAGTCTTCTCTGAAGTCTTTCTCTTGTCAGCGGGTCAGAAGGTGTTCCTAAGACAAACAGAGTTTTGACGTTGGCATTAAGTTGAGACCGAACGTACTTCTCATTGCCCCACGTGTTCCTAATGGCCGAACGTCGATAGTAGTTTTCAGGAGCAGTCTTCACGAACAGTAAGAGCAGGACATCTTGTGCTCGACACTTCTCCTCATGGTTAATCAAGTACTGGTAGCGAGGAGCCCCATCCTCGCTGCGCTTAAGAGACAGACTATCATTCACAAAGTTGTAGCTATTTATGAGGTATCTGTAAGAGTAGGATTTCATGTGGCTCACGATGTGATTATCGATCGGTCTCCAGAAGATCATGAGACTTAGTACAAAACAAATAGCAAATATCTGAATAAATTGCCATTGTTTTACTCTCCTGCAACTAACAAACATTCTGATGTCTATTCAAGTCTGTTTTTATTTTGGGTCAGTTTTAAATGGGTGCTTGCTTCTTCAAAACCATAGGATTTTGTATTCTGTAGAACAGATGTCCATGTTGGTCATTAAACATGTATACTGAGCTTATTTTACAGAATGTTTTCTTTTAATACCATTTTTTCAGAGATGGCAAAAGAACAGAACATACTGTTGAATGAGGACACTGGCACATCAAAATGT
The DNA here is from genome assembly GCA_004024745.2 of Catagonus wagneri. Taxonomy (NCBI): domain Eukaryota; kingdom Metazoa; phylum Chordata; class Mammalia; order Artiodactyla; family Tayassuidae; genus Catagonus; species Catagonus wagneri. Next base: position 39,028,333 of record PVHT021183693.1, on the reverse strand, counting down.
TCCCACTCTGACATCCTTCATTAAATTTGGGGATTGGTCTCATGCAGCTATTCCGTGTACTCCTTTTTGTGAAAGTTAAGTGCAACCTGTTAGAGTCAGGAAGAGAAACGATGACAAGTGAACAGTTTACTGAGTTACCAAAAAGAAACAAGCTACTCCTAATTCTTTAAAAACTAAATGTCACCTGACTGATCTGGACAAAAGGTGATGGGGCAGCTAGTGTTTAATGGGGGCATACAGCTGTTTTATTTTTCAGGGATGTCCAGGGGGGTCTCATTCAGAATACAGAGACCCTCTTATCTTCTTAACCTTTAAAAAAAAAAAAGCCTTCAAAAAGGCTATCATCTTATATACTTAAAGTCCGGATTTCTCAAATGGGTATATCTATGAATATATTGACTTGGAATATAGTCAGAATGAAAGCAACTATAATAGTTCAAAGCAAAATATTGAATGAAAATAAAGTTCATAATAGTAAAAAATCCATTAAAGCTTGCTTGCCCCAGACAAGGCAGGAATAGGAGTAAGATTTTTTTTTTTTTCCAAATCAAGGTTCATAAATCAAGGAGTTGAAAAATGCTTCTCAAAAGCACAATCCACATTCTCTTTAACCAAAGTGACTTTTGTAAGCCCCCGATCTGTACAGTCATCTTTTTGTACTTTTCCATTTGGAAACTCCACAGGCACCTCAAATTTAACACATTGAAAACTGGGAAGCCACAGGATTATAGCCAACAAGCACTGTCTTTGTAGTCAGGCCATTTGAACACCAGTGCTGGCTCAGCCACTTACTATATGTCTCACTGTATCATGCATCTGACCCAGAAATCTAAAAAATTCTAGTAACACCTCTTGAAGCTTAAATGGGAAGATTAAATGGGAACATACATAGATACGTAGACAGAGGAAAGTGGATAGATAATAATTACCTGGCACCCAGGGGTACTCAAGTGTCATTTCCAAACCATTCGATGGTTTTCTGCTCTAAAACCTGCTGTTTCCATTTTCTCTTTGTGTCTGACTTCACTCCACGTGTCCGTGCTAGAAATCTGGAAGTCCTCCTTTCCCTCCACTTCCACATCTAGTTTTTTAATCCCATGAATTGCTTCTTCTAAACCTCTCTTCACCCTTTAATGACAACATCACTTCTCAGCCAGACAAGAACAGCTGACTGAAAGATCTCTGGCCAACTCACCCTCTGCTCTGTGGTTGGAATGACCTTTTGAAAACTCAGATCTAACCATGAGACTAATTGAGCTCTTTAAACCCCTTCAGATACTCTCCACTAGTTGACAATACCAAATTATTGGCCAAAAAGCTCAGGCGCACTTGCTATTTCATACACGCCAGTCTTTGTGCCAGCAGTCCTGTGGCTTGGCAGCCCCACTCCCCTTGCTAAAGGGAGTCTACTAACCCTGACTAAATGCTAAAGGCATTCTCCTCTGAGAAGTCTGAATGGGGCTCCCCTGCTCAAGAAGATGGTGCCACAACATCTTCTTAAACCATCTTCTTGTATTGAGATTCTTTATTTAACTGCCTCCCCCCCGATCACACTGTGAACTGTGACTCAAGGCACGAGATAGATGCCTTGTTGTAGATGCCCTACCCTCAGCATCCTCATCAGTGCCTGACACCTAGTGAGAGTTCTCTGAACGCTGGTACAAGGAACCGTGCTGGGAGCGGATACGCCTTCCACTCAGACATCTGATCACTTGGGAAGAACTGGGGTCAGGATGCCCAGCCAGGCACCACCTGAGAAGAGGCCCCTGCCATGTCCTCCCTTTCCTTCTGCCACTAGGCGACAGCACCACCCTTCCCTCAAGGATTCTGTCCCCAGTGCTTGTCACGATGACATATCCTTTGGCCTAGAGCAGCAGACTCTCCCCTCAGGCTTGACACATCAGTCTCCTGGGCTTTCAGCAGATTGATGGAAAGGACAACACAGGCTCCAGATGCCGGGGCTGGCTGAGTAGCCGAGCCCACGTCACTAGCTCCAAGGCAAGGGCTCTGCTTTTGTGCCCAAAGATCTCATCCTCAAATCCCCCGCCTTTTGCCTCTGATAAGAACCGACTGCACACACTGAGAGTGAGAGCTGCCAGGCAGTACCGGCCTAACCTTGGCTGTGGGAATTCCTTCCTGACTTCAGGCCTTTCACATCCAGCTGTACTGCCCATCCCCCAAGATTACTCCACATTAGGGTGATAACTGCAAAAGCCCAGCATGTGAAAAGTCCAAGGAGGACAGGAGATTAGAACCAAGCTTTAGTGAGACTTTGTCCAGAGATAATCAGCACAGGTAACATCTTATCCCTGAGGGTATAGATTTTAAATTGCTAGCTAGCACCACTTAGGAAGCCACAATGAGCATTTTTTTTCCAAAGAAAAGAAAAAGCAAGAGCAGAATAGAGAATACCAGAGTGCACTGAGAGTAATGTTTCATTTTGAAAACTTTAAGGTTCATATATATATATATATATATATATATGTATATGTATATATATATATATATATATATATACACCTTCACGGTTTAAGGTAAAATGCATTTTTATTGTGCTTTACCATCAAAAAAGGTGAGTACTGTTCTAAGCGCTAGATCAGATCAGTAATTTTCCCCCTTGGTTTGGCTGGTCATGGTGGACCAAATGCTTTAAGGCAGGGTAAGAGAGCAGGAAACATCAGTTTTTCATGGAGGCATCTGCCTAAATTTTGCAAAGTCACTCTCACTGGTGGGGGAGGGCACTTCCTCTCATTCCTGACAGTGCTCAACACTTTAGATAAGGCCCACTCTGAAGGCCCAGATTCCCTTCTGCCTCCTCCACGATACATACTGAAGGAAACAGAGGCTTAATGGAAAGTAACAAAGAATCTCTAATGGCAGATTTTAAGCCAGAAAATGTTTAAGAATTCTAAAAAAAATTATTAATTGAAACAATCTGCAGTTTCTACTCCAAGAGACCCTGAGAGAGCAACAAAGACGAGAGTAAGCTTTGGAACCACAGGCAAAACTAGCTTTCCTTTTCTGAGCTGTGCTTAGTGCGGTCCAGCAGCAGCTTGCTTTGCACCTATGCACAGTTGTTTATAAGTCTGAGCTTCTCGTTAGACAATCAGCCCACCAGCACCCACATGCACACTGGACTCACAGAAGCCCTAGTCTCTCTCCCATGAATGGGGTCTGTTACTCATCCCGGTGGAGCGTGGCTGCTGCCAGCATTGCTATTACAACCAAGCAGCTAGCCCACAACCTGCATTTTGTCCCTCCCCCACCCCACCACGCATGTATTCACCTCATTTTCCTATATTTCTTCAGTCGTTCCCAACTGACCTCTAAGAGTCACAAAAGTTTTCTGAAAAATGACAAAGAAACTGTCACGAAGCCAGCAACCCACGCTACTTCTTTAGGCTCAGCACAGCGTGTGAAATTCTAAGACACAGTTTCTCCACCCACAGCAGCCTGAAATGTAGGAGCCACTGTTTACATCAGCCATAACCAAATCTCCCTGATAGTTTTGTCTTGATAAGGGAAAGATCTAGGAAAGGTAAACCCTTCTTCTACAGGACCCGCCTTCTCATATAACAAAAGAACTCCCCAGCTCCTCCAGAACGAACTGAGTCACTAGGAGAGGCCGCCTTTTCCAGCTGGAAGCAAAAGGACCTCTATGACATAAATTTATTCGTTACAATGAAACTACATTGCCCCAGCCCTGGCTTTTCTGATGGAGACACACACAAGCAATCGAGGCCCACCCTTCTGGTCCACAGAGAGTCATAAAGCTTCTCTAAAGCACGTCCTCTCGCTTCTGTATTCGAAGTGCAGGGTTCAGAGTACAGAGAAGCCCACTGGCCTGCCTGACCTGGAGAAAGAAAATGCTGGACCTAATAGGAAACAGAGTGATTCCAATAATGAGTGTGAGCTCAGCAACCATCCACAGCAGAATGCTGTGGGTGCAGCTTCCTTTGTGCTTAAAGCACGGCTGGGGAACAAATCAAAAGGCTGGAACCAAGGCTACCCGGTTTGGGGCCAGATTTATTGTATAACCTCGGGCAACTCTCATGCACTCTGCTTTGGTGACCTAATCTGCAAATTGGGGGGCAAAGATCAAAGTATTGTTGCTGAAAGGATATAAAAATTACAGAGCATGCTGAAAATGGGAAAGAGGAAAGACTACAGGAGAGAACAGGACAAAGAACTGCTTAGAGGAAAATATGCAAATATTTGGAATGTAACTTGAGTTTGCTTCTATCTCGATGGAGAAGGAACCGATATCCTCAGTATTCTTTTTCCTAATAGAAGGAGTCAGAAGAATAAGAACAGAAGTTGAGCAGGAACATCAGAAAAGAAGGTGGCAGACCCCTCCCCCCAAATATTTGCAGTCTGGGAGCTGTACCCCTCACCTACTAAAGGATATTTCTTCATAAGAGAGCTCTTTAAACTTTTCTGGGGGGGAGAAAAGTTAATCACACACCTGGAGGCTACAAGTTTCTGTAAATCACCTCTGCTTTTTTTTTTTCTACTTCATTCCCGCTGTCAACTCATTTCTTTGAGTCTGCTTTTGTGATCCTAAAATATTATGCAAAAGGAGCTGTGAATTTTGAAGTTTTAATCAAGATGGTGAGTTTCAGCATTTTAAGTTCAAGTTAAACGACCTCAGTGCCCCAGTGTTTCAATTCATCCTATGCGAATGTGAATATTTGCTATGGAAATCCTTACACCAGGCATGGTGGGAGTCAGGAAGTACAACTTTCTGGCCTCTAATCTGAAAGTATCTGCAATCTAGTTTAGATAAGATTCAGGGTGCCCATGTGAAAACACAGTTCCCCTGGACACCAACTGGCATATCCCAATAAGGTACAGATGCTGTGTCAGCACTAATCTGGGTCATACCAACTCCAGGCACACAAGGAGTGTCCCCAGGAGTAGAGATCAGTGACAGTTGGATCAGAAGGGCCTGAAGATGCACGGGGTTCAGGTGGTGGCACAAAGGCAAGCAATCTGTTTTAAGCAAGAAAAGAATCACTATACAGCAAATATTTGAGAAACAGGCATGTATACGAATGCAGGGAGGTCGGGGCCTACTTATGGTGAACCTTGAAAATAAGTCAGAGAGGTCGGTGAGTACCCAGGGCAGCAAGTCACAAAAGTTTCTGTTTTTGTTTTAAGTGGTAACTCCCTTGCCTCTGTAATCTTTAAGCAAAAATCTGGCAGTGGTATGCAGGGTGAATGCAGGATGGCTGGAGATCAGGACACCTGTACTGAAGTGGGATAAGGTCAGGAGGGCCTAGTCTAGGATGGTGGAATTGGGGAAAGAAGGAAGGGATAAAGAAGACGCTTCAAGAAAAACACAACCCCAGTAGGACGTGATGAATGACCTCAGACAAGAAGTAATGGAGCAACTGAAATTGAGTTTCAGGCATTACAGGCAAAAGAGGGAAAACTGGTTTCCTGAGTCAGGAGTGAGGAGGGAATACGCTGGTTCCGGGCTGTGTTGACTGAGGTTGGACAGCAGGTGGAGAGGTCCAGCAGGCAGGCTGAGCCTGAGGCAGACAGGACTGCCGTCCCTGGCACCCTGAGCATAAAGCCGATGGTGGCTGTGAGTGGGGGCGGGCTCTTTGATGGGGAGAGCTGAGCAAATGCCTGGAGGAACAGTAAACTCAGGGGAAGGAGAAAAAGGAGGAGTCAAAGAAAAAATGAACTGTTTTACAGGCTGGCTCATCAGAAAATTGAAGTTCGGTAGAGGAGGACTGAAGGCAGGACGGACAAGGTCTTGTCATGGAGCTCGAGGGGCAAGACAGATGGGGGTTGGGGAGGTGGGGGGAGCAAACAGTGAGAGCTGGGCGGGGAGCACAGGGGGTCTCCAGGTGGAGGTGGAGGGGGCTGGCTGGAGGTGGGGAAGGTATCTTCCAAGAAGAGAAGCAGCACTGAATCTAGACCCAAAGGCTGAGTAATGTAAACTAGAGAAAGCCAGTGCGTTGGACTTCAACATGCATGGACTTTGGTCTCCATTCATTTGTTTCTTGACTGCTGTTTCTGGCCATTGTTGTAATATACTAACAACATCTAATCTTGGGGAAACAATTTTTTTATATCCTATTTAGTAGATATGAGACACTCAGAAGTCTAAGGAGCCCTTGTTTTATGGTGTATATGCCACTTTGTTCACATTCCCTCCCACACACTGAAGACAGCTTATCAGCAAGAAGGTCATTTCTGTGGCTTCACTTAGAACTGCATTTCCTCAAAACTTCAAATTCCAGTCCATTCCTTCTTCAACCCCAGCCCTGAAATAGAATCCCCTGCCCACCCCCTGCCTGCCCCCTAAGACCCATTCCACCCAGCAGTCTCCTGACCTTTCCTCTACCCGCCTCCCCGTCTCAGATGTGGAATCACCTGGCACTTCTGCCCTCCTCTTCCTGCTTCCAGTCCTTCTACTCCAGCAACTCCAGACCTTGGGTCAGTCCTGTCTTCTCCCATCTTCTCTACTCCTACAACACCCATCAGGAAAAGCCTAACACAGCAGACAGACAGCATTGCTACAAATGGAGACATCTAGCTGTGGGCAGAATACTCAATGCTATGTGACCATCCTCTACTTTTCCTGGACCTTCCTCCTCTTCCAGGCTCTTCACCAGCCATGCTAAATCTGCCCCCTCTCCCAAGGCCTAGCCTCCTTGCTCTTAGCTGATTCCCTCCTGCTCAGAGAGAAAGGAGGAGACATCACACACATTGTCAATGTCCCCCGATGTGTGCTTCCTCTTCAGGAATTCCCCAGGCTGGCCACCCACTCTGTTCCCTTTATAAAGCACACTGACCATCAGGGCCAGGGCTAGAGAGAGGCAGACAAGGTACTCATTTGGGGCACAAAAATTTAAAGCAATAGAAGTATGACTATGAACTAATGCTGCTCCTCCAGTAAGTCACAGATTTTTTTTTTAAAGCTACTTTATACTTTTATGTTTAATCTTAAAGTCCCACATGAGACACAGTTTTTGGCTCTTTTCCAGGCATAACTCAAAGGAAAGAAAGATAACATTTTCTCTCCCATCTTAATGTTGCATTCTGCTCTACATTCCAAGTACTTTTTTCCTGGCTTGTTCCGATCATCTCTTCCTTATTAAGCATAACTAGGACCAATCCTTAGGAGCCAAATTGCCATGTTAAATAAACGAGGAATAAAAAGCCCTGAATTTACTGGAAAGGCTATAATTTGACCTTCACAGATTTTTTTTTCTTAGTAAATTAGTTGAGTAATTGGTGCTGAGAAACCCAACTGGTTACTATTTAGCACTAATTCCCTTTCTAGTTGCTCACAAAGGAAGGAAGCAACCCAAAATGTGAATTTACAACTCACATTTTTTAAGTGTGAAAAATTAGATGTTCTCTCAATTTTTACTTTATTCTTTAATCAAATTTGTGTTTCTAATATAAGGCTGTAAAAAAGGAAAAATCCACCCAACAGCTGTCTTTAGGTTGTTCTGTGGCTGTGACTAGCTATGAAACTTTAGCTCAAGCCATGGGCAAAGATTAGAAGTCATTTGGAATTGCTGTCCTCCACAAAGAATACATTTATAGAACTAGTTCTTTATTCAGCGTTAGTCCAAAGACTTTAAATTCCAATTCAGCAAGTATGGATGTGAAACAGTGGGAAAAGCTGGTTATAAAATATATAATGTGAATCCAGTAAAATGCTCACCACCTATATAAACTAAGTAATACGTTTCTTCATAAGTTACACAGGGTATCAATTTCTGTTTGCTAGTAAGAGAAAAATAAAGACAGGGAAATACAAAATTAGCAAAGAGGAATTCCCATCGTGGCTCAGTGGTTAACGAATCTGACTAGGAACCATGAGGTTGCAGGTTCGATCCCTGGCCTTGCTCAGTGGGTTAAGGATCTGACGTTGCTGTGAGCTGTGGTGTAGGTTGCAGACGCGCCTCGGATCCAGCGTTGCTGTGGCTGTGGTGAAAGCCGGCAGCTACAGCTCCTGTTAGACCCCTAGCCTGGGAACCTCCATATGCCGCAGGTGCAGCTCTAGATAAAGGCAAAAAAACAAAAAACAAAGAAAATAGCAAACAAGTAAAGACAAACCCTAAGTAAAGACAAGCACTAGGGAAACTGGTAGCCCAGGGGTTACAGAGTTATTAGTCTATTTCAGAAGCATTATATTAATCGGTCACTAAAATTTCCCAGTAACCAGTTTGATTTTACAGAATTTAAAACAAACCAAAAAAGCTGAAATATACAAAGGGTCTCAGAGAGGTCAGACATTTGCTTCTCTAAACTTGGCCTTCTATATTCATCCTTGAGGCACTGTTCTTTGGGTTGGCAAGGCTGCTTGCTCTTTTAAATACAATTCTTGTCAGTTTTGTTCTTACCTACTTAGGAAACAAACTTCTCCTTATGCCCAGTCTAGCAACAGTTACTATCACGGTGTGTTTACTATGCACCAGGCTCAGATCTGAATGTTTTACATATATAGTAACTCCTCAATCCTCACAACAACCTCTGAGGGAGAAATGATCTCCTCATTTTACAGAAGAAGAAACTGAGGCACCAAGACCTGGGTTTAGCCATGTGACCTCCATAAATTCCAGACCCCGTGGCAGCCCCAAAGCAGCTGACCAGTTCCAGCCCAGTCCCTGAGCTCTTCGCCTGCCCTTCCTGGCACTGGCAGAGCTCCCGTTAGGATGGGAGGACAGGGAAGCAGGTGGGGCAGGGCCAAGAGAAGCAACCCAAGAAGGCAAAGGATTTGCTTCACTAAGTTTAAAGTCATTTATGTTTTGCTACCTCCTGCATTTCACCAGAGATTGTTCTCATTCTCTTTGTAACATATCCTTTTCCTAACCTTCCATCCTGAGCTTCCCTCCTTCCCTTTCGTGATCTCAACAGCGCTAGAAAATGGACAAAAGTGACCATATGAGTTTGAGTCCTCTGGGTACATATGGTCTTTCCCACATAAGAAAGATTGGGGAATTTAAGGGTGGAGATTCAAAGTGTCAGAAGAGGGTAATAAATAAATAAATAAGGTGAGAAGGGGGAAGGAGAGGTAAGTAAAAAGTATAGGACTCAGAGGATGTTTTAAGCAAGTAATCGATGAAAAAGTATTGTATGAAATGGAAAGAGTCATCCACAGCTGAGGTCAAATTATGATATGCAAAATACTGGTTCTGAAAGATGGTGACAATATAGCCTAGTATAAACCTGTCATATAAGTAATACACATTAGCCTATTGTCCAGTGGCAGTTCATTTGTCCCGTTCTGGACATTACCTTTGGAAATAACATTTGATTGTGGGTTTAGAGTACCAGAAAATAAATAATGGTGTGAAACCTAAGATGTATGTTTAGCATGTTTCCATCACAGTTGATCAACATCTATTATAGTAAGTTAACTACCATTTAAGCACCTGCCCTGTCCCAGGCATTATGCCACACAGCCCTGAAAGTGGGTAATACCTATATTTAATTCATTAAACAAAAATTAATTTATCACATACTGTGCAGCAGGCCATAGCAGGATGCCGGAAGGGCTTCAGAGATGTCGCCACTGTAGATCCCCCAACAGAGGAAGAAAATGTTCTGGTGCAGTCTGGAATCTGGACCTGATAGAGATAAGAGAGTAGAAAAACCAAGTTTTAAAATCAAATCAAAAGCAATTCATATTGTGGTGCTTCTGTTGACTAGTCACATCATTTTGACTCATCTCTACACCTTGTACCAACAGTGTTTTCTGAGGATCGTTTGAGATGATTTATTGACAAAGTGTGATCCAGATCAGGTATTCAGGAAACACTAAGTTCCTTTCTCTAGAAATTGTTCATGCATCTTTACCATGACGGTTTAGTTAGTAGATGGCTGATATTATTTAGAGGTTATTTTCCTTTCAAACCAATGAGCTATCCTCTTAATATTCTTCCCTAAAATATTTATTAGATACGAGTTTTTTAAAATACTGATCTGATTTCTAAGGTCCATTAACACATCTCAAACACTGTTGTGACTGAGAACAGAGGTAACATTCCTAGTAGACTGAACATGCTTTTCCAATACACTTGACAGGAAAGAACAATATCATTCCCATAAGCACTTAAAAATAATTTCAATGAAGATGAGACAGTCAAAAGATGATAAATTATGGAAAAGGAAACCTGAGAGTTGAACCAGCTTTTTAACTTACTTTGCTTCGAGCACTACTGAAAATTGTCAAAAGATTTGTAGAAAAAAAATAAAAGAGACAAAATATAAAATTTCACAGGATCTTAAGCTGTGTAATAGTATTCTGAACTTGGAATTTAGAAGGCTTATTGCCTACAGACTTAGTAGAACATTCTTTAGTAGAACAACAACAACAAATAAAACTGGCTTCCATTATTAAAACCTTCCCTAAGGAAGATAAATCTTAAAAATAAGTTACCAATCCAAGCCAGCCTCTGAATTTCCAGCATTAAAATATAAACAATCACTCTGGTTTTCTCAAAGTTTACATCTCACCTGATCTGGTTACTTATTTTTAAATATCAGTTCTTGTATCTCTTTTATATATACATACTGTAAGAAAAATATTCTAGATTTACACTGTTCTGGCTAAATCTTGCTGGTGGAGATTCTATGTCTAATAGCAGAGCTCTTATAATAATTTGCTGATCCTCAATTTCTGGAACATAGATAACAATGTATACATCTCCTCACAAGATTATTCAGCAGTGGAATAAAATAATGGCTATGGAAATATTCCCCAAAAGGTATAATGTGCCATAGAATGCAAAGCTAAGATTTATTCAGTTGAGCATACACGACATTCCAAAACAACAGGACATATTTTGTTACTTTGAGAAGAGATCATTTCATTCTGAATTTTTCCCAGTTTCTTTCTACCACATCCTATGTTCTGTTATTTATATTCCAGTGCAGCTGGTCTGCTGAAAGAACTCTACCTAAAAATTTGAAAGTCACCCAGTGCAATGACTCTAGACAAAGTGACCCATTTTAAAAGATGACCCATTTCAAAACCCATGAGTTATTATTCAAGCTGTTCCATATTTGAGAATTAGAAAGTTATTTCCTTTCCCTACAATCTCATTTAAATCAGTCTTTTATAAAAAGGGAAATTTGATATCTATTTTAAATATAATGTGGCATTTTTCCTTGCTAGAGCCTGCACTTTATTTTGAAAATTCTTCTCCATCTTTTGAGGGTGTGTGTGGTCAAAGCATTTATATGCAATATCATCTATGCCTCCGAATCATCCTTCATTTCTCACTTTCTCAGAAACAGACTCTCTGAGCTTCTGCTTGAACTTTCCCTGTCATAACAGTCATTGCCATCCTCAGGTGTCATGGTTGAAGCCCTGGAGGGCTGAGATTAGTAAGACTGAGTCACTTATCAGAGGGTACCCAAGAAACTCTCATGGAGAGTGCCTGTGGGAGAAGGGGGGGGGGAGGGAGAGAGAGAGAGAAGGAATGGGAGGGGAGGATCATTTAAGTATTTAATGGAAACATCTCAGGAACTGAATTTATCTTGCTTTAAAGCAGCAGCTTCCCCTCCCCCCATAACAAGTATAAAATCTACCATAAGTTTCTTTTGACAAAGTTAAAACCTCGGGTGGGTGCTTATCACCAATCCCCCTTTCAGATCAGAAAGTTCAGGATGGGATCTTTTCAGTGCCACTACTTAATACAACTACCTTCAATCATCCTTTTCTGGGTCAGTTTCAGCTTTTCACATCCTTCTCCCTTCCCCCTTGGGACCAGACAAAGTTTCCCAAAATAAAGGCACAGAGGAACAAATCCGATTCTAATGGATGTGCTCTCATCAGAGAATTACCCTAAATATGAGCTCCAAGCCACTGAGCGTTTACAACACTGGTGTCCCTTTAACATAACCCATAACCTATGAAGACCAACAGTGGGAAAGAAAAATACAGGGTGCGTAGTTCGGAGTCGGATGAAAAGGTGCTACTCTGGACCTGCGTAATTGGTATCTGAGTAAGCAATGGCTCTGTCACTTCAGGAAGCAAAATAGAATGCAACAGAGTCAAAGGAAAGAGTGGCAAATACCCGCCGAGAAAGAGGTCTCTCTCTCCTAGTTTCTCCGCCTGCCCACTTCCTTGTCTCCATTTCCCTAGCCAGTAACTCACCGAAAGTCTGGCGGTTTCCTAACTTCAACCTGATGCAGCCCTTTAACCCGAATTAGCCTCTGCAGCCTAGGGGTGGCAGAAAGGTTGGGAGACCCCGGCCGGAAACCGAGGCCCGCAGGGCGCGGCTTTCGCCTCCCGGCTCTCGCGCTCCGGCTGGTTTCGGCAACGCGGCTCGGCGGCAGCCTGGCGGGAGCTCCCTAGGGAAGGGGATCCCGCCTGGCCCTGGGAAAATTCACCCCCACCGGAGCTCCAGGTCCCCCCAGCCTACCTGCTGCACCTGGGCTGCGGCTCGACCGGGGGTCACGGTCGCCGGGCGCCCGCCAGCAGGCCGGAGCGAACAAAGGCGCTCAGGAGAGGGAACGCGCCTCCTTCTCCGCCGCGCTCCCGGGCGGCTTGCAGCCTACCCTACGGCGGGTAGGGCTGCCTCAGCTTCCCGACGCCCGGCCGAGCGTGCTTCAGGCCAGGGCAGCAGCCAGCTCTGTTCCAGCGGTGCCTCCGTGGCCCCAGTGTGTATTCCGACCTGAAGTCCTGGAGCCACCGTGCGAATGCGCGTGCCTTCACCTACTCGCAACTGGTCCCCACTCGGCCCTAGAGACCTAGCCTGATCCAGAGGAAGCCGATCAGACTCCGAGTCTCCTTTCCCGTGGCCCGGGAGCTGCTCCGACAGCGAGGCAGCCCGGCCAAACAGGGGCGGGGCAGAGGCCGGGCGGCTCGGAGCCTTCACCGCAGACGGAGGGAGCCCGTCTGCCGGCACAGAGAACAAACCAGACGGGGAGTTGAGATTTATCCCCGCCGAGCGGGCTAGAACTTCCCCCATTTAGTGATCCGGAAGAGAAGACCACATTGCAACTCACTGGGGGCCTGGGCCTCTGCTAGGATGCGGTGGGCTGCAGAGCATTTTTTAAAATAGTACAATTGATCACATATATTAATTCCATATGAAACAACTGGTCTCCATACACTTTTCATTAGGAGATAGTATTTGTTAGACAAGTGATCCGTTAAGAACATGCATCAGTTTACTCTTCTAGGAAATGTACCTTCTGACTGAGATGTAGTTCTCCGAGAACCTTATTTTCCTGTTAAGAGCAAGAATTCTCATAGCAGGCTAGGCTTTTTTTTAAAAGATCTCTTGTCGCACCACTTACGCCTCAGGCTTCTGGGGGCCTCGGTAACAAAAGAAGGGAACTAACTTACAGCAAACTAGAGCTTCGCGACGGCGGTTGGTTTTAAGAATGCAGTGGGGCGGTGGGGGGAGACTCACCCCGCCCCCCAATGAGTTAACTTTCAAGCCCAGCTTAATTTCAAACAGAGCGTAAAGCAAAACTCACCAAGACCAACATCAGCTCCTTAAACTCCCAAAACGGAGGTCGGCTCTCCTTCCGGCATCGGAGCAAAAGTCATTGGTTTCAGGAACAAAACTTGCCCGTTTTAAATCGTGAGCAGCGGCTGGGCAGCCAGCAGCTAGCGCTTGGCTGGGATCGTTTTCCCAGCGAGGAGCCGGCTGGAACGGGCAGGTCTTGGCGGACCCAATCAGGGGTTCCGGGCGGAGGGCGGGGGCGCGGCAGCCTGGGGCCTTCCCGGCCACTGGGCTGGTCTGCAGCGTGCAGCATTTCCTGCACCTCCTTGGCGTCACGGCCAAAACCCAGCCTGGCCTGCCCCTTTGACACCACCCCAGATTGTTGGTGAAGGCAGTGAGTCCCACCCCAGCCTGTTCTCTTTGGTGCATAGCAACTCCAGGAAATGCTTCTCCCCATCTCTAAAGTTAATTGAGAACATTTTACTCAGATCATCAACTGTGAGCCCTGATCTGCATGAATGTCCTCTTTGAGCCGTTTTTTTCCCCATTCAAAATACTAATGCTCGTAATTAGACAAAATCAGGAGAATATAAATTTCCATCGAAGGGAAGAGATACTATAAATAAATCCTATATGGGTCTGGTTTCTTGTTCCCCAAATATTGTTCTAGCATCTTCCTGTAGAACAAACATTATCATTTAACAGAGGTGATATTTTGAACAACTTTGTAATTGTACGTATTGGAGAACATGACAGAAAGTAAAAGATTAACCCATACTTCAGTAAAATATTTGGATTTGTTACTGTAAAAGGAGCAAGAGAGGTAAACACTTAAAAAATAGATTACTGAATCAATTTAAAACTGTAAACACAGCATTGTACTTGTTATTTCAAATTAGATCTTTAAGAAGTTTTGAAATTAATTTCTTTAAGCTCCTTAGCATATTTTCAATTATGCAGTTATTTTCTTTCATATATTACCTGTAGAGACCATGGCTTGGTACTGCCTTCATCAACGCAGAGACTGCAGTGCCAAATGGCATGTCAAATCACAGAAATATTTACATAATGTGATTTGTAAGGGAGTCACTGACCGTGACCCATAAATAAGTTGATTCATTGTTAGTACAATGCAAATCACCTCCCTTTATCTATGCAAAATAAAATCTTGATGATAACCCCATAGACAGAACCCCTGAGTATCGTATGTGTATGCTGTATTTATGTACAAATGTTCATTATCATTATATTCCTGTCAGGTCACTTGACACTAGACCCACATCGGTGCAGGTGTCAGCACGTGTGTATTCCACATGCTCGAACACATCGGACTGTACCCACAAAAAATACAAACTGACCCAAACATTGATAAATACATCTAAAAATCACATATTCACATCAGTTTATATGGAGATAGACAACACAGGCAAAGGATTAAAAGTAGGTCAGGATATTGGTGACAGGATGTGGGGCTTTGGTGGGAGGTGGGGAGAGGGTGTGGATGAGAGATGGAGAGGAGCAGAGTGACCCAGAATGCCTGTCCTGGTGCCTACACACTACACGGGAATGGCTCCTCTGCCCATCTGGGAGGACTCCTACCGCAGGCCCATTCCCTTTCCACCTCAGAGGGAGAGGAAGAGCATGACAGACTTGATGGTATAGAAGGAAGTTCTCAGTTTCTTTTATTGGGAAGGAGTGTGTGAAATTTTTGAAGTAAGTTGGAGATAAAATTAACTGATAGCAGTGATGCTAATTTGACCATCACAAAGAAGGAGGACAGAGTCGCCTTGCCCTCAGTGTCCGCAGTAGCTGCTTGTGAACCAAGACCACTACAATCAGATTTATAAATGACTTTCAACCTCACTGTCAGATAATTGCTTCACAGAGCACTAGAGGAGTGTGGAAAGTGCTGGAAAAGGAAAAATGTAGCATCAAGATAGTAAACTTTAAAGAATGAGAGGAATTCAATTTGCATGGTAGATTTGGAAAGGGGACAATAAGACAGAGAAAGAGCAGAGGGAGAAGCAAATGTAGGAAAGAGGACCAGAGAGTTGGGCATGTATCATTAGTTATAGGGAATGAAGACTGAAACTTGAGTACAAGAGAACCCAGAAAATGATTGGAGCCAAAGAAACCCAAAGAAGATACAAGTGCTTCTGAAATCCTGAAAGGAGAAATAGGTTTGATAACTGCCTCCTTAATGCCTAAAAGAGTTGAAGCATATCACTGTAGTGCTAGGCTTGACTTGTTTGGCTTACTTTGCTCTTTCTGTAGAAGGTAGGGTTCCTCACAGATCCTGGACAGGCCCTGTCCCATGAATTCAGACACACCGCAGGCTGTGTTCTGAAACCACTGAACATTCATGCAAGAGCAGGGGTGCTACAGAGATAGGAATCCTGACCTAGCTCCCTGTTAGCCATGGGACTAGGCAAGTGACCCAACTTCTCTGTGCCCCACGATAATTTCTGCCTAGAAAGGTACAGTGAGTTCTGACTACAGAAGCAATAATGTGTGTGAATTGCTGAGCATGGCGTCTGGGCATCCTCACAGACTGGGTGGACAGCTGTCATCCTCATGCCCACGACCATCTGCAGAGGTTTCCTCTCACTTGGTCTTCATGCTCTATCCCATCATCATCGCTGTAAAAGGACCTGTGTTTCATATCTCTTGAGATGCATCTCCTGTTAACACGGCATCAGCAATTAAAACAATGCAACATCTCCTTAGCTGCCTCTTCCTCCTTTACTGCTCACCAGCCCCTTCTACCCCCATATATATCCTTCTGGACATTCTCTTCTTACCACCCTTGCTCCTTGGTGAGCTCATCTGTTGCCTTTAATCTCTGATTTATATTTTTAGTCGAGATTCTGAGCTCTAAACATGAATGTCTTCACTTAAAACCGTCTCATCAGTCTTAAGCTAAGCAGCTCTAAAATGGAAAATTCAAATACATGTTTGTGAAATGGTGAATAGATAGGAGTTGGTTGCTCTTGAGGGCCAGAATCCCTCTTCTTCTCACCAGTGGACCCAGCCCAGGGTGTTTGCTACATGTCAGTAATGATCAGTGGCATTTTGGTGCTGTATAAGTATCTATGGATCTGTTTTCCCTACTCTTTTGAGAGACCTCGGATCTCCCAAGCGTGGAGACTACATCCTGCTCATGGCCATTTCCTTTGAAGAACCCTCCCACAATGCCTTGCACAGAGCAAATATGTACTAACCGCTGATTGAATTGAGTTTTTGCTGAATGCTTCCCAGATTCATCAAACGTTCAACCTTTCGGTCCAAGAAGCCTCATCTGCAGTACAATGGCCCCAGTGTACTTCTCCCTCGATGCCAACAGGGCCCAAAAGCTGACACTGCAGGCACACTAGCCCCTTTCCTACAGCTCTTGCTTCTGCTTCTGTGGTTTGGCACCATTTGGCAGCCTCCCTCAATTCCAGGACCTTGGCAGCCGGATGAAACCATACTAGGTACACCCTGAGCTGGAAGCTGAAGAGAACTTGACAGCACAAGGAGGTTCTCACCCACAGGCCGTTCTAAGAACCCACTTTGTTCCTCTCTCTTCTCCCCTGCCTGGGGAAGGACCTCCTTAACCCATAATCTCCTTCCACATCAATAATATATAAGGGCATCTCTCTTGTGCTCCTCTCACCCTCAGTAGGTGCCTCACACAGACAGGGCAGTCTTAGACAGGCAGGCCCTGCTTGCTGGGACGCTCCTTGGTGCAGCAGAGCTGTGCTGTGAAGTGAGTGGGCTTCATGTGGGGAAGGTGGAGGTGGTGGGGGCAGTGAGAGGACTAGGGGTAAGGGTAAGGATGACACAGGTTTTCTCTCCATGTTGCAAATGCTCAGACACCCCCAGTGACAATGACCTAGTAGTAACTCCCTGCCAGTTGATCCTTCAGAATTTCTTATCTCCAGCTGCACATCATACATTCACTTCACATTTGCAGGGCCATATACTGTGTAGAGCAAGTTCCAAGGGATTGTTTCTAACTCCACCTTTTTCTCTCCCACCCAACCAAACTGAGTAAACAAATGATACTCAGTCGTGAATGCTGCCTAATTAACACATATCTTAAAAGACAGTTGGCACCAGCCTGCTCTAGCTGTCTAAACTGAGCAAGACTATTTGGATCTTATAATGGGGTGGTACTAAAGAAAATAAGAAAATTACAGCACATGGAGATGTTTATAAAATAGTTATTGACTATGATGTGGGGGCTATGTACACGGCTCAGATGCAACAATTTGTGTTAGAAATTTTGCATAAGTCTGTGCTAATATTTAAGGGACAACTAAAATATAATTCACTATTTCCCTTTTCTTAATTTTTTTTATTTTTTCCCTTTACTTAATTGTTAATAATTATTAAGCACTCATTGCCTGCTTCATGAAGCATACCACTCGAACAAATTCTAAAAAGCAGTTATAGGTTTGCCCGAGATTTATATTGAGTATTATTTAAAATATGGACCATTAGGAGTTCCCATCATGTCTCAGTGATTAACAAATATGACTAGTATCCATGAGGATGCAGATTCGATCCCTTGCCTTGCTCAGTGGGTTAAGGATCCGGCATTGCCGTGAGCTGTGGTTTTGGTCAAAGATAAGGCTTGAATATGACATTGTCGTGGCTATGGCATAGGCCAGCAGCTATAGCTCCCATTTGAGCCTTAGCCTAGGAACCTCCATATGCTGCAGGTGCAGCCCTAAAAAGCAAAAAATAAAGTAAAATAAAATAAAATAGGGAGTTCCTGTCGTGGCTCAGTGGTTAACGAATCTGACTAGGAACCATGAGGTTGTGGGTTCGATCCCTGGCATCGCTCAGTGGGTTAACAATGCGGTGTTGCCATGAACTGTGGTGTAGGTTGCAGACACGGCTCGGATCTGGCGTTGCTATGGCTGTGGCGTAGGCCGGCAGCAACAGCTCCGATTAGACCCCTGGCCTGGGAACCTCCATATGCAACAGGTGGAGCCCTAAAAAGACAAAAATAAATAAATTACTTAATTAAATTAAATTAAATACCATTAAGGGTTAGAAATAGTTTTGCTACAGTGAGGGTTTTTTTTTTTTTTTTTTTACTTACTAACAACACTTTTCCAAAACTAATTCTAAAGTCCTTTATAAATCATGTGATCTGAAACAATACCCATTTCATCCAGTCTTGGTTTATCTGATGGGCTAAGGTCATAAAGCCCGACCTTATCTACTTGATCCTGCGGATAGAGGGCTAAGGGATCCTAGAAAGAGAGTGCAGTGTCTCTGAGGGATATGTTTCTAGCATGATAAACTCTCTTGGGAGGAAAAGGATTAATAGAATAGTGGAGCGCTTGTTGGGTAGATAAAGATACAAATAGGTCTGCAAAAAAGGTACACAGGGTAGGAGTTCCCGTCGTGGTGCAGTGGAAACTAGTCCGACTAGGAACCATGAGGTTGTGGGTTCAATCCCTGGCATCGCTAAGTGTGTTAACGACCTGGCATTGCTGTGAGCTGTGGTGTAGGTTGGAGACGCAGCTTGGATCCCGAGTTGCTGTGGCTGTGGCGTAGGCCGGCAGCAACAACTCTGATTAGACCCCTAGCCTGGGAACCTCCATATGCAGCAGGTGGAACCCTAAAAAGACAAAAAAGAAGGGGAGAGGTGCACAGGGTAGAGAAAGCAGTGTCTTTTCAGTGTTGTTTCTTGGGGGTTTTTTTGCCTTTATTTTATACACTCTTTTTTTAATCTTTGGGAAT
Source organism: Catagonus wagneri (assembly GCA_004024745.2). Classification (NCBI taxonomy): domain Eukaryota; kingdom Metazoa; phylum Chordata; class Mammalia; order Artiodactyla; family Tayassuidae; genus Catagonus; species Catagonus wagneri. Next base: position 39,009,161 of record PVHT021183693.1, on the reverse strand, counting down.
TTCCTTTTTGCAATATATTTTCCCTTTGCATGAGGCAAAAACATGCTAACCTATTCATAATTTCTTTTCTTTTCTTTACTGAAATTATGAAGTTACTTGGATACTCCTGTTGGAGTACCCTTCCCCAGGAGTTGAGGGAGTGATGGTTTCCCTATCAGCACATTCCAGCAATCTCCTTGGTACCAGAAATCTCTTCCATGATGCCTCATTATGTTTGGATTGCACATGTGTCGATGCACTGTGGCTCTGAGGTTTGAGCCATATTCCTGAGTCCTAGGCGTAAATGGATGATGGCCTGAGTCATCCCTTTTTCTCTAGGCTGCTTCCCTTTGTCCTTACTGTGCAGGTCCTGTCCCTTGTGGAGCCATGCTGCAGAGTCAGAATATTGGCTACTATTTCAGTGGACTGACATTCACCCTTGGCACATCAGTTCCCCTGTCTCTGGTTTTAGAGCTAGAAGGCCTGGACCTGACTTCTTTCTGGCAGCAACCAGCCAGCAGTTTGACCTGATTCAAGTCACTTAATGCTCTGAGTCCCAATTTCCTCTTCTGTGCAATGAAAATAACAATTAGTGCCTACAGTTGCTTACAGTATTGGTGTCTGTTCCTTCATCTACCATCTATCTGTTCAATAAACATTTATTGAGCAGTTACCTACTTGTAAGTCATGGGGACAAGGGATGGATAAATCAAATGTGATCTGCACACACAATGGAAGATAAAGAGGAATGAAATTCTGACACATGCTACATCATGGATGAACTTTGAAAATATTATGTTCAGTACAGTAAGCCAGACACAAAAGAATAAATATTGTATGATTCCACTTATATGAGGTACCTAGAAGAGGCACATTCATAGAGACAAAATGGAGTGGAGGTTACCAGGGACGGGGGGTTGGGTGGGGGGGATGGTGAGTTAGTGTTTCATGGGTATAGAGTTTCAGTCCGGGTGATGGAAGAGTTCTGGTGACGGTTGCACAACACTGTAAATGTATTTAATGCCACTGAATTGTACATTTAAAAATGTTCAAATGGTGAATTTTGTTGTGTATATTTTATGCAATTTTTAAAGACACTATATAAACCCTCAAATGTATGCAAACACAGGGCTGTTAACTTGAACTAAGATTAATGGGATTGTATTTATAATCAACCCCTCTTTTAAAGAGTGCAATATGCATGAAATTACTTTGTTGTTATTTTTTATGTGATATTGAAGAGTGTGCATCCATCCAGGTAAACTTTAATAGTAATTTATTTATGCCCCATCCTCCTCCAAAAAGAATTTGAGATAGTTTACCCTAAACATATCAGAGTAATGAGATCAAATCCAATTAACATCAGACAAAGTGCAGAAACTGAGATATAAAAGAGGAGAAGAAGGAACAGACGGCACATCAGTAGCTAAGCAAAACTTTCAACTGTTCGCCTTCCAGGGACAGAGAACTGTTTATATTCATCAGACGTTTTATGAATGCTTAAAATATCACTGATTTCAGCATGGTCACTGTATGGGCTTATGGTGTTTCATGTTTTTACCATGTACAGTTCTGGGAATTTATTAAGCAATTTTGGAACATCTAATCAAAGCAAAAGAAGGATGTAAAACTAAAAACGTGTTTTCCTAAGTTTGAAGGCTCAGGACCTATTCTGTGCTGAATGAAACAGGCCCCAGGACTATTCTCTGCCCTGTTGGCCACATCAGTCTCCAGTACCTTCCCCTGGGCTCCTGCATCAAGTCTCACCTGACCTGGCACCACAGCTGTCCCCTGCATCCAGGCTCCCCCTGCCTCCCACCTCCCCACCTGGACCCTGCCCCAGCAGCCTGGCTCCCCCAAGGCCCCGTGTGTGACAGGACTCCTCGCCCCTGCTCAGGTTTCCTTCTTCCTGGAACACCCTCCTGTCTTCCTCAGGTCCTCACCTCTTACAGAGAAGAGTTCAGATCTCACCTCCTCCAAGCCCTCTCCAGTCTGCACTGATTCTTCCCCTTGCCGTCCTATTGTGCCTGCAGTCACACATTAACTGCTCGGTTAATTGAGGCTGTAAATGAACAGTAAGTCTTATAACCTTTGCTTCTTTTCCTGTGAGAAATGAGGAGCAAGGTGTTATTAGACCTTGACCAAAGACCACATCATACATTTTACTAGAAATTATAATATATTTGGAGAATGACCTATGAGAGCTGGGAGAGATACTCAAGATGATCTAATTCCGCCTTTTGACACATGAAGAAATGGAGACTCTGAGAAAGAAAGCCAGCCTGCTCAACATTACCCTGCATATTAGAAGCAGAAATAGACTTGGAACCCTATTTTCCTGAAGCCCAGCATTTAAAAATCCCCATGCTAGTTTCATTTCAGTTTGTGTTTTATTTCATAATCAGCAAATGGGACTTTAGATGCACCCCAAACACAGGCCAGGAGGGGCGACATTATGTAGTGGGAAGAACACTGACTGCTGAGCTAGACACCTTGGCTGGGTCATGTGTGGCTCTGGGACTCTCTCTTGTCATCTATAAAAGGATGAACTGGATGGCTTTTAGGGTTATATCTGCTTCTAGCATTTTATGAAGCTGCTAGACTGTTGGCCCAGCCCCACAAAAGGATTCACAAGTACTGGTAGGACATCTGTCTTTCACCTCTGCTACCTCCTCCACACTGTCCCCCTCAGCCTGGCACACACTTCACTGTCTTTGTCCCCTTGTTTGCTTTTTTTAAAACCTTACTTAAACTTCACTCCACTAAACACCAAATTGGCAGTGTCTCCTTCCATTCCTGACTTAATTACAGCTCCTCCTGTGCACCTGACTTCTCTGACTACCTGGTACCTATCACTCTGCACTGGAGTCACTGGTCTTCCTGTCTCTGCCATTAGACTAAGAACTGCCTAAGGGCTGGCATTGTGGTACATTTCTCTACCCCAAGTGTCTATAATGATGCCTGGCCCATAGGGAGCTAATACATGCTTGATAATTTGATCTAATGATTTTTGTCTGGGAAGCAAGGACAAGACTGTGGTACTAATTTCACCCGAAGCTGTTGGAAAGAGTTTTCATGGAGCAGGGAGGATGAGTACTTTTAAGAATGATTAGAATTTGAAAGGAAGTATGTGAAATAATGATAACACTGGCCTAACTAAAGGGTGTAGGTGGTTAAAAGAGTGGGTCAGAACCGTGTTATTTAGTTGAATAGAGGAACATCTGCATTAGAATGATGAGAGGTGCTCATGAAAATTACAGATCCCACTTCTATATTTCACCCCCCCACTCCCCATTCTGAATCTGAGAGTCTGTATTTACCTTTTGAGCGAGCCTCCTAAGAAGATTCTTTTCACATGAATGGAGATTCTTGATGTCCTGGAAGGGACATTGACAGATGTGGGTGACCGAAAGCTATTTTAGGTTTTTCAAGAGGAAGAATGGTGGTATAATAGACTTAGAGCTTTGGGAAGGGTGTACACTAGTGGTCTGCAAAACAGATTGATGGGAATGAGATCTCAGAGGCAAGAGTGAGCTGCTAGGAGGGCACCAGAGTATTTGAGATGAAAAGACTGGGGAGTTTACTCCATATTGGCAGCATCAGAAATGGAGAATAACAGATGGCCAATAAGCACATGAAAAAATGCTCAACATCATTGATGATTAGAGAAATGCAAATCAAAACTACCACGAGATACCACCTCACACCAGTCAGAATGGCCATCATTAACAAGTCCACAAACAACAAATGCTGGAGAGGGTGTGGAGAAAAGGGAACCCTCCTGCACTGTTGGTGGGAATGTAGGCTGGTGCAGCCACTATGGAAGACAGTGTGGAGGTACCTTAGAAAACTCTACATAGAATTACCATATGACCCAGCAATCCCACTC
>PVHT021183693.1:38977460-39001749 GCA_004024745.2 Catagonus wagneri | reverse complement strand
GGGGTCTAATCGGAGCTGTGGCCACTGGCCTGCGCCGCAGCCACAGCAACGCAGGATCCGAGCCGCGTCTGCAACCTACACCACAGCTCACGGCAACGCCGGACCGTTAACCCACTGAGCAAGGGCAGGGATCGAACCCGCAACCTCATGGTTCCTAGTCGGATTCGTTAACCACTGCGCCACGACGGGAACTCCTATGCGACCTTGAAATATAGCTTCAGAGGAATAACAGTATGCCTCCATTTCCTCCTTAGTGACCTGGGAGTGTGGGTGGGAGGAGACCCACTTATACAAGTAAAACAAAGCACCAGGACAGTACCGTTAGTGTTGAGTATGTTCGTGCAGGCTGATCTGGCATCATCAGCCCATCCTAATTACAGTGCTCCCCCTCTGGGTAGATAGCCACCAGGACCGAAGTTGCTCTACGTGTTTAAGGTTTTTAAATTACTTGAGTACTCCCGCTGTTTTCTGTTTTTCATCTACACTCTATGTATTTGGTGACTTTAGCTCTTAAATCATTGAGTCTTTTCTGTGAACAAAGTTGTGCTTTGGAATGAGAAAGCAGGCAGTCATCATCTAGGTTCGTCAATTTTCCCCCATTTTATAAAGTTATTTGAAAGGAAAACAAAGGAGGAGAAAGGAAAAAAGAACAGCTAACAATGGTGTGAGAACTTTTTTTTTTTTTTAATTGCAACTGAAATGAAGGCTGCCAGTGTTCAGGGGACATCCTGTTGTTTTATCCATTGCATTCAGTTAAGTAAAATGAAGCAGTTGGAACTGGGATACGACCTGAGAAGGTTTTTTTTTTTTTTTTTCTTCTGAGCTGTGTATATTTTCTTGGTCAGATTCCTAAAGACTCCCAAGAGTCTCTGTAACTGTTGGATGATAAGATTAATTTCTGCCTACCCCCTAGTTACTGCTGCCTTGTGATGTCATTTAATCATCAGTACAGACTTGCCAAGTTGCTTAAGCCCAGTGCTTCACGGAGGCTGTACTCTGCTTCACTGTTGCTGTGGACCTACTTAATGTCATAGCTCATAGAAACAGATTGGTATCAAGGCCCATATTTCCTTCTGACATAACAACTGTCATCATTTCAGGATGATTTACAAAAAGCAAAGGAAACCCTTACTCAGTGACTTTGTTAGATAAATATGAGCTTAAAATAATTTTTTGGTAGAATTATACTTCTTGAAATTGTGTCCTCCGTCAATGGCTATCCTTTATCAGTTTTGTCTTATGAGTAGTATTTATGTACAGATACAAAAATTGTCATTTTAGGAATTATTGTTGAGCTATAAAATAGGCAAATTATAGAATTTATTAATCTCTCTCAAGTGGGGTTTATATGTCATTATCTCCAGTTAACATTCAAACATTCATTTTAAAATGTCGTGTAAACCATTTTTTAATTATAAAAGCAGTAAATGTTTAAATTTTTCTTTCTTTCTTTCTTTTTTGGTTTTCACAGCCACATCTACGGCATATGGAAGTTCCCAGACTAGGGGTCAAATCAGAGCTACAGCTGCTGGCCTATGCCACAGCCACAGCAACATGGGATCTAAGCCACGTCTGTGACCTACACCACAGCTCACAGCAATGCCAGATCCTTAACCCACTGATAGAGGCCAGGGGTGGAACCCTCATTCTCAAGGATATTAGTCAGGTTCGTAACCTGCTGAGCCACAGCAGGGACTCTTAAAAAAGTTTTTTTTTTAAGTCAAAGATTAAAGAAGGGTGTAGAGTAAAATGTAAAAATTGAGAGTTCTTGCTTTCTGGATGTGGCACAATGGGTTAAGGATCCTCCATTGCCACAGCTATGGCATAGATCAAAGCTGCAGCTGGGAATTAATCCCTAGTCTGGGAACTTCCATATGCCACAAATGCAGCCAAAAAAAAAAAGGTAAATATTCTCGCTCCCTATTTTCTGCTATTCAGTATCACTCTCTAAAAGCAAACATTGTTAACAGCATCTTTAATTTCCTTTGCATGAATTTTCTAAGCACATGCAATTTTACATATATTATGCATACACACTCATTTTACACAGACTCCGAACACTGTTGTGCATCTTGTTTTTTTTTTTTTTTTAATTTACGTAAAACACTTGGTCTGTGTCATATAAGTGTGATTCAGTCAGCTTCAGTCTTTTTAAAAACTGTGTGGCATTTCATTATATGTATGCACCATAATTTATAGATAAACATTTTAGTAATTTCCAGTTTATATCTGATTGTTATTGAAGTTCTATTGTTCTAATTACAAACAATAAACATACTTAGAAGTGAAATTACTGAGTCAAGAAGTATGAGTTTTAAATTTTGATAAGATATTTCTAAGTTATCTTGCACAAATTTATATTTCCACCAATATCTGAGTCTGTTTCCACATCCTCACCTGCCAGTCTTCCTTTGAGGTTTGCAATGCCTGCCATTCTATAGAAATTGAAAACTGTTCTTTCTTTTTAATGTGCCTTATTGGATTAGTATGTATTGAACATTTTTTCATAAGACTAATAGCCATTTGTGTATTTGTGTGAATTTCCTATACCATGTCCTTTGATTATTTGACCCTTGCCATATGCATTTTTATGAGAGTAAAAGAAATCCTTCTCTAGGGTAGGCTACTTTTTTGTGTGTGTATGTGCTTTTAGGGCCACACCTGCGGCATGTGGAGGTTCCCAGGCTAGGGGTCTAATCAGAGCTACAGCTGCCGGCCTACACCACAGCCACAGCAATGCCAGATCCTTAACCCACTGAGTGAGGCCGGGGATCAAACCCGCAACGTCATGGTTCCTAGTCAGATTCTGCTGCACCACAACGGGAACTCCTAGGGTAGGCTACTTTTTAATAGATAACCTACCAAGAGTTCACATGAAACCATAAATGTATATATTCTACATGTGAACACTTGTACAAACACTGACTTTGGAGACCTGAAAGAAAGTGTGGCCACACGGCCTGAGAAGAAAAAGAGAGCAGTCTGTCTGCAGTCAGATGTGGAGACTAGCCTCACTCTTTCTATTAGTTTTCTATTGCTCCATTTAAAAAATTACCACAAATTTAGCAGCTCAATTCACGATTGCCCTGGGACAGGAGTCTGGGCGTCGCATGACTGGCTTTTTGTTCAAGTCCACAGATAAAATCAAGGTGTTGGCCAGTTACAGGCCTTAGAAGGTATCATCTTCTATGTTCCTGTGATTGTGGCTGAATTCAGTTCCTTGCAGCGGTAGGACTGAAGTTCCTTTTTCCTTGCCGACTGTTCCCTGGAGGCCACTCACTACTAGAGGCTGTCTGTGTTCCTTGCCACCACCCCACCTCACCTCCAAACCCAGCAAAGGAGAATCTCCCTCGTGTTGAGTCCTTCTCATGCTTCTAATATCTCTGACTTTTAGACCCAGATCTAAAGAGTCCATGTAATTAGGATATGACTAACCTGGTAATCTACCTACCTTAAGGTCAACTGATTTGGAACAAAACGAATGGCAAAATACCTTGATACAGCAGCACTTAAGATAGTGTTTGATTGACTAACTGGGAGGGTGTGTGTGTATGTACACCAGGGCCAGGAGTTTTGGGGGCCATCGTAGAATTCTGCATACCGCACCCCCCATCTGCCTTCCTCCGGGGAAACAGACAGACCTCATGTTTTCTGGCTGAGGAAATCAGTCACACAGAAACGTGGAATGCCAGAGAAAGGGGGTGGGACAGGCATCCATGTAACCGCATGCACAACAGAATGCACCCAGGGAGGTCAAAGATCCTGATGTGAGCAATGAAACAGCAGAGGCTGGAGAGAAAATCTAGGAAACCACATGTGCAATGTAGAAGTCAGGAGACCTTCCTGACCAAGGATCCAAACTGGTGTTTCTGACTCCAGTGCCTGCCTCTCGACCTCCATGCTATGGCCCACTGGAGCAGGTTGTTCTCTAGCTACACAAATGGATTTTGAGCCCTTTAACTTTGCCACTTCTTCTCATGCGAGTGTGATCAGAGTGTGCTTTTGTGAGATGTTGGCGTTGGGTGTTCAACAGAACAGAATGAACTGACCAAACCTAAATAGGTGGGCCACTGAGGGGAACTGTATCGAAGATCATTACTATAAAAGTATTCTAAAAGACTGCTCCCCCGACCCCTTTTTCTCTTTCATCTTCCCACCTGCTGCTCGTTCAGGCGCATTATACGAGACTTGCTTGAGACAGAAGAGACTTACATAAAAGAGATTAAGAACATAATTGATGTGAGTAGATTGGGGGCAAGGGGTACATTTAAGCATGTATTCAAACTGGAGAAGTTTTGTTGCAGAAAGAAACTCAAAATAGCTGCCATATGTCTCCACAATTCCCACCAAAGTTTCAGGTCTTACAATATCACAAGTGTTTTTTCAGTAAGGAATGAGAACAGTCTTATGACTGTCAATCCGTGTAACCAAATAACTTCCGAAAGATTGTACTGATTCATGTGATTCTAGCAATGCCCGATTAGATTCACTTAAAACTTGCCTACAGTGGATATGATCCACTTTTGAGACACACACACACAAATTAATTTTGAGACACACAAAGGAATATTTAAGTAGCATTTTTTTTGCTTTTTGCTTAAGAGTGAAAACATGTTTTCCTAAGGTAATAATCTTGAGGAATAAACTATGTGTATAAAGTTATAATAGAAATGTTTTACAAGAAAACATCAGAAGAAAACTAAACGTCCAATAAAAAAGGGAATGGTTGATGAAGTCTTCTATACATGCTAAATAAAGTATTAATCAACTGTTACAAAATAATTGGGGCTTTTTTCGTCTTTTTTTTTTTTTTAGCGCCGCAGCCTGTGGCACATGGAAGTTCCCAGGCTAGGGGTTGAATCAGAACTGTAGCTGCCAGCCTACCCCACAGTGACAGAGGATCCGAGTCACGTCTGCAACTTACACCACAGCTCATGGCAACAGCAGATCCTTTAACCCACTGAGCAAAGCCAAGGATCAAACCTTAATCCTCATGGATACTAGTGAGGTTCGTTACTGCTGAACCACGGCAGGAACCCCCCCAAATAATTGTTTTTAATAACATACAACAATATTGAAATAAATGCTTGTAAGAATAAATTAAAAACAATATATGTAGAAATTTACAGAGTCTAAAATGTATGTGGAAAAACAGGCTACAAATTTTATATGTATATGATTATAACCACGTAAGATAAGCTTTTAAAAAGTCTTGAAGGAAATATAGTAAGACAGTAGTAATTGCATCAGGTCATAAAATGGTGGGTAAGTTTTTTCCTTTCACACTTGACTTTTATAATGTATCTTTAAAATAGATTTGTTCTTCCTATAAAAATGTAATTTTGTTATCATTAGCCATTAAGCCATCTTCTTCTGAAGATGGGTACATGAGGAAAATAATACCAAAAGAGAGTATATGATGGAATGCCTTTCAAGAAATATGTGTGCCATACTCCCCAATTATTAAAGTTTTGGTCCCTGGAGTGGCTAATTCAGATCGTCTCCTACACGTTCCTGGTGTCAAACCTACCCTGTCTCCACCTCTGCAGGGATATATCATGCCAATGGATTTTATTTGGCTGAAGCATCTAATTCCAGAGGTTCTTCAAAATAACAAGGACTTTCTCTTTGGGAATATTAGAGAACTTTACGAGTTTCACAACAGGTATATAATCATTCAAATTATCAGGGAAAATGGAAAATAAGAGAATGGAAATCAGACTGATGAAATTTAGAGATGAAAGTGCTTAGACATTTTCAGGCTTAAGCATGTAGTCCAGAGTCAGCGGATGGGATGGGGGTGGAATGGGATGAGAAGGGGTAGAAGCACCTCCAAGACCCCCAAGGGAGAAGAGAATAGACATTAATGGAGCATGTACTAGTGTCAGGCGTTGATGTTGTATTCATTTGTGGGTTCCTTTGCTTACTGATCTGCTCATGCATCAGCATTTACTAAGCACCTGTTATGTCTCAGGCACTGTGTTCAGGACTGGGAATGCAAAGTTGACCAAGACATGCATCCTGTTACCATAGGGGAGTTCTGGGAAGCTGAGTTTTAGAAAATGCTAACAGGTCAGACACTTGTTGGCCCAGGTCTGCTTGAGTGTTGGGTTCTAGAGAATGAGAGAAAGAAGGGACTTTGGAAATCATCTTCCAACCCTTTCATTCTGCAGATAACAAAACCACACCTTGTTTATTCACTTTATTCAGTCTCATGGTCCCAGGATCACACATCTAATTGACAGGAGGCAAGAGACTGCTTGGTGCATTAACCACATCTCTTGTTAACTGGTCAGACACAAAGCTGAAATGGAAATCCCATTTCTGCTACTTTCCCTGGAGAAATTATGCAGAATCTTTGACCCTTAGGTTTCATAACCCTGTCTTGCAAGGTTTTATGGGGGATTAAATGAGATATTACTTGCAGAGCACTTAGCTTATGCCTGAATTATAGTCAGCTCTCAGTGATGGTAGCAGTGGTGGCGGCAGTTAACACCGCTATCAGGTAGCAGCAGTCATCAGTATTTCCAGTCCAGCTGTGGCTGGTGCTTCAGATGGGTCAGAACAGAGGTGAGTGGTTTCAGGGAATCCTAGTAAAGTTACAGAATACACTTTTTTCTTCCAAATTAGAGTGTTGAAGATGAGTCAAAAGCAGTAAAGCCTGGATAACAGCAGATACCTCTTCTGGGCACATTTCTAGGCACCTCTTAAATCCTATGTGATTTTACTTTAAAATTTTTGTTAAAATGTCTTTTTGTTAACCTCATACCTGTGAAAATCAAAGCATTATTATACTTTTCTTTTCCTAGGACTTTTCTAAAAGAATTGGAAAAGTGCACCGAAAATCCTGAACTTCTGGCACGTTGCTTTCTCAAGAGAGTAAGTCTGTGCTCCCAAGAAATCAAAATGCCATGTGATTAAAGTCAGCCCTTAATTTTCTGTGTATGTGCAAAGGCAAATATTTGAATGCAAAGTGGGTGTCTTCTGCCGTACCTCACCCAGTGTGAGTTGAGTCCAGTTTGACAGCTCACCGGGCTGGGTGGAAACAACTGCAAGCCTGGCTTCCTGCAAAACCCACTGAAATGGAAGACTGGCCCCTGAACCCTTGAGGCACATGACCCTCTTCTGAATGACTAAGCTGTTTTAGGATAAGAAGCACAGCGCAGGCATCAATTCTTCACTAAAACTGTATTAATGCTCTTGAGAGAAGTACTGGTGTTAAACCGAAGCTCTCAGAAAATAATATTTCTTCCAATTTAATTTTCTACAGCATCAAAGATAGTCACAACTTGTTAAAACCTTTAGCCTGTCTTATGGTTAGCACCTCACTTGTAAACTTCCTGTCCTACAGCAGCATCATACCTCTGACTACCTCCCTTCCCACCACACAGACCTCTCCCCTCTTACTGGTTCTCCACCAGGCCTCAGGCAATAAATGGGCTGTTTGGGCCATCTGGTGCTCCCTGGGAGCTGGCTCAGCGCAATGCCTTAACGGACGTCATTCCCCACCAAATGCCTCCTTCCCTTTGGGAGGGCTATGCAGGTGATCCCTGTGCCCACTACTTTCTAAATCTTTCCCATTTCTTCTCTCTCTCCCAGCCAGCCCTTCTTCTTCTTCTTTTTTTTCATGTTGTTATTTTGTTTTTTTTGTTTGGTTTGGTTTTTTTGTTTTTGTTTTTCTCATTCTTTACAGGGCCACGCCTGCGGCATATGGAAGTTCCCAGGCTAGGGGGAGTTGAATTGGAGCTGTCGTTGCCAGCATACACTGCAGCCATAGCAATGCCATATCCAAGCTGCCTCTGCGACCCACACCACAGCTCAACGGCAATGCCAGATCCTTAACCCACTGGGCAAGGCCAGGGATCGAACCTGCATCCTCATGGATACTAGTCGAGTTCTTTACCACTGAGCCACAGCAGGAACTCCCCAGGCCTTCTTTTCCTTCTCTTGCTCATTTTCTTTTTTGTGAGCCTGAAACATCAGATGAAACAACTTACACATTTTTTTTCCTGTCTTTTTGCCTTATCAAGAGCTGCACCCTCGGCATATGGAGGTTCCCAGGCTAGGAGTCTAACAGGAGCTGTAGCTGCCGGCCTTCGCCACAGCCACAGCAACACGGGATCCGAGCCGCGTCTGCAACCTACACCACAGCTCACGGCAACGCCGGATCCTTAACCCACTGAGCAAGGCCAGGGATCGAACCCGCAACCTCTTGGTTCCTAGTCGGATTCGTTAACCACTGAGCCACGACGGGAATTCCCTAACTTAAGCATTTTTAAATGGCTCAAATTATGGCTAATAAGTCTAAGACCAGTATTTGTGATAAACTGAAAACAAGGAAACAAACCCCTCCCAGGTTTCAAGGTGTTTGACATAATAGAGAAATAGCCTTCAACCCTCCGAGCTCTGATCAGCTTAGAAGACCCCTTACAGGGGAACTGGTTTATAACACAGAGAACCTTACCCAGTATTTTGTGATAATCTATGTGGGAAAAGAATCAGAGAGTGGACATATGTACACGTATGACTGGGTCACTTTGTTGTATAGCAGAAATGATCACAGCCTTATAAATTAACTATACTTCAATAAAATCTAAAAAAAAAAAGGAAGACCCCTTACGAGGCCCTATCTGGGCTTTCTATCATAGCCTCATGATAGATTTTTCATCCAGTGCAGTAATTCAAGCTAGATGTAAAACCATTTTGTATTCAATCATTAATTTCCTTTTTGAATTACTTTTATAGCATTATTGGTATCTTATACTATTTTGCAATCTTGCACTAATCAAATCACCTGTGTGAAATCTAATTGCAGTTTCGTAATTGCTTATGTCATTATTCAAAGACATTGAAATTGTTGAATGAGAATAGGACCAAATTCCTATGGGGGAAAAATGGATATTATCAAATAAAAATTGTTCAAGTGTGAGGAAATGGTCAGGGAATTGCTAACTAAACATCTTTTCTTGGAAGAATTCCTCAAAACTGTGAAAGTTTTACAAAGCTTTTTACAGCCCCTCATGTTGGAAGGAAACTTCTAAATCATTAATCCAAACCATAAACTCTGCATATAATCCTATCTGATTTATGATACTGGAGACAAAATACAGGTAATAAATTCTCATCAAGCACAAATTTATTACTCTGGGACCAATGGAGTAATTAAAAACCACAGTTGCTGAATCTTTGAGAATCCCTGAGGGAACTGACCCTTGCAATGCAAAGCCCTGTATTTGTTAGACAATAATGTGGTGGGCCCATCATTCACTATTTACTACAGCAGTTTACCTCTTCCAGTAATATTTGCAGATTTTTACTAACCCTGGAAATGATTTCTGAGATACTGCTCTAGCCAAGCGTTTTCATCAGACTCAGCAGCCACTAGGATCCAGGAAGATTCTGCCCCCCCAGAGACGAAGCTCTTTGTAAAATAATGCTTGTCAGTAGTTTCCTTTGCATTCCATTTGCTCTGAGATCTCACGTAGTAGGATGGAAAAAGCTCTGGGGTGGGACTCAGAAAACTTAACTTCTTGTCTAAGTTGAGCCACTTGCTATCAGCATGACCTCAAGTAAGTCACTTAAACCCAGGAGTCACACTTTCCTTATCTATACAACTAGCTCTTAGTACTCCTGATATGTAAAGTTGTGAAAGTGAAATAAAAGAATGCACACAGAAGCACTCTACAAAGTGCATAATTCTTTGACAATAGTCACCATTTGTCGGGTACTCTGAGTATTGGGCCTTTGTTGAGAGATGACTATATATCATCTCATTTAATCTCAGAACTACCTTAGAAGTTGACTGCTGTTATGAGTCCACTCAACAGATGAAAAACTGAAGTGTAGGAAGGTTAAATTACTGACCTCAGACTATATACTTGGTAACTAACAAAGCCAAAAACACCTGGGCCAGCCACCACCAGAACCCACAGTCTTCTTTATCCATAAGTAGTTGTATCTTCCAGTGTGAACATGATTTTGGCGGTAGCAATTTTTTAGACCCTGATTTTTCTAAAAGGAGGTAAGGGGAGGGGAGCATTTTTCACATGCTGCTAGTTAGTTTACATGCTTTCTGTAAGGAATTTTGGACTGAAGAGCAAATTTAGGTCAATGGTTGTGTTTCAGTGGTTGAGGGCCTATCATGTTTTGTGTTGCCCAAAGTGCAGACACAGGGCCAAGGGGTGAAGGTTTCAGGAACACAGGTATCAGCTCAGCATGCACCAAGAGAACCAGGTCCCTCTCTGTCACTGGGAGAGTTTAGGGAAAGGTGGCTGACTGTGGGGGATATTTCCCTGGGTGGAAGGCTAGATCTCAAAGACTCCTCCAGCTTCTGAGAATCTTCTGGTGATGAGTGTTGAAAGCAGTGAAACTGAATTCTTTTAGGAGCTAAAGACCAATGTCTTTGTGCTCTGACAGACCAAATGTGGGTGAAATGCGTTAATCAATTTGTAGTGTTTTATAAGTCTGGCCTTCAGTATCGCAGGAAATGTCCCCACATCTAGACTCTTATGCTCTGGGAGCCATTGAGTTTAACAGATGTACTTAGCACAGTGCCTGGCATATCAGAGGCACTCAACAGTTAGTTCTGTAGTGAATGAACAATGAAGATACTATTGTTAAGCTCTGAATTATTACAATTCTAGTTTCTTAACCAGTCTGAACAACATCTTTTAAGGGCCATCTTCCTTCCTAAATAAACGTGTGTGTCTGTGTGCGTGTTTAATTTTTCTTGGAGAGAGTAGCAAAGGACAGAGTTGCTGTGGTGAAGTGAAATGACCACCTACAACCCATCAGGAGAGGGAAAGAGCTACAGAAATGGAAATCATTCACTACATCAGGGTGTTTAGAAGTCAAATAGACATAGTTGAAGCTGTAAGGGAAAAAATAACTCATGTCCAGATGAAGGACATTAAGAATGGCCTGAACTGGAGGATAAGGACATGGAAATGCTTACGGAAGTGGCCACATGGTCATCTCTGCCAGAGCAGCCTGGCCTCTGTGGCAAGCACAGCTGCCATGGACCAGGTTCTCCTGATGGAGGTTGAAGGTGGCAATCTGAGTCCACAGGCTTGGGGTATCCTTTCTATCTGGGGTACTGGTGGATGTGTGCCCACCTCTCATGGTCTTTGATACAATGAGAGTATAAGTCACTTAGCACTTGGAATCTACCTTGATCTCCAGTACTGAGGTAGTCGTGTAGCTTCTCCTGTCTCTGAGTCTTGTGCTGCAGGTTGAAGATGAGGTCTGAGACAGGAGTTGACCAAACCACTTAGGTCTGTATCCAAACTGCCACTTTTCTTCTGGGCTGTTTCTGTCTTTTGGCTGTTTCTTGGGTTTATTTGTAGGCTTGGCATCAGGATGATTGTAATAAGGAGTGCGTGGGGAAAGATGAAGGAGGGGCTACCAGCTACCAGCACTGTTTTATCCATCTCACCATTCCATGCAGAACTATTTGGGGGAGATACTGGTATCCTGGATAAAAAGCAGAGGAGAAAAGATAAAGATAAAAATTAACTGCTATTCATGAATTTTCCTATCTATTTTACAGAGTCCTGTAGCTGCTACCACAGCACTCATTCATATCTACGTTTTTTTAAATAACCCTCTGCTTACCTCCCCGTCACACACTCACCCCAAAAGAAGGTTATTTGTTGTGCACCCCCTGTTCCTTACAGATTGAAAATACTCAGGCCTCAAGATAGTGCTTTGAGAAAGGTCCCCAATGTTCTCCTGATTTGCTGCAAGTAATTAATCCTTCCTTCTGAAAAAAAAGAGAGCGAGTGAGAGAGAAAATACTCAGGCCTGTTGAATAAATGAATAAATTGTATTACCCTGTCCACTTACTGATAAAGTGCAACCTGATTAATTTGTTTTAACTTTTTCTCACCCAGAAAGAAGATCTCCAAATATATTTAAAATACCATAAGAATCTGCCCCGAGCCAGGGCAATCTGGCAAGAATGTCAAGACTGCACCTACTTTGGGGTAATGATGGGGTTCTAAGATCTCCCACAAATTGTTTTCCCTGGACAATGTTTATGTGAATCCAATTTATAAAGGAATTAAAATTATGAAGTAGGCAGAGGGATTTGGCATAGGGATTTATGCTTCCTAAAAGTCTCTCCTATTTTGACATTACACATTGGAAGTTTCAGTGCTGCCCTGAGTCTCTGTGAGATAGCCCTATGAGGAACAGCTGTATGTAGCCTGGGAGAAAACCTGGGTCCTCTTTTAAGATTTTTTTTTTTTAAGTGGAATTCAGTCCAAAAGGTCACACTTTGGGATTCCCTGGAATGATACCAATAAATCATCGTGTTCCCTTGAATAGATTCCATCACCCCCAAGCCCAACTTGAGACAGGCTGCCTCCTTTGCAGAAGGATTTGAAATGCCACACTCTCTCTTGTCTCCCTCCTAGTGGACCTTTTTTTTTTTTTTTTGGTCTTACTTCCTTTTCTAAAAGAAATAAATGGTCTGGCATCCCTAGCTGCTTATAAAAATACTAGCCAACCCTTTCCCCTTTCTTTCGTTTTACACACTGTTCCTGAGGGACTGAACAGCTAATAACATTATGAATCTGGTTGACACAGCTGCCTCTCTTGTTCAGGAAGAGCCTATTTCACTTCTTGTATTTAAACACTGCTGCTTTTATTCTGTGTGTGCATTGTTTTGTTTCTGTTTGGCTTCTCAAGGTATGCCAGCGTCAACTGGGTCACAATCTCCCTCTTTTTAAGTATCTAAGAGGACCAAGCCAGAGACTTATAAAGTACCAGATGCTGTTGAAGGTAAGTCAGTGAGACAGTGCTTCATGTGCTGGGAAAACAGATGCCTGCACTATGGTACGCTTTTCCTTAGACACGCAAAATTATGGCTTCGCCTTCCCTTCCAAAAGTGAAGATATGTCTGTCCTTCCAGCTTTTTTTTTTCTGCCTTCTTTTTGGTGGGGAGGGGGCACACTCTCAGCATGTGGAAGTTCCTGGGCCAAGGACTGAACCCATACCACAGCAGCTACCCCAGCCATTGCAGTGACAACAGATCCTTAACCTGCTACACCACAAGGGAACTTCCTATTCTTCCAGCTTTTTCTGTTCCCAAGCCTAAATTAACCTTGTCGTCACAAAACACTAGAAGAACTGATAAATGAATTCAGCAAGGTAACAGCATAGAAGATTAACATACAGAAATTGGTTGCATTTCTTTACATTAGCAATGAATTGCCGGAAAGGGAAAGTTTTAAAAAAATTTATTTTAAAATCACATAAAATAAAATATTGGAGTTCCCATTGTGGTTCAGTAGGTTACAAACCCAACTAGTATCCATGAGGATGCATGTTTGATCCCTGGCCTTGCTCAGTGGGTTAAGAATCCAGTGTTGCCGTGAGCTGTGATATAGGTCGCAGAGACAGCTTGGATCCCACATTGCTGTGGCTGTGGTGTAGGCTGGCAGCTGCAGCTCTGATTCAACCCTAGCCTGGGAACTTCCATATGCCACAGGTACAGCCCTAAAAATGTAAAATAAAAATAAAATAAAATCTTAGGAGTAAACCTGATCAAAGAGGTGAAAGACATATTCTGAGAACTATAAAACCTTGATAAAGGAAACTAAAGATGTTCAAAGAAGTGGAAAGATATCCCATGCTCTTGGATTGGAAGATTTAATATTGTTAAAATGGCCATACTGCCCAAAGCAATCTACAGATTTAATTCAATCCCTATAAAATTACCTATGATATTTTTCACAGAACTAAGAAAAATAATCCTAAACTTCGTATGGAAGCATAAAAGACCCAGAACTGCCAAAGCAATCCTGGGGGAGGTTGGGGGAGGAAGCAGGAGGCATAATTGTCCCTGACTTAAGGTAATACTACAAAGCTACAGTAATAAAAACAGCATGGTATTGGTACAAAAACAGACACATGGATCAATGGAATGGACTAGAGGGCTCAGAAACAAACCCACTCACCTACAGTCAATTAATCTTTGACAAAAAAGGCAAGAATATACAATGGAGAAAAGATAGTCTCTTCAACAAGTGCTGTTGGACAGCCACATGTAAATCAATGGAGTTAGAATACACCCTTACACAAAAAGAAACTCAAAATGGCCTAAAAAGACTTAAATATAAGATATGACACCATAAAACTCCTGGAAGAGAACATAGGCAAAACATTCTCTGACATAAATCATACCGATGTTTTCTTAAGTCAGTTTCCCAAGGCAATAGAAATAAAAGCAAAAATAAACAAATGGGACTTAATCAAACTCACATGCTTTTGCACAGCAAAGGAAACCATAAACAAAACAAACAGACAACCTACAGACTGGGGAAAATTGCCAACTATGCTACCACCAACAAGAATTTAATTTCCAAAATATACAAATAGCTCATACAACTCAATAACAAAAAAAAACAGACAGCCCAATCAAAAAATGGGCAAAAGACCTAAACAGACATTTCTCCAAAGAAGACATACGGATGGCCAGTAGACACATAAAAATATGCTCAACATTGCTAATTACTAGAGAAATGCAAATCAAAATTACAATGAGGTGCCACCTCATACTGATCAGAATGTCAATCATTAAAAAGTCTACAAATAACAAATGCTGGGGAGGGTGTGGAGAAAGGGGAATCCTCCTGCACTGTTGGTGGGAATGTAGATTAGTGCAGCTACTATGGAAAATGGTCTGGAAGTTCCTTTAAAAAAACTTAGAGTTACCATATGAGCCAGCAATCCTCCCCTGGGCAAATATCCAGAGAAAACTGTAATTTGAAAAGATAGGAGTTCCCGTTGTGGCACAGCGGTTAATGAATCCAACTGGGAACCACGAGGTTGTGGGTTCGATCCCTGGCTTTGCTCGGTGTGTTAATGATCCAGCATTGCCATGAGCTGTGGTGTAGGTCGCAGACGCAGCTCAGATCTGGTGTTGCTGTGGCTGTGGTGTAGGCTGGCAGCTGTAGCTCCGATTAGACCCCTAGCCTGGGAACCTCCATATGCCATGGGTGCGGCCCTAAAAAGCAAAAAGAAAAAAGAAAGAAAGAAAGAAAAGATACATGCACCCCAGTGTTTAAAGCAACACTATTTACAATAGCCAAGGTGTGGAACCTAAATGTCCATTAACAGATGAATGGGTAAAGAAGATGGGGTATATATACACAATGGAGTACTACTCAGCTGTAAAAAAGAATGAAACAATGCCATTTGTAGCAACATACATCTAAAGATTATTATAGTAAATGAAGCAGATCAGAAAGTGAAAGGCAAATACCATATGATATCTCTTATATCTGGAACCTAATATACAGCACAAATGAACCTTTCCACAGAAAAGAAAATCATGGACTTGGAGAATAGACTTGTGGTTGCCAAGAGAGAGGGGGAGGGAGTAGGATGGACTGGGAATTTGGGGTTAATAGTTGTAAACTATTGCCTTTGGGGTGGATAATCAATGAGATCCTTCTGTATAGCACTGGGAACTATATCCAGTCACTTATGATGGAGCATGATAATGTGAGAAAAAAGAATGTGTATATGTATGTGTGAATGGGTCACCTTGCTGTATAGTAGAAAGTTGACAGAACACCATAAATCAGCTATAATGGAAAAAAATGAAAATCATTTAAATGAAAATAAAATAAAATAAAGATAAAAAATAAACCAGCCTCTCCGTTGAAGAGTAAGACCAAAGAAACATAAGTACCTGGGAGCCTGGCTAGTCCAACATGCATCCAGAGCATGGAACTCTAAGGAGTCTAACTTAGGGAAGCAGAGGTTCCTAGGAGCAAAGCAGGCAAAAGCGAGGCATCACACTGCTGGCAACTAAGAGGGTGGGGAGGCAGCCAAGCTTCTACTATCAGTAAGGTATCTACAGGTGAGAAATCATCTGCTGGAGTTCCCACTGTGGTGCAACAGAATTGGCAGTGTCTCTGCAGCGCCAGGATGCAGTTTTCCTTCCAGCCCTGGAGCCCAGTGGGTTAAAGGATCCACAATGCTGCAGCTGTGGTGTAGGTCGCAACTGCAGCTCTTATCTGATCCCCACCCTGGGAAAGAGGACCTCCATATACCACGGAGTGGACAAAAAAGGAAAAGAAAAATATATATATATATTATCTGCTCCGCTTTACAGCTAAAGCAAGGAGCTTCAGGAAAGAGGTATGTTTTTCTCCAAAGTCACTCTTTTGTGTGCATTAAAACAATGGCAAGGAGAAGGCAAAATTCAATCCATCCCTCCTTTTGCAACATAGGCCTCCACCCTTAGACTGAGGATCTTTCTCAAGAGCAGCATAACAGAATGAATTTTGCTCTGCTGAACCCCTGGGTGGTTCTTTGTCTCGCTGATACCAGCATGCCTTCAGTAGAGCACTCCCAGACCCCCACGCCCCACCCCAGGACAGGAGGCTCTGTCAAGGCTGCTTCTCCACGTGTGAGCCGTGTGAGCCAAGGGAAAGGTCTGGGCCACTCCTTCAAGGTTTGTTTTGAATTAACCTTCATAAGCTGTTCTTGCTCAGTGGCTACTTTCTCTTAATTTACATGTTTACTGGATACCTTCCCACGTGTATTTTGCATTTAATCCCCACAACTGGATGTACCACAAGGCTCTGGCATGTGAAGAAACCGAGGTTCGGGGCAGTTAGCTTATTTTCAACATTCTGCCCTCAGAGCAGTGACCCCTCTCAGCTCTGGGTCAGCAGGCCCAGCCTCGGCTATACCAGGTGTGGGAGGACTGGCCCTCTCAGGCCTTTTTTGTTTTGTTTTGTTTTTGTTTTTGTCTTTTTGCCTTTTCCAGGGCTGCACCCGTGGCATATGGAGGTTCTCAGGCTAGGGGTCTAATCGGAGCTGTAGTTGCCGGCCCACGCCACAGCCACAGCAGCACCAGATCCAAGAGGCCTCTTTGACCTACACCACAGCTCACGGCAACACCAGATCCTTAACCCACTGAGCAAGGCCAGGGATTAAACCCACAACCTCATGGTTCCTAGTCAGATTCGTTAACCACTGAGCCATGACAGGAACTCCCAGGCCCTGGTTTTCTCGACTCTAAAGTGAGGACACTGGAGCCTCCTCCCCAAGATTGCCATGAGGAGTGAGGGAGTGACTCCGTAGAAGGCTCACTCAGGGTGGACCCCCAGGAAGCTTCCAGAAGGTAACCTGCAGCTGTTGTTATACCCATGGAGATGCCACACAGCTGGCAATGAGGATGGTGACCCTTTGCCTCCCTCCTTTAGTGGCACCTGTGAGCGTGTTTTGGCACAGCGTTCACTTAGGGCCTCGTGTTCCCCTGACTGCCCCGTCTTTACTGTCACCTGAACGTTAGAAGTCCTACCACTGGACACAGTGAGGAGGGAACAGGACCTCCATGGGTGTTTCCACACCAGGGCCTGGTGCACCCAGTGCTGAAGGGCTTGAGCTTTTGCAGAGACTCGATGTTGACACAATATCTACATCAGAACCTTACCTGGAGGGCTGTGGCGTGCAGTGATTAGGAACACAGACTCAGGAACTAGACATCCTGGGTGTGGATTCGGCTCTGACACTTCCAGGCTGCATGAACTCAGGCAAATTGCTCAACTCCCCTCTGCCTCGGTTCCTCACCCATAAAATTGAAGGTAGTAATAGTGCTTTTCTGGTATACTTTTGGGGAGCACTAAATGAAGTAACACATGTTAAAAAATACTTAGAAGATTTTCTTAGTTTCATTTCACTGAGGAAACGAGACAGAATCCTTGTAAAATATTCTTTGGCTGTCTGTAGGAAACCGTGGGAGGCTACTCGAGACAGACCAGTTTTTTCCCCATTGCTAAGATTGCTTTGTTCCTGGAAAAACAAGTTCAAACCGTTGGCTCGCCCACAAAGAGAGAAGGAACTTTGTAGTGTTCTCTACCCTGAGGGGCAGAGCTCATTCTGCAGTGTCTACCATCAGCTTCTTTGAGAGAGTGTGGATGTTGGACCAATTGCCTTAGAAAGGATCGTGGGATCCTAGTCTGGGAAAGCTTTTCTGAGTATAAAAGAAAGTGAGAAAGGAATGGTAGATTACACCATTAAAAACAGACACATGAAGGAGTTCTTGTGTGGCTCAGCAGGTTAAGTATCTGACATTATCACTGCTGTGGTGTGGGTTTGATCCCTGGCCCAGGAACTTCCATGTGCTGCAGATGCAGCCAAAAACAGAAACAGACATGTGAAGAACTGGGGAAAATACCAGCAAGATATGTGACAAATGATCAGCATGCTTAATAATAAGCTTATAGCAATTAATAATAAAAAACAAAAAAGATGTTATCTGCAAAATGCTTGATATCTTTTCTGAGATATTGTGAAAATTAACAGTATGACAAAGAGGACATAATGTACATAATGTCTAATGAATCGTGGCAAGTTGATCAGACAGTATTAGCATATTATTTGTCAGCATACATGAGAAATAGACGCATTAAGGGTTGACAGAGGACGCTATCACTGAGCTCAGAGTTCTCTCAAACAGACTAAGTGATATATGTAAACTGTCATATTTAATGTAGATAATTTTTCTTACCTGGATTTCATTTAATTAATACATAGTTTGCAAAATAGTACATTATTCCTTACAGTAAATTTTGCTTATTGCAGAAAAGATGATTTAACAAGTAGTTGTGCTGATTTCCTGTGTAATCCAATTCATGTCATAAATATATTACTATTCAAAAAGAGAACTAATAGGGAGAGGTTGGTACAAGGTACAGACTTTCACCTCTAAGGTCAATAATATCTGAATATATAAAGTAAAACATGGTGACTATTGTAGGTAAGACTATTGTATAATTGAAATTTGCTAAGAGAGTAGGACTTAAATGTTCATACCAAAATTTAAAAAAAAAAAGATATATAAGGTGATCGGTATGTTAATGAACTAGTTGCTGGGAATTCTTTCACAATGTATATACGTATATTAAATCACTACAATACACACTGTAAATACCTAATGACTTTATTTGTCAATTATACATCAGTAAAGGAGTTCCCTGGTGGCCTAGTGGTTAAGGACTCAGCATTGTCACTACTGTGGCTCAAGTTCCATCCCTGGCCTGGGAATGTTGCATGCAGCAGGCACAGCCAAAAAAATATTATACCTCAATAAAACTAAAATTAAAAAATAATAAAAAGATGAGCAAAGGACAGAGGCAGTTTCCAAAAGAATAAATGCTAATAGCAAAGCTTTTTTTGAGAGCTCTACTCACCAGTTATTTGAGAAATTCCAGTTCAGAGCAGCAGTGAGGCAGGATTGTTCTGTTGATTCAAGTGGCAAAACTTCCTGATTGAATGGTAATACTCTATATAGGCTGGGGACTGATGAAACAAGCTTTCACATATGACTGGTGGGAACACAGTCCTTCTCTAAAGGACTTGATAATAGACGTCACAGCTCTTAATGTTAACAGTTCTACTTCTAGGAATTTATCCTTAAGGAAAGTGTATGGTGAGTTCCCGCTGTGGCTTAATGGAAATAAAGCTGACTAGTATTCACGAGGACGCAGATTTGATCCCTGGCCTTGCTCAGTGGGTTAAGGATCCAGCATTGCTATGAGCTATGGCATAGGTCACAGATGCGGCTCAGATCTGGTATTGTGATGTAGGCCTGCAGCTGTAGCTCCAATTTGACCCCTAGCTTGGGAACTTCCATATGCCACAGGTGTGGCCCTAAAAAGACAAAAAGAAAATAAAAAATAAAAGTATGTAAAGATGATGATGATTATAGCAAAGACATTATTGAACCTAAATGTTGAACAGTAAAGGGGACTCATCAATTATGATTTATCTATAGGATGCGATACTCTGCCACAATTAAAAACCATGTTTTTAAAAAAATGTAACATCATGGGAAAATGTTCATGATATGTTGTTGAAAAATAGCAGGCTATAGGAGTTCCCATTGTGGCACAGCGGAAACAAATCCGACTAGGATCCATGAGATTGGGGGTTCAATCCCTGGCCTTGCTCATTGGGTTAAGGATCCGGCATTGCTGTGAGCTGCAGTGTAGGCCACAGATGCGGATCAGATCCCATGTTGCTGTGGCTGTGGCGTAGGCCAGCAGCTGTAGCTCTGATTCGACCCCTAGCCTGGGAACCTCCATGTGCCGTAGGTGAGGCCCTAAAAAGCAAAAAGCAAAAAAAAATTTAAAAATTTTAAAAAAGGCGAGCTATAAAATAGTGTCCGATGTGATTTTATATTTGTGGAAAGAACTCTTGTGCTGAGGATACTATTTATTCTTTCCCTCTTACTTGTGACAAATTCGTATACATTCTCAGTTTAACATTGGCTAGAGATGGTTTACACAATAGATTGACATTCTTCTTTTTGACTTTCAATAAATCTTTTGGGTTAATGCAGGGTCTGCTGGATTTTGAGTCTCCTGCAGATTTGGAGAAGGACCCAGGTGACCTGGAAGGAGTTTCGGCTAAGGTACTGGATATTAAATATTGTTTTGTGTACTAACTGCTAATGGTATTGTGTCGAAGGTAGAAGGACTTATGGCAATCTTGTTTTCTTTGTTTATGATCTTTATTGTCTGAATTTTTAAAATTATGGTTGATTTACAATTTTGTGCCAATTTCTGCTGTACAGCATAGTGACCCTGTCTGAAATACATATGCATTTTTTTTTTCTTTTTAGGGCTGCACCTGTGGCATATGGAAGTTCCCAGGCTAGGGGTTCAATCAGAGCTGCAGCTGCTGGCCTATGCCACAGCCACCAGACTATGCTACAGCCACAGCAACATGGGATCTGAGCCACATCTGTGACTTACACCACAGCTCGAGGCAACACTGGATCCTTAAGCCACTGAGCAAGGCCAGGGATCGAACCTGCATCCTTATGGATACTAGTTGAGTTCACTTCCCCTGAGTCACAATGGGAACTCCAACGGGAACTTCCTCATACTATCTTCCATCATGTTCTACCCCAAGAGAGTGTTTATAGTTCCCTGTGCTGTACGGTAGGTTTATTGTCTAAATTTTCTAAAATAGTTTGCATCCTATAATTCATAGCCAGGAAAAACAAAAAATTAAAGGCAATTTCAAAGTGGGGATTTGCAATGAGATAAGTGGTAATATATTTTCTTCCTTCCACATGAAAATGTCTTATAGGAATATAGAATTAACTATATTCTAAGGTATAAAAGTATAAGGTATAAAACGCATACATAAAAAAGACTGGAAGTAAATATGATAAAATTCCTATTGTGGTTTTCCTACATGGTAGGATTATAAATGATTTATATTTACTTCTTCGTACTTCATAATATATCTAATCTATATTATGCCCTCTTCTCTTGCAAGTGTGTGTGTGTGTGTGTGTGTGTGTGTGTGTGTGTGTGTGTATGTGGTGGGGGTGGGGGTGGGGATTCTAAAACAACCAAATTTCTCTTGGAAGAAGTGGTGGCTTGGGAAGAAATCTGTAGCTTGAAAGTGGGTTTTTATTTTTTTTCTACTATATTAATTCTGGTTTTAACAAGAAAAACATGAGGCAAGTGTCTCAAGGAGCAGTCATTTGCATGTCCTCTCTGCTTAGAATGTGTGGTGGGGGATGCCTTAAGATTAAAAGAAGCTCAAGGCACAGGTAATAATTTTATAGCCTGGAGCAAGTGGAGCTGGCCTGAGTCGGTGGGGTTTAATAATGTTAGTAAGGGCCTATATCAGACTGTAAAACTTGCTGTATTTGAGGGAGGAGGATTAGTGAGAAGGAGAGGAAATAGAAGCAGTTGAGTCTCTAAAAGGAAGTTGAGTTTCAAGAAATTTAGCGAAGAGGAAGTTGCCTGGTGTGAGAACTTGTAATCCTTTATGAATGACATACAGTAAACTCGGGTGAGAGCCTGTTGTCTTTCACCAGAACCCAGAATGTATCGACCATGACTAAGAAGGTAAGAATCCATGGCATAATGTTTGGTGGAGGCCGTGTGCTCTGCTCTGTTCATCTGCCCTGTTCCTCAGTTCCAAAGGTGCTATTCTTCCGTGTTTAAGCAGAAATTGAGAAAACATACAACCCTTGGGGGTTCCCGTCGTGGTGCAGCGGAAGCGAATCTGACTAGGAACCATAGGGTTGCATGTCTGATCCCTGGCCTCATTCAGTGGGTTAAGGATCCAGCAATGTTGTGAGCTGTGGTGTAGGTTGCAACCCAGCTCAGATCCCACATTGTTGTGGCTGTGGTATAAGCCGGCAGCTGTAGTTCTGATTGGACCCCCTAGCCTGGGAACCTCCATATGCCATGGGTGTGGCCTCGAAAAGCAAAAAAAAAAAAAGGGGGGGGTGGGGAGAAAATATACAACTGTTTGCTTACACCCTGCAGTAGAGGGCAGGAAGATGTGGTGCTATGTGGGCATCAGCAGAGAGCTCTCTGTTCTTTGTTGTAGAAGTTGATGTGTTTTCTTTTTTTTTTAATTTTAATTATGTATTTGCTTTTTAGGGCCACGCTCACAGCATATGGTGGTTCCCAGGCTAGGGGTCAAACCAGAGCTGTAGCCGCCGACCTACACCACAGACACAGCAACGCCAGATCCAAGTCGCGTCTGCAACCTGCACCACAGCTCACAGCAACACCAGATCCTTAACCCACTGACGAGGCCAGGGATCAAACCCACAGCCTCATGTTCCTAGTTGGATCCATTTCTGCTGCACCTCGACAGGAATTCCAGTTGATGTGTTTTTTAAAAAAGGATAAAACCAAAATCTTTTTGTTGTCGTTTACCAGGTAACAGATACGTATGCTATATAGATAGCAGGGAAATCAAATACCCAAACCCTAAGCAAAAGACTTTCCCGCTGAAAGAATCCTACCTACATATCACGTCCTAGATGTTACAGGAATAATAATTGGAACACTGGTCTCTAGAATTAGCTTTTCCACTTAATGCTGGGTCTTCTGCTGTTTGGGAAGTGCAGTCCACCTGGCTTACCTCTTTGGCATCTTTAATGGTGATAGAATATGGGGAAGGCTGGAGGAGGAGAGGAGGGAGGAGGAGCAGAGCTGGGGGAGATTCAGGGGCAGACACCACCATTATGGTGATTACACATAAATTCTTAGTAGCCCTGTTCTTTGCCTCTATAGTTTACGTATATCCTCCTCTGGGATGGTTTTAAGTATAATTTTACCCACAGGAATAAGACTGTCACATTAAATATAGAAATATGATACTCAGATTGTACCTTTCATTAGGCCCCCAGGATAGGGGAGTAAAATGGAGAGCAGCCTATTTAAAGGGGTTGGGGTTTTCATGCTTTAGAAAAGCTCAGGGAGTTCCCTGGTGGCCTAGCAGTTAAGGACTTGGTGCATCATCACTGCTGTGGCTCGGGTTACTACTATGGCTCAGGTTCAACCCCTGGCCCGGAAACTTACACATGCCACAGATGCAGCCAAAAGAAAAAAAAACTCAGGATGTTTCTTATATAGCTGGAATATAATGTCCATGATTTTATGAATTTCATTAATACAATGTGCAAAAGGTATGGTATAATCAATGATTTTGCTTGTGTGTGTGGTGTATGTGTATATATGTATATTTCTTATACTTAAAACCAGCAAATATCCTTAGCTACCATCCTTTGGGAGCAGGGAAACAGGTTGATGTACCCAGCTTCTCAGTCACTTCAGGTGGCCAGACTTGTGGCTCCTTATCTCTGTCCTGTTTTCCTTATTCACTTAGTAGATAGTTCGTCTTTTGATTTCCAACAAGGCATTTGGTTTCCACAGAATGGGCCAAAGAGGACGAAGGATTCAACCTTCTCAGCTGAACTACAACAAGCTTTGGCCATGATGGAGGATTTGATCAAGTCCTGTGAGTTGGCCGTGGACCTGGCAGCAGTCACTGGATGTCCGGTATGTTCCATAGCAAGTGCTGGGACATTTCAGTAAAAGGCAGGCATCTCCTACCTATTCCAAAGGTAGGAGATGCTGTGGCAAAGTTAGAGAACTGATCTGTGGGAAAGAAATCTGACTCTGGGGAAAGTAACTTAAATGGGTCAGCAAGTGGCTGTGGCGTAGGCCGGCAGCTGTAGCTCCGATCAGACCCCTAGCCTGGGAACCTCCATATGCTGCGGGTGCGGCCCTAAAATTACCAAAAAAAAAAAAAAAAAAAAAAAATCGGTCAGCAAACCCGCATTATGAGATTCCAAGCAGTGCCTCAGCATTTTTAGGAGTCTTGGATTGTGGCCCTTGGGGTCCTGAATGTTGAAACTGGCCCACACTCTGGAAGAAGCACGAACTCAGGAGCCAGAACATATCGGGTAAGGGGAAGTGCTGAAGGAGTGATTTACTTCCTC
>PVHT021183693.1:38962171-38977360 GCA_004024745.2 Catagonus wagneri | reverse complement strand
AAAAGTAACTTAAATGGGTCAGCAAGTGGCTGTGGCGTAGGCCGGCAGCTGTAGCTCCGATCAGACCCCTAGCCTGGGAACCTCCATATGCTGCGGGTGCGGCCCTAAAATTACCAAAAAAAAAAAAAAAAAAAATCGGTCAGCAAACCCGCATTATGAGATTCCAAGCAGTGCCTCAGCATTTTTAGGAGTCTTGGATTGTGGCCCTTGGGGTCCTGAATGTTGAAACTGGCCCACACTCTGGAAGAAGCACGAACTCAGGAGCCAGAACATATCGGGTAAGGGGAAGTGCTGAAGGAGTGATTTACTTCCTCACTTGTGGCACCATTAAAATATTAAAAGATTTTCTTTTTGACTCATATTTTCGCTGTGAAAATTACTATGAGAATATTTCCTAATTGAAAGTCTAACCCCATTTTACATCACGGATCTCAGAAGAGGCCCAACTATCATATATTCTCCCTCCCTTAATCCAAATGCTTAAAGAAAAAAATGCCAAAGGAAGGAATGCTTGGGGGTTGAGCCATCTCAACTCTGGCATTAGGGTTAATCCCAAGCAGACTAGACCCAGACATTCCAGGCAAACTATCCTCTGTAACTGTATGATTTCATGGACCTGGGGCATAATTAATGTTCAGCTGGTTTTCCCTGGAAGGTATCTAGATTTGGACTCAGGTTTATTTTCTGTCATTGTCATAACAAATAACCCGAAGCTCGATGGCCTAGAATAGCCCAAATTGGAGTTCCCATTGTGGCTCAGTGAGTTAAGAACCCAACATAGCCTCCGTGAGGATGTGGGTTTGACCCCTGGCCTTGCTCAATGGGTTAAGGATTGAGTTTTGCTGTGGTGTAGGTAGGTCACAGATGTGGCTTGGATCTGGCATTGCTGTGGTTGTGGTGAAGGCCAGCAGCTGCCCCTCTGATTTGACCCCTAGCCTGGGAACTTCCATATGCCTCAGGTGTGGCCCTAAAAAGAAAAATAAGAAGAAGAAAGAAATAAAAGAATAGCGCGAATATTATCTTACAGTTCCATGGGTCAGAAGTTCAAACATAGTCTGCCCAGGCTAAAATCAAGTTGACTGCCTTCTTTAGGAGAGAAACTCTTTTGTTGCCTTTTCCAGTTTCCAATGAGCACCCTCATTCCTTGGCTTATGGCCTCTTCCTCCATCTTCAAAGAAAGCCAGCAGCAGCGTGTTGAGTTCTTCTCACATCACATGCCTCAGACCTTCTCTTCTGCGTCTCTTCCACTTTTAAGGACTCTTGTGATGACATTGAGTCCAACTATTTAATCCATGGTAATCTTCCCATCTCAAAGTCAGCTGATTAACAACCTTAATTCATTCGTCCTGAAACCTGACATAGTCTGGGTTCTGGGGATTAGGACTTGGACCTCTTTGGGAGGCTACTATTCTGTCTCCCACCCAGGGAAAAAGCATTCGGGGAATTACATTTCCTTCTCTTTGTTTCCCTTTTTATTTTTACCGAGATTTTACATACTGTTTATTGAAGCCTGGGTAGATGAAATGACCTTTCTTTTCTTTCCTTGTCAGAAATCAAACCATGTGGAAGTTCCCTTCATGGCTCAGGGGTTAATAAACCTGACTAGTATCCATGAGGACTCGGATTCAATCCTTGGCCTTGCTCAGTGGGTTAAGGATCAGCATTGCCATGAGCTGTGGTGTAGGTTCACCCCATGGCTTGGACCTGGCTTTGCTGTTGCTGTGGCTGTGGCGTAAACCGGCAGCTACAGCTCCGATTGGACTCCTAGCCTGGGAGCCTCTGTATGCCGCTGGTATGGCCCTAAAAAGACCAAAAAAAAAAAAAAGGAAAAAGAGGAGTTCCTGTTGTGGCTCAGTGGTTAATGAATCCAACTAGGAACCACGAGGTTACGGGTTCGATCTCTGGCCTTGCTCAGTGGGTTAAGGATCCGGCGTTGCCCTGAGCTGTGGTGAAGGTTGCAGACGCAGCTCGGATCCCGCGTTGCTGTGGCTGTGGCGAAGGCCGGCAGCTACAGCTCCTGTTAGACCCCTAGTCTGGGAACCTCCATATGCCACGGGTGAGGCCCTAGATAAGGCAGAAAGACAAAAAAAAAAAAAGAAAGAAAGAAAGAAAGAAATCAAACCATGCAAATTAGGGGCCAAAAAATAAAAAGCAACAACTATGATCTCCCTCTTCCCTCCTGGTATTCTATGGCCAGCATCTCAGAAACAGCCCCACTGGGCTTGCTGAGATCTGGGCACCGATGCTGTTACCGTCTCCTGGGACTCCAGAATGCTCTCTGGTTACTACTGATTCATGATTCAAGAGGATTCCTGAACTGTGCTGTGTGTGGCATAGGGGATCATTTTCTTGATAATAACAGCTTCTTTCTTTGGCTAAGGAAAGTCAAGAGAGCAGTTTGTTTAATCATTTGGGATATCATTCTGTTCTTTTTATCTTTGAACACATGTCAGCTACCCCTATTAGATACCCATTTCCCCAAATCAAAAGGATGTCCTGGAACCTGTATGCAGGGCAGGAAACTCCCAGCTATTATTCTGAGTGTAATTTACATAGGAAGAGGAAGTTATGAGAAAAGAATGATTAAAACGTGACTAATACCAGTCTACTCTGATTTCCTTCCAAGCTGGCTTGCATGCAACTAAGATGAAGGGATTTGTAGAATTTTAAAGGGTTGTGGTTTTTTGTTTGTTTGTTTTGTTTGCTTTTTTTTTTTAGGGCCAGACCTGCAATGGCATATGGAAGTTCCCAGGCTAGGGGTACAGTCAGAGTTACAGCTGCCAGCCTGCCCCACAGCCACAGCAACACTAGATCCGAGCCACATCTGTGACCTATACCACAGCTCACGGCAACGCTGGATCCTTACCCCACTGAGGGAGGCCAGGGATCAAACCCTCGACTACTAGTCAGGTTCATTAACCGCTGAGCCATGAAGGGAACTCTCTAGAATTTTAAAGATTTTTTTATACTAAATGCACAGAATTCTTTTCCCCCATGTCCTCAGAAATGCGCCATTAACATATGCTGTGGTTTCTTTTCTTACTAAGACTTTAACTTGCTTCACATCTGGTACATTAGCTAATTTATTCTGACAGTTTGATGTAATCCTACTGAACTGTGGAAGAGCAGGCATTGGAATTTGCATCTTTCTGATTCAGGAACAGGTCCATGGAAAGAAGAGTTAAGTCACCTCAAATCACATGGTCTTCAGCTGGGACTACTTAGGTCTTTTCACTTGCTATCCAGAGTGACATCCTGAGCACATTCATCTGACTCTGTTTTTTTGTTGTTTTGTTTTGTTTTTTAGGGCCCCACCCTCGGCATATGGAGGTTCCTAGGTAGGGATCAAATCGGAGCTGTAGCTGCCGGCCTACACCATAGCCACAGCAACACGGGATCCGAGCCATGTCTGTGACCTACACCACAGCTCACGGCAGCGTTGGATCCTTAACCCACTGAGGAAGGCCAGAGATTGAACCCACGTCCTCACAGATACTAGTTGGGTTCATTAACTGGTGAGCCACGATGGGAACTCCCTGACTCTGTTCTGAGTTTACTAACAACTCAACTACTACTAAATCAGATCTGATGATTCCGAGATTCTTTGCATCAACTTTATACAACTTTATGACAAGGTGTTTACAGTTGCATGATGCAGGCAGAGATAAAACTAGAACTTAACCGCTTAGTTTCTCTACTTGACATCCAGTATTAACCTGGTTTTGTAAAGTAAAGAAATTGAACTTGATGGGATGAATTCGTAATTTAAAACTAGAAAAAAATGCTTTTTTATATTTACATTTTCTCCCTGTTGTGTACACTTGGTTAGTTCTTGATTTAAGTCCCAGAAGCCTAAAGCATTTTTTTCTAAAGAAAGTTTATTTTATGGCATACTAAGATATAGTTTACTTCCCTCTCTTTACTGGAAAAAAAATGCTCTCTGTTCAATCCAATGCATAAAATAGAGATGCATTTAGAGTTCTTTTAAATCCTGACTTTCCAGGAACAAGTTCTAAGGTTGAATAGTAAAGGTTGAGTGAAACATTTTTATTTTCTGAAATAGATTTGTTATTCAATAAAGGAATTACTTTTCCTGCGAGTTTATTATGGGCTAGGGCCAGGTATTTTGTTTTCTATTTAGTTCTTACTTTCCTTACCATAGTGTTGGCTTTAGAGATAAGGCTGAGTGAATAATCTGAATAAATCAATGGAATTTCCTTGCACTTCTTTCCACATTCACAACACCTAAGTTAACAGTGACTGTGAGGAGCAAATGAGGATTACATCATAACTGAGGCACATAGCACCGTGCCTGGCACCTGGTAGATGCTGAATAAACGGCCCCAGTGCTCATTTATTTGGGTCCTTCATCAGGCTGGAAAGGAAGGAACCCCTTTGCTTCTGGCAATTGTAATCATGGGCCCCTCTATCCCACAGCTTCTGCTTCTCATTTCTGGACCAGGCTTTGTGCTAATTCATTTATCCAGATGTTTCCTGCCTCTTTGTGCAAGAAGTATTTCACTTTATCTGTCGTTGCCAGGAGTGAAAACCTGGGCACCCCAAAGAGGTCTCTTTCTGGGGACCAGCTTCCCTGCATTCTGTCTCTCAGCCAGATTCTTCATTTGGTTGATATGGTCACATTTGAAATTCTTACCTCAGAGCTCTTACCTCCACAACGCCTACACATGAAAATGGTAATGTTTACTAGGTTATTTTGCCACCATTTCCCATGCAGGGGAGTCCATCTGAATTTTCATTTGCTTGTTTGTTTGGGGAGGCCCCTGTGTTGTATCTCTGAGCTCAAACCCAGCAGATTCATCAACACACCAAAGTGATGACCACTATTACATCACTAGGGGAAAAACTGGTTGGAGGTACATTCATTTCCTAGAGCTTCACAGCAAAGCACTACAGGTTGGGTGGCTAAAAAGCATGAAATCTGTTCTCTCACAGTTCTGGAGGCAAGAAGTCCAAAATCAAGGTGTTGGCAGGCCCATATTCCCTCTGAAAGCTCTAGGAAAGAATCCTTCCTTGCTTCTCTCCCGGCTTTCTTAGCTTATAACTGTATCATTTCACTTCTCTGCCTGTTGTCGTAACTGTTTTCTCTATGTGTGTGCCTCTGTGTCTCCACCTTAATCCAGTAGGATCTCATTTTAACTAAAGAGCCTATTTCCAAGTAAAGTCACATTCTGAGATCCCAGGTGGACTTGAGTTTTTTGGGAAATGCTATTCAACCCAGTTCAAGATCGTCACTGAATTATCTTCCTCATAGTGTTGAACATTTAGCTTCATGTCCCCCAAGGCACTCACTAAATACCAGTAAATGATTAAATATTTTCTAGGGCACAAATATGTGCAAGAGATTGTGTACCTGATCTCTGGCCTTGGGGCCAACTATAATCTGATTGGAAAGAAAGGATACACACGATTGAAAAGATGGCCAGGGGTATTCTTTAGTCCTGCTCGCAGCCCTCCCCCACCCTCTTCCTTTTTTGAGGTGGGGTGGCCTCCACACAGACATGTGTCCTGGATGATGGTTACATATGTACACCAGTCCTTCATCAGTACCATACGGGGCATGTGCCCTCAGCCACCACAGGTTGGGCCGCAAGCATTGAGATGCCTGATCCCAGCAGAGGCATGGTCCTGAGAAAGTTTATGCAACATGACCTGAATGATATGCAGCCCATCTGGTTCAGCTTAAGTCAGCTGACCCCGAGATTCCCTTTAGTGACCTCCAGTGATGACAGACTTACTGTAAAAGGCAACCATATAGCCTCAGGAAGAGTCAGAACAATGGCAAAACTTGGATCATGGATGTGGAATCTAGACAATCCCAGGATCCACAGCAACTCTGGGTCCCTGGCCTGGGAGAGAGTAGGGGTTCTCACCTGTGTGCTCTCCCAATATGTACCAGGTATGTCCTCTCCTCTCAGTGCCCTCTGACTGGGCCATTCTCCCATCAATGTCTTTTCCTCTTCCTCATACTTTCTGGTGACTCACCTTCCTTGTTCTTCTTCCTTATCATTTATTCTACCTCTTCCCCTTTCATAAAGCATCTCATAGCTACAACTCTTGCTGCTCACTGCTTCCTCCTCGGTTCTCCTCATTTCAGACAATGATCAAATTGGCCATCTGGCACAGCTTTTTTTACACCAGGCCTCTGTGGTCAGGGGCTGGCCCATCTCTGGATTCACATCCTTTGGTCAGTGACTTACCAAGGTTCAAACAGCTGTGGCTGTGGGAGGGGTGAGAAATGCAGAGGTTGCAAAGGACAAAAACGTCTCTGCCTTGGGTTGCCTCTTTGGCCTCTGCAGCCTGTGGCCTTGGCAGACACGTTAATAACATCATCCAGCCCTCTCCAGGTCATCAGAGAGTGTATACCTGGACTGTTCCCTGCTCCCCCATCCTTCTGGCCTCTTTTAGAATTGCTTTTAGCAGCTATGCTATGACGTGATGACTCTTCATTCACCAAATGTGTTATTAGAAACAGCCTTACCTGAAATCCATCAGTCTGTCTATTCTGGGATGTAGTTATGGATGAGCTCAGTATTTAACCCAGTGACCTTTCATGAGGACCCATGGGGGAAATTTCTCTCAGGTCTTATTAACAGAAGTGCCGTGCTTTTCCTAAACAACTGGTTTGAGTATGTCTTTGAACATAATGAATCATATAACTCAACATGTTCCTCTGTTATGCCGGCTAGAAGGTCAGAGTCTAGTCTGCAGCAAGTTTGCATGGCATTATTGTATGGATTTTATGTATAACCTTAACTTTGTCTTACTTTTTTTTAATCTTTTTTTCTTCACCCTAATTCCCTTGGTTATTTTCTGTCTGCCTATAGTGTATGTTTAATAAGATGTATCTCATTTTTAAAACGAGGTGGACTATAAATAAATTTTTAAATATAAACTGATTACAGTTGTTCCTGTGACAAACAGTAGACATCTGCTTTTGCTAGTTGCCTTGAATAAAACACATTTCCTGCACTATATATGTCTGAAGAATATAAATTGAATGGGTTTAAGGAGAAAACCATCACAGGGGGATAGAGTGGCTACATTTGAGTGGGTGATGGAAAAATGTGGATAGAGTGAAAAACTTCTCAGGAGTCCTCATGGACCAATCGCCCATTCGCTTGGAGTGTGGTCAAGCTGAACCTGTACAACCTGCAATAGGAACATCGTGCTCTTAGGACAGAAGGCCTTGTGACTGGGGCTCTTTATTCCTCAATGAAGTCTTCATCTACCACATTTACCTCATGTAAATTTTACAAAGCAAAAAGAAAAGTAGCATTGAAAATACGCCACAAGCACCATAGAAATGACTAGAGTTTATTGCTCTAGAAGTTTTTATTTTAGACTTTCAGATACAGAGTCAATCATTTTTTAAAGTAAGATATTCACAGTTTGTTCGATGTAAATAGTAAATCATAAAGTGCCTAAGTGATTATACCTAGCTCTGGTAATAAGTATCAGAAATTGTAGGGATTTATCTCAACTAGATGTAACTCCAGGAAATATCTCCATCCTGGTCCTGTTCAAATAATGTTCCCCCTTGTTGTTTTGACTCAGGGAAATAAATTCTTATCTACTTTAAGTGATATAATCTTTTGAAAATACCAGATAAAATACCCCATTCCTAGCTCATCTCACTCTGCAACCTTTAGAGAAAGCTCAGAGGAGATAGGGTCACCTCATTTGGACTTTAAACCAGACATGACGCTGGAGGGAGAGGCATCATAGCATGTGCCCTACAGTCAAAAAGATTAGATAAAAATTTTATCGTTGGGGATTATCTTTGCACTGTTCACTCACTCCAAAAAATGCAGAGTTGAATGTAATTATCCTTTCCATTACAGTTTTAAGAAGATTAGGTCATACTAAGTTTTGTCCTTTCAGAATAAACCTCATGTGTCAGATTCTCGTATACCTGAAGCAGATGTTAGGATATAGGTGAAACAGGTGGCTTACCAAAGATCCGTAATGCAGCCAAGGTTCTGTCTCTCCTGAACATAATTAAAATATTGATTTCTTGCTCTTTTTAAGTAGGGTCTTGTATCAAAAACAAAGATGGGGAGTTCCCGTCATGGCTCAGTGAAAAGAATTGTGACTAGCATCCATGAGGATGCAGGTTCAGTCCCTGGCCTCGCTCAGTAGGTTAAGGATCAGGCATTGCCGTGAGCTGTGGTGTAGGTCGCAGACTCAGCTCAGATCCCGCGTTGCTGTGGCTGTGGTGTAGGCTGGCTGCTGCAACTCTGATTCGCCTGGGAACCTCCATATGCCTCAGATGCGGTGGCCCTAAAAAAAAAAAAAAAGGAAAGACCAAAAAAAAGGGAAGAAAGGGAATTCTGCTACCTAAAATTAATTACAAAACAAAAATATCAGAGCACCCATATCTTTACTTTTTTTTTTCTTTGTCACTGAGTGATATACATTTTAATGCCTTCAGCTTTGTAACGCTACTCCAGAGTGATTCCTGTCATCTTTGGGACGTGAGTTATGATTATCAAATGCAGCTTGCTCTTTTAATCAGTGTTGACGGTATGCTGCAGAACATTCCATAGCAGTGAGTCGGTCCTGTAGAAAACACCCATATATTTAGTTCAAAATATTTCTAACAAGCTTTATGTTTAATACCTCATACAGCAAAGACTTTTTCCTTATAAAATTTCATGCTGCCATCCTCGGTGAAGCTCACAAAATTGTAGCTAGCCTGAGTGACACTTGTAAGAGTGTAAACTTCAGTAAGCATGCTCTGTAATTTGAAAACAGACCCCTAAGAGTTTTCCCTGTCAGGAAATTTAACAGCTCCTTTTTGTGTGTTTGTGTTTCCCAAAGGATGACGTCAGAAAACTGGGCAAGGTGTTGATGCATGGCTCTTTCAACGTCTGGGCAGTTCACAAGGATCGTTATAAGATGAAGGATTTAATTCGATTTAAGCCCAGCCAGAGGCAAATCTATCTATTTGAAAGGGGAATCGTGTTTTGTAAGATACGAATGGAGCCGAGTGACCAGGGCCTATCTCCCCACTACAGCTTTAAGAAGTCTTTGAAGGTAAAGAGGTCCTTTTGCACTTGGGAGTCAGCACCATCCTATGGAGAGAAATAATGTTGTCCTTTTACAGATAAGGAAACTATAGCTTAGAGAGGTGAGGTTAACTTGCCAAACTTGCCAAATGCCGTACACAGAGTGAGAACAACACACCCAGGCCTGATTCCAGAGTTAGGGCTTGTAGTCCGTCACTAGATAAGGACAGAGCTGGCACAGAGTTGCCTTTGTGCTGGATGGAGAAAAGGGACCCTATGGCAGCCTGTCTGGACAAACTAATTAAAAGTACCCGCTTTCCTCCAGAGAGAGGAGTGAAAGTCTTAGTGATTAGAGCATGGGCTGGATTTCATCTTCAACCTGCCCTTCTCAACCATGCGCCTTTGCATGCAAATCTAGGCAGCACCCTGACCCTGGAGTCTGGGAACCCATATCCACACCAAGCAGTGCCTCTCACCTATGAAAAGAAATATTTCATAGCTAGTGGTCTCTCTCTCTTCCTCTCTCTTTCTCACAGACACACACACACACTTGTGATTAAAATTGTTAATTTATTAATAGCACTTTTTGTTATTTATGTTTCTTAATAGATATTAATTCAGGTACTATTATGTAGAGATTTGTGAAGTACTCAGGTGTTAAAGGACGGATGACCTTCTTGCTTAAAGGTTGAAGGCTACAGCTCTGCGTATGGAAAGATATATTCTGTGTTGTCCTCTGAAACAGACAAGGCCAATGATACCATACCAGTTTGTGTTTTCTGCTCCTTGGGGCCATTAGCAGAGGACTGCAAAACACTTGGAAGGGAGATGAAAGAAGAGAGTGATGAAATGTAGAAAGGACTAGAATGGCTGATAGGGATAATTTTAATATCAGAAAAAAACGGCATAGAAATCTTTTTTCTTTCTGTACACTAGTTGATGACACTTTCGATTCGCCAACTCGGAAGGGGGAGCAGCAGAAAGTTTGAAATTGCCAGCCAAAATGGACTTGAGAAATACATCCTGCAGGTAAAATTCATGCCTTTCCCGTAAGTGTCCTCTACCTTTTTTTTTTTTTTTTTGCCTTTTGTCATTTTTTAGGGCCGCACCTGCGGCATGTGGAGGTTCCCAGGCTAGGGGTCTAATCAGAGCTGTAGCCACCGGCCTACACCACAGCCACAGCAACGCAGGATCCGAGCCACGTCTGTGACCTACACCACAGCTCACGGCAACACTGGATCCTTAACCCACTGAGCAAGGCCAGGGATCGAACCCAGAACCTCATGGTTCCTAGTCGGATTCGTTAGCCACTGAGCCACGACGGGAACTCCCCCTCTACCTTTTCCCTACTGCGTTCCGGTGATTCAAAAAGTGTTTTCAATCTTACTCTAAAGGTCATCCAGAGAATAAAAGTCTTGTCCAGTTAGTACACCCTGTGATCTGATACTCATAGTATTTTCTTATCTGTAATTGCAGGCAGCTTCAAAAGAAATCAGAGATTGTTGGTTTTCGGAAATAAGTAAATTACTGATGGAACAACAAAACAATACTAAAGGTAGGGTTACCCTAGCTAACTTTAGTCTAGAGAGTTATACTGATTCCAGCTTTGTAGTGGGTGTGCAGACTGGGGATACTGTTAAAGAAAATGGTTTTCATGATACCTGGAAGCACCTGTGCTTGCTTTAGATTGTTTGGGGGATTTTGTGGTTGTGTGTGTGTGAGTGTGTGTGTCCCGTTTTAGCTGTGTTCTCTCCACATACCTAATTGCCAAGACCAACT
This sequence comes from Catagonus wagneri, assembly GCA_004024745.2. Taxonomy (NCBI): domain Eukaryota; kingdom Metazoa; phylum Chordata; class Mammalia; order Artiodactyla; family Tayassuidae; genus Catagonus; species Catagonus wagneri. The sequence goes on along the minus strand of PVHT021183693.1, from coordinate 38,966,552 downwards.
TTATCAATCCAAAATACCAAAGGCACTCAAGAAAAATGTTAATGGAGATTTAAATGACCAACACTACTTTCAGAGGCTAGTTGAGATATAACGAATATCGTACAATTCACTGCGTTTTAGTCTTTTCACAAAGTTGTGCAACCATCACCTCTATCTAATTCCAGAACATTTTCCTCCCCCACCCCCACAAAAACTCTATATTCACTTGCAACTGTTCCCCACCTTCTCACTGTCCCGGCCCCTGGAGACCACTGATCTTTCTCTCTATATAGATGTTCTTATTCTGGACCTTTTATATAAAAGGAGTCCTATAAAATGTAGTGCTTTCTGTCTATTTTTTTCCAGCCAGCATAATTTATTCCATGTTCATCCATGCTGAAGCATGTGTCAGTTTTTCATTTCTTTTCATGGCTGAATCATAGTGCATTGTATAGATGTACCACATTTGCTTATCCATTCAACAGCTAATAGCTACTTGGGTTGTTTACACTTTTTTTTGGATATTGTGAATAATGCTGCTTTGGAAACTTGTAAACAAGTTTTTGTGTCAACCTATGTTTCCAGTGCTCTAGGTATATATAGAGAGAGCCCTGGTGAATGGGATTAGTGATCTTATAAGTGCCACAAGAGACTTGCTTCCTCTCTCTGCTGTGTGTGAGGATACAATGAGAAGTCAACAATCTGCAGCTTAGAGGAAAGTCCTCACCTGAACTCAGCCATGCTGGCACCCTCATTTCAGACTTCCAACCCCAGAACTGTGAGAAGAAAAAAAAATGTTCATTTATAAGCCACCCAGTCTGTGGTACTTTGTAATAGCAGCCTGAACTAAGACAGCAGTCTTGATGAAAATCAGTTGGCCATGAATATAGAATTATTGGTTGATGGTCTTCCTTTAAGCCCTGTGAATACGGCATCCCACTCTTCTGTGGCTTCCACAGTTTATAAGAAATCAGCTGTTTAGCTTATTGAAGATTCTTTGCATGTGACAAGTTGCTTTTCTCTTGATGATTTCCAGATTCTCTTTGTCTTTTTTTTTTTTTTTTGAAGGATAATGGACCTACAAAAACTATATTAGTTTCAGGTGCACAGCATAGTGGTTTGAGATTACTATATATTACAAAATGATCACCACAGTAAATTCCAGTTACTGTCTGTCACCAAAGTTATTGCAGTATTATTGACTATATTCCCCATGCTGCACATTTTCATTCCTGGGACTCATTTGTTTTGCAACTATGTGTTTCAACCTCTTAATCTTTCTCACCTAATTCTTTTCTCCCCCAATCCCCACTCCACTCGGGCAACCACACGTTTGTTCTCTGTATCTATAACTCTGTTTCCATTTTATTATGTTTGTTCATTTGGTTTATTTTTTAGATTCTACATATAAGTGAAATCACAATATTTATCTTTCTCTGTCTGACTTATTCTACTTAGCATAATACCCTCTAGATCCACCCATGTTGTCACAAATGACAAGATTTCATTTCATTTCATTTCATTATGGTTGAGTAAAATCCCATTGTACACGTAAACCACATCTTCATTCATTTATTTATCAGTGGACTCTTAGGTTGTTTCCATATCTTGGCTATTATAAATGATGCTGCTGTAAACATAGGGATACAGATATCTTTACAATTTAGTGTTTTTGTTTTCTTCAGATAAATATCCAGGGGTGGAATTACCACATCATATGGTAATTCTGTTTTTAATTTTTTGAGGAAAATACTGCCCATGCTGTCTTCCATAGTGGTTGTACCAATTTACTTTCCCACCAACAGTACCTGAGAGCTTTCTTTTCTCCACATCCATGCCAACACTTTTTATTTGTTGTCTTTTTGGTAATAGACATTCCAACAGGTGTGAGGTGATATCTCATTTGTGGTTTTGATTTGCATTTCCATGATGATTATGATATTGAACACCTTTCCATGTGTCTGTTGACCATCTTCTTTGTTAAAAATGTCTATTCTGTTTCCTTCCCCAGGTTAGGGAAGTTTTCAGTTATTATGTCTTCAAATAAATTATCTTTTCTTTCTCTCTCTCTTCTCCTGGAACCCCTGTACTGCAAATGTTAGTATGTGTGATGTTGTCCCAAAGGTCTCTTAAACTATCTTCATTTTTTACAATTCTTTTTTCTTTTTTCTGGTCAGCTTGGGTGATTTCTGCTATTCCATCTTTGTTTGCTGATCCACTCCTCTGTATTATCCATTCTATTGTTGATTCTTTCTAGTATATTTTTCATTTTAGCTATTCTTCAGTTTTGCTAGGTTCTTCTTTATATTTTCTAACTCATTTACATCTGTTTAAATTCATTAAGTATCTTTATGATCATTACCTTGAACTCTTTTCTTTTTTTCACAGCCGCACCTGCAGGACATGGAAGTTCCCTGGCCAGCAATCAAATTGGAGCTGCAGCTGCAGCCTATGCCACAGCCATGGCAACACCGGATCTGAGCCCATATCTGTAACCTACTCCACAGCTTGTGACAGCACTGGATCCTTAACCTACTGAGCAAGGCCAGGTATCGAATTCATATGCTCACAGAGACAGTCAGGTTCTTAACCTGCTGAGCCACAATGGGAACTCCCATCTTGAACTCCTTATTGAATAGATTGTTTATCTCCACTTCATTTAATTCTTATGAGGCTTTATCTTGTTCCTTCATTTGGTACATATTCCTCTGTTGCCTCATTTTGCCTAATTCTTTGTTTTTTTCTATATATTCTAGGTAGGTCAGTTATATTTCCCAGTGTTGAAGAAGTGACCTTAGGTAAGAGATGTCGCATGAGGCCCAACAGCACACTTCTCTTTGGTCATCAGAGTGATATGCTTTAGGACTGCCTCCTATGTGGACCATGTGGATCCTTCTATTGTGGTGGTTCTGACTACCATAAGCACACTTATAGGTGGGGCTGTCCTGCATCTCAGTTGGCTGCCAGACTCTGCCTCTGGCAGAAGGCTCGTAGCCTGCTGATAAGCAGAGCTAGGTCCAGCTGAAGCTGGCTATGTTGGCTCAGGGGTTCCCAAGGCTAGCGCTAGCCTATTGGTGAGTGGGGCCAGGTTCTGGACCCTCTGGTGTGCAGGGCTATGTCCCTGAGTGGCTGTGTGAGACTTTGTCCCCACACTAATAATCAAGAGGAAGGATTTCAAAATGGCATTTGCCGGCACCAGAGCCATCATGGTAGAATGAGCTCCCAAATATGGATGCTGCCAGAATCTGTATCCGCAGTGGGATCCCAGTTGCCTCCTGCCTCTCTGGGAAGTTTTCCAAGATTCACAAGTGGATCTGACCCAGGGTCCTTTAAAATTATTGCTTATGCCCTGAGTCTTAGAGTATGTGAGATTTTGTGTGCTCTTTAGGAGTGAAGTCTCTTTTTCCTAAATCTCTCTGACTTCCCCACCAGCCTTCAAAGCCAAATGTTCTGGGGGCTCATCTTCCTGGTGTAGGATCCCCAAGCTGGAGAGCCCAATGTGGCACTCATACCTCTTGCTCCTTGGGGAGAACTTCTGCAAATATGATTATCCTCCTGTTTGTGGGTTACCTACCCAAGGAGTATAGGTTTTGACTGTACTACTTCTCTGACCCTCCTACCCTTCTTATTGTGGTTCCTTCTTTACATCTCAGGTTGTGAAAAATCTCTTCTGCTAATCTTGAGGTGGTTCTTAATAGTAGCTCCGTAAATAGTTATACTTTTTGGGTGGTCAAAAAAGGAGGTGAGCTCAGGGCCTTCCTACTCTGCCATCCTGGCTGTCTCTCCTTTCTTTGTCTTTTGACAGTTTGATTATGTTGTGTGTAGGTGTGGCTTTCTTTGAGTTTTGTCCCCTTGGAGTTTGTAGATCATTTGGATGTTTAGATTAGGATTTTTCATCAAATATTTGAAATTTGTAGCCATTATTTTTTTTGAGTATTCTTTCAGTTCCTTTTTTCCTCTGGAACTCTTCATTATGTGTATGTTGATATACTTGATGGTGTCCTACAAGTCTTTAAGGCTCTGTTCTTTTTTTTACTTTTACAGTATTTTTCTTTCTCTTCCTCAAACTGGATAGTTTCAACTGACCCATATCTAAATTCTCTGATTCTTTCTTCTGCCTGCCAAAATCTGTTATTGGAGGCGGCAAGATGGCGGAGGAGTAAGAGGTCGCGCTCACCCTCTCCCACAAATACATCAAAAAACGCATCTAAATATAAAACAAGTTGGACAAATCATCATCTGAATGCTGATCAATTTAAACCTCCAAAAACTGCAAGAAACCCCTGAAATAACGGGGTAGAACAAGTGAAGAAAAAAAAAAGGTGAGAGAGAAAGGCAATTAGGACCGTAACCAGCACTCCAGGGAGGGAGCTGTGAAAAAGAAAAGTTTCCTGGGAAGAAA
>PVHT021183693.1:38924752-38961171 GCA_004024745.2 Catagonus wagneri | reverse complement strand
TGACAGAAATCTGTAAACCTGCTATAATGCAAAAATAAAAAAAAATTTAAAAAAAAATCTGTTATTGAGCTACTCTAATGAATTTTTCATTTTAGTTGTACTTTTCAACCCAAAATATCTATTTGGCCCTTTGCAAAATAGAATTTCTCTCTATTTATATTCTCTATGTGGTGAGTTTGTTTACATACTTTAATTTTTTTGGGGGGGAGGTTCCTGAGCTAGGTATCAAACACATGCCACAGCAGTGACAGTGCCAGATCCTTAGATCCTTAACCCACTGAATCACAAGGGAACTTATCCTTTAGTTCCTTGTATATGATTTCCTTTCATTCTAAACATTTTTTTAAAAGACAGTTTAAAGTATTTATCTAGGAAGTACAATACCCTGACTTCCTCCAGGTCAGTTTCTATTGACTAATTTTCTTCTGTGTACAGGCTATACTTTCTTGTTTCTCTGCATGTGTCATAATTTTTCTTTGAAAGCTAGACATTTAAAATAACATAATGTAGCAACTCTGGAAATCACACTCTCCTCGGTCTTCAGTGTTTGCTGCTACTGTTTGTTTTTGTTGGGTTTTTTGTTTCATGATTTTTCTGAAGTAATTCTATAAAATCAGTGTTCATGGTCACATGTGACCACAGAAGTCTCTGCTCAGTTCATGACTCGGCAGAGATTTTCTTACACACTTGAAACCAATAAATATTCCAGTCTTAGCAAAGGGGCTCAGTGTGGATATTGGAGCACACCTTCAGTGCTCAGCCAGGCAGGTGACAATTCCACATTAGCCTTTGCTTCCTGTTTGTGCAGAGCCTCAAGGTCAGCTGAGGTGAGAGCCTAAGGCCTTCTCAAGTATTTCCTAAGCATTCACATAGCCCTCAGCACATGCACAATGGCCTTCTAGATTCTCAGGAATATTTTGGAGCTTTTCAAAGCCACTATGGATATATTATTCTTAAGTTTTTCTTTTATAGTTTTTGATTAGCCTGTGTTTGCCCCAGCTGTTATCCAGTGCCTCAAGCAGCCAAGAATTTAAACAATTACCTTTAGAAGTTTTCTATAAATGCCCCTGGAAAAAAGGATTTTCACAGCAGGGAAGCTCTTAATCACGTCAATAGAAACAACCTTGCAAGTAGAGTATTCCAAAGAACCCCCAGACAACTCAAATAATGACAGATTTCTGGGAATGAAATTTTGGAGGAGCTTCAAGCCTGTTCTGGCCCCTCTTATAGCTGGCAGTTTGCTGATTTTTGCTATGATTGCGGGCTATTGATTTCTAAAGCCACCACCAAGAAGAAGGGATAGGATGGGACTGGGGCAACTAAAACACCACAAAGCTTGCTGATCATACTGAGGTTCATCCATTCTTCTTGAGTAAATGCTCTCCTGATTGCTGGAAACCTTGGTTTTATTTTCAGTGTTCTTAAAATATTGTGTGACAATTCTTGCCAGTTTTTCCAATGCTTTCATGGAGGAGAGAATTTTGGAGGTTCTTTCCCTACACCATTTTCACAGATGTCACACACTGTATTCCTTTTAGTAATAAAAATCATCTTCAAGGAGTTCCCATTGTGGCTCAGCAATAGTGAACCCCACTAGTATTCACGACAGGGGTTTGATCCCTGGCCCTGCTCAGTGGGTTAAGGATCCAGTGTTCCTGTGAGCTGCAGTGTTGCTGTGGTATAGGCTGGCAGCTGCAGCTCCAGTTCGACCCCTAGCCTGGGAACTTCCATTTGCTGTGAGTGTGGCCCTGAAAAAAAATCGTCTTGAGTAAGGTTTACCCTTTCACATTTGTCTTTTCAACTGATATCAGTTATTAAAGTCTGCAACAAAGCTTCATCAGCTGAGTACTAAAATTTCCTTCAGGTAATGTTGCTAGGGTTAAGAAATGCTTGTCTCATGTGGAATCGAGTTCCTGTTACTTATACTGGCAAAGGTTTGTGTTGTTTGGTAAGGAAATTTATATAAATATGAAAAGATAACTTTATCTTCAGAGCTTTAGCAGGAATGGAACCACTTCCCACCCTTTTGGTGTCTACTCTGATCATCAGCTAGTCAGGAGGATATGCAGGTGGGTGTGCATCATAAGATGTGGAAAAGATAAACTAAGAAATGTAATTGGAAAACCACATAAGTTTTCAGTCACAACCGTGTGACAGAAGTTCTTGGTTTAAACTGTAGGCCTCTGCTAGGAAATAGTAATGAGAATGTATCGTTCATTTTAATTTATATAAAGGTAAGGTGAGCAAAAACTATGATTTAATTTTGCTTTTGAACTATTAATAGTATGTGAAACATATATTATGGTAATCGAATGTGAATGCTCTGGAGATATAATACAGAAAGATATAATAACCCTAATGGAAAAAGTTACTTATTTTTCCCAGAAACAATCATTCTAATCACAAAATTGTTCTTGAAATCCTTGCTCCCTAAACCAATGTTTTACAAAGGGTGGTTTAAGGACAACTGGCATTAGAATGACTTAAAGAGCATATTACAAATACAGATTATTTTGGGGGGCCACACCCACAGCATGCAAAGGTTCCCAGGCCAGGGATCGAACCCCAGCCACAGCAGTGACAACACCAAATCCTTAAGCACTAAGCCACCAGGGAACTCCTAAATGCAGATTTCTGAGTCCTACCCTATAACTGTAGAATTAGGATAGCTAGGGCTGATGCCTGGGCATATGCATTTTAGCTTATTAAAGTTTCTGGGAGAGGGTTTATATATATATATTTTACATATTTATTTTCTATTTTTAAAACAGCAAGGAGTAATATTAGATGTACATATTCTACAGTTGTATATCAAATGCAAGGAAACACTTTGAAACCTTAAAACAATTAAAGAAAGAACATGTTCACCCAGTCAGGTGTGAAAAATTTATTTCAGGGTCAGCCTTTATCTATTTCTTAAAGCAGCCAAACACTAACAATGTGGCAGCTGAGAAACACAGACCAGAGTATAGCTGAGTCAGTGTATCAACCCACACACCTTTTATTTAGACACAATGTATCTGTTTTTTAAATTACCATCATTCACATGGTAATAATACTCGAATGGAACGCAGTAAATCACACCCCTAGTTTCAGCATTCTTGCCACACAATAAACTTCCAATTAAGATTTTTTTCCTGGCAGGATCACTAATGTGTTTCAAGGTCCTTACCTACCTAAGCACTTGTGTGATGCATTGTATGTTGAGAACTTAAATACTCCTTAATGATTTCCTCAACATTCTACATCTTTACCTCATTGTGGAAGGAAAGGAACTTTCTACCCCAGGCAAAGTTCTGTCATTTGATTCCTGGAAGGTAAACTTTTATTTGTAAAACAGCTTCATTGTAAAAAATACAGCTTTATTGAGGTATATTGACATAATAAATTGCACAACTTAAAGTATATAATTTCGTAAGTTTTGGCATATGTACACACCTGGAAAGCATCCCCACAATCAAGATAAAGGACACTCACTGCCCAAATTTTCCTTGTGTCCCTTTTTATGACCTTTTTCTTGCCCCTCCCTTACCACCCACTGCTCTTTAGGTGAGGAGGTTGCTGATTTTCCTGTCACTATAGGTTAGTGTGAATTTTCTAGAATTCCATAAATCATATAGCATATTTTTGGGGTCTAGTTTCTCTCCCTTAGGATAATTATTTTGAGATTCATTCATGTTGCCTTGTGTAGCAATAATACGTTTCTTTAAATTGCTGTGTCACATTCCATTGTTTGACTGTATCCCAGTGTGTATAACCATTTACCTATTGATGAACATTTGGTTTGTTTCCACTTTTGAGGGGCTGTTCTGCATAATGCTTCTATGAGCACTGGAGTACAAATCTTCTTGTGGACATATGTTTTCATTTCTCGTGGGTAAATACCTAAGAGTTTAATGCTTAGGTCATATGGAAGGTCATGTTTAACTTTTTAAGAAATTGCTAAGCTATTTTCCAGTGTGGTTATGCCATCTTTTTTTTTCAATGACATTATTGTTTTATAACTTTCACACATTTTGTGAGCTCCTTAAATGACACAACAGACAAGAAACAGCACTGAGTGGGCCTTAACCAATATTGTACAATCAACTTATTGAAAAAGCTTAAGAGGAACTTCTTGTTGTGGCTCAGCAGAAACGAATCTGATTAGTACCCATGAGGATGCAGGTTCGATCCCTGGCCTTGCTCAGTGGGTTAAGGATCCGGTGTTGCCTTGAGCTGTGGTGTAGATTGCAGACATGGCTCAGATCTGGTGTTGCTGTGGCTGTGGTGTAGGCCAGCAGCTGCAGCTCTGATTCGACCTCTAGCCTGGGAACTTCCATAGGCCGCATGTGCGGCCCTAAAAAGCAAAAAAAAAATCTTAAGATAGTTAACTTTAGGTACGTAATGTAAAAACTATTGCAGAGTTGAAATGTTGGATTATGACAGCGTATGCTTTTCTGAGTATAACAGAACCTCTTTTCTAAATGAATCCTCAAGTTTTCATAAATACCTATTTCTAGATTTCAATTCACTTTAGGAATCATTTGGTTTATACCATCTTACATTCCCACAGTAGTTATGAAAGTTCCACTGGCCCCACATCCTCACCAGCATTTGGTTTTGGCAGCCTTTTCAATTTTAAGCCTTTTTCATTTTAAGCCTTCTACAGGTGTGCAGTGGCATATTACTGAGGTTTTAATTTACTTCTAACTTGCTTTGACTAATGGTTGAGCATCTTTTTGTGTGCTCCTTTGCCATCCATACATCTTCTTTGGTGAAGTATCTGTTCAAATCTTTTGCTCATTATTTTCTTATTATTTAATTTTGAGAGTTTTTTAAAATATATTCTGGATACAAGTCCATTATTAGATATATGCTTTGCAAATATTTTCTTTCAATATGTGACTTGGTTCTTCATTCTCTTGAGTAAATTTTGTAGAACATATTTTAATTTTTATGAAATCCAATTTTTTTAAAATTATGGATCATACTGTTGGTGTTATGCCTATGAAGTATTTGTCTAAAGGTCACAAAGATTTTTCTCCTATGTTTTCTCCTGCATGTTTTATAGTTTAAATTTTATATTTAAATCTCTGATCTATTCTGAGAGGTTTTATGGTATATGGTGTGAATCAAAGTTGAGTTTTGTGCACAGTGATGGTTGTTCTACTACTTGTTGTTGAAAAGACTCTTTCTTCAGTTGATTATTAATATAACTGCATCTATTCCTGGATGCTCTATTCTGTTTTATTGATCAATTTGTCTGTCTTGACATCAGTACCTTACTGTCTTGATTACTGTAGTTTTATAATGTCTTAAAACCAGGTTGTTTGAGTAGGTTAACACTGTTCTTCTTTTTAAAGGTGTTTTGGCTATTCTGTACCCTTTACATTTCTGAATGTATTTTACAATCAGCTTATCAATTTCAGTAAGAAAGTTTTCTGTGGAGTTCCCATTGTGGCTCAGTGGTAGTGAACCTGACTAATATCCATGAGGATGTGGGTTTGATCCCTGTCCCTGCTCAGTGGGTTAAGGATCCCGCGTTGCCATGGGCTGTGCTGTAGGTCTGGCTGTGCTATAGGTCACAGACACGACTTGGATCTCACATTGCTGTGGCTGTGGTGTATGTAGGCCAGCAGCTGAAGCTCTCATTTGACCCCTAGCCTGGTAAATTCCATATGCTACAGGTGCAGCCCTATTTTTAAAAAAAAGAAAGGAAGCTTGCTGAGATTTTGATTGGGATTGTCTAAAATCTATAGCTCAATTTGGTGAGACCTAATATCTTAACAAATATTGAACTTAATTTACAATATAGATTTTAACTAAATGACCCTGCCCTTCCCTGCCCAGCAGGAAAACATGTTTGTTATGAGGTCATGACTTTTATTAGTTAATAATTTAGAAACACATTTTTCAAGTCTTACTCGAGTCCTAGTGCTGTGTACCATAGGTTGTGACAGGAATGTAAAATAATAGATAAGAAGCAGAACCAGACCCTAGCATGTAATTTAGATTGAAAACAAACAAACAAACAAACAAAAAACCCTATTGAACTGAAAGACAGGCCCAGAGGTGGGGTCCCAGCCTCTTCCCTTTGCAGGGAGGCAAACAGAGGGTCAGTTTCACACAACTTACCAGCAGCAGAACCGGGTCTCCTGAGCCTGGCTCACCAAGCAGATCTGATGAGATGTCACTGCAAGTGACGCCAGCAGTGAGGGCTCTAGGGATTCGGTGGGGCCTCAGTGCCCTGTGGGTGAGGGAGCAGTGGGTGAGCCTGGGGTGGGGGGGTGGCGGTCCCTGAGAAGAGATGAGACCCCGGCGCATCAGGCAGCGGGAGGCTGCCAGGTTGGGGACATCAGGACCTTACGCGTGTCTGGCACCTTGCAGCTCGTTCTATGCGTTGCCACCCCAGCTCGTTCTTACACCGCCCTTAACCTGGGACTGCTGGGCGTGATAACCCCGTGCACTCTGGACAAGGCATCTGGGACCCCAGAGACATGGGCCTCTCAGGTGACAAGAGGACACAGGGAGCCACGGGGGGATGTGGAGACAGGGCCTCTGAGGACAGAAGGGGCCTTGTGCCCAGATGGAGCTACAGAGTCAGAGAGGGTCTGGGCAGGAAAGGGAAGAGTACAACCCGATGCAGGGGGCGCAGCAGCGCACAGGTCAAGGAGGGTGGCAGGCACTGTGGTTCCGGACAAGCTCCCACTTGTGGCCTGAGCGCCTGCAACTGGGAGGCCCAGGGAAGCTGGGAGGAGATCAGGCCCAGTGGGGAGGGGCTCCGGTGACGAGCAGCTCTGCAGGGGCGGCGCGGTGCCCGGGACAAGGCAAAGCCCTGGTCCTGGCAGAGCACCAGAGCACGAGGTGGAGAATCCAGGCCACCAGCCCATCCCTGCAACTGGGCGACATGTGCCTTTCATGTGGGTGATAAAGGTGGAGCCAGGAAGCTTTGAAAAGTACCACACAGCCTCCAGGGGACAATGTTCAGTGATGACTGGAGCCTGGCTTGAGAGGTTCACTGGTAGAGTGGAAGCACAGGAGAGAACGAGGTAAAGCTTTGAGGATCAGGCTGAGCAGTTTGGCTGTGAGGCTGGTGTAGGCGCGGGGCCAGTGGAGGCTGAGAGCTGGTGCTGTTCTCACAGCCGGGACGACACCCTAACAAGAAATGTGATTCTTATCACTGCCTAGAAACTCATGATCTTTCCCTCACCAAGTCATGTCATTTGGGCTTAAGTGGAAAAAGTGAGAACTTAATGGGCATATTGTTTATCCCTTAATTCAGTGCTAGTGGAGCTAACTGTGGAAACTTGGATAGACTAAGAATCCAGACACACTGGAAATGCAGCAGGATGGGTGGAGAAGTGGGAGGGGGGGATGGCAGGGTCAGGTGAGCCAGGCCTGCAAAAACATTTTCCAAACTACTAGGAAAATAAGACCAAGGTCTACACACTTTTCATATATTTTTATAGTATTCTCTGTATGTGTATAGAAAATAAACATGTAAAATCTATTCAAATCAGCTTACATTTGAGAGTGCTGATTTTTTTTTTAATTTCAGGCCAAGGGAATCTACAGTTTGAAGCAGGCACTAGGTGTGTACTGATTTTTTTTTTAAAGAAGTGTCAAATGCTGCAGATAGTTCTTAATTCTACATGATTGCTTTCATTGATTTTCTTCAACACTTAGCTTATTACAAGGGATTTCTAATTAAATTTTAACTTAAATTAATTTTCCTTATTAAAACATACTATCTTCCTACCCCACTGCCAACCAAGGTTATCATTCCTAATGCTTGCTTGCTGTGTTGCAGTTGAGTCATACCTGATATTTTGAAACCTCCCATAGATGCCCTTGCTTCTGGCTGTTATCTGGAACTTTCCTGTAAGAACTCCCATTCTACTGCTGGTTTTCATTCAGCTACTTTTCTGAGTAGGCAGGTGTACCCTCTGATGTTAACTGTGGCTTCCCTCAGTCTATCCAGACTTCTCCTGATCATCATTTTCCTTTCTTCATTCTTCCTTCTGGAGGAAGATGCTCTCACTGTGCTCCTTACTCCATTAGAAACTCCTGCCCACTTAGAAGCTTTCCATCTCTAACTCCTTTCCCTGTCCAAGGCACTCAGGACCCAGTAAATGCTTGCTGATTAAACTTGTAGACCGTGATCCAGTTCAGGTATAGCCTGCTTAGTTTTTTAGGCTCGTGTGGCCTGTTCCTAATGGAGGCACCTGGGCCCCAAAATAAAGAAATGGAAAGGGGTGAGGGCTGTGGTGGACAGCTGAGTCTCTCTCCCTCCTCTGCACCCAAGCTCTTAAGGAGGACTCTGTCACAGTATTTAACATGCTATGTTATAATTTTATGACAACGTGTTTAAGTTTTCTCCCACTAGACTATGAATTTCCTCTAGGACATAGAGGTTGTCTTGTTCGTTTTAGCTCCCCTCAGGCCTCATATTATACCAGGGCCTGGCACTCGTGTAGTTGCTCAGTAAATATTTAGTGACTAAACAAATAACTCATTGAATAATCACATCAGGCTAGCAAGCTACTCTGCAAGCCAAGCTACAAGGTCTTAAAGTTTAGCTCAGGACATCTCTTATTCGTCTCGGACCTCTAGTGCTAGCAGGTGCTTATTTGTTGAGCACTTGAAACAGCTTTTGAGACAATGAAAAAGGATTCCCCCTTCTCACCTCTCCCACATGAAGATTTGCAGCCAGTTAGGTATTAACTGTATAATCCAGCAGGTGCTGTCCCTTGAACATTCCTTTGTGGAATGTCATCCAGAGAACTGAGACAGGTCTCAGAATCCAGGTAGAGGAGGAGGACAAGCAGGTCCATAAAGCTTTAGCTGGGAACGATCTGGTATGAGCCAGCACCACTCCAGCTAGGATGGGGAGGAATGCGTGTGCTGTACTTTCTAGGGTTCAGTGTTTATGCGTACTTCTCTAAAGCAAAGACAAGGAAGTGGATTTTGTACCCTGGACTGAAAATATGGAAAGAGCTGCCAGTATCAAGGAAGACCCAGTCGCCAGAACATGTAGGATTAAAGGTAGGAACCAATGGGAGAGAGGGGCATGAGAGCAATGGGGCGATACCAGCTGCTTAGAAGCTGAGAAAGACATTGCCTGAGTCTCAGCCCTTCCTTAATTATGTGAGTCAGAAAAAAAAAAAATAAAATCTATCTCCTGCTATTAATTTGTGTAGATCCATTTAGGCTGGAATTAAAATGAAGGACAAATGTTTCACATTGAAAACTGAGTTGCTCTTTGGAAGATTTGTCCCCTTAAGAAAATGTTTGTAGGCCAAGAGCATTGCAAGAATGTCCCTGCTTTGGAATAAAGACATTGGATGGTGGCACTGTATTTCTTGCTCTATCCAGGGTTTATGGATTTCACCTCCTTCCAAAGCTGTCCTTGGAAAGATGAGGAGCACTTGACCGGTAGCTTCCTCACAAGATTTCAGCTCTGATTTCTTTATGTGTCCATCTTCTGGTAGGCAGAATTGGGCATGAGATCAAAAAGAAAACCAAATATGGAGACATTTTTACATTTTGTATTTTGATGATGTAATAGATTATGTTTATGGGGCTCGAATGTGCTATTTCTGTGGTCGTCTTTTCTTTCCTTAACTGTTTAATCTTTCCCAAAAGACCTACTTTGTGCTTTTACTACTGCCTATGATCACAGTGTTGAGAATTTAGTATCTGAGACTTGGTTTTAGATCATCATGTGATTAGTTTGGTGCAATGTGAAATAAATCTTCAGGCATATACTTTATTTGGAAAAGGCCCCTCAAAGGAGTTTTAGTTCAAAATATATTTATTGAGCACCTGTAAGGTACAAAGAGTCATTAAGGAAACATACACAGACCGCCCCCTATACCAGCACAAGCCTAACTAGTTAATGTTTCTTCTTCAGATTTCTGGAGCATTGGATATTAATAAGTATGAAATGACAGATTAACAGGAAGACAGACACATAATTAAGAAATTGAGGAGTTCCCGCAGTGGTGCACAGGATTAAGAATCTAACTACAGAGGCTCCAGTCTCTGTGGAGGTGTGGATTTGATCCCCAGCCTGGCACAGTGGGTTAAAGGATCTAGAACTGCCACACCTGCAGCTCAGATTCAGTTCCTGGCCCAGGAATTCCCGTATGCTGTGAGTGTGGCTATAAAAACAGAAAGAAAGGGAGGAGGGAGGGAGGGAGGGAAGGAAGGAAGGAAGGAAGGAAGAAAGGAAAGAAAAAAAGAAGGGGGAGGGTTAAATTTTCAGAAGTTCCTATTGTGGTTCAGGTTCAATGCAGGATGCAGGTTCAATTCCCAGCCCCACTCAGTGGGTTAAGGATCTGGCGTTGTCTTGAGCTATGGTGTAGGTCACAGATGCTGCTTGGATCTGGCATTGCTGTGGCTGTGACGCAGGCCAACAACTGCAGCTCCAATTTGACCCCTGGCCTGGGAACTGCCATATGCCACACCCAGGCCCACCACCCCAAAAATGAAATTGAATTTTCAGTCTTGGTCAATAAATATTAATGGCAATGCCATTTAATAAGGCATTTATCCTCAGTTAAGTGTATATGTGTGTTATAAAATTCTGTATTGGAAAAATGACCTGTTTTCTTCTTGGTACAGACCAGAAGAAGTAAGGCTTGAAAAAAATTGTGGCTGGTGAGAGTTCATAGAATATAGTCCCTAAATTTTCTTTGCATAAAACCTGTCCCTCTAATGTGGCAGAATCTCTGGGTGGTATGAAATTTTTATATTTTCTTTTCCTGTGGAGACTTTGTATTGGCTTGTAAAAACTTGCTTTTAAGAAAAGATAAAACCAGAATTTTCATCTCCTAAATAATTGGCTTTATCACCCAATACTATCTCTGATCAAGTGATATCTCGGCTTCCCATGTAACAAGGTGACTTTTCAGATTACCAAGGATTGTTAGGAAATTGTGCTTTTCCACCTTGTCTAGTCACAAAGTATATTTTGTTCTTGAGGTGTCTACCTCTTTTTTCATGTTCCAAGAATCCCATGAAGAGGCCTTTCAAAGACCCTTTTCTTGAGGACAGAAGGGTCAGCATTGGTACAATCTACAAATTTAATTATGAGCCAATTAATAGAGCTGTAACTCCTCCTTTACCCAAATTATAAAGATGTGGATTGTCCAGGTGCCTTTCTTTTCTTCCTTTTGTCTCTGTCTGGCTAATTCAAGGTCATCAGATCCAAAGGCATGACGTGAGCAGGATGTCTGACATTTAGTTAAGTGTGTCCTGGTCTAGGCTTGGTTGTAGATTGTGTCCATAGATGTTTATGTGTGCCTGTGTATCTGTGTGTGTGCACGCAGGCATGTACACACCTTCATTGTTAGGAAACCAGGCTGCTTTCAGGAGACAGAAAGATAACATGAGAATAACTCTTATGTCGACATGAGCTTGCTGACTTTTTCTCTAGTGAAGTTCACAAATACCAGTCAGCTCTTCAAAAGATTGGCTGATGCCTCAAAAAAAAAAAAGTGAGTTAGTTGTAAAAGTGGTATAGGACAGTGAAAATACCAAATGCTGGTGAGGATATGGAAAAATAAGAACTCTCATTTATTGCTGTTGAGAATGCAAAATAGTAAGAACAGTTTGGCAAATTCTCACCAAGTTAATAATAGTGTTACCCTGTGGTTCAGTGATCATACTCCTTGGTATTTACCTAAATGACTTGCAAACTATAGAACACTCGTACAATGGGAAATTATTCAGTAACAAAAAGAAATGAGCTATCAAGCTATAAAAAGACATGGAGGAAATTTAAAAGCATAGTGCTGAATGAAGAAAGCTAGTCTGAAAAGGTTACATACTGTCTGATTCCAACTGTATGACATCCTGGAAAAGGGAAAAGTATAGAGGCCATGAAAAGGTCAGTTGTTACCAGGTTTCAGGGTAGGAGGTAGGGAATGAGTAGGTAGAGCACAGGAGATTTTTAAGGTAATGAGACTATTCTATATGATGTAGTGGTGGATGCATAACATTATGCGTCTATCAAAACCCGTAGAACTATACAACACAAAGAGTAAACCCTAATGTAAGCTATGGACTTTAGTTAATAAGAGTGTACCAATATTTCTTTATCAGTTGTAACAAAGGTACCACACTAATGAAAAATGTAAATAATAGGAGAAACTGTGGGGAGAGTGGTGAGGAGTCATTTGGAAACTCTCTGTACTTTCAGCTCAATTTTTCTATAAAAAACTTGCTGTAAAAACTACATATATATATATGTGTGTGTGTGTGTGTGTGTGTGTGTATATATATATATATATATATATTGTTTTTTAGGGCCATACTCACAGCATATGGAAATTCCCAGATTAGGGGTCGAATAGGAGCTACAGCTGCCGGCCTATGCCACAGCCACAGCAACATGGGATCTAATCTGCAACTTACAGCACAGCTCACAGCAACACTGGATCCTTAACCCACTGAGTGAGGCCAGGAATCAAACCCACATCCTCATGGATATGGGCAGGTTCATTACTGCTGAGCCACAATGGGAACTTCCAAATCCATTCTTTTTTTTTTTTTAGTTTAAAAGTAGTATAAAAAATAAATAAAAATAAAAGGAATTCCCATTGTGGTGCAATGGAAACGAATCCGACTAGGAACCATGAGGTTGCGGGTGTGACCTCTGGCCTTGCTCAGTGGGTTAAAGATCTGGCGTTGCCGTGAACTGTGATGCAGGTCGTAGGCGCAGATCGGATCCTGTGTTGCTGTGGCTGTGGTGTAGGCCGGTGGCTACAGCTCCAATTAGACCCCTAGCCTAGGAACCTCCATATGCCGTGGGTGTGGCCATAAAAGGACAAAAAGACAACAAAATTAAAAATAAAATAAAAATAGTATAGTAGAGGCTGTGGAGACCTCGTCTAGATCTTTTTTATCAGTCAGTTGTGATTTTCAGCTGACTAGAGCCATCCAGCCAGGAAGTGCCTGAGAGCTTATGGCCTCCCTCAAGGGCAGCTCACAGCCAGCCAGTGGCTTCAAGATGGGACTTGTGGTGCCATCCAAACTCCAGTGTTTCTCGGGGGAATCAGGCTGATGCTAGACCTTGGCTTAACCCCTATCTGCACCCAGCTTCTTCCTTGCTCTATCTTCTGCCATCATTGCCTTACACATTTCAACAGAAAGCCCTTTCTCCTTAACTTCCTTGCACAATCTGCTTAGGAAACCTGACCTAAGACAGTTAGTACCAGGAGAGGTCCTAGAAAAGATGGTGTTATGGTTCTGGGTCACTTGCTGACCAAATGGCATTGAGGACCCCAATGGTAGGTAGCATGTTGGAAGTCCTGGTCCTGGCCTGTGTAGCAGTTCAGTAGCTAAGACCTTCCCTGGTAGCGACCTGGGATCGGATACAGACAGACAGGGATGCACCAGAGGTGCAATGCCTGTTGCTACTGAAAAGTTTGGGGAAGATATTAACTATCAGGAATGTAGAACTAAGAGAGTATTGCTAAGCACCACTGATGTATTGAACAAAGTGAAGAAAGTGACAGGTTCAGATTAATCAGCAAATTTTATTTATTTATCTATTTATTTTTGTCTTCTTAGGGCAGCATATGGAGGTTCCCAGGCTAGGGGCTGAATCGGAGCTGTAGCTGCCGGCCTACACCACAGCCACAGCAACGCCGGATCCTTAACCCACTGAGTAAGGCCAGGGATCAAACTTGTGTCCTCATGATGCTAGTCAGATTTGTTTCCTCTGAGCCACGACGGGAACTCCTTAATCGCCAGTGTAAAGCACAGTGTGAGAATCAGAGGCCTCATTTCCATTGTTCAGCCCCTGACCTCCTATAGCAGAGGGCAGTACTTGAGAGGATGAATTCTCAGCCTAGGCAAGTCTGTTCCTGATTGTTTTGGGCCCCTAGTGCTAGTAGATGACCTGGCAAGTCAGGCCCTAGTAGGAAAGATGTGGGACCCTAAAAACTGGAGGATACCTGGGTACATGCCCTTCTTTCCCTGGCCTGTCAGAAGTGGCCCCCTCCCCCTTGTTGTAAGATAGGCCCTTCTCCTCCCCACAAGATTATGCAGAAGCCTCATGAGACATAAAACAATGCTTGCCCTCCTTAGGGTACGTTCGCTCCTCCCTTCTCAATCCCTTCTAGAATAACCAGCATCAAATTACAGCATTATCTGACTGCGGAAGAGGCACGTAGACCTATGAACATGAGCTCAAAATGTAAAGGTCTTGGTACCAGGTTTTAATTGCTCCCCCCCAGAGAACATTGCAGAGAAGTTATCAAAGAACCAAGCCATAACTTGGCCAGAATGTGTCAGCCAACTTCTTCCTTGGCAACCCAGTGCCTGCACAGTGGGCTCATAAGGGAAGAAGCCTTGGCAACAGAATAGGAGGCTGTCCCTGAGCCTGCCAGCATGGACTACTTGTCATCAAGACCCATCTGGCTATTTCCACTGTTGACCGTCCCACCTGCCAGCACAGAGACCAGTGTTGAGCCCTCCGTTGGGCACTGTCCCTTGAGGAGAACAGCTGACGTCCTCTTGATTTCCTCAGACCCTTCGGGCTGGAAAGTACAATGAGTCACCCTGAGGGGGATTGACCTATGTGCTTTTCCTGCCCTCGGTGCCTCACTCAGCAACGCTGTCTGAGGGTTCGTGTCTTGTCTGATCAACCACAGAACATTGTTTGAGGGACCTGCCCTATGGCGGAAGAGGAACTGCCATGGGCATAATGACTACAGGACCAACCCACTGGTCCTACCACATATTCAGAAGAAATGTGGCCTGAAAGAGCCGTGGGACGGCCTTCACGTATGGGAACACTTCACATATAGACCAGCCTAGACATTGAAGTTCACATCCTAGGGCACCAAGCAAAAGATCCTAATCCAGCCTGGTATCCATGGAAACATCCTGAGCTCTTGCCTGATGTAAGCTCTGGAGAGCTGCTGGGATGAGTTAGGCCAAGTGCGACCCCACCGGTCAGTTCCTGGAAAGCAGAGAAAGAGCACAGTTACCCGCACAGCACATGGTTAAGGGCCCAAGCCCCGAGGGCTTACAGACTTCAGCTTCATCTCTCTGGATGAATTACTTAACTTCGTTGTACTTAAATTATTTTCATTATTTTACAAAATAGAGGTAACACTGTATATAGTCTAGCTGTGAGAATTAAAAACGATGAGATTCTTAGGCTGGTGCCCAGATTGCTGTTAGCATGTTATATAGCAACCAGCTTCCTATGTTTGTTTCTCCAGTAAAGGGAAGGAAAGCCCATGGGAATAGGCATCACTTTAAGCCTTCCATTCACCATTCTCCAGGTGAAAATGATGAACTTTAGTTCATACGATAGAGATGGTCCCCCTTTAAAAGCCATAATTGTCAGGAATAGAGGAAAATCTAGTTTGAAAAAAAATAGGAAATAATTTGCCCTTTTGAAATCTATGTGTGGACTCTACAGTTGTCCCTTTCTCCCACCTAGTGGACAGCAAGGGGAAAGCCATGATATTACCTCCAAAGTCCAAAAACTAGTATTCTGAGAAAGATAGTTTAAAGTCATTAATGGCCTCACCTGCTAATAAATTTCAGTAATTTTTTAAGGAAAATAAAAGATCAGTGAGTTCCCTTCGTGGCTCAGTCGTTAATGAACCCAACTAGGAACCGTGAGGATGCAGGTTTGATCCCTAGCCCTGCTCAGTGAGCTGTGGTGTAGATCACAGACACGGCTTGGATCCTGTTTTTCTGTGGTTGTGGTGTAGGCCAGCAGCTGTAGCTCTGATTCAGCCCCTAGCCTGGGAACTTACATATGCCACGGATGTGACCCTAAAAAAAATAAGAGATCAGGATTTTAAACACTAGGTACTAAAATTAAATTCCCCCAATATTTTAGGATTTATGTAGTGTGTGCTATAAACATCATCCACTAAAGGAAAAGAGAATACGCCCAGTCCTTATCAGCATGAATTTTCATGGCCTGCCTATCCTGTTCTTCCTGTCCTTCTCCACCAACACTCTTTATGCTGTGAATTGGGAGGGCCCGAGACTCAGGGTGTATCTTCTCAACACACTGCTAGACCTGGGCAACCATCAAGAATGCAACTATCACTTGAAATTTTGCAGTAATCAAATCGAATATTTGTCAAGGGCCTGTATGTTTGGTTTAGTTTTCCTAGGGGGAGTATATGTGTGGATGCGTGGGCACTCTGCTTCCTATTAAAGCCATTTTTTACCATTATGTTTCCTCCCCCAGATGTTTATGAGGATGAAGACAATGGCAAAAAAATATCTCCCAAATGTGAGTAATAAGAGCACACTTGGAGTACCCAGAGCTGTTCTGAGACCTTCTCTTTAGTATTATTGTAATTACTATTAATAATAATCATAACGAGATTATTTATTAAATTCCTAAGATTTACCAAATACAACAAAACTGTCCATGAGCTGCACTTTCCTCCCCTGCAAAACCAGAGACCTTGGCTGAAGGACCTTCTCCGAGGCTTAGAGGTTCTAAAAATTCTGGGTTTCTTCCAGGAGCCGTGGAGGATATGGGTGAAAAGGTACTATTTCTGCTCCAAGGGCCCAAGGCCCGCAGGGAGACACATGAGGGGTCACCCAGGGCAGATGCCGTTTGCCTCAGAGGAACTCTCCCCCCAGAGGGTCTTGTGAAGAGATTGTGGGCGACCCCACCACCTCCTGCAGCCCCTCACCTCCTCTGTCTCCAAGAATAGAACAGAATAAAGTAATAGAAAGACGAGGCTGTCATACATTGTAAGCTAAGATTATTCCACAAATGTTGCTTTTAATTTTATAAATGTATTTATGTGTGTACACTGTGCTGGGATGTAAAATTTACACTTCCCTGCAGTCACACTCTAAGGAGTATGGAAAACCCTGCGCTAGGCTAAACCGGGGGTCTGTGGAGCCCAGCAGGGAGGTGGAATCTGGATCTTGACAGCATAGGGCAGGCAGATCCTTATCGGAGGCAGGGATCCTAGATGACCCTGAAACAATCGTCCCATGGCAGTCATCCCATGGCCAAGTGTGTGGGAGCCCCTCTGTGCCCGCCCTGTGCCCGGCAGGTGCCCCCTCCCATCCCCATCCTACAGGGCCCTCAGGAGAGAGGGGAAAGCAGCCCCAGCACCAGTCAAAATTTCACCCCAGAAGTCACTTACCCTTTGGAGTGGCTGGAACTTGTCCTCAGGTCTTTTAGTTCCCGCATTGCCTCCCACCCCAACTCATGTCTGCTATGTGTGTTCTATGACTGATGAGGCCTCAGGGCCCAACCCCAGCCTCCAAGTTCTGGGATGATTGGCACTGGGCATTGTCTGGGGCCCTGAAGCCATGATCCCTTCAGTTCATGCAGGTGGTGGTCAAGGGCGGGCTGCTCCACTCCTCCCCTTATGCCTTCCGGCAAGACCGCCATCTCTCTGTCCTCGATGTCTGCTCCTTGTCTAAGGGTGACCGCCCTATGGAGCATCTCTGGGGGCTACTGTGGATGCCCCAGATACATCTGAAGGAGAGCAGTGGGAGGCACCTTCCTGACCCAGTTCCTCCTCCACCCTCCCCTACTCACCCCATCTTATCCCAGGACCAGGAATTGAGACTTTGCCCCTGCATTGGGTGGGGTTTCTGGAGGCCTCCTGGAAGAGGCTGCTGGCTGCTCACTGTGTTGCTGGCTCAGCCTCCACCCTGCTCTAAAGAGGATCTGGGCCCCAGAATGCAGTTTAGGGGGGCCTTGGGCAGCAGGTCAGGGAGCTCCCACTTGGTAGCTGCCTGCTCTGGCAGATACTGTGCCCCACCCCACCCCAACTGCAGGCTCCTTCCTCTCCCTCTCCTCCCGCCAGTCCTCTGCCCAGATGGCCCTCCTCCCCACACCCTGCCCAAGGCCTCACCCCAACCCCCTCCCCCTGAATTCTTACCTAAACAGAAACTCTCTCCCGCACTCAGATTCATGCAGGATCAACTGAACTCAGCTGACGCTGAGGTTCCCTCAGTTCGAGATCCTTCTGCAGATGCTCGCCCACCTTACCTGACTTTGGAGCATTGTGGGGGCAGAGATCACATCTTTAGAGTGTATGACAAAGAGCAGGAATGTGTAGGTTCTACCTGCAGTGTTTACAGGCCACAGGAACTTGTCCAGGTGATTATTCTTCTTTCAGTTCAGTTTCTCAGCTCTAAAATGGGGCTGTGGCACTTACAGGGTTGTGTGAGGCTTAACTTTTGACAGACACCCGACATCCCAACAGGTGCAGGGCAGGCTCGATACAAGCTCAGTATTTGGTAGGGGCTGCAGTTTCCCACAGCGTCTTTAACAGCCCTGGCACCGGATAGGTGCACAATGATGTGGCTAATTGGTTAATTAATCAATTCATTGGAGAGAGAGGCTGGATGTTCTTACTGTCCCCCTGATTTTCCCAAGGGGAGAGTGGTGACATTTGGCAGAGAGTGCCAAGGAGATGGGAAGTGGGCAGTAATGAGAGAAGAGAAAAGAGGGCAAGGAAGAGTAAAGGGTGGGAAGGAGGGAAGGCAGGAAAGTCGTAAAACAGAAAAAGGCGGTGATTGCTTTCTTGGAGGACAAGAAGTCAGGACTGTGAACACCATCTGGACATCTCTTCTCCATCATGGTTGCAGAATTTTGAGCTAGAAAGGGGAATTAGCAGATCACAGACCTCTGCCTCCAGGTCCACATGAAGCTGTCTGGTTCTGGGAGAGTAGGAGGTGGAGATGGAGAGAACAGGTTCCTGGAGACCTGTGCTGCCCATTGCGTCCTGCCGCTGACTCTGTGGGTGCATCCTCCCCCACGCTCTCCCTCACCGAGGGCCAGGTTATGCCTTTTCTTTTCCTAAGGCTGCTCCAGCAGGGAGTTTATCTCAGTGGAAACCTTTTTTTTATTTTATTTTATTTTATTTTTTTTGTCATTTTGCCTTATTTAGGGTCACACGCGCAGCATATGGAGGCTCCCATGCTAGGGGTCTAACAGGAGCTGTAGCTGCCAGCCTTTGCCACAGCCAGAGCAACGTGGGATCCGAGCCACATCTGCAACCTACACCACAGCTCACGGCAATGTGGGATCCTTAACCCACTGAGCAAGGCCAGGGATCGAACATGCAACCTCATGATTCCCAGTCGGATTCGTTAACCACTGAGCCACGATGGGAACTCCTCGGTGGATACCTTTGATGATTGTGAAGGTGCAGAGATCTGGAAAAGGAGAGCAGTGCTCTGAGTGTCATTTATTTCCTTCTTACTTCTTTCATAGTCTCCCTCGTTCCTGTCCCACCTCTTCCTCTTCTCCTCCCACCTCTTCCTCTCCTCCTTCCCTCTCTCCCTCCTGTTCATGATTCCCATCCATGAGGACCCAGCCTAACCCAGGAAGCTGAGGTCATTGGATCTGCAAAGTGGCTCAGACCCCCCCAGCCCAGGGTGCCCCGCCTCACTGGCTTCTCAGAGATGGGTCGGTTTCTGACCCAAATTAGAGGCTCTTGCTGGGGATTTGAGTGGCCCGGTGCAAAAGCTGGGGTGGCCCCACCCTGCCAGTTGGAATCTCCCCGCCACGCCGCCGTCCCCACCGCAGCACTAAATCACTGCCCTTTCTCTTCCAGCTCTCGGGACTTATCCAGTTGGACGACAGTTATGAAACCTGTTGCTCCAAGTCCATTCAGGAAACCTGAAAAAACATTCAGGGAAAGGAAAAGGGCAGCGAAGAAGAAGACACGTGAGTGTGAGGCGGAAAGAAAAGTAAGCGAACTTGCGAGCCATTGCTCCTTTGACTTTCTTCCTGGAATTTCAGGGCCACAAACAAAACTGAGAAGTGCCTTGGGGTGTCCACTGGCTTGCTCGCCCCTGCAGAGGAGATCAGTTTTGAGGAAGAGACGGTGGGGGAGCGGGAAGGGGGCCCGAGGCTGCTCGGCTGAGAAGTGACACGGGTTCCAGACAACTGAGCCACCCTGTAAACCTTCATTCTGGGGAGTTGCTGCAGTGGACGCGGAGGCCAGGCCTGCCCTTAAGCAGAAGCAGCAAACGGTCCTCAGAGACAACGGATCTGCTGCCTTGGCTGGGCGCCTCACGGCGGCCTTCCTGGAGCCTGAGGAGTGGTCCCCAGCCGCCCACGGAGCCCACCCTTCCCTGTGCAAACCCCCACCCCCCGCAGAGAACCGCGCTCGGTTCTACACGCTCCTGCACAGGGACTTGGCACAGGTCCCCCAGCAAACCTGGAGATGCTGACGCGCCACTGGGGTGAGGACCCCGCAGAGAACCTCCAGCTGCTGGCCTTGCGCAAGCTCAGGAACTTGGCATAGACCCTGCGGCGAACCTTGAGCTGCCCAACTCTCGCCTGCAGAGGTTAGCGGAGCCCAGTGTTGCAGTGCCCTGAGTCCAGGGTGTCTCAGTGTGGGCACTTTTGACTTTGGGGGCTGGACAGTCCTTTGTTGTAGGGGGCTGTCTTGTACATTTTAGGGTGTTTGGAGCATCTCTGGCTTCTACCCACTGTATGCCGGTAACGCCTACCCACTTACCCAAATTATGACAATCAAAAATGCCTTCAAACATTGCCAGATTTCTGCTGGGACAGGAGTGGGGAGCTGGGTTGAGAACCTCTAGTCTGAGTGGCTCAGACTCCACAGGACAGCCCTTTGCTCTTCTCCCTGAATTCCTACAAGAATGTTAATGTGATATTTGTGTTACTTTCAGGATTGTTTCCTTTTAGTGGAGGTTGGTTACAAGTTATCGTCTGAGATATTTGCATTTAGATTTATTAGTAGTTTTTATTTTATTTTATTTATTTATTTAGTCTTTTTAGGGTGGCGCCGGCAGCATATGGAGGTTCCCAGGCTAGCGGTCGAATGGGAGCGGTAGACGCTGGCCATAGCAACATCAGATCCAAGCTGTGTCTGCGACGTACACCACAGCTCAGGGCAACTCAGGATCCTTAACTCACTGAGTGAAGCCAGAGATCGAACCTGTGTCCTTATGGGTGCCAGTCAGATTCATTTACACTGAGTCACAAGATTTATTAGTTTTTAAAATGTTTCAGTTCTTTCCAATTTTTTTTTTAGTTTTAATAATTTTTAGTTAATTTTCACTTATATTTAGTTTTCTAGTTATTTAATCTTATAGCTTTAAAGTTACCTGTTTGCAATTATTTTGTCTTTAAGGTTATTTATGATTTGATATGCTTATTTCAGTTATTTATAGTTATTTTGTTTTATGAGTTATGTATTTCTCAGTTAGCTTTACAATTATTTATTTATCTACCTTTACAATTATTTATATCTGAGTTATTTGTTTTCATGATTATTCTGTTTTTAGTTATTGGCATTTTTGAATAATGTACATTTACATTTACTTATCTGAATACTAAAAATTCACTGGCAGGGATTCTCTCATAGTGCAGTGTGTTAAGGATCTGGTATGGTCACTATAGTGGCTCGGGTTGCTAATGCGGCACGGGTTCAGGTTCCATACCTGGCCCAAGAACTTCCACATACTGCAGTCAAGGCCAAAAACAAAAACAACTTACTGGAAGTTTTTGATTATTTTCAAAATAAAATATCTGTAGTTATTTTAGAGTTTTCCCTGTAGTTATTTAGTTTTAAAGTTATTTATCTTCACAGTTATTTATTTTATTTAGATTCTGGGTTATTTTTACATTGGTTTACTTGCGGTTTTTTTGTTACTTAGTTTTTTTAGTTTTAATTTGGTTTTCAATTATTTTATTTTCAGTTTGCATTTTTGAGCATTGTATTTTGAGTTGTTTTCAGAGCGCTTGTGCTATTTAGTTTTTGAGTTATTGTCAGAGTTCCTTATTCTCAGTTATTTTTTGTCACATCTTTGACAAACTTTGTTCTGTTCTGTATTTTTACTTTTTTATTTTCAGAATTATTTAGTATTAGAATTATTTAGTCCATCAGTCAGGATCCAATTAAGAGAAAGAGACTATATTTATTTTAACAAGGAGAATTTAATATAAGGATGTGTTAACCAGCTATTGGAGATTTTAGCGGGAAGAAAAAGTGATGAGATATCATAAAGATTTTAACTGTAAGGAGCAGCCCCCAGCCCAAGGTAGAGGGAACCAAGGAAGAATTTGGGGGCCCCACATGGCTGAGGGTAGCCCTCTCTGTGGGGGAGGCATTCCCCAGGTGCCCCACCCCAAGACCTTGAAGGTGGCCTTGGGAACTGGATGCAAAACTCTGGAGAGGGGGTGCTGCCGACTGATGCTGAAGGAAGGGGTGTGATGAGGCCAGTTATAGAATTGTTGGGGAAATGATAAACTGAAGCTACTGGAACCCACCGTGATTCTCAGGGTGAAGGCCAGTTACTAGAGCAATACTGAAGGGAGCCCTAGCACACAGGGAGGAGCACAGCCCTCTCCTCCAGCCTCTGGTCTCTGCCCTGTTGGCCCAGCCTGATGAGGAACAGCTGGCAGAGGAGGTGAATTGTCCCAGCCACCAAGCAGAGAGCAGAAGGGTGAGTGGAAAACTATTAAGCAGCACCCTGAACTCTGGAGTTGTTTAGTTTTAGAATTAGGTTTTTTAGTTAGTTTGGGAATTGTTAGGATGACTTGATTTTAACTTTTCACCTGATGAGAGATCTGACTGAGTCTTTGGTCCCCTGATTTGTTCCTGGATGGAGTGGGTCAGCAAGCACCTGGGGAGTGACTCCCATGAGACTCAGGAACATCAATGTAGAATTCAGGGAAACCAAAATAGTGTGTCCACAAAGAAGCCTTTTGACTGAGTGACCAAAAAAGGGCAAAGACTAAGGGACAGATGGTCAGGAAGGGGCTCCTTGGAACGGTTGTCCAGCAGAGTGTTTGAAATTTTTCAGAAAGTTAAGCTGTGTTGTGGGGCCATCCACTCATGCCCCCTTTCTAACAACAAAGTGTCTTTCTTGGTAAAATGTGTTTCACATTGGTATGATACAATATTTATTATTTGCACACTAAAATAAAGTTCTTCCCAAATCTATAGGAAATCTGATTTCCTTCTACCTGCCTTATTTTCCAGCCCACATTGTTCCATTTCAACCACAATATTCACTTATACGTGTATATATTCTCTCATCTCATTCAACACCTATTTCCTTAGCACCCCTTTCCTAAGGAAGGTGCTGGCACCTGAAGAGACCAGGGAGGTAGGAAGATGAGTGAGAAGCTAAAGGTCCAGGTGAAGATGAGTGAGAAGCTAAAAGACAGATGTGGAAACATCAGCACAACACAGTGTAACAAATTCTTCCGCTGACTCTTCCTGATGTAGTCAGGAAAGGAGTAACACCTGAGCTGGGTCTCCTGGAACAAGCACTTTCTTCAGGTGGAGAAGAAGGAGAACCACATCCTGGCTGTGCACAGGCACAGAGGAGTGATGCACAGTGGGGATGATGTCCTGGCAGAGACCCCTGGGCCACAGGGCTCAAAAGGGCACTAACATGGCTTTTTGGTGGCCCTTGATAGATGCAGCCTCATTTGGTCCTCACAGCCAGTCTGCAAGAGACTAGGAGGCAACCTCAGCAGTCAGTGCTGTTCCTGACTTTACTGCTCCAACTATGGTTGACAAGACCCTCTGACTTGCCTGGAAATCTCCAGCTCTTCCCCAGCGTTATCCTTAGTCCATTCACTCTTTCCCGCTTACCCTTGGAGGTGAGTCCCTCCCTCCTCCACCTTTTGATTTTTCCTTCTTAAACATCTGTAGGGAAGGAGGAGGGTTGAGACCAGCCAGCTATGAAGTGCAGCTCCAGAGGAGACAGAGAAGAGCAGAGCAGAAGAGACCTGCAGCAGGGGCTCAGGGGAGTTCTACACACCAACACAGTGGGAGTGGACTCTTGGTGAACTACTCCTGACATCCTGCACTTGCATTCAGCACCCCTCAAAAGGTTATATGAGCTCCTTTTCCAAAAGGAGGAAACGTTTTTGATCCAGCCCAAGCTTGCGTATCAAGATATTGGGATTTTTCTAAGTACGCAGAGCCCATTTGCTGCATTAATAGCATTGCACATGTCTAATCTACCAAGTCAATCTACCAGGTAAAAAGAAAGTGTGGGGAGTTCCCTTTTAGTGCAGCAGGTCAAGGATCCAGCATTGTCACTGCAGTGGCTGGGGTCGCTTCTGCGGTGTAGGTTCAATCCCTGTCCAGTGACCTTCCACATGCC
The DNA here is from genome assembly GCA_004024745.2 of Catagonus wagneri. Taxonomy (NCBI): domain Eukaryota; kingdom Metazoa; phylum Chordata; class Mammalia; order Artiodactyla; family Tayassuidae; genus Catagonus; species Catagonus wagneri. The sequence goes on along the minus strand of PVHT021183693.1, from coordinate 38,937,063 downwards.
ATGGGCGTGGCAAGGAGACGAAGGAGAGAGTGTGGTCCTATATAATCTACAATGGCATCTTTCCACACTTTTTATTATACGCATTCATAAGTCTTGAATATGTAGATTTCCCAGAAGACCTCTCTGCTTTGGTCTCCAGTTATCTCATCACTCTCTGTAATACATTTCTCAATGAGAATATGTAAGAACTAGAGCTGAATAGACGACTCTTCAGGATTCTGGCTATTGAAATGGTCAGAAAACACATCACTTGGATCCTCTTAAACACTTTGACCATTGGTTGGCCAGTTGCCCACTACAGAAACACCCCAAAGCTTTTTCAGTCCTTTGGACCTCAGTCATTTTCTGAATCTATAAAAATGGTCACACTTGATGGTGCCAGGAAGAACCTCTCCACAAATCTCCCATCACAGGTGTGCTGCCAAGGGAGTCATCTCTGTATTCATCATCATTGCTGATGTCCCAAAGTGCTGCCCCCAGCTCTCCAGAATGGTCCACTCTGGCATCCTTGCCCAAGTCCCACAGTGCTGCTCTGTTTACAGGTGTCCTCTGAGAGAAAACCTCTTTGCGGGGCTCAAGGAATCAGACTCCCACTGAGCTTATGGTGAACTGAGAGGTAGATGGGGACAGTGAAATAATTCTAAAGCCATCCTAGATACACAGTGGTCCCCAGCAGACACTGCATCCCCTGCTTCAAAGCCTGGACACTCTCCTTTCTCAGAAAAATAGTTGTGAAATTTTTAGACTTCTTAAAAACTGATAATTAAAAAAAGATGGTGGCTCTTCTATGAGTGAGTTTCGTTGTCATCTTTCCATTTGAGTAAATGGAAAAGAATCCAAAGCCATTAATAAAATCCTCAGGCCTTCTTTTACTAGTTGTTCATCGTGTTGCCTGTTGCCCACTAGAGGGACTCATTTCAGCATGTTGCTGAGGAGTGGGAATGCTGTAGGCCCAGGTGAACATGCCCTGGCCCTGGATCTGTAAAATCTGGCAGGAGTCTGAGTCCACACTAAGCGCCAGCCATGCATTATGAAATGATTAGAAAATTTAGAGATCCTCTAAACCAGCATTTATCAGACTATATTTTGCAGAATAAGTAGAAGAGTGTAAGGGTTCAATGAGTTAATCTCACAATGAAAAAGAATTATCTAAAAATAAGTATACTTGAAAAATACTCCAAGAGTTCCTGTCGTGGCTCAGTGGTTAGTGAACCCGACTAGGATCCATGAGGATGTGGGTTCGATCCCTGGCCTCGCTCATTGAGCTAAGGATCTGGCAGTGCTGTGAGCTGTGGTGTAGGTCACAGATGCAGCTCGGATCCTGCGCTGCTATGGCTGTAGCATAGGCCAGCACCTGTAGCTCTGATTCAGCCCCCAGCCTGGGAACCTCCCTATGCTGCCGGTGTGGCCCTAAAAAGACAAAAAAAAAAAAAAAAACCCTCCGTATTCTACTCCTCTCTTGATTGGTCCCAGTTAGTAGACTGGAGGACCTGAGAACTCTTTCAGGAAGGAAATCTGTATACTTTTGTTAAACTCATGATTTCCCAAATTTATTTGACCACAGAACCCTTTTCTTTGTGGAATATGACATCCCATGTGTATTAGTAAGGGAAAGACTAAGCTGTTGTAACAAAGAGATCGAACAGTGTCGTGATTTAAAGAATATTTCTGTCTTGTGAAACAGCCCATGTTGGGTATGCGGGCTGCTCTACTCCACAGTCATTTAGTGTGCCAGGCTCTCTCCTTCTGGTTTTTCCACCATTCCCTAGAACATTGTCTTTGTCTATGTAGTCAAAAGCAGGTCTCAGGAATGTCCAGTTTCCAGCTCGCAGGAAGGAGAAAGAACTCGCAGGAAGGAGAAAGAACATATGCAATGTTTTAAGGCCCGACCTTCGAGTGGCACACAAAACCTTTTCTTATATTTCATTAGTGGAAACTTTGTTGCCTGGCCACACCAAGCTACCGGAGTGGTTGAGAAGCTAGTTGGAGGCCATTGCCCAACTACAACCTTCTTAACATGTGTCAGTGGCCAGCCAGCCTGTAGGAGAGCCGGGACTAGAATCTAGGTCTTCCAACTCCTAGGCTAGGATCCTAATTACCACACTAGCATTTGCTTATTATTTAGTCAGCAAATATCAAATGTCTCGAGTTTCAAGTTTGTTTTCAGATGAGGATAGAAAGCTTTTGAAATTATAGTTTTACCAATCCTCTATAAAATATTTGTCAGTTGCATCTTTAATCTGAGCAGTTTTTATTTATGGATAAGCTTTCAAATATGACTATTAATAAAGTAGCAAGAATTGTAGGCTTATATCATAATATCTTAATTTGCCAGAGAACTCTTGCCATGGAAATTAACAAACAAAAAGAACAGAGTAGAAAAGCTTGGAGTTCTCGTCGTGGCTCAGCAGAAACAAATCCGACTAGGAACAAGAGGTTGTGGATTCGATCCCTGGCTTTGGTCAGTGGGTTAAGGATCTGGCATTGCCGTGAACTGTAGTGTGGGTCACAGATGCAACTCGGATCCTGCGTTGCTGTAGCTGTGGTGTAGGCTGGCAACTACAGCTCCAATTTGACCCCTAGCCTGAGAACCTCCATATGCCATGGATGTGGCCCTAAAAATAAAAAAAGAAAAGCTAGAAATGGACCCCAATGCATCTCAGAATTTAAAGTATAGAAAAAGGCATTTCATATTAGTTCTGAACCAAAAGATAAATTATGTGTAAAAGTGGTGTTGGAACCACTGAATAGCAATATAGAAAAAAATAATAACTTTACTTTGGCCCTTAAAATCATTCATATTGTTTAAATTTGTGACTTAAAGAAATCATGAAAGTAAAAACATTTAAAAAAGAATCTTGAATAGGATAAAGTCTTTTCAGGCAAAAACTAAAGCCAGAAGCTACAAAGGAAAATCTTAACAAATTAGGTTATGTGAAGAGGCAAAAACTTATATGCAGAAAAAAGGAAAAAATTAAAACTGAAAAGACAAATAAATTTTCAAAACATAAGGTACAAGACCTTGCTATGTCAAGAGCTTTTACAAATCAATAATAATGATGGAAATAAATGGGCAAAGGATTTGAATATACATAGGAAAAATTCAAATCCAGTAAATATATGAAAAGTGCAAAACAATGATATATCTTTGTTTTCTCTCTGTCTCCTTTTAGGGCTTCACCTGCAGCATATGCAAGTTCCCAGGCTAGGGGTCAAATAGAGCTGCAGATGCCAGCCTATACCACAGCCACAGCAATGCCAGATCTGAGCCATACCTGCAACCTACATGCAGCTTGCAGCAATGCTAGATCCTTAACCCACTAAGCAAGACCAGGGATCGAACCTGCATACTCATGGATACTGGTCAGGTTCTTAACCCGCTGAGCCATAACAGGAGCTCCCAAAATAATTAATCATCATTTTTCATTATCAGACTGTCCAATGTTTAAAATTTGATAATATTCAGTGTTTGAGAAGGTATAGGAAAACGAGCACTCTCATACACTGTTAATAGCAGTGTAAATTAGTACTAACTTTTTAGAGGAGAATTTGTAACAGCTTTCAAAAAGTTTAAACAATTATGTGATTGGATCCAGCAATTCCACTTCTAGGAATTTATTTTAATTATATACTCATGTATTATCATTAAACAAATAAAGAAATATATGCACAGGTGTTCATTTTAGCATCACTTTTGACAGGAAAACAAATGGTCAGAAATGGGGGACAAGCTAAATGTCTGTGGTAGTATTAAAATTTATCCCCAAATTGAGACTTTTCCTTTCAAAGAGTGGAGTCGAATTACCCTCCTTTTGAGTGTGGGCTGTGCACTAATAAACAGAAAGTGGTGGCAGAGATGGTAAGTGACTTTCAAGATTGGGATATAAAAAGCTTTTGGCTTTTTCCTCATTATCCCTCTTGGATTACTAACTGTGGAAGAAGCCACTACCATTGAGAGGATGCTGAAGCAGCCCAAAGGAGAGACCCACATGGAAGAAACTGAAGCCTCCTGCCAATAGCCATGTGCTGGGGCCACCTGAGAAGCAGATTCTCCAGCCCTAGTCAAGTTTTCAGATGATGTCAGCTCCAGCTGTCTTGGCTGAAATTTCATAGAGACCAGGACTCAGAAGAACCCAACTAAACCACTTTTGAATTTATTACCAGGGGACCATGAGATAATAAATGTTTGTTGTTGGAGTTCCCATCCTGGCTCAGTGGTTAATGAACCTGACTAGCATCCATGAAGATGCAGGTTTGGTCCCTGGCCTCACTCAGTAGATTAAGGATCCGTCATTGCCATGAGCTGTGGTGAAGACTGTAGACGCGGCTCAGATCCCCAGTTGCTGTGGCTGTGGTGTAGGCTGGCAGCTGTAGCTCTGATTAGACCCCTAGCCTGGGAACCTCCATATGTCTCGGGTGCAGCTCTAAAAAGACAAAAGACAAAAAAATAAATAAAAATAAATAAATGTTTGTTGTTAAGCTGCTGAGTTTTGAGTGAGTTTGTTAACAACAGATAACAAATATATCAAATAATAAAAAGCTGATTGATAAAGTGTTGTACTGACATACAAAGGAGCTAGGCAGCTGTTAAAAATATCTTCTGCTTGAGACGTAGAAAGCTAAAAAGAGCACTATCCTTATACTTCCAAGATCAAATAATCTGGAAAATAAGCGAATTCACTTTTTTGGACCCATGAGAGAGCTGAGTTTACAGAGCAGTCATATAACCTGAAGTCCAAAGAAAGACAGATACCTACAAAGACAGCTGGAACTCCAGCTCTTGCTTACCTGGGGCTGGCACTACCATATGATAGCAAGCAGTGTTCGGCTAAATTTGTTAATGGCCCAGTGTGGGTTTGCAAGAGAAAACGGAAACCCTGGGGTCACAGATATATGAAAATTTGCATCCACCTACAGACTTTTCTCCAGTGGCCTTGCTGGGCACTCACAAAAAAAAAAAGATATGCAAAAGTCCTGAAATCATCCTTCAGGGCCTAGCCCAGGGGAGTGGAATATCAGTTGCTACAGAAAAGGCATGAAACAATGCTCAGATCCTATTGGTCCATCTTTCCTACAGAAGGAAACCAGAACCAACTCTCAGAAGACAGACAATAAACACACCCTTACAGGGCTGGTAAATCCAGCTACAGCCAGGAAAGAACAGAAAAAAAAAAAAAAAAAGCCAAGCCTCTGATGCTGAGAAAGAGGTGGGAATATGTGTCAGAACTGCTGCTACAGGAGGGATAGAAAAAATTTGCAGGTCACACCCCCTCAAGACCCAGGAATAGAGTGGCTGCATGACAGATTTAATCAGAACAGAGCACGTCCCCCCGCAGCCCCCACCACCAAGCTAACAAGCACTGACTATCCATTAGCAGTGGAATCTGCTGGAAGAGCTACAAGAGCATGGAGAGAGACTCTGATCCACACCAGGGAAAACCTAAAGCTGAGGGTGGAGCACATATTGAGAAAAACATTTGGGCAAACAAAGCCATAACTTGAGGAATTTTTTTTAAAATCATAGTTGATTTACAATTTGACAGTTTCTGATGTACAGCAACATTACTCACTACATATAATATTATATGTGATATATATATACATATATATATGTGTACATATATATGTATATATATATATATATTCTTTCTCATAATTATCTATCCTAGGAGATTGGATATAGTCCCCCGTGTGATACAGTAGGACCTCATTGCTTATCCATTCTAAATGTGATATTTTTGCATCTACTAACCCCAAACTCCCAGTCCATCCTACTCCCTCCCCCATCCCATGGCAACCACAAATCTGTTCTCTATATCCATGAATATATTTCTGTTTTGTAGATAGGTTCATTTGTGCCACTTATTTATTTACTTACTCTTTAGGGCCACACCTATAGCATCTGGAAGTTCCCAGGCTAGGGGTCAAAATGCAGCTACAGCTGACGGCCTACACCGCAGCCACAGCAGTGCCAGATCCAAGCCACATCTGCAACCTACACCACAGCTCACAGTGATGCAGATCCTTAAGCCACTGAGCAAGGCCCGGGATCAAACCCGCATCCTCATGGATACTAGTCAGGCTCATTACCACTGAGTCACAACAGGAACTTCCCTTTTGTGCCATATTTTAGATTCCAACATAAGTGATATCATATGGAATTTGTCTTTCTGTTTTTGACTTACTTTGGTTAATATTCAAATCTCTAGTTGAATCTATTTTGCTGCAAATGGCATTCTTTCTGTCTTTTTTGGCTGAGTAGTATTCCATATTTACCACATGTTCTTAATCCATTCATCTGCTGATGGACATTTAAGTTGTTTCCATGTCTTGGCTATTGTGAATAGTAGTGCTATGAATGTATGGGTGCATGTATCTTTTTGAATGAATGTTTTTTCTGGATGTATGCTTTAGAGTGGGACTGCTGGATCATATGGTGATTCTATTTTTATAGTTTCCTGAGGAACCTCCATACCATTTTCCATAGTGGTTGTACTAACTTACATTCCCACTAACAGTGAAGGAGTGTTCCCTTTTCTCCATACCCTCTCCAGAATGTGTTATTTGCAGATTTATCAATGATGGCCATTCTGACCAGTGTCAGGTGGTATCTCATTGTAGTTTTGACTTGTGTTGATCTAATTATTAGTGATGTTGAGCATTTTTTCATGTACCTACTGGCCATCTGTATATCTTCTTTGGAGAAAATTCTATTTAGGTCTTCTACCCATTTTTCAATTGGGTTGTTTGTGTTTTTGTTGTTGTTGTTGAGTTGTATGAGTTGTTTGTATATTAAGCCTTGTTGGTTACATCAGTTGCACATATTTGCTCCTATTCTGTAGGTTGTCTTTTTATTTTTCTCTTTATGGTTTCCTTGCTGTGCAAAAGCTTGTAAGTTTGATTAGGTCCCATTTGTTTAATTTTGTTTTTATATTATTTGAGGAAATTATTTATTTATTTTTGTCTTTTTGCCTTATCTATATGGAGGTTCCCAGGCTAGGAGTCTAACAGGAGCTGTAGCTGCCAGCCTTCGCCACAGCCACAGCAACACAGGATCCGAGTCGCGTCTGCAACCTACACCACAGCTCAAGGCAACGTCAGATCCTTAACCCACTGAGCAAGGCCAGGGATCAAACGCGCAACCTCATGGTTCCTAGTTGGATTCATTAACCATTGAGCCACAATGGGAACTCCTACCTGAGGAATTTAAAGTGAGCGGTGTACTTAGGGTAGCAACAACAAACCCAAGGATCTACACAAAGTAATGAAGACCGCAAGAAATTATAATCACATGAGTAAGTATAGAAGATTTTTCCCCTTGTTTTTCACATCTCCTTAAAAGATAATTGACTATTTAAATAAAAAAGAATAACACTATGTTCAGGAGTTTATAACATATGCAGAATTTAAATGTATGACAAGAGAAAGGAGGCCAAGAGGGAAGAAATTAAAGTACATTGTTGTAAATTTCTTCTGTATGAAGTGGTATAAAATCATTTGAAGGTACACTGTGATAACTCAAGGATATATACTGTAAATCCTAAAGCAAACACTGAAATAACATTACAGGATTTCCCACCATGGCTCAATGGGATCCACAGTGTCTGCAGTGCCAGGATGCAGGTTCGATTCCTGGCCTGGCACAGTGGGTTTAAGGATCCAGTGTTACCATAACTGTGGTGTAGATCACAACTGTGACTTGGATCTGATCCCTAGCCAGGGAACTTTATATGCCATGGGTCAGCCAAAAATAAACAAATAAAATAACATGACAGAGTTACAACTAATAAGCCAACAGATGAGATAAAATGGAATTTTGAAAACAACTAATCCAAGAGTTTGTAGAGAAAGAGGAAAAATGAAACCAAGAACAGGTAGGAAAAATAGAAAACAGTTGCCAAGTTGGTAGATGTAAACTTAACCATGTCAATAATCATATGGTCTGAACACCCCAGTTAAAAGAGGGCAATTGTAAACCAGCTATAATTGGAAAAAATAAAAATCATTATACAAAAAAAGTTGGCAATTTTTAAGTTGGGTATTTTAAAAATAAAAGGAGAAAAAAAATCACCTTGTGGCCTACAAGAAACCCACTTTAAGTATTGTTAAATTAATTAAACAAAGAGGCCTTCAGTTGGCTTTGATACCTTAGTGGCCTACCTAAGCAAACCAAAAACTAAGCCTGAAATACCTCAAGGTTAAGAGACTGAAACCTCATGACAACCAGTCACAAACAGCCAACTTGGCTTCCTCAAATAATGTAACCACTTAAGCTATAGCCAACCAAACTTTCTGTGCTTTGCTTCCACCTCTTCTCTCTAAGTCTTTCCCCTAGCTCTGTCAAAGGAGTACTCCCAACTACTTGTGGTTTGGCATTGCCTGATTTGAACTGAGTTTGGCATTGCCTGATTTGAACTGTTTGGCATTGCCTGATTTGAACTGAGTTTTGCTCAGATAAACTTAAAAAACTTTAATATGCCTCATTTTATCTATTAACAGTATAACAATACAAATAAATTAAAAGGATGGAAAAAGATATCCCGTGATAATACTAATCAAAAGAAAGCCAGAATGACTATGTCAATATAAAAACAAAGTAAGTTCTGGAGTTCCCGAATGGCGTGGTAGTTAAGGTCCTGTGTTGTCACTGCTGTGGCACAGGTTCGATTCCTGGCCTAGGAACTTGCACATGCCACAGACAAAACTAAACTAAACTAAACTAAAATAAAATAAAATAAACAAACAAAAAACAAAGTGGGTCTCAAAACAAAGAATATGACCAAAACTTAATATCATTTAAAAATACTAAAGTGCTTAATCCATCAAGAAGACCAACCCTAAATGTTTAATGTCAATAACAGCTTCATAATACACAAAGCAAAAACAACTACAAAGAGTAAGTAATAAACAATCAACAATTATAATCCAATATTTTGACTCCTCTCTTGTAAGAATTGACAAAACAATAAAGAAAATCAGTAAGACTATAGAATACTTGAACAACACTATCAACCAATTTAACTTAATTGGTTAAACATTTATAGAACACTGAATCCAACAACAGAAGAATACACACATTCTTCTTAAGTATACATGGGACATTTAACAAGACAGACCATTGTTATGGGCTGTTTGTGTCCCCCCCTGTGGTGTTGGTCCCAGCCTGTAGATAGTAATGCTCTCCACTAGAACTAGGAAAACCTGAGGCCCTTACCTGAGCCTATGAGGCCAGTGTTGTGGCAGGACTGGCCCACGTGACTCATATTATGATTGCAATACATACTTTAGCAAGAAAATATCAAGGAATTTTGAGGAACAAGATTTATTATTCACAGGTCCTGGAGAGTACATGGCACACTCAAGGGATATAAAGTAAGGTCACAGGTTGAGAGAGGCAAAGAGCACAAACCTGGGGCTCTACCTTTATTAGGGTCCAAGGGTAGGGTGTCCCAGGTTCAGTCTTTATTGGATAATTTAAAGCTAAGAGAGGGAATTAGGGAACTGGAAGGGAGAAGCCAAAAGAATGTTGAAGAACAAAGTTGCAGGGCTAATAACAGCTGATTTCAAGGTTTATGATAAAGGTACGGCAACCAAGGCAATTTGCTCTTGACATAAAGATAGAAAATTACATAACTAGGACAGAGTAGTCCCACATACGTGTGGACAACTGATATTCAATGAATGTACAAAAGCAATACAGTGAAGAAAGGGTAATTTTTTCAACAATTGATGCTAGAACAATCAGTTTCCTATAGGCAAAGCAATGAACTTTAATCCACATTTCAAACCACATGGAATTTTTTTTTGGCTTTTTAGGGCTGTACTTTGACATATGGAAGTTCCCAGGCTATGGGTTGAATTGGAGCAATAGCTGACAGCCTACACCACAGCCATAGCAACATGGTATCTGAGCCACGTCTGCAACCTACACCACAGCGTAGAGCAACACCAGATCCTTAACCCACTGACTGAGGCCAGGGATCAAACCTGAGTCCTCATGGATACTAGTTGTGTTCATTACCACTGAGCCATGATGGGAACTCCTGGAATTCTTAATAATAGATTTCTCATCAGAAATCATTAAAGCCAAAATTAAAAAAATTTTTTTAAAGAAATCATCACAGCCAGAAAGAAGTGAAATGATATATTAAAGTGCTGAAAAGAAAAAACACTGTCAATTAAGAATTCTATGTCCATGAAACTGTCCTTCAGAACTGAAGGAGAAATTAATACATTCCAGATAAATGATAACTGAGATAATTTTTTCACTAACAAACCTTCCCTACTAGAAATGTCAGGCAGAAATGAAAGTTTATTAGACAGGAGTCAAATTCACATGAAGAGATAAAGAGCACCAATAAATGTAAGTACATAGGTAAATATGAAAGACATTTAAAATATGTATTTTTTGTTTGTCTTAGTTCTGGCTACTATAACAAATTACCACAGACTGAATGGCCTACCCAGACTTATTTCTCACAATTGTGCAGACTGGGAAGTCTGAGATCAGGGTGCCAGCATGGTCAAGTTCTGGTGAGGGCCCACTTCCTGGCTGGTAGACAGCTGATTTCTCACTGTATCCTCACTTGGTGAAGAGCAGAGAGAGGACTAGCTGTCTTCCTCTTCTTATAAGGATGCTAATCCCATCATGAGGGCTCCACCCTGATAACCTAATAACTCCCAGTCTCCACCTCCAAATACCATCACATTAGGGATTCAATATGTAAATTCTGAGGGAACACATCCTCTAGCATTGTTTGTAATTCCTTTTTCTCTTATCTGATGTAAAACAATATCATAAAGCAGTCATTATAAACCCATGATGGTGGGTGTACAATGTATACAGATGTAAATTATTTGGCAATAACAAAAAATTAAGGGGAGCTAGGGAAATAGAAGCAAAGTTGGGTTTTTTTGTTTTTTTTTTTGTCTTTTTGCCTTTTCTAGGGCCGCACTCATGGCATATGGAGGTTCCCAGGCTAGGGGTCTAATCAGAGCTGTAGCCGCTGGCCTACACCAGAGCCACAGCAATGCCAGATCCAAGCTGCGTCTACAACCTACACCACAGCTCATGGCAACGCTAGATCCTTAACCCACTGGGCAAGGCCAGGGATTGAACCCGCAACCTCATGGTTCCTAGTTGGATTTGTTAACCACTGAGCCATGATGGGAACTCAGAAGCAAAGTTTTTATATACTGCTGACATTAGGATTGCTGTAGGCTGAGATGTTCAGTAATCTTCATGGTAACCACTAGAAAAAAAAACTTTAAAAAATATATGGTAAATGGAAGGAATTAAAACTATACACCAGAAAGTATCTATTTAACACATAAGAAGAAAATAGTACAGGAGCAGAGGAACAAAAAAGTTATATGGAAAACATAGAGAAAAAATGGCAGGCATAAATCCTACCTTATCAGTAATTACATTAGATGTAAATGGGTTAAACATTTAAAATCGAGGTATTGACAGAATGAGTAAAAAACATGATCCTATTACATGCTGTCTATAAAAGATACACTTTATTTATTTATTTGTCTTTTTGCCTTTCCTAGGGTGCATCTGCGGCATACGGAGGTTCCCAGGCTAGGGATCTAATTGGAGCTGTAGCCACCAACCTATGCCACAGCCACAGCAATGTGGGATCAGAGCCATGTCTGCAACCTACACCACAGTGCACGGCAATGCTGGATCCTTAACCCACTGAGTGAGGCCAAGGATCAAACCCGCAACCTCATGGTTTCTAGTCAGATTCAATAACCACTGAGCCACGACAGGAACTCCTAAAAGATACCCTTTATACTCAAAGACACAAATAGATTAAAAGTAAAAAGGTGGAAGATATATCCTGTTCAGAGTAACCAAGTGAGAGCTGTAATATTGGACAAAATAGATTTTAAAACAAAAATTGTTACTAGAGACAAAGGATATTTTCTAATGATAAAGGGTCATTCTATCAAGAACATGTAAAAATCATTCACACAGAGAAGACTAACAATAAAGCCCCAAAATATAGGAAGCAAAAAAAAAAATGGAGAATTGTGGAGTTCTCTTCGTGGCTCAGTGGTTAACGAATCCGACTAAGAACCTTGAGGTTGCAGGTTCGATCCCTGGCCTTGTTCAGTGGGTTAAGGATCCGGCGTTGCCGTGAGCTGTGGTGTAGATTGCAGACGCGGCTCGGATCCCATGTTGCTGTGACTGTGGCAAAGGCCAGCAGCTACAGCTCCTGTTAGACCCCTAGCCTGGGAACCTCCATATGCCGCGGGTGCAGCTCTAGATAAAAGGCAAAAAGACAAAAAAAAAAAAAAAA
>PVHT021183693.1:38892254-38923752 GCA_004024745.2 Catagonus wagneri | reverse complement strand
AAAGAAAAAAAAAAAAAAAAAAAAAAAGAAAAAGAAAAAGGAGAATTGAAGGGAAGAAGAGACAATACAACAAAATAATTGGAGTCTTTAATACGCTGCTTTCAATAATGGATAAAACAACCAGGCAAAGGGCCAAACAGGAAACAGTCTTGAATAATGCTATAACTAGAACTATCAGACATCTAATACAATGTTCTATCCCCAACGAGAGCAAAATACAAATTTTTCTCAAATGCACATATAACATTCTCCAAGATAGTTTATATTTTAGACCATAAAAAAAGCCTCAATAAATTTGAAAGAACTAAAATCATGCATATGTTCTCCATTCATAATGGATGAAATTAGAAATCAGTAACAGGAAAATTTGGAAAATTCACCAATATGCGGAACTTAAGCAACAAACTCCTAAATAACTAATGGACCAAAAAAGAAGTCGCAATGGAAATTAAAAATAACTTAGGATGAATGAAAATAAAAGTACAGCATACCAAAACTTACAAGATGCTTCTGAAACAGTGCTTAGACGTTCCAGCTGCTTTCTGAAACCCTCAGCTGTGGCACTGCTCCTTTAGTCAAAGGCAGGAACCCTGAAAAACAGCTTCAAGACTCTCACCTTCTGACTCGCTCAGGAGCTTCTTCCAGATATCCTCCAGGAAATGTTGGCTGGACAGATGGATGAACTCTCTCCCCTCGAGGCCACAGGGCTCTTCCCATGTATCAGGTTAACCCCTGCTTCCATATACTACTATTTATTTTTGGCAATGCCCATGGCATGCAGAAGTTCCCAGGCCAAAGGTCAAACTTGCACCACAGCAGTGACCCGAGCCATAGCAGTGATAACACCAGATTCTTAGCCTCTGAGCCACCAGGGAACTCCTCTATATTACTACTTCTTCCTTCAAACCTTTTGGTGGCCCCCATGTTCTCTTGGGTTGAGACTGGACTCCTCTTTCTGATTTTTTTTGGCCTCTCCAAAATGGAATTAATTTAATCTTTCAGCCATATTCATCACTGCTCCCCAGTTCTCTCCAGTCAGGCTTATCACTAACAAGAGATTTTGCTCCCTGTGGCCAGCAGAAAGGGCACAGGCTTCAGGGCCAGACTGGATATGATGCAAATTTTAGCCAGTTATGTGGTGTTTGTTGGGTGGTTCAGTTTCGACATCAGTAAAATGGGGATTAAAAAAAATCTACCCTGGGATTTCCTGCTGTAGTGTAGCAGGTTAAGGATCCAGCATTGTCTCTGTGGCAGCTTAGGTCACTGCCAAGGTACAGGTTCAATCTCCAGTCTAGTACAGTAGATGGATCTGACATTGCCACAGCTCTGGTCCTGGTCACAGCTGTAGCTCAGATTCTGTCTATGGCCTGGGAACTCCCATATACCACGATCGCAGCTAAAAAAAGAAAAAAATAAAAACTTCCCTGTAGAGGTGCCATATGCATTACATCATGTCAGGCCCATAGTAGGGATTCCTTATATGCAAATTATTGTTATTGTTGTTATTATTATTGCTCTTCTCCAACTATCCAGATCCTCTGTGACCTTCAAATCTCTCCAAGGTTCAACCACTACAAAGCCTTCTCTGACTATTTTTTTTTTCTTTGCCATACCTGTGGCATGTGGAAGTTTCAGGGCAGGGACCAGAGTCACAGCAGTGACAGTGCTGGATCTTTAACCCACTGAGCCACGAAGGAACTCCTGACTATTCTTTTCTTCATCCATTGTGGTTCTAAGCAAAAGACAATTGATCAGTCACTCTCTAGTTATGTCAATAAATGTTGCCTCTCAGCTAGGCAGCAAGCAACTTGAAAGCATAATTATATCTAGTCCAGAGCACCTCTTAAGCACTAGTAGAGCATGGTGCTTAAAATCCTAGAGTCTCAAGCCATACTGGATTCATAGTCCAGCTTCTTCATTTGTTACCTAGGTGACTCTGGGCAAGTGGCTTGACCTCTCTGTGCTCAGTTTCCCCATCTGTGAAATGGGACAGCAATAATACAATAATGCCCACATAGAGTGACTGTGGACTTACGCAAAATAAGAAGAGTGAAAATAAGAATAAGCACATACCATATGCTGTTGAAACTGTCTGTTGAATAAACTGACTCAAAGTCTAGAAGTAGCTGGAATTAGACTGACACAAGTTAGTCTTCTCTTCGCTTTGGCAAATTTGCTTGATTAGAGCAATATAGTACAATAAAACAGTTGCCAAATTTGCCTTTCAGGAACTGACCTGAGACTAGACTGGAAGCCCTGAATCCCGTCGTCAGGAGGGTACCCTAATATACCGCATGTATGAGTAGTCCTCACTGGGACTCAGAGCTCTGAGCTATAGAGCATCATTGTTTTGTCTAATTAATAAAGGTGATAAGACATGAAAAGGTTGTCTTTTGAGGATATTGAATATTATTTGTGTTCCAGGAGAATCACCTGTCAGTAGGCATTATGGCCCCTGTCATACAGCAGAAGAAACCAAGGCTCAGAGTTACCTACTGCCATACAGCTGGTGAGTTGGCAGAGCCAGATTCAAACCCAGATCTCCCCAACTCCCAAGCTCACACTCCTCCCCCTCCCCACAAGGTGAGGTCCCCAGGTGAGGTTGCCATGAGCATAGAGCAGGGCTGCCTCTTGTGAATACACACAGAGATAGACAGTGCTCTAGCCGCTGAGTTTTGATTGCTGCTCACTCTCATGACTGGGACACTGGTTTTCTCCTATCTGGAAAGAGTCTCTGAGTTTACAGAAAGGACTCGAGGTCTTAGAGAAAAATGGAGACCCAACTTATGAGAGAAGGAAGCAGGCACTTCCTCCACTGGAAGGAGGTCCACCACCTCTTGTGGAAATGACTTCAGATGCCCTTAACCTTGGCTAGGGGTCCTCCTCCACCACCACCACCCCCACTCACAAACACTAATGGCAGAGATGAAAGTACCTGCTTTCACACAAGGGCCACTTCTGGTTTCCCTCCCCGCTCAGAGCACCACTTGGGAGGGCCTTTCAGTTACTTCTCATAACGCAAGTGACTTTGGTTTCTCTGCCACAAGTGAATAAGGGACAGAGGGAGTGTCTTCTTTGCTACCAGACCCTGCCCCGGAATTAGCCTTTTGCGCTGTTCAGAAGACCCAGCTGCTCTGAGCACTGAGTGCAGCAGCTCCTTGGTGAGATAGCAGTGCTCGCTGACTCCTCGGCCATGTCCTGGCAGCTCTCTGCAGTGCTGGTGCTCTTCGTGTCCCTGGCTGGTGAGTGACACACTTGACTTTCCATGGTCACCCTGGCACATCTGGTCCTATTAAACGTAAATGCCTTCTAGTGTCACTGACCTAAGTGGGAGAAGACAGACCAGAGGTGGCTACAATGGCTTCAGCTACTGTGGGTGTTTGACTTGGGAGTGTCTTCCAACTGTCTTACACGTGGAGCACACCGTCATTTTTTTCCAAGGACTTTCATAGTTTTGGACTTGTTTTCCATGAGTCAGGCAGTGTAGGTGTCAACCCCAAAAGACAGTGACACTGTCCCTGGCTCCCAAGTGGGTTCCAGGTACCTGTTCAGGAAGAGTTTGTAGAAATCACTTTGATTTAAGAGGTAGAGAAATGAGGGAGTTCCCATCGTGGCTCAGTGGTAACGAACCCTACTAGGATCCATGAGGATGCAGGTTTGGATCCCTGGCCTCGCTCAGTGGGTTAAGGATCCAGCGGTGCCATGAGCTGTGGTGTAGGTCATAGACACAGCTCGGATCCAGCTGTGGCTGTGGTATAGGCGGCAGTTGTAGCTCTGATTCAAGCCCTAGCCTGTGAACTTCCTTATGCCACGGGTGTGGCCCTAAAAAGCAAAAAAACAAAAGAGAGAGAGAGAGAAGTGAGCAAGGGCTTAGAAATGGGGTTTTTGCCACACTCTCTGGGGAGAGTATGTCATGCCTTTTCTGCTTTTCTCAAATGAGGTGCTATGTTTATATTATATAATCAGTGAGTGGTGAAGATGAACGAGATGTGGTCCGACAAACTGTGCCGTCTCAGAAAGATGTAAGCTGGCACTTCAAAGATTTCTTTTTTGATTACCAGTGTACTTCAGATCAAAAAAGAAATTGAGCAATTGATAAATTGAGAAATTGAGTTTTAATGATTGTTTTTTGTCCTCACACCCTGCTTTCACCAAGAGCATTTTCTCCCTAGGATATTGAGATCTTTTTGTGCTGTTATCAAATTTGCTGGTTAAATCACAATTCCTTCTAGAACCACTGACTTGAACAAGTGAGGGAATTGGGTCTGTCCACATGGCACTACTAACACACTCAGATGGGGGACACGGCTGCACATGAATTGTTATGCAACGTGAATTGTTGTGCAACTGTAACACGAATTGTTATGCAAGTTGGGTCCGGCCAGCTACCCTAACCCAGGCTGTTTTTCCTAGTGCCGCACTTTCAGAATTAGAGTTTCACATTCTTTTGGAGGCTGGGGTTGCTTCTGTTGCCTCAGGAAGGCGCCAGAGAAAGTACTCGGTGACTGAATTCAAATCCCGGCTCCGGGATGTAGGCAGGGGAAAGCCATCATTGTATTTAGCAGAACAAGCTAATAAAAAAGCAAAAGATCTCAGTTTAGCAGTAACCCTCAGTGACCTGTGTGTGGGCGCCAATTCAATGGCTGACAGATGACTAGTGGATTCAGGAACGCAGTGAATGTGCAATAAATGCACTGGCAGGTGGAGAGCAAATGCCCACATTGCCCTTTCCTCTCTGAACTGCACATTCCCAGAAGTGAATGACTGAGTGAATGAAGCATGTGGAAGTGCCCCATTTTCCAGGAGAGGGTATTGAGGCAGGCTGAGAAATTGCTCTTGAGCCCTCGGCTAACAAATGGCAGCCCTGAGATTTGCATCCAGGAAGTCCCTGAAGGGTCTATGCTCTGCACTCCTACACTACATTTTTGCAGCATGGGTTCAAGAAATACTTGCTTCCTGCTGTATAGCCCTGGAAACTATGTCTGGTCACTTGTGATGAAGCATGATAACGTGAGAAAAAAATAATGTGTGTGACTGGGTCACCTTGCGGAGCAGCAGAAAACTGACAGAACACTGTAAATCAGCTATAATGGAAAAAATAAAAATCATTATAAAAAAAGAAATACTTGCTGAATTGGATGTGAGCAAAAACCATTAGACATTTTGCTTGAAGAGACATAGCTTTTAGGTGAACTAACTGTGTAATCTTTATCCAGTCACTTTGCTTCCCTGATCTCAAATTCCTCCTCCATAAAATGAGGGGATTTAAGTTTGTATCAGTTAAGTTTAGGTTCAGCTGCACCTAAGAGACAAGCCCCAGTGAAGTTCCCGCTGTGGCTCAGCAGGTCAAAGACCTGAGGTTGCCTCTGTGGAGATGCAGGTTCAATCCCTGCACTTGCTCAGTGGGTTAAGGATCCTGGTGTAGCAGCAAGCTGCAGCATATGTCTCGGGATCCAGTATTGGCTGTGGCTGTGGCATAGGCCAACAGCTGCAGCTCTGATTCAGCCTTTAGTCTAGGAAATTCCATATGCTGCAAGTGTAGCTGTCTTCCCCTCCCCTCCTTATTGAATTCATTCATCACCACTGAGAGAGTTCTAACTGCATAATGAGGAAGGCTCACCCTTCAAAGGGTATACTACTCAGTTGAAGAAATTCTACTCAGCTGAGAAGATTTGCTTTAGCTCTTAAGCATAAGCTGCATGCAGTGGGATTTTTATCAAGGATCTGATCTTCCGGGGAGTGAGAAAGGCAGGTGGTCCCAGTCCCCCAGAGTGCTCTGCAGCAATCTTTGCTTTTTCAAGATATTCCTTGGAGTGAATGTCTTCACACTGCATCTGGGAGTGAATTCTATTTCTCTGTAGTAATGGGGTTCCCTTTGGGTTCTCGACCCAGGAAACAGCAACTCAGGTTCAGCCCAAATGAATTATGAAAATAAATGTTCAACAACCATCAACCTTCATAATAATCTTGAAAAATCTTGCTCCAAGCGCTACAATATGGGCGTAAATGTTCCACACAGTGATTCTACAAAAATTTATAAAGTAAACCTACAACCCATAAAATCTACAACTCTCAAGTATCATACATGTCAATTGTTCAAGTAAACAGTTGATACACAAAAAAGACTCTTAAGGAGTTCCCGTCATGGTTCAGTGGTTAGCGAACCCAATTAGTATCCATGAGGATGCAGGCTTGATCCCTGGCCTTGCTAGGTGGGCTAAGGACCCAGCATTGCCATGAGCTGTGGTGTAGGTCACAGATGTGGCTCAAATCCCGTGTTGCTGTGGTTGTGGCGTAGGCTGGCAACTGCAGCTCCAATTCGACCCCTAGCCTGGGAACTTCCGCATGCCTCGGGTACAGCCTTAAAAAGACAAAAGACAAAAAAAGAGCCTCTTAAATAATAATCTCAAGTGACTTAACATCATTAATAATGTCTTCTTTAAAGGTTATCCAAGGCATTTGGAACCGATACTTTCATCTTTCCCATTTTGTAAACAAACTGTGCAGAAATAATTTATTAAGTGTTATTACTACTGGGCTTAAATTTAGAACTTTTCTTCCAGAAAACAATCACCATTTTAGCATACGGTCCTTTGAAAGCGTCACTAAGGACCACTCTTATGAAGGTTTGGTGAATTGGGGTCACTGGAAGGGCACCCTACTCTTTCTTTCTGCTCTGCTATGGTCTCTTCTCTCGTCATTCTTCCCAGGGACGCACACCACCTCCACCCGTCCCCAAATCCCAAGGCAGGCTTTGGTTCAGACAGGGACTCAAGCCTCAACTCCGAAATGTACTCGTGTGATTATGGTCAAGTTAATACAATTTTCTAAACCTGTGCTTCTTCATCTGAAAGACAGATAAAGATAGTACCCATCAGAGGGGTTTTGAGAAGGGTATGTGAAAGATAACCTTTGATCTGAGGCCTGCCATGTAGTAAGTGTTCAGTAACATGGAATTTTTAGTGTTATTATTATGCGGAAAATAACCATTTAGAAATATGTTGAATGGCAGTTCCCTGGTGGCTCAGCGTTGAGGATCCAGCGTTGTCAATGCTATGGCTCTGATTACCTGAGAACTTCTGCATGTCAAGGACATGCCAAAAAAAAAATATTGAATGATAAAGGGAGATAGTAAAGGAGTTTATGGATGATTTTGATTAGGTACGAATTTCAGGACTCTATAAACATCAGCACAAAGCAAATTTTTTTTTTTTTTGCCACTCTTGTGACATGTGGAATTTCCCAGGCCAGGGATCGAACCCATGCCACACCTATACCAGAGCCACAGCAATGACAATACTGGATCCTTAACCCATTGAGCCACAAGGGAACTCCTAGACTGATCTTTCCCTTTTCCTCAAGTTTTCACAAGTCACTGCCCTGCACTGGACAGCTATAGCTCCAGTGAGTGAAAATACAGTGAGTAAACACAGTGAAACCACAGCACTGAAGAGACGAGGCCATGTCTCAGAGTGCCTGATCATAAACTCTCAAGGGACATCATCCGTACTTGTCCTCTTTCTTACTTGTTGGAAAGGAGGCAAGGATAGAACTATTCTAGCTGAAAAAGAGCCAGAACCTCCTGCCCTAAAGGGATGGCCCAGGAGAGAGCCTGTGGCAATAACACACTCTAGGTATTTTTTTTCCTTTTTCGGGTGGGGGGGCTCACCCACAGTATGCAGAAGTTCCTGTGCCAGGGGTGGAACTGGAGCCACAGCAGTGACCTGAGCCACTGCAATGAGAATGCCGAATCCTTAGCCTACTGAGCGGCCAGGGAACTCCCACTCTAGGCATTCTTAATAGTATAGGAAGGCTTTCACTCAAACCATCTTGTCTGAGCCTTACAATAATCTGAGAAGGTCTACAATGCTATAACGCTTATTCAGTTATTTATTCATCCAGTCCATATCCACCAAATACCTACTATGCATTGGCACTTTGGTAAGAAAAATGCAGGCAGTTCCCACTTTGAGGCTGTTTTTAATCTAACGGTAGAGATGTGCAGTCAGTAAATAAACCAATAAATAAATATATAATCAGGGCTGATATTCTGCTATTCTGCTGATATACACTATCTGGCTAGGCTTATTGTTAAATATTTGAATATCATCCCCTTATATTATTATAAGTTGTGATTAGGGCATTGAAAACAATGAATATAATGATGAGATGGAGAATTGTGGGGGGATGGGGAGCTATTTTATACAGAGAGGGCAGGGCAGACTCTGAGGAGCTGATGTTTAAGCCAAACCATGACGGACAGCACATCGGTTGTATCAGAGCACTTATGGATAAATTTAATTTCTTAGCTGAGAAAACCTGGGCCACTCAAAAGGTTAAGAGAATGACAGAAATGGGGCTATAAATTTAGAAAACTGATGGCAAAATTTAAAAAATGAAAAGGACCTGAATCTCTTGTCGTCAGAGGCAACTATGTGTAGTACTGTTCACATATCAGGGTAGAATTAGTACCAGGTAATCTTTAAGGTCTCTTTTGAACCTAGGATTATATGATTCTATGAAAATTAAACAACTTGATGTAAACCTTTATACCATTATTCGTGCTGCTCCAACTCTTATCATGTCATCACAGCTGCACCCTCCCCAGGAACACTTTCTAGCCAGGGACTGTCTGGATTCACATTTGAAAATGGAAAATGAAGAGGCATCAGATATCTAGCTGAGCATGATCAGTGGGTGTTAGTGCCACACCCCATACAGACAAAGGGGGAGAATATCTGCCTTATGATCACAACCCCATAAAAACATGGGTATAACCAAAATGTTAAAATGGTAGCCTCATGGTAGAATCTTGGGTGATCTTCACTTCACTGTTGTATCCTTATAAATTTTCCCTAAAATCTGAAAAATGCATGTTAGGGAGTTCCCGTTGTGACTCAGTAGGTTAAGAACCTGACATAGCCTCCATGAGGGTATGGGCTCAATCCCTGTCCTCACTCAGTGAGTTAAGGATCCGGCGTTGCTGCAAGCTGCAGCATAGGTTGCAGATGTGCCTTGGATCTGGTGTTGCCGTGGCTGTGGCGTAAGCCTCAGCTGCAGCTCTGATTTGACCCCTAGCCTGGGACTTACATATGCAGCAGTGTGGCCCTAAAAAAGAATAGAATAGGATAGGATAGGATAGGATAGGATAGGATAGGATAAAAGAGAAAAGAAAAAAGAAAAGAGAAAAGAAAAAAGAAAAAGGAGTTCCTGTCCTGGCTCAGTGGTTAATGAACCCTGCTAGTATCCATGAGGACACAGGTTCAATCCCAGGCCTTGCTCAGTGGTTTAAGGATCTGGCATTGCTGTGAGCTATGGTGTAGGTCGCAGGCATGGCTCAGATCCTATGTTGCTGTGGCTGTGGCGTAGGCTGACAGCTACAGCTCCGATTCGACCCCTAGCCTGGGAACCTCCATATGCCTCAGGTGTGGCCCTAAAAAGACAAAAAGCCTAAAAACAAGAAAGAAAAGAAAAAACGCATGTTAATTTTTAATAAAGAAACTTTAAAGTGGGAGTGGAAGAGGGACTCACTAATGTAAGCTTTTAGTTGGTGTGTTAACACTTTTGTTTCCTAATTTGCAGTGTTTTTGCATTATGGCCATCATATGAGAGCAAAAGTGTTTCCAGAAATCACAGACTATTCTCCACCTACAACAGCAGCAACAGTACAGGCCACAGCAAAACCCTCTCTCTGGCAACCAGCTAACCACATGTCTCACAAAACTTTAGCAGCAAGGTCAACAGATGGTCATGTCACCTCTCAGATAGCCACCACCATGTCCAACTCTGAGACCCTCACCACACACACAACCATAACAACTCTAGCAGCAACTTCCCTGGTAACTACGAACAGCACCCCATCCACCAGGCCAACAACCCACACCCTAGTCACAACCCCGGCCACACCCAGCACATCACACACAGCTGCTCCAGTCACTGAGGCTGCAATCAGCCCCAGTGCAGGTCCCAGTTCGCTGCTACCCACCATCACTCCACCAGCCCGCACAGCTGGAACCGTGCCATCAACTCTCAGTCACACAACTGGGAAAACCACCCAACCCAGTAACCAGACCACCCTTCCAGCGACTTCGTCCACCTCACCACACAACAGCACCGCCACTCAGAAGCCTACTCCCCGCACCCATACCCCAGGGCCAACCACAGGTGCACACAATATCACCCAAACAGCCTCCCCTGCCACCATAGCTCCCAGGCCCACCCTTGCACCTCAGCCATCATCAGTCAAGACTGGAATTTATCGAGTTCTAAATGGAAGCAAGCTCTGTATCAAAGCAGAGATGGGAATAGAGTTGACAGTTCAAGACACAGAGTCGGTAAGTTGGAGTTATAGGAGTATAACGCTATCTTCAGAAAGTTTGAATGGCGTGTGCCTTTCTGTGAACATTCCTCTGCGTCCCGTATCCTGAAATAAGTAGCTACAAGCTCCTCTTCCTCCGAAGTGTGCCATTCAAACATGGATCTGTTTTAGAATACATATAAAAATAGACCCTGGTAGTGATTGTATGAATTAAGGAAGGCACACACCAAAATTTTAAATACATGCACCCCTCACTTTTAACCATCATGGGCAGAGGATTGGGGTGTGTCCAGTACTGACCCCAGCCTGGCCCTGCCCCTCTGGGTGACTTCTAAGCCTCAGCAACGTCTAAGAAATGAGAGGTTTAGATTAGGTGGTCCCCAGGGTTCCAGCCAGCTGTGACATTAATATGACAAGTCCACATTAGCAAGAAGATTGGAGTGGATGGGGGTAGGTTTGAGATTATTTGGTTGACTGAAAGAATCACTATAAAAATAGTACTTCCCTTTTTTGCACAGGTTTTATGATTTCAAATAAAACTTCCACATTTAGGTTTTTATTTGAAACAAAAATACATTAGATAGAAAAACCTTTCCTGTCGTCCCTTTCAACATGTTTGATTTAACAAAAATTAAATTCCATGCTGTTTATCAAGAAGGTACCTGCCATAAATTATCTATCAAGGAACTCTTCTCTGTGGGAGGATTCCTTCTTTAAAAAATCTTTTAAATATAATAGTTTGGAAATGAGAGTTGTCTTCTGGGGATCTTGATATTCTCCAGTGAACATGCGCCAGCCTGGAGTTCTAGGCTCATTTATTCGCCTGTGCTTCTAGTCTGCCAGCTAGAATTTTCTTCTGCATCTCATTGAGCCATTCCGTTTTGTCTGGTTTAGGTTTTTTCACCTCAGAGATACTTCAACATCGACCCCAATGCAACCCAAGCCTCCGGGAACTGTGGCTCCCGAAAATCCAACCTTCTCTTGAATTTCCAGGGCGGATTTGTGAATCTCACATTTACCAAGGTGAGGCTGAGCCCCGTCCCGCTAACTGGCTCTCTGTCCCTCACTCTGGGGGCCGATGGTGCAATCCCACACTTCACTTTAAGCTCCAAGGGAAGTGGGCCTTTTGAGAGAGTCTCTGATAAGAATGAAGGTCATGGGGATGGAGAGGAGGCAAGTGTCGATATCTTCTGTTTGCTTTCTTCCCTCTTCAGCCTCCTCTGTGCAGCCCAAGAAGGGCTTTGACGCCTCTTGGGGGGAGACTCGGCCTTGGGGAACCTGGCCGCAGTGCCCTTTGCAAACCACCCAAAGGAGGAAGTTGTACCTATGAACAGACCCATAGGCACAAACAGGATTAAGACCCAAGTCAAATGTCACAATGGGTTCTTTCCAGCCACAGCAGGCAAAATTCAGGGACTAACCAAGTGCAGGGTTTTCCAGACCATATCCCAGGAGCAGGTAGGCAACAGAGCAGAGTGGAAGAGCATGGTTGTGAGGCCAGAGTCTTGCCTCTGTCACTTGTTCTCCTTGTGACATCAGGCAGGAAACTTAACCTGTTTGAATTTCTTTTTTCCACTTGAAAAATGAATGAGGGAAAGGTTTTAAAGATCATTGCTCTAAAGAGCTCTGTCTGATATGTGGAGCGTAGATGTTCAACAGCCAGAAGCTGTGACGACAATGACTGAAATGGACAGATGTCCTGGGGACGTGATATGATCATCTCCCTCTCAAAGGAGAGACCTGCCCTTGCCTGCCCTAAAGCGTCTCAGGTAGGCCGAGGACCTTGCAGGCGTGACTTAGTGAAGGCTTCCTTCCTACCCGTCCAAAGTGACCCCTGAAGTTAGAGGGGCTTGGTTAGCAGATCTTGGAAAGCAGTGAGCATAGGCTTTAGGATCAGACAAATCAAGATGGAAATCTCTCAGCCATAGTTACTAGCTGCATGATCTTGGACCACTTGGGGCATGTCTCCTCATCCAGAAAATGGAAATAATTATAGCTACTTAGAGACCCTTGGCAGAATCAGAAATGGTATTTATTCATAACCCATCTAGCACAGTGCTTGGTACCTGCAGTGGTCCATAAAGGTTGGGTTATTCACTTGTTATTAACTTGGTCTCATAGGCTTTATCCTCCTCATGTATACTTTTTTCCTTAAGGTAGAGATGCACCTGGGAAGGTGGTGGTTTCCTTTCAGTATCAAATTGGGGGGAAAAAATCTCCCACCAGAAGAACATTCAGGGCAGAATAAGTGACTATCAAAAGGTCACTTTGGGAAAACGGCAGAGGATATACATAAGCATGTATGCTTTAGTTTAGGTCTGGATCCCACCCAGACCACCACCCACGTGGATAATTGCCCAAGAGAAGGTATGCAGTGGTTGTCGGAGGCACACAATGGCCACTGCTGCCAGGCTGAGGCAGAACTGCTAGCAAGGGTTTCTTCGGCACCTTTCCACATCTCTTTTTGCACCTTTCCCGGAATGATGCCTTCAGACTGTTCTCTGTTTGATCAAGCTCCACCCAAGTGTTAAATCCCTGCCTTTCTGGAAACCCTCTGTGCCTCCAGAGTGTAGACAGGAAATGAGTACCCACGAGAGCAAGAAGGACCAGCAGGGCCCCCCTCCCTCCACCCACCTTCAGGAAGGAGCGAGGTGAGCTGCTCTCAATCCAGGGCCCCAAGTGTTGTAACAGCTGCTTTGCCTGAATCCCGCCAACCAAACTCACTGTATCCGTTTCCATTCCCCAGCATCAGTTCCCGGAGGAGCTACCTTTGCTGTGCCCCAAGAGAAAACAAAAGGGCTCCTAGAAAGTAGAAGTTCCCACCAGTCTTAGCCTTTCTGGGGAATTTCTGCATTTTAAAAGAGAACTTGTTTAAGCTAAAACAGTGGCCACAAATCTAAAAGTTACAGGGGCTAAATGTGGAACTTAATGAGTGAGGTTGTAAAAAAGTAAAAATGTCTTTTTTCTTGAAACAGGTAGTTCCTATTTTATTTTCCTGCTTTTGATGAAGATTTTGTTTTTCCGTTAAATTTGCCTAAAAAAAAAACACTTGAATAAGCTGAGACAACAGTAGCAGCCTCATAGTGAGGCGGGTTTGGGGGTGCCTGACCTCCCCATAGAGGGCAGCCACTCCCCAGATCACCAGTGGGGCCAGCGGTGGGGCTGGCATCTCACCCAGGGGACTGTCACTGTCTTTCATGATGGACATTTATTCTGGACGGTGGGGCATCCTGACTGGCTGCCACCCTACTGTGCCAGGTAAATGTTTTACACATCACCTCTATCAGGTGTTGATGACAGAGCAGTGTTGACAGATCTTTTGACTGTTCCAGAGAAGGCAGGGGTTCCCATTGTGGCTCAGGGGAAACGAATCCAACTAGTATCCATGAGGATGCAGGTTCAATCCCTAGCCTTGCTCAGTGACTTAAGGATCCGGGTTGCCATGAGCTGTGGTGTAAGTTGCAGATGCGCCTTAGCTCTGTTATTGCTGTGGCTGTGTAGGCCGGCAGTAATAGCTCTGATTCGACCCCTAGCCTGGGAATCTCCATATGCCATGGGTGTAGCCCTAAAAAAAAGAGAGAGAGAGAGAAGGCAGAAATCCAGATCTTTTTATAAAAGCGTGTATTTTTGTATTTATTTTTTAAATTAATGTATAGTTGATTAACAATGTTGTGACAATTTCTGCTGTACAGCAAAGGGACCCAGTCATACATATATATACATTCCTTTTCTTATATTATCTTCCATCATAGTCTATCCCAAGAGACTGGATATCACTCCCTGAAAAGCATGTAATGTTTAAGTGTTGGCAATACATTAAAAAAAAAAAAAAGAAAATAGAACACTGTACTAGCCAAAGAAAACACAGCTCCAGGCCAGATTTGGCCTCTGGATCCCAGCACCGCACTCTGTACCCTAAAGGGGTGAACTCTGAAAAACGCATTTGGGCGGGGAAGTCATCTAGATTCTTCTGTAAGAGAAACAGGCTCAGCGATTCAGTCAGTCACTTTTCTAATGCTGCCACGTCCACACCAGTGCTTCCCAACAGCAGCAGTCCTAACCTCAGGTGAGTACAGACAAGTCTGCGGTGGGGGCTGTCCTCTGGCTTGTGGGACGTTGAGCAGCATCCCTGGCCGATACCTGCTTCGATGCCAGGAGCAACCCCCCAACACCAGTGGTGACAACCCAAAATGTCTCCAGACATTGCTAAATGTCCCTCGGTTAGGGGAGGGGTGGACAGAATCACTCCTGGTTCTAGAGAAAAAGAGAGTCTTGGAAAAATAGGAATGCCTGTTAGTTATAACATGAGATGTTATAAACGAGAACCAAGCCGTGGATTGATAAATGGATGCTGATTAGCAAGACTTGGTTTCGTGGCCCCTTTATCAATAAGATTTTACTGAGCACCTACTTTGTCTCTAAAACTGAGCTAGACATAATGGGAGAGATAAAAGAATTGTAGTCTGTGTAACAACCTATATGGGAAAAAAGAATGGACATCCTTATATGTATGTCTGATTCACTTTGCTGACCACCTGAAACTAATGCAACACTAAGTCAACTATACTCCAATAAAAAATTTTTTGATAATAATAAAATAAAATAAAGGCTATAGTTTTCCACTTCAAGTCATGTACAATTATTTGTCATTTTTAAAAATGAAATAGTGCCAATAACAGAAACATCAAGAAAAATTAGCCTCCTAAACTGTCATTTGATGTTTTTCAGTCAAGACTTAACCTTTCTATATCAACAAGTCACTGGCTCTCTCTCCGAGCCTTGGTTTCCTCCTCTGTAAGACAGACCAGCCAGGACCTATCTTTTTTTTTTTTTTTGTCTTTTTGCCTTTTCTAGCCGCACTCGCGGCATATGGAGATTCCCAGGCTAGGGGTCTAATCGGAGCTGTAGCCACCAGCCTACACCACAGCTACCCAAGACCTATCTTGTTGGGCTGCTGTGAGAGTGAACGGGGCTGGCATATGTGAAAGGGCTGAGCATGGTGTCTGGCCCATAGTGAGGTCAGCAGAAGTGGGTTTCCTTTC
Source organism: Catagonus wagneri (assembly GCA_004024745.2). Classification (NCBI taxonomy): domain Eukaryota; kingdom Metazoa; phylum Chordata; class Mammalia; order Artiodactyla; family Tayassuidae; genus Catagonus; species Catagonus wagneri. The sequence continues at coordinate 38,908,392 of PVHT021183693.1, read as the reverse complement.
TCATTTCTCTCTGTTCCATTCTTTAAAGAATCAAAAACCTTTCCGTGTCAACGTCTCATTTGATTAAGGTGACATGCTGACCACTGTTCAGAACCTTCAGGTGCAAGATGACTCTGTCGCCTTTTCCCCCCACTCCCCTCAACTTCCTTCCTGCTTGGGATAGTTTGTTTTAAAAATATCCTTTGGTAACTTTGGGCAGAGTTTCTGTTTCTGCACACAACACTATCCCTTTCTCATCCATCTGGTTGGGGCAGCTCAAGCCTCCAGTGCCGGCTGTGGGACATGGGAGAAATCAGTCACCGGGAGGAAGGAGCACCAAGGCCAGGCAGGCACAGGCCAGCAGAAGTCTGGAAGTCAAATAGCGCTCACCCCCTGGTGTTTCCTCAGAGCCTTTCAGGGGCACTTGGAGGCCTCTCAGTTCTCAACTCCTGAGAGCTGTTATCTGTGTCCAAATGTTAACACTCTCGGAGGGTACGATTTAGAACTTCCCCAGTGCATGGCACCACTTCTGCCCTGTTTTCCCTGTGGGGTTCCTTCTGCTTGGAATGCCCCTTTACCCCTAACTCATCCTTTGAGATGAATTATTAATTCATCTTCACCCTATGAAGTCTCAGTTTTCTCAATGATTTTCACCTATGAAGTCTCCCTACCCCAACCCCCACCTCCATCCTAGTAGCTAAAACAGGGACACTTCCTTCTCTTGGTTTCCTGACCCTCCATGTGCTCCCCGACCTCCATTAATGGCACTTGCTGTACTTTTTGCCTTCTGGAAAGCAAGTCTTTGACTTATTCACATTCCTGTCTCTGGTGCCCAGCCCTGACCTTGTATGTACTCCTTCTTTAGCAAATACTTGATGAAGAAATGAATCAATAAAGGAGTGAATCTAAATTTCATGGAGCACTCTGGGCCAAGTTGCCAAAAAGTAGATCAGCAGTTTAAGAGACAACCTCTTTAGCTTTCTTTTGTGACATCCAGACTGGAGGTTTCTTGACTAAATCATGACAACATTGATGGAAAAAGACCTGATTGATGTTGAAGATACATTCAACATCCTGAACATCTGGGACTATGAAACTCTCATAATATATTTTGGAGAAGTTGAGAGGAGGACCCTGGGTCTCACGGTCATTGCCATGCTGGCTTGTTTTGGACCCTGTCTTTTGCTAAGGAGGATGTTTAAGTTCCTTGAAGTAAGATCCTTTTGATGAGATATTGCAGAGTTCTCTTTAGACACTGGCAGTGAGGAGCCGTTGTGTCAGTAGCCATTGGTTGAGTGGTGAGATGGGACTTGCAAGTGATCCATTCAATTGGGCATGCTCTAAGTGCTAAATAAAGTACCATACTCAGCTTTTAGGAGTCTTCCGCCCCTCTTTTGTTAATGCTCCTGGGTACACAAAGGATTTTCACCTTGTCTAAGCATCTGGCATGGTAGATATTTGTCACTCTCCAACCTCAACCCCAAATGAGAAAAACATCTGGCAGAGAATAACTCTGTAGGAGTCAAGTGAGAAACAGACACTAGAAATTTCATAATGTGTGGCATGTAATTTCCCTCGGGCTTTGGGTTAAATCTGACACCTGCTTGAAGCACTCCACTTCCCCCACCACTGCTCTCCTCTGTATCCGCCCTTCTCCCATCCCCCAGAGCTGAGGTTTCCATCTGGTTCTTTAATCCATAGGGCTATCTAAGCTTAGCTCTCCTAGTTCATTCTGTTTGTGGTGGATCTGAGCTCTAGGAGATAGAGGAGTTCCTGTTGTAGTGCAGTGGAAACAAATCTGACTAGGGACCATGAGGTTGAGGGTTCGATCCCTGGCATCGCTCAGTGGGTTAAGGATCTGGCACTGCCGTTAGCTGTGGTGTAGGTCGCAGATGCGGCATGGTGCAGGTCGCAGATGCGGCATGGATCCTACGTTGCTGTTGCTGTGGTGTAGGCTAGCAGCTGTAGCTCTGATTCAACCCCTAGCAGGCAGCCCTAAAAAGCAAAAAAAAAAAAAATTTTCATTTGAGCTCAATGAGAGAGGTTTACTGGGAAGGGGCAGTCTTATTATTACTGTTATTAACAATGCCAGTTAAAATTTAAGTGAAGACTGTGATAAATTTTTTACACGATTCCTTCTTTTAATACTCACTTCAACCTCAGAGGTAAGTCCTATTATTATTGTCCCCATTTTTCTACTGAATAAGTAAAAGTGAACTTTTGGAATATTCACAAAGATTGACAACTCAAACTAGGCTATGTGGGACCAAAGATATATTTTTTAGATAGTATTTAAAAATGCTTAGGAATACTCTATTCTTGCAATTAGGAGGTTAACCATTCTCTTTAAAACATGTCATAACCAACTGAATTGTTCAGTCACCTTGTTTCTCACTGATGGTATAGACCAGAAGTCGAAAAACTATGGCCCTCAGATCAAATCCACGCTGCCACCAAAAAACGTACACTCCACAAGCTAAGAATGGCTTTCACATTTTTTTGTGGCTTTTTGCCTATTCTAGGGCCGCAGTCGCGGCACATGGAGGTTCTCAGGCTAAGGGTCTAATCAGAGCTGTGGCCGGCAGCCTACACCACAGCCACAGCAACGTGAGATCCAAGCCACGTCTGCAACCTACACCACAGCTCACGGCTACGCCAGATCCTTAACCCACTGAGCAAGGCCGGGGATCGAACCCTCAACCTCATGGTTCCTAGTCGGATTCAGTTAACCACTGAGCCATGACGGGAACTCCGAGGATAATTTTCTAATGGATGTTTTAAAGTGATAACACCGTAAATCACCTACTTTAAAAAATAAAAAATCCTTTTCCAACTTACCCTTTCATATCTCAATTCAATTCCTTTTAATGTTCCATACCCTGAGTCTCTCAGGAAGTTACAGGGCTGTATTGTTGGGTTTTTTGGTTTGTTTTGTTTCTCCAAAAGGACAATCCCTGGATAAAATGGGGAGCACTGCTTTATATTTTTGAGCACAACAACCTGGGATCCTCTTCTAGAGAACAGCCAGTAATCTCAGGATTAATCATTTCTTTCCAGAATCCCTCATGGGCCCTATCTAACCATTCTAGAGACATGAACCCATTTCTCTGTTAAAAGTGATTGACACCCTACCCAGGAGAATCTACACCAATTTTGCACACACTATTTTCCCCCAGAGAGTTTATAGACCCCTCCATGAAGTCCACCTAAAGATAGCCTTAAAGATGAGTGGTCTCAGCTTGAATCCCTACCCTAAGACATTAATTACTAGTAAGAACTTAATGTATGCCCTGCCCCTCCCAACCCATCCACCTTCCAGATGTATTTGCATTTTAACAGGGGGAAATTTGGTCCAACTGGAGGGACTCAAATTGTACCAGTGGAATTTGAATTTTAGACTCGAGCATGCAGTAGAGAAATTTTCAGCCAGGGCAAGCCATCACTTATTGTTATATCACATATTGACTTTTTTGGAAATTTTCAAACACAGTTATGGCTCCATACCAACATACCCCCAAACCACCCATTTCAAGGATTTAATAGCTAGAACCCTGCCTGAACAATATGTAAATTAGGATCATAAACCTAATAACAGAGATTACCTGAAGGTTGACACACTGCTGTTTTACAGGATGAAAACTCGTATTATATCAGTGAAGTGGGAGCCTATCTGACTGTCTCAAATCCAGGTATGTAGTTGGAGAAGCCTGTTCCATCAGTGATAACACCATGTTTCTAGTTAGCTCATTTCTCATTCCATTGAATTCGCTAATCTCTGATGCCGTGTTTGAGAAACAGACTGAGAGAGTAACCAGCCAAGGTAACTTTGGGAGGACTTACTGCATCTTTGCGTTTCAGCCAGCTTGTCTGCTCACTTGCTCATGAAGCAGGTTGGCTACGTTGTGTCAAAGATCATTATCAGCAATAGCAGAGTTGAGTGACTTTTGGACAGATTGGCTGTTAATGATGCAGTTTATTCTATACTCTTGGAATCATGCATTCATTGTACAAAAGTGGGCGTTCCCATCGTGGCTCAGTGGTTAAGGATTAGTACCTGTGAGGATGCAGGTTCAATCCCTGCTCAGTGGGTTGAGGATCTGGCCTTGCCGTGAGCTGTGGTGTAGGTCAGAGACATGGCCTGGGTCCTGCGTTGCTGTGGCTGTGGTGTAGGCCGGCAGCTGTAGCTCCAATTCCTCCCTAGTCTGGGAATCTCCATATGATGCAGGTTCAGCTGTAAAAAAAAAGCAAAATAAATAAATAAATACATAAATAATTTCATGTATCTGTTTATGATCGGATCCTTAACCCACTGAGCGAGGCCAGGGATCGAACCTGCGTCCTCATGGATACTAGTTGAGTTCTTTACTGCTGTGCCACAAGGGGAACTCCAGATACATGAAATTATAATAGACAGTTAAATAGTGGTAAATTCTATAAGCAAACACTATCGGGACAGGGGTGGAGAGGACTGGAAAGGGTATTAAGGAAGCCCTTAGAAGAGAAGGTCTCTCTAAACACCTGAGTTTGAGCAGAGACCTCCCGCCATTTGGGGACATCTGGGTCTGGGGAAGCTCTTTCCAGGTGACAGGAACAACAGGTGTACAGACTCTAAGGAGCCAGCTTGCTAGTTTGCTAGCTTGAGGACCAGCAGGGGCCAAAGTGTGAGCAAAGCAGCAGTGAGGTGTGAGAGGGAGCCAGGCCAGAGCACGGGGAGCCCCTGGGCAAGGCAGCGTGAGGACTTTGGATTTTATCCTGAAGTGTGAAAGGATGCCACCAGAGGACTTGGGGTAGGGAAATGATACATCAGATTTACATTGGCGCAGTTGCACTTTGGTTGCTGTGTGGAGAATTGCCCAGAGCGGAGCAAGTTGAAAGAATTCCTAGAAAAGCAGTGCTCCTAGTTAAGTGGGGCGGATTTCTCAGAAGGCTCAGTGTTTCTCCAGAAAGCCTAGGATAAGAGTGCTACCGTTAATGAGCACCCACTCTGAGCAAGTTACCATAAAAGGGTTTTCGTGGCTGTTTTCTCCTTTGCAAAATTCTTTTGACTGGCTTAAACTTATCTTATTAACTAAGGAATGTGTACCCTAAAGATACTTGCCAGTAAATGAAAATGTGAAGAAATACCTATTTTAAACATTAGTGTATTACACTGATATTGCTCAAGAAGATGCTCTCAGTGATTACCGGTTAAATGGTAAGATGTCAGGGTTGACACTTTCACGTGCTTTAACTCTCTAAATTGAGTCTCTCAGACAGGCTGGGGGGGTGGTAAATACTGTGAATGCTAATGAACAGCAGAATGCGTCTCAGGACTTAGTAACATGTAGGTTCTTCTGCCTTGGTGCAGAAAGAATTCAGCGAGAGGCAGAGTGACAGGGCAAGGGAAAGAGTTTATTAATTAGTATAGGATGCTTGCGAAAAATACGAGGGGGGAAGCAGGGAGTGCCACGCCATGAGGACTTATATAAACGATTTTGTAATCAGTTTTATAATCAAAGGAAGAATGGGGAGGAGGAGAATACAACCTTCTTCCTCATTTTTGAGTAGTCAGCAAGCTTCCATCATTAGCTTCTCCTCTGTGTCAGGCAGGGGAGTTTACTTGTCCATACGTGGTCAAACTGGGACATCATGGTGCAATGGAAATGAGCAAAAAGGTAGTAACATATACCAAAATATGATAAATCATCTCAGGTTTCAGTATAATGTCACCTTCTCCTATATTTTTGTTTTTAGTGTGTGCAGAGAAACATCTCCTAGGAATCATTAACTTACCAACCTCACTGGGTGAGATGTGGGTCTCATTCCACCACTGTTTTTATGGTTTGGGGGCATGTCTCATGCTTCTGTTAAATGGTTTTGTTGCTAAGCAAGCCTTCTTGGTTTTGTTGTTAAGAAAGCTGGCTTTCTTTTCTTTTTCCCTTTTTTTTGTCTTTTTGTCTTTTTAGGGCCATACCCGAGGCAGATGGAGGTTCCCAGACTAGGGGTCCAATCAGAGCTGTAGCCGCCGGCCTACGCCACAGCCACAGCAACTTGGAATCTGAGCCACATCTGCAAAGTACACCACAGCTCATGGCAATGCTGGATCCTTAACCCACTGAGCGAGGCCAGAGATCAAACCTGCATCTTCATGGATGCTAGTCAGGTTCGTTAACCACTGAGCCACGACGGGAACTCCCAAGCCTGCTTTCTTGAGTGATCATTAACTTACAGGGGTCTCTCATGCCTCTTTTCTATTTACAGTCTCCTAGTGAGATTAACTATTTAATCACCTATTTTGGCCCTTCACTCTGTTCCTATCACTAACTTAAATTAGCTAATGTTATCTATCTATCACTAAGTATGAACCAAATTTTAGCTACTAATAGGGTAATGTCTCAAGAGGTGGGAGAAGGGAAAGTCAGACCAGAAACTAACTGGGAGGTTGAAGGAGGGGATAAAACTATTCTAGGTCCCCATGCTCAGGGCTCAGTAATGGCTGCAGAAACCATCTTAGTCACAGTAATGATCATTTTCACGTCAGGGGTAGCGCTGGTGTAAGAGTAGTTGGTTGTGGTTACGGTGGTAATGACCTTGGTAATGTTACCTGGGCAGTGGTAGTAGACTATCCCAGGAGATGACACAGATCCAGTGGTGTCATGTAGGATATTTGCAGGTACAAATGCAGGCGTTTACAGGAAATCCTACAGTAACGGGCAGGAGACAATACCATAGTAGTTAAGATAACAAGCTCTAGAATCAAACTGCTTGAGTCTGAATACCACTTACTGGCTCTATGATCTTTATTTTTTTCTTTCTCGACTGCACTCACAGCATATGAAAGTTCCTGGGCCAGGGATCCTATGCCACAGCTGTGGCAACACCAGATCCTTAACCCGTTGGACTCCCTGGGTCTATGATCTTAAGCAAATGTTCTCAGCTCTCTCTGTGTCCTCATCTGTAAAATGGTGACAGTGCCTGGACACAATCAAATTTGCTCTTTGGCAAAAATAGATACTAGAAAAAAGTAGGTAAATGAGCTCAAGCTTTGTTGACCAGTTTGGAGAGCACTAGATACATATTAACTATAGGGCAGATAAAGAAATTCCCTGATCTATCTGTATTACTCTTATCCGTGTAATAAATCCAGGGAGAAACAATAGTATTCTGTTGTCTGAAGGTACCACAGTTTATTTAACCATGTCCCCAAGAAGGCATCTAGGTTGCTTCTAATTTTTGACAATAATGAATACAGCTACTATAAACATGAAAAAAATTAAAAAAATAAATTAAATGGTGATGGTAGTACCTATCTCAAAAATTATTATGGGAATTAAATAAGAAAATGCACATGAAGTACTTACACAGCACTTGACATGCAGTGACCCTCAGTGTGTCATGTCATCTCAGACGCAGGTGAACACACCTGCAGGGCATCAGGGGAGGGAACTTCCAGGTTCCCTCACCAACAACCCACGGGCAAATTCACTGCGGTCCCAGGAGCTGTCAGCACACCCTTAAGCAGTGGCTCTCTCTGCTTAAAAGTCGTGAAACTAATGTATAAAATCAGAAACCAGGAGTTCCCGTTGTGGCTCAGGGGAAATGAATCCGACTAGGAACCATGAGGTTGCAAGTTCAATCCCTGGCCTTGTTCAGTGAGTTAAGGATCCGGTGTGGCCGTAGGCTGTGGTTTAGGTCGCAGATGCGGCTCAGATCTGATGTAGCTGTGGCTGTGGTGTAGGCTGGTAGCTGTAACGCCTATTTGACCCCTAGCCTGGGAACTTCCATATGCCATGGGTGCGGCCCTAAAAAGCAAAAAATAAAATAATAAAATAAAATCAGAATTCAATGCTTTGGTTTATTATGCTACTGTTTCTCATAGTAACTGCAAGGGGACCAGACAGATGGGTCCTCTGGCCCATGACTTTTCTCCCATTTGGGAAACCAAGGTATATTCAGAAAGGTGCCTGGTGGAGGTGGAATTAGAGCAAATGGAATTATTATATGATTTAAATGTTTAATCCCATGTGGTTTGAAGCATACACTGCCTTGAAAAGGATGTACTGCTCATAAAACAGGGCCAGTCCTTGAGCAGGTTCCTCCCTCCCAGCAGCACTCTGATGGACGGAGATGGGCCTTTCCCTTCTCTTTGTTTCCACAGATGACACAGCAACCCATCCCCATGATGGACTTAGCCCTTCCTTTTTTTTTTGTATTTTCAGGGCCGCACCCAGTGCATATGGAGGTTCCCAGGTTAAGGGTCTAATCAGAGTTGTAGCCACAGCAACGCGGGATCCGAGCCACGTCTGCAACCTACACCATAGCTCACAGCAACGCCGGATCCTTAACCCACTGAGCAAGGCCAGGAATCAAACCCGCAACCTCATGGTTCCTAGTCGGATTCGTTAACCACTGAGCCATGATGGGAACTCCTTAGTCCTTCCTTTTGGTATATTAATGCATTCAGTCTGGTGATATGCAAGTATCTGCTTGGTAACCTTTCATGTCTTTGCTCAGCTTCATTATGAGTTCATGTAATGTCTCAGAGAAACACCTTCCTTCTTTTATTTCTGAAGTTTTTGTGGGCAGTTTTTTTTTCCCCAAGCATTGACAGTAGTCTACACCAACTCTGCCCCCAATGATTTAAATTAACTGAAGAAACAATTCTGAGAGGTGTTTATTTCATTGCTATCACATTCTAATTTATGTGAGGTTGCCCCCATATTTTGCAAACCGAGCACCAGAAAAAAAGTCCCCAGAGAGCACCAGGGTGATGCTTCCTGAGGCAGAGGTGTCAGACAAGGAAAGCCGCATCTAAAGAAGGCCAGTTCACTGCACATGGCCATCCAGCAGTAGCTGGGGTTCAATGGATATTTGCCAGGATTCGTACATGCCGATATTTCACCTTTGTGTTGTCAGAGAAAGTTTACCAAGGAATGAAAAGTGCTGTGGTGATGTTTGAAACTGTGGTTGGGCATTCCTTCAAGTGTGTGAGTGAAGAGAGCATTCAGCTATCAACCCACCTTCAGCTGAAAACAATGAATGTCCAGCTTCAGGCCTTTGATTTCGAAGACGACCGCTTTGGAAATGGTAAGTTAAGGGCTCATCATGTTGCAAACATAAACTTCTGAGACCCAGGGGTAGTTTCAGGTTGTTTTTGTTGAAAGCTTTCAAAGGGACAAGAATCACATGAACGTCCTGGAACAGTGTGATGCCACAGAGCTCTTAGGGTCAAGTTTCTCTGGCCAGCCCTCCCTCCCACCAACCTCAAAATCAGAGACCTTAACCCACTCGTGTCTACCACCCTCCCACAGTGGAATATACGCTCCTTGTCTGATCAATATACACATTCTAACTCATTTAAACACACACAAACATATTCAATGAAGAAGTCAGAAAGCACCATCAGCACCCTATCTCGTACAGGCTGTTGAGTACTGGTTAAGTTCAGGTGTCATCGGAGAACACTTTAAAAATTCTTAGTATTAGTGGTGTCTAAAATTCAAGATTTCAGAATGGATTCTTCCCCCGCTTAAAGAAGAAAAAGAGAACAATGTGATAATTCGACACAGAATATACGCCAATGGATCCCCTCTTTTCAAATCCAAGCTGTTCCTCCAAACAGGTCCTCACAGGTAGTCTTTTTTTTTGTCTTTTGCCTTATCTAGGGCCACACCCGTGGCATGTGGAGGTTCCCAGGCTAGGGGTCGAATCGGAGCTGTGGCTGCCGGCCTTCACCACAGCCACAGCAACACGGGATCCGAGCCACGTCTGCAACCTACACCACAGCTCATGGCAATGCCGGATCCTTAACCCACTGAGCAAGGCCAGGGATCGAACCCGCAACCTCATGGTTCCTAGTCGGATTCGTTAACCACTGAGCCACAACGGGAACTCCCTTCATAGTTAGCCTTAGTTTCTATACAACTTCTGCTTTGGGTTTTTACCACCGCAGAGGGAAGCAGGTCCTAGAAAGAAGGCCAGGGACAACCCAAGGTGGCTTTCCAAAAAAGCCCCCTTTTCCCCACTGGGAAAACAGTATTACCAGGATTTCTACACATGGGCAAGACTTGAACTTCAGTTTCTGAAACATCTCTCTCATAATAACTCAGTGACATTATGAGTATTTCTCAACTCTCAAAAGATTTAGCTGTAAGTTTAGCTATGAGTTAAATTTTCTATAACTTGAATCAGATTTTTTTTTTTTTTGCATTCTGTTGTAAAGCTGAAGATGTGTCTGGCAGAAAATTTCTGATATACTTGACGGAAAGCATTTAGCGAGAGGAAGGATTAAAATGTTACTTGCCTTGGATCCCTTGATTTCTGTAGGTTTTGTCTGAGTCCTGCAATCTTCATTTTAGACCTTTGCCACAGCTCTAAGATTAAATATTAACATTTGCCATAGGTATTGCCCCCTACTTTGTCTTCTTGTCTCAAACTATCCAATTCGGGGAAACTTTTAAAAATTCATTATGAAGTCTTGAAAAACCTCTGCATTTAATCATGTGCTCTTCAAAAATAAGGCACACACTTCCTCTTCCTCCCGCTCAGAACCTATGTGTGGCAGGAAGGAAGCAGGTCTGGGAAACCTCTTAGTGACAGAGGTGAGAAAGAAAATCTTTCAACAGCACACCTGGCATGCTATTAATAGTGCTCACAAGCAAATGTAGAAAGCGGTTTTTTTCATTTTTTCCAGTCCCTCCCTCGCCCTCTCATGTGAATAGTCACAAAGGCCTATCAGTTCTCCCTTCAAGTTGTTTCTCTTGTTCATTCCACCATTGCTGCTTCAGCTCAGCTCCTTATTCCCAGTCTTTGTGCCTCAGATTTTAACTAGAGATGCTCACAGGTGAAGTTGTGTGTCATCCTGTAAATAACAATTTCCACCAGAGAGTAAGATAAGAGGAGAAAAAGAGCAAGTTAAAAAATAAAAGTTACCATACAATATGATGTTATAAAAGGCATATGTACAAAGGGCTAGGAGAGTACAGAGGGAGGTGTGAAAAACACAGTGTTTTTGAGAAGAGGGTCGGGGAAGTCCTGATCCATGCATGATGCTTCAACAGAGGCTCGGAGAACTAAGGAAGAATCCAGCCACTGTAAATGCTTAGACTTGTCAAAGAGAATGGCCATCCCAAACGGTAGGCTCCTGACCCTCACATTCTCAATCCCTTCTCTCTGAAATCTCAGAGCCTGCAGAGGTCTCTCCAAGTACCAGAAACCCAGGCTGGCTAGCAGCCCCTTCAAGAAGCACAGGGTTTGGGAGTTCCCCGGTAGCCTAGCAGGTTGAGCATCCAGCATTGTTCGATCCCTGGCCTGGGAACTTCAACATGCTGCAGATGCGGCCAAAAAAAGAAAAAGAAAAGAAACAGCAGCACAGGGTTTAAAGAGAAAACTTTGGCCACGTAATTTGGTGCAGCTCCGTGTTTCTGAAGTTGGGAAACTTCTGGGCTGACCCTGGCTTGAAGGTCAAGACGCAATTTTGATCCTGACCCTCTAGACCAAACCAGCATTTCTCAAATTTGGATCCACCTCTCAGCTGCATCAGGATCACCTGGGCCCCACCTCCAACCCACTGAATCATAACTGCTTGAGTGTGGGGCCTGGGGAGCTGCAGTTTAATATGCCCCTTATGTCCATTGCACTAATCCCTTCCCTTCTCTTATTTGTGTGTCTGAGGCAGAGGGAGGGCCCAGCAGAATCTCTCACTTGCTTTCCTTCTCTGGGAAGCTGAGGCAGGCGGGGCAGTATCGCTTCCCAGCATTGTGGCCATCCTATAACACCTGCTATTCTGACTTCAATTACAGCGGATGAATGCTTCAGTGACAGAAACAGGAGAGAAATCCCTGTGGCCGTGGGCCTGAGTATCGCAGGACTGCTTGTCGTTTTGCTAACAGCATGCCTGGTGACCAGAAAGAGGCCCAGTAGAGGATATGAACGCATGTAAAGCCCCACCTTCTTCAAAATGTGCAAGGTTAAGGCCTTGGAAATTCTGGCTGCATATTTAGACTGAAGCAAAGGGATTGAGTTTTCTAGTTGCCTGCCCCTTTCTCCCAATCCTAAAGGGCCATCAAAGCTAGCTACAGGGTAGCCCCCCTCTTCCTGCACCATACAGCTTGAATTCCATCGTCCACACCTGATAATACAGGTCTAGCTGCAAGAATTAGAGACAAGAGGCAGGGATGTGAGCAGAGTCCTTATGAGAAGGAGAAAGTAAACACTGAAAAGGAGACTTATGGGAAAGACATTTTCAAACTACACTTATTTTTCTTACACAATTTTGAGTCTCAATATCCAGGTTTTGTTTTGTTTTTTTTAATATGGCTTTTGAAAGATCGATCCATTTCAAAATAGGTTCTAAAGTAATTTTAAACTCCTGGATTTTGCCCAATTCCTGATTTACTTAAATTACCAATGATCTTGAGAGACTATCATTTTTTAAAAGGCATTTTCTACACCATTATAATGTATTATTAGCAAAACAAAACAAAGCAAAAAACCAGAAAACTTGCCATTTCTTTTCTTTTTCTTTCTTTTTTTTTTTTTTTTTTGGCCATGCACACCCAAAGCATGCAGAAGTTCCTACACGAGGGATTGAACCCACACCACAGCAGCAATTCAAGCCAAAGCAGTAGCAATGTTAGATCCTTAACCTGCTCTGCTACCAGGGAACTTCCCCCTTTCATTTTTTTAATGTACGTACCAAAGATTTTGGCAAACAGAAGAGGCTTAAGAAATGTTAGATCTCCAATTCCTTCACCTCTGTTTGCCGTCTGCCTTTTTAAAAAGTTTTTTCTATGTTGCCTCTGTTTTTTCTTTGATTTTAGTATCCCCTTGTTGGTTTGCTAATTTGGGCCACTATGGGGAGCAGAAGCAGGCAAAGCATTTAAACAATCAGAAATGACAAGCAGAAGAGATAGATCTACCCAGGTTATTACCCACTTTTTAGCAAATTTTTACAAAATCAGGAAATTCTTCATGGGGAGTGATTGTGGTTTGGAGGGAAAGTTCTGTTAAAATATGGCTTGGACTGTTATTCACGGTTTTCTATTGCGTTGCCTTGTTTAAATAGGAGAACTGGGGTTTTTATTTCAGAGAAAGGAGAAAGAAAGGACTTCTGGATGACTTATCCACATTTCCTAATAGAAAGTTATCTTGGTTTTCTACATTTTCCAGTGTTGCCATTCATTATTTTTAACAGAAAGTTTACAAAAGTTGGCAACCACTCCATAACCATGGCTTATCTAGGACACGGACTGCTTTTCCTTGATGTATTTTAGCTCTCTCCACTCTCTCGGAAGTGAGGGGGTGGGGAGAGCACACAGCAGCTTCAAAAGAACTTGGAGCGCCCTTGAACAGGCTGGAGGGTGAGGCCTTTTCTGTTTCCTCCTTACAACAGGAGGCATCGTTGCAAATCTGAGATTGAGGACTCAGTGTTCCCCAAAGCCACTCGGGTGGAACAGCAAGGGCTTGGCTTTGGCGAGATGCCATCCGTCTGCATCTCCTCCCCTGAGCAGGCGTCAGCCAGTACCCATGCCAGACGCCCATTTCCAGTTCAGCCTCAAGTGTACTTGGAAGGTTCTACACCTCAGAGCATAGGTTGTTTATTTACCTTGCCGCTAACCACCTTGGAGAATGACCTAAAGAAGGTTCTAGTGTGGAAGTTTCTCCCACAGCGGATGAAAAATGAAATGGAATTAAAATCAAGAGAGGGATAAGGCAGTTCACGTGAGTTTAATTTTCCTCTCTTCCATCTTCCCTGAGTTCTTTGGAGTGATGACTGCTGCTCAGACTCCTCCTGTGATCTTCCCCTTCCCCCCACGCCAGTTATCTTTAAAATTGCTTTGAATTAGCATTTCTAGTAACCACAAGAGCACAAGTGTCATTTGAATGATTAGTAAATAAATGCCTGGATGCATTATCACCTCGCAGTTCTGCCCATTGTCTGCTGTGATGTTCCAGGAGGGTCCCCGGGGAAAGTGCTGGGATTGAGAGAGTGGTAAACTGGACGTCAGAAAGTGCCCCTCGGGAGTTCCCGGCGTGGCGCAGTGGTTAATGAATCCGACTAGGAACCATGAGGTTGCGGGTTCGATCCCTGGCCTTGCTGAGTGGGTTAACAATCTGGTGTTGCCGTGAGCTGTGGTGTAGGTCGCAGATGCGGCTCGGATCCTGTGTTGCTGTGGCTGCGGCGTAGGTCAATGGCTACAGCTCCGATTAGACCCCTAGCCTGGGAACCTCCACATGCCGTGGGTGCGGCCCTAAAATGACCCAAAAAAGGCAAAAAGAAAAAAGAAAGTGGCCCTCTTTCCCCAGCTGCCCCCAAGCTGTCTCTTGCACTGTGAGGCCTATTGCAGGAGCGCTAGCCTTGTCCTTTTCTGAGTCTCGGCAAGAAGCTGCTGTGAACAACTTGGGGAAGACTCAGAGGAGGCCTTCTGAGCCTCCCTGGCCGCACTGGCGCCTTGCCTTTGGCTCTCCCACTGCTTGAGCTGGTTTCAACTCAGTTTCTACCTTCTGCTGATGGTGCACTTCTGAATTAATTTACCCTATCTCTGCAACCTACCTAGAGGTACTAGAAACTTTCACTAACGCCCATGTGGAGATAACCTGTCCATTCTTAATAATGATGTACAGTTGACCCTTGAACAACAACGCTGGAGGTTAGGGGTGCCCGCCCTCCCGCAGGTGAAAATCCATGTATCTGTTTACGTGGTTCCCTCTGTCTCTGCGTTCCCCAAGCACCTGCGGATAAAGTAGTACTGCAGTATGTACTATTGAAAAACATCCACCTGGAAGTATATCTGCACAGTTCAAACTGGTGTCCTTCAAGGGTCAACTGTATTGCCTTCTCATGAGCGTTGTTTTATAAACAACTGGAAACACACGGAGAACACAGTTTGGGATCCTTTTCACCTGCACACCGTAAGCATTCTCCAAGCTACTAAAGGTGCAAAGTGTCTTTCTTATGGCTGCTATCAAGAATACGCTATCCACGTAAACAAAATGTACTTAACTGTTCTGTTATCATTGAGAAGTTGTATTATTTCTAGGTTTTCACAATTATGTGAATAAAGAAGTACATATAAATTACATACAAAACGTAGATTAACAAATGTATATAAATGTGTGCCTGAATTTTGATTTTGCCTCCTAAACTGTTTAAAGTGGTTATAATTTATACTTCACTACTCATTCTTAATTTTTAAGAAAAAAATGGGAACAAAACAACACATGTAGATTGCTTAAAAAATTTTTAAGCACTATAGAAATACATGAAATGAAAACTTGGATTTAAAATAGTGACTAGAATTTTCTTCACAGAACTTTTCTTCCTCATTATCTAACAGATTGAGGGAGGAATTTTTTTTAAATCAACAATAGCAATCAAAAACATATAACCTAGCGCAGTAAACATTTTAAATTGATAAGTAATCAAGATAGAAGACTCAGAGGAAGAGTAGCGAGGGACAGTGAGCTGGGCTTCTAACCCTGACTCCCCAAGAAGCCAATAGAAAAAAAAGATATCCTCTGAATGCTTACTTCCATTCTTAAAACTGGAGAGAAAAAGAGTGGTCACTCTATTTCTTCAAACCAAGAGTAGTGAAAATGGCTCCTGGGAAGCCGAGGCAGAGTAAACACAGACTGATGGAAACGAACTGGGGAGCCAGCCTCAAACCAGAGGACACCCCAAAGCTGTAGCTAGTTCCTAAGGTACAGAAAAGAAAATAGAATCCAAATGCTTATCTCAAAGGGAAACAGGAACGAGTATGAGCAAAATGGAAACAAATTACGTGACCACTATGCAAAACTACTGCAGCAAGAAGAATATAAGGTGAAGTTAAATTATGGGTTCAGAGTTTTCATTTTGCAGGATGAAAAAAGTTCTGGAGATGGGTAGTTGTGACAGTTGCACAAAAATGTGACTAAACTTAATGTCACTGAAGTGTACACTTAAAAACAGTTAAAATGCAGAGTTCCCGTCATGGCTCAGTGGTTAACGAATCCGACTATGAACCATGAGGTTACAGGTTTGATCCCTGGCTTTGCTCAGTGGGTTAAGGATCTGGCGTTGCTGTGAGCTGTGGTGTAGGTTGCAGACGCGGCTCGGGTCCTGCGTTGCTGTGGCTGTGGTGTAGGCCAGTGGCTACAGCTCCTGTTAGACCCCCTAGCCTGATATGCTGCGGGTGCA
>PVHT021183693.1:38841247-38879973 GCA_004024745.2 Catagonus wagneri | reverse complement strand
CAGGGTTCCAGTTCATTCTTTTGTACGTGGATATCCAGTTTTCCCAACAGTATTTATCGAAGGGACTGTCTCTTCCCCTTTAGGAGTACTTGGCACCCTTGTCAAAGGTCAGTCAATTGTGTCTGCATGGGTTTATTTCTGGGCTGGGCGCTCTATTCTGTTCCATTGGTCTTTTCACATTCTTTGAAATTTTCTCTTGCCTTATAGATTTCTTATTGATTTGTAGGAATATATATATAGGGAAGTAGGCCTTCATCTGTGATGAGTTGTAAATTATTCTAAGTTAAGTCAGATTTTTTCAATATGTATGTTTTATTGTGCAGATTTTCAAAAAATTATGTAGCCGAATTTATCAGTTCTTTTTCTGTTACAGTTTCTGAGTATTGTGTTAGACTTCGAAAAACCTTTAAGATATCCCATGATACCTTATAGCAATTTTATGTTTTCATTTTTTTATATTTAATCACTTATTCATTTGGAACTTAAAAATTTTTTTTTGGTCTTTTATTTTAGGGCTGCATTTATGGTATATGGAACTTCCCGGGCTAGGGGTTGAATCCCAGCTACAGCTGCTGTCCTACACCACAGCCCCACCGGATCCTTAACTCACTGGCCAGGGACTGAACCTGGGTCCTCATGGATCCTAGTCAAATTTGTTTCCACTGTGCCACAAAGGGAACTCCCCGTAATCGTTTTCTTGACTCATTTCTTGTTTTTTATCTTTACAGATTTATTTATTCTGCCTTCCTAAATGTATCCTTCCTAAACCTTGAGCTGGAGATTGATTCATTTTTCACTGTTTTCCCTATGCACCTGACTTGAGCTATAGCAAATAAGCATTTAAATGTAGTGTTTCAGTACTCTTATTTTCTAGATATCCTGCAATTCAGTTTTGACCTCTTTTTACAAACAGTCAATTTAAAAACTTTTTTTTCAAAGCTCGGGTATTTTTAGAATTTCCCTTGTGGCACAGCAGGTTAAAGTGCCCAGCTCTAGTCACTGCTCTGGTGCCTGCGAACTTCCACTTGCAGCAGGCACGACCAAAACAAACAAGCCTCAGGTGGTTTTAAATTTAAGTCAAATTTCATTTATTTACTTGCCCTACCCCAGGCATATGGAAGTTCCCCGGGCCAGGGATCGACCCCTCCTTACTGCTGCAACCCTACCGATGGAATTCTTAACCCGCTGAGCCACAAGTGAACGCCTTAAATTTAATTTTAGTCATTTATTTCATTCGTCTTGTGACCACTAGAGAATTTTGTTATCATGCTCTCCACCCCATTTACTTTCCCCCACGACCCCGCGTCGCCCGCTTTCTCGCCGCTTTAAGGATGTAAGTCCGGAGAAGGGTTCCAGAACCAAGGAACGCCAGAAGCCTAGGGAAGACACAGAGGTCCGGGTTCCAAGGAGGCTGAGGACTTAGCCCACCCTTCCTATAGTTGGCACAAGGGGCGGAGGAAGGAGGGGCCACAACCCCGCAACACGTGGCCCGATTGACCAATCGCCGCCGCCGAAGCCCTCCTCGGCTCTTTGATTGGTTTTGGTGGAGACGCCCCCACCACACTACGGTCGGCTTATTGGTTTGCTGTGACCTGGACGGTGGCCGGAGGAAGACAACAGACTGGAGCAGCAGAGGCAGGCTTTTGCAGTGAGTGGGACGCAGTTGGTGTTCCTAGGAGTGGGAGAGCTAAGGGGTAGCAGGGACATGGCGGCCGCTTCTGCGGTGTCGGTGTTGCTCTTGACGGCGGAGAGGAACCAGTGGCAGCGAGTCCCGAGCTTGCTGCTGCCGCCGAGGTAACGGCGGGTGGAGGGGCCTTGGTTTTGTGTCGGGGGCGGGAATGGATTCCAGCGCCCCGTGAAAGGCGTGGAGGGACTGAGGGTCGACTGGAAGGAGGGGAGGACGGAAGGAAAACGCCAGCCCATTTCGGGAGTTTCTGCTTCAGTCTCGGCATCTGGAGATAGACACACCCAGCCCTTCCCTTTCTTCTCCCTTTCACACACCCACCCTTCAGCCTTCTGCCCGTTTTTGAGGAGTGGGGGAGGGGGGAGGCTGGGCCTGCTGTTTTCAACCTCCTCTCGCCGTAGGGACGAGCGTAATGCTTATAACGGCTTCTTTAACTGTGCTTTCACTGAAGTCCTCGTGTGGGAAGAGTTGTTATTATAGCGCTTTTTGGTGAAATCCAAAGGGGTAAACGACTTGCTCTAGTTTACACTAGTAATAAGAACGGCGCCAGGATGCCCTCAAGCCTCTTTCAGGTGAAAACTCTTGTTCTTTCTCTTTGATGAAATGAATCAAGTTAACAAAAGCAAGCTTATCTTCCAGGGGGCTCAGAGGTTGTTTGGCCAGAAACCTGGTACACAAGTTTGAACAAAGCTTTCAGATAACTCACCTGACTTCAGATCCGTTTTATTTATTTATTTAGGTCTGTTTTAGGGCCGCCCCCAGGCTAGGGGTCGAATCAGAGCTGTAGGTGTCGGCCTACACCACAGCTCACGACAATGCCAGATCCTTCCTTAACGCACTGAGCGCGAGGCCAGGGATCGAACGTGCGTCCTTATGGATACTAGTCAAGTTCGTTACTGCTGAGCCATGATAGGAACTCCCTCCAGATGCTTTAAATCTTAAGCTTCTGTGATAATAACTTTGGCAGGGAAGACACCTTCAGTTTTCCAGGTAGCAGTCTTTAGCTTCCTTTGTCTTCCCTTCTCTCCACCTCTCTCGCCTTTTCCCTCATTCTGGAAAGACAGCATAGCTTAGTGCTAAGACTGCAGCCAGAAAATGGGTCCCACTCAGCTAGACACTGGGTGTGTGAGCAACCTTGGGCAAGTTGCTTATTATCTCAGTGCTTTACCTAGAAAGAGGTGATGATGTTAATTCTTCCAATCCAGGAGCAAGGAATATCTTTCTGTAGAGGCAACTTTTTTTTTTTTTGTCTTTTTGTCATTTTTAGGGCCACACCTGCGGCATATGGAGGTTCCGAGGCTAGGGGTTTAATCGGAACCGTAGCCGCCGGCCTACGCCACAGCTACGTGGGATCCAGGCCGCGTCTGCAACCTACACCACAGCTCATGGCAACGCCGGATCCTTAACCCACTGAGCAAGGCCAGGGATCAAACCTGCAACCTCATGATTTCTAGTCGGATTCGTTTCCGCTGTGCCACGACGGGAACTCCCATAGAGGCAAATTCTTAATGTTGTTCTTTAAGCCATTATTTTAAATTGAAGCTTAGATAATGGTGGGAAATGGAATAAAACAATCAGAACAGTGTTGGTGTAGAAGATTATAGCTAAGTGATATGTGGTGGTGGGGAGGAGCTGTGTATGGCTGTCTGCTGGTCTTTACTGGAAAATGGCAGAGGACAACTATAGTTCAGGAATGTCCTTAAAACTTAATCAGAGTCTTAAGCTGGATTTACCAAGAAGCAGTCCTTTTATACACACAGTGCCCAGGACAGGCCTTGAATCTTATCAATAAACCTTTCTGAAGATTGTGATGGGAAGAATCTATCTATGATCTCCACTCTTCCATTGAAGATCAAGAAAGTGAAGTCAGTTGATTGGAAAGATGTGGGAAAGCAATAGCCTCCTGAAAAAACCACCTTGTGCACTCGAGTGCCAGAACGGTGGATCTTCCCATGAGCCCTTGGTAGATGTCAGTGTCTGACTGAGTGTACATCATAGGTCTGTGAGTGTGTGATGGTCCACTCTAATAATCTGGCCTCCTGCATCTGTGCCCCAGTGAAGGCTAGTCCTGTTCAGTTACTGTTATATACATCATATGTGTGCTATACATGCAGAGTTACATTGTATCTAATATACATTTTACTCTTTATGGCCTGCTTCTGAGAGGATCTAAAATCGTTAGTTTTTTTTTTTATTAAACTTTATTTTTTTAATTTATATTTTATTTATTTATTTATTTTGTTGTTATCTTTTTGTCGTTTTAGGGCCGCACCCGCAGCACGTGGAGGTTCCCAGGTTAGGGGTCTAATCTGAACTACAGCTGCCAGTCTACACCACAGCCATAGCAACGCCAGATCCAAGCCGCATCTGCAACCTATACCACAGCTCACGGCAACGCCGGATCCTTAACCCACTGAGCGAGGCCAGGGATTGAACCTCAACCTCATGGTTCCTAGTTGGATTCGTTTCCACTGAGCCACGACGGGAACTCCTATTTATTGACTGATTTTGCTTTTTAGAGCTGCACCTGTGGCATATGGAGGTTCCCAGGCTAGGGGTCAAATCAGAGCTATAGCTGCAGGCCTACACCATAGCCACAGCAATGCAGGATACAGGCCACGTCTCTGACCTACCCCACAGCTCACAGCAACGCCAGATCCTTAACCCACCGAGCGAGTCCAGGGAGCGAACCCACAACCTCATGGTTCCTAGTCGAATTTGTTTCCGCTGTGCCACAACAGGAACGCCTAGTTAGTTCTTTATAACCATAGTTTTGCCAGATTTTCCAGAGATGGACAGAAAAGACTAAGGTGGAACTGCTTCTGTAATTCATTGGTTTCTTGGTATAAGGCACCTGGTAGACATTGTATGAATCTGGCCTGCTTTGTCTCAGCTCTTGGTTAAAGTTTCATTGTTGGAGTTCCCATCGTGGCTCAGTGGTTAATGAATCTGACTAGGAACCATGAGGTTGCAAGTTCGATCCCTGGCCTTGCTCCGTGGATTAGGGATCCGGCGTTGCCGTGAGCTGTGGTGTAGGTTGCAGACGCGGCTCGGATCCTGCATTGCTGTGGTTGTGGTGAAGGCCTGCAGCTACAGCTCCTGTTAGACCCCTAGCCTGGGAACCTCCATATGCCGCGTGTGTGGCCCTAGATAAGGCAAAAAGACAAAAAATAATAATAAAGTTTCATTGTTAACTTATTGTATCAATAGGTATCATAGAACTTAAAATTGTCTTAGCCCTTAATGAACTTCTGCCAGGCTAAGAACCTCACACAAGTTCATTTCTTATTTATCCAAGGACTTAAGAGTGAAATTTTATGCTTTTTTGAGGGGGGGTCTTTTTAGGGCCGCACCCACAGCATATGGAGGTTCCCAGGCTAGGAGTCAAATCGGAGCTGTAGCCGCCGGCCTACGCCACTGTCAGAGCAACATAGGATCCAAGCCATGTCTGTAACCTACACCACAGCTCACAGTGGCACCAGATCCTTAACCCACTGAGCACAGCCAGGGATCGAGCCTGAGTCCTTGTGGATCCTAGTCGGATTCATTTCCACTGAGCCACAGCGGGAACTCCCTTGTATGCTTTTAAAACTGAAGAGTAGCTTCAAAATCACCACTTAAAATCTCCTTTCTTGTATGAGGACCCTGAAGCCTGAGTTATGAGGTAAAAATTGGTTCTTGAGTTCCCGTCATGGCGCAGTGGAAACAAATCTGACTAGGAACCATGAGGTTGAGGGTTCAATCCCTGGCATCGCTCAGTGGGCTAAGGATCCGGTGTTGCCGTGAGCTGTGGTGTAGGTTGTAGACACGGCTCAGATCTGGTGTTGCTGGGGCTGTAGTGTAGGCCGGCAGCAAAAGCTCTGATTAGACCCCTAGCCTGGGAACCTCCATATGCCACAGGTGCAGCCCTAAAAAGACCAAAAAAAAAAAAATTGGTTATTGAGAGAGGGGGAAAAAAAATCTTTGATGTTAGTTACCACAGTTGGTGGCCCTCCAAAGCTCAACCCCTCCTATGAAATCTTATTCCTTAGCATTTATGTTTTCGCTTTAGGGGACCATAGCGAAAAAAAAGATTGAGAAAAACTGATGTAAAGTGACTTGCCTGGGGTCACCAGCAGCTGGTCAGTGGGGGGCTGTTTTGGCTCCGCACCCAGCATTCTCTCTGCTGCCCTTGCTCAGCCTCTTTCCTTTATCTCTCTGGGCATAATTGTTCAAACCTGTGTTATCAGGTGAATTAGATCGGTATTTTTCAACATTTAATAAAATGGAATAGAACAAAAGCTATTTAGGGGGAGGGGAGGGAGTGAGATGGACTGGGAGTCTGGGGTTAATAGATGCAAACTGTTGCCTTTGGAATGGACAAGAAATGAGGTCCTGCTGTATAGCACTGGGATCTGTATCTAGTCACTTGTGATGGAGCATGATGGATAATGTGAGAGAAAAAGAATGTATGTATATGTGTGTGACTGGGTCACTTTGCTATACAGTAGGAAATTGACAGAACACTATAAGCCAACTATAATGGAAAAAAATAAAAATCATTGAAAAAAAGAATTTTTTAAAAAATCTCCCAAAAAAAGGCAACAGAAGCTATTTCAATAGGGAAATAGGGAAAATTTTTCTTTCGTGAAACTTCTGTGTGTTTACGGGATTGTGAGGTCAAACATAGCTTTTACCTTGGATTCTAGTCAGAAAAGTTTGAAGAAAGCCAAATTGGATGATCTTGAAGTGTCTTGACTTTCCCATTGTCTCTGACTCCATGGTCATTTGCCAGCCTCAGGAGCAAGCAGGTCAGGTGACTTGTTCAAGGACACATAGTGCCAGGGAAAACAGCCAGAACTGTAACTTCTGATTTCTAGATTCGTTTTCTTCCCACAAAGAAAATCTTATTGAATCGCTTTGTAGGTTTGGGATTTAACAAAGGTCATATCTGGACTTGGCTTCAGGTTTTTAAAAATCGAGATTCTTCTGACTGCAGCTGCTTGGGTTGCTGTGAAAGTGAGGTTGGTCCCCAGCCCAGCACAGCAGGTTAAAGGATCAGGTGTTGCTGCAGCTGCAGCTCGATTCACTTCCTGGCCTGAGAACTTCCATATGCTGGGGGTGTGGCCCAAAGAAACAAATAAATGAATTGACATTCTTTTGAAGGAGCAATGACAGATCTTACATATCCTGTTTAATTGTAATTTCATTTTAATTTATTTTGTAGGGGATGGGCTTGGAAGCAAAGGACCATGAAGTATGCAACAACCACAGGTACTGATAGTCTGTTCTATTTGGCTTAATATCAGATTGTGAAGTAGAAAATGGAAATGTTTGTTTGTTTTGTTTGTTTGTTGTCTTTTAAGGGCCACACTGGAGGCATATGAAGGTTCCCAGGCTAGGTGTCTAATCGGAGTTACAGCTGCTGGCCTATGCCACAGCCACAGCAATGCCAGATCCTTAACCCACTGAGCAAGGCCAGGGGTCGAACCCGCAACCTCATGGTTCCTGGTAAGATTCGTTTCCCTGTTGTGCCATGGCAGAAACTCCTATTTAATTATTTAATGTGTGTGTAATAGAACTAGTGTTTATATACTTTTGAAGTTTTGGACTTTCATGATCATTTTCTTAGTATTGAGCCATAGTTTTCCCCTCTTTTATTTTTTTTTAATTTTTTAATTTATTTTTGCTTCTTAGGGCCATACTGTGGCATATGGAGGTTCCCAGGCTAGGGGTCTAATTGGAGCTATGGGTGCTGGCCTATACCACAGCCACAGCAAAGCCAGATCCGAGTGGTGTCTGTAATACACCACAGCTCACGGCAACACTGGATCCTTAACCCACTGAGTGAGGCCAGGGATTGAACCTGCAACCTCATGGTTCCGAGTTGGATTCATTTCCGCTGCTCCATGACAGGACTCCCTTCACCTCTGTAAAGTTAAATCTCTCTTGCTGTTGAGTCTAAAATATCTAGGGAAATAGTTGAGGATATTTTATATTTATGTTGTTTATTTGACCCTCTGTAGTGTATTGATTTAGAAAAGCGTAAATGTGATGATCTAAATCAATGCTTTAAAACAGTTATTTCAGGTAGTAAGACTTTCTTTCACCAAATAAAATTTTATAGAGTTCCCAACTATAAACATATAAAAGTATAACGTATAGTTGACTGGGTGTTGCCTCTTCCCCCGACACACACATGCATACTTCATCCTAGCAGCCTCCTCACAACTCAAGCTCTGTAGATCCCTATTGGAAAAACATTGTTTTAAATTACATACAAATTTGGGTTCAGAGTTCCTACTGTGGCAGAGTGGGTTAAGAATCCACCTGCAGGGAGTTCCTGTCGTGGCTCAGTGGTTAACAGATCCGACTAGGAACCATGTGGTTTTGGGTTCGATCCCTGGCCTTGCTCAGTGGGTTAAGGATCCGGCATTGCCGTGAGCTGTGGTGTAGGTTGCAGACGCGGCTCAGATCCCGCATGGCTGTCGCTGTGGCGTAGGCTGGTGGCTACAGCTCCGATTAGACCACTAGCCTGGGAACCTCCACATGCTGCCGGTGTGGCCCTGAAAAGACAAAAAAAAAAAAAAATCCAACTGCAGTGGCTCAGGTTGCTGCGGAGGCATGGGTTCAATCCCTAGCCTGGGAACTTTCACATGCCACAGGCTCCGCCAAAATAAATAAATAAATAAATGTTATAAAACTTTATTTTCTGAGAAAAATAAGTGTTATAAACTGTCAGAAACATTTCACGTGTGATGATGGAAGTGTGTTTTATTTATTAATACAGTAGCTTGTCATGTGACACTGATGCCAGTGAACTGGTACAATATTAATTTATATTGCAAGAGACCCAAACCCCCTTGTACAGGAGGATAGAGACAGTGGAACAGAGTGATGAAAGCTTACATTCTGGAGCAAAGCTAACCTGGGTTCAAATCCGAGAGCTACCATCTCTTTTAGCTATATGATCTCAGGAAAGTAGTATTTCTTTCAATCTTCATTTCTTCGTTTTTACAATTGAGATAATAATAATAGCATCTACTCCATAGGATTATTGTGCTCATTTAGGCCCAGGTTGAATGATTAGCAGAGGACCTGGGACATAGAAGATACTTATGAAAGTTTAGTTATTATTCTTTATGATGGTTTTTTTTAGCTATTATAATTTTATCTTTGACCTAACAAAGCATCTCTTAAATTTATTTTAAAGGAAAAGCTGAGTAATTTAAAAATTTATGTTAGGAGTTCCCATTGTGGCTCAGTGGGCTACAAACCTGACTAGTATCCATGAGGATACAGGTTCGATCCCTGGCCTCGCTCAGTGGGTTGAGGATCTGGTGTTGCTGTGAGCTATGATGTAGGTCACAGACACAGCTTGGATCTGGCATTGCTGTGGCTGTTGTGGAGGCTGGCAGCTGCAGCTCTGATTCGACGCCTAGCCTGGGAACCTCCATATGCCACAGGTACAGCCGTAAACACACACACACACACACACACACACACACAGTTTATGTTAATAAGAATATCTTGATTTTCATGACTTCTGATGGCTTATTAACAGCTCTCCCTGAACTGATTATGCTGGCATTGATTCTAATTCAGGACCAAAATGGAAAGGCAAAGAAGATAGCTTGGTTTATTTGGAGAGACAACTTACAATAAAAGGAAGAGACACTATAAGTTAAAGTGACCCTATCTCATTGAAGGTCCAGCTTTACCCTACGCAAGTATCAACATCTGCAAATATTGGACATTGAAAAGAAGTGCACAAATATTAGCTAAAATGGCTATTTGAGGCTTCATTATGCTGACTTTACCATAACAAATGTTGATCAGCTGGTTAATCATTGGGATGTTTACAGTGGGCCCTCCAGTAGCCACGGGTTCCACATCTGTAAATTCAGCCAGCCAGGAATCAAAAATACTCAAAAATTCCAGGAAGTTGCTGAAAGCAAAACTTGAATTTGCTATGCACTGGCAACTATTTACATAGCATTTACATTGTACTTATAGTTATTTATGTAGCATTTACGTTGTATTAAGTATTATAAGTAATCTAGAGATGATTTAAAGTAAATAGGGTGTGGGTGGATTATATATATATATATATATATATATATATATATATATATATATATATATACTGTACCATTTTATATAAGGGAACTTAAGTATCAGTGGATTTTGGTGTCTGCGGGTGTCCTGGAACCAATCCCCCATGGATATTGAGTGACAACTATATTTCAAGTTCTTATTCCTTAGTTCCCCAGTAACATTTGTGCATGTTTTTTATGGTGTTTTAAACAGGACGAAACATTACCAAGGTCCTCATTGCAAACAGAGGAGAAATTGCCTGCAGGGTGATACGAACAGCCAGAAAAATGGGTGTACAGTCTGTGGCTGTTTATAGTGAGGCCGACAGGAATTCTATGCACGTAGACATGGTATGTTAAGAATTGGAAGTCAAATTTTGTAAGTGATCATACTTGTTTATTGTGTCAGTGTTTTACTTCCTTGTTGACAGTATATATTTGCTAGTGTTAACAGTGTCTAAACTGGAGTTCCTGTTGTGGCTCAGTGGGTTAAGAATCCAGCTAGTGTCCATGAAGATGCAGGTTCCATCCCTGGCTTTGCTCAGTGTGTTAAAGGATCCAGCATTGCCATGGGCTGTGGTGTAGGTCAAAGATGCTGCTCAGATCCTGTGTTGCTGTGGCTGTGGTGTAGGCCAGCGGCTACAGCTCCAATTCAGCCCCTAGCCAGGGAACCTCCATATGCCATGGGTGCGGCCCTAAAAAAGGAAAACAAAAGAAAACAAAAAAACAGTATCTAAATAGGTACAGTCAAACTGCTCATTAATAATTTATCTTGGGAACCTTTTCCAAACATAACACCGTTGGAGCTAAACAGTGTGCTTAGTGGTGTAGTCGACCTTGAGGCAAGGTCTTATTTCATCAAGGATTGGTTAAAACAGTATAAAGAATGTGACTGACCCACACATCACACTTTGAGTGGTGCACATCCAGATTCATGGTGTACCAGGAAAAGGATCGAGGTCAGGCTTAGCAGCTGCCACTTGCTAGCCAACAGATCTTGGACAAGTCACTTAATGTTTCAGACCCTTGATTTAACTGTGAAATTATAACTGAAAGGACCCTACTTGCCTGAGGTTTGTGGTTATTATCAGTTGTTATTAGCAATTACCACCAGATAGAACCCAGCCACGGATTAATTCAGCTACTAGCCTGCCTTCTGGCTGCAGCAAGACTCCAAGCGTGGACATAAATGAATGGTGACGAGTGCCACCGTACCACACAGCCAGCCCACGTGACTCTCTGGCCACTTTTCTCTCAAATTCTGTGCTGTGACTACCTCAAACCTGTTCGCTCCATTCCAACCTCTGACTTTCCCTTTGCCACCTCTTCTTGGCAGATGATCTTCATTCACAGATGACGTAGCACTGAGCTTCCTGTCACGGAATCTGTGCTCACCACACCCCCGTCTGTCCTCTTCCCATCCAACGCAGTGTCTTCCTGTGCTGTGGTGTCCTCCTCCTCTTACCTTTTAAGAATCTTTCATTCTTTTCTCCTGCATACTCTCACTCCAGATCATATCTATGCCTGCGGCTTTGCTAAAAGCTTCCAATGTCTGTCTCTGGCCCAGACTTTCTTTTGAAGGTGATACATGTCTTTCCAACCTCCTGCTTAATGTCTCCACCGGAGAGTGTCACAGGTACCAAACCGGTGTCCAGAATTGAACTCATCACCTTTCATCTGTACTGACCTGGCTTTTCTTTTTCTTTTTTTCTTTTTTTGCTTTTTAGGGCTACACATGCGGCATATGGAGGTTCCCAGGCTAGGGGTCGAATCGGAGCTGTAGCCGCCAGCCTACACCACAGCCACAGCAATGTGGGATCCGAGCCGCGTCTGTGACCTACACCACAGCTCACGGCAACGCCGGATCGTTAACCCACTGAACAAGGTAACCGCCTGAGCAAGGGCAGGGATCGAACCTGCAACCTCATGGTTCCTAGTCGGATTCGCTAACCTCTGTGCCATGATGGGAACTCCCTGACCTGGCTTTTCTTGCAGACTTTCTTGCAGTGGATGGCAACACCATTGCTGATACAAATAATAATGCCAGAGATCCGGGAGTCTGAACATCCCCCCGCTTCCTCCTCACCCTACCTCCTTCCCTCTCCTCCATCTGGACAGTCTCCAAGTACTGTTAATTCTGCTTCCCAAACATTTCTTTCCACTTCTTTCTGCCCTCTACCACCTCCTCCTTATAGCATCTTCTGGTCAAAGGCCGTAGCCTGCTACGTGATCTCCTGCTTCTGCGCTTGACCTCCTGCCACAGTGTTTTCTTCACTTCAGCCAGACTGAGAGCCTAAAATCAGAATCTTTTTTTCCATGTTATAACCGTGCTTTAAATGCTTTAAACCTTTTATCATCTACCAGACTAGCAGTAATTTAAAAGACGGATCGTACTCAGTGTTGGTTAATGTGGTTAGAAACTGGTATGTTGATGGAAATGTGTATTGGCGACACCATTTCAAGAGGTGATTAACCAGGAGCGATTAAAATGTCATATATTTCACCCAACCCTGAAAACACTCCTCTAGATCTCTGTCGAGAGACATGCTAACACATATGTGCACCTAGAGGCACTTGCCATTATGACTTAAATGTCTGTTAAGGGGTACCTGATTAAATGAACTATAGTACCTCGTACTCTAGGCCATTATGCATTTGTTATTAAAAAATGAGGTAGACGTGTACTAGCAAGGAAAGAGCTCTCAAGACACACTGTTAATGAAAAAAGCAGTTGCAGAAGATGACTTGAATTTGATCTTATTTGTTGTAAAAACAAAACCTAAAGCTGTTGTGTGCTTATGTAAATATATACAGATAAATAGGAACATGGATGTGGAAA
Source organism: Catagonus wagneri (assembly GCA_004024745.2). Classification (NCBI taxonomy): domain Eukaryota; kingdom Metazoa; phylum Chordata; class Mammalia; order Artiodactyla; family Tayassuidae; genus Catagonus; species Catagonus wagneri. The sequence continues at coordinate 38,867,375 of PVHT021183693.1, read as the reverse complement.
GTTATGTCCCAAATGATCGTGGAGGTTATATCTGGAAGGGGTGTGGAATGAGCGAGAGAGAAGGCAGTGCCGAAGGGCTTCCTTGCTTTTGTATTATTTTTCACATTCTCAGAGTGAGGTAGATTTGTGTTTTATGGAATTAAAAGTTAAAAAAAAAAAAACTTAAAGTCTCATTTTGTGTCCCCTTGGGAGAAAATACAAAGCTTTACCCTCCCACAAGGCACTCTGAAATCTGTCTCCCTGTGTTATCCAGCCAGACCTCTGGTCCCTGGCCCCTTGCTCACTATGCTCCAGCCACACAAGCTTCCTTCAGTGCCTCAAATGGGCCAGGTTTCTTCCGTGCCAGGGCCTTCATACGTGTTTTCTCTGCATGGAAGGCTTGCCCCCATCTTTACTCCTGTTTCCAGCCCCACACTCTCCACCCATTCCCCTGGCCAAGTCCTGATCATTCCAGAGGCGCCCCCTGACCCTGCCTCCCAGCCTTTCTCTGACCAGCCTCAGGCCTGGTCCTTTTTCTCTGACCTGCATTTTATCCTCTGTTTTTCTTCTTGGCCTTTATCACAGCTGTCATTAAGTGTGTGAATGTATGTTTGATGTCTGTCTCTTCCTCTAAACATTTGTCTTATTTACTGATGTACAGGCAGCTCCCACCTCAAAGTGTGGCGCATAGTGGCATTCAGGAAGTCTTTGAATGAGTAAATGACGTTTTGTATCTGGTCTGTTTCAAGGGATGCTATGATTTTGTGAAAGTTTTAAGGGACAGTATAAAATAGTTCACACATGTATAGAAGGACTATTATCATACTCTAATGACTGTATAAACTTCAGTATACTTTATAATTTTATGTCCTGCTGTATACATCTATTGCATAGATATGTTGTCTGTTGTCAATTTGTACATTTTTGGCATTATGTACATTTAAGGTTATTATTGTTATAAATAATAATACCATGATGAATGGCTGTTGCTTTCTATCCTAAGGCACTTTAGTTTCACTCTTAAGTATGTGTTTTATACATAAAAATCAAGTTTTCATCCTCCTTATGCAGGAGATTCCAGACTGGCTCATTTTTATAACATAGACATGAGCTGGTGCTTCTGTTTCTCAATTCTTTTTTTTTGTTTGTTTGTTTTTTGTTTTTTGTCTTTCTGCCTTATCTAGGGCCACACCCGCGGCGTATGGAGGTTCCCAGGCTAGGGGTCTAACAGGAGCTGTAGCTGCCGGCCTTCACCACAGCCACAGCAACGCAGGATCTGAGCCACGTCTGCAACCTACACCACAGCTCACGGCAACGCCAGATCCTTAACCCACTGAGCAAGGCCAGGGATCGAACCCGCAACCTCATGGTTCTTAGTTGGATTCGTTAACCAATGAGTCACGATGGGAACTCCTGTTTCTCAATTCTTGAAGAGCCAGAATTTTTATTTATAATAATAAGATGACCTAGCAGCAGCTGTGTGTAGTATGCTAGTGTGTACTGGCTGTGTGATTTTTTAAGCACGTCATATTCCTTCAACAGGCAGATGAGGCATATTTCATCGGCCCCGCTCCCTCACAGCAGAGCTACCTTTCTATGGAGAAAATCATTCAAGTGGCCAAGATCTCCGCTGCACAGGTAAGAGTTATGTAGAGGTTTACATTGCGAAAGGAGTAGTTTTGTATGGTTTACAGAAAATTGCTTATTATTTGCAGACCTTGTTCTCTGTTTTTAGCTATTCCCAAGACTTTTACATTTGGTAATGGAGTTGTCGTTGTGAACCAGGCATGTCCCTTCTCACTCCTCAGCCGAATCCTAGGGAAACAGGTGGAGGGAGGGTCTAAATTACAAATTAAAAGTGAATTCAGCCCTTCTACCTTCAAAATCAGATCCAAGGAAAATCAAATCCTTTTGAGGAAATAGGCAGTGTTCCCAATCACAAGAAAAAATAGAATCCAGAAAGAAATCTTTTCCCACTTGACTTTCCAGGCTTTCTCTTGGCCCCACTTTCTGGTTTTCCAATATCCCAGGCTCAAAACTTTTATGTTATTACACCTCTCCCTCATCCTTCAAAATAACATAGGAACCAGCTTGTGTTGAATCTTTCTTTAAAATGTCTCCAGAGCTTTTTCTTTTTGATCACACAGCCAGACCTATGATCTTTTATCTGGATTTCTGATTCTCAGCTGTTTCCCCTACTTCTAAATCCCTTACTCATCCAACGAGTTCTCCATACTACTAGATAAATGTTTCTTAAACATCTGTTTTATTCTTATACCATGCTCTTTTCTCATCTGATCCCCTAGTAAGTAAATCTTCAATGGTTGCAGGGTAAAATTCACACTCTTCAGCCTAGCATTTAGGAATTTACAGTATTTGTCAAATCTTATGTCTCATCGCCAGTTCTTTATTGCTACAGTGAACTTTTATCCGTCTTTGTAAACTATGCTTATTTCTCATTAGCATTTACTTATATTGTTCTATGTGCCTGAAATGTTCTTTCCCCTGTCTCTTATCATTCATACATTTATTTGCTCAGCAAGTGTTAATTGGTCTCCTGCTTTGTGCCAGCATCTAAGCATGGATGCAGCAATGTCTGAGACAGTTTATACCCTGTGAAGCCACAGTCTTTTTTTTTTTTTTGTCTTTTTGCCTTTATGTAGGGCCGCACCCATGGCATATGGAGGTTCCCAGGCTAGGGGTCTAACAGGAGCTGTAGCTGCTGGCCTTCGCCACAGCCACAGCAATACGGGATCCAAGCCGTGTCTGCAACCTACACCACAGCTCACGGCAACTCCGGATCCTTAACCCACTCAGCAAGGCCAGGGATCGAACCCGCAACCTCATGGTTCTTAGTTGGATTCGTTAACCACTGAGCCACGAAGGGAACTCCCATGAAGCCACAGTCTTGTATTTGAGACAGAAAATAAATATTTAATGGAGTTCCTGCTGTGGCAGAGTGGGTTAAGGATCTGGCATTGCTACAGATGTGGCTTGGATTCGATCCATGTCCTGGGAGCTTCCATATGGCGTGGGCACGGCCAAAGAAAGAGGAAGAAAGGAAGGGGGAGAGAGAAAAGGAGAAAGAAAATACTTAAGTAAAGAATACAATTAAGACCAACATCAACTGCTACCACTTACATGTGGAAACTAAAAAAAGGACACAATGAACTTCTTTACAGAACAGATACTGACTCACAGACCTTGGAAAACCTGTGGTTTCCAAATGAGACAAGTTGGGAGGTGGGGGGATGCATTGAGGGTTTGGGATGGAAATGCTATAAAAATTGAGTTGTGATGCTTTTTGTACACCTATAATTGTAATAAAATTCATTAAGTAATGGGAAAAAAAGAATACAATTAAGAATGTTATAAGTAGGGAGTTCCCGTTGTGGCTCAGTGGTTAACGAATCCGACTAGGAACCATGAGGTTGCGGGTTCGATCCCTGGCATCGCTAAGTGGATTAAGGATCCAGTGTTGCCATGAGCTGTGGTGTAGGTTGCAGATGTGGCTCAGATCCCGTGTTGTTGTGGCTGTGGTGTAGGCCGTTGGCTACAGCTCCTGTTAGACCCCTAGCCTGGGACCCTCCATATGCCGCTAGAGTGGCCCTAGAAAAGGCAAAAAGCCAAAAAAAAAAAAAAAAAGAATGTTATAAGTAGTGGGAAGAAAGTGAAGCAGGATAAAATGATAAAGATTGGTTGGAGATGCCTTTTTTTTTTTTTTTTTTGGTCTTTTTAGGGCTGCACCCCCAGCATATGGAAGTTCCCAGGCTAGTGGTCAAGTCAGAGCTTTAGCTGCTGGCCTACACCACAGCCACAGGAACGCCATATCTGAACCGCATCTGTGACCTACACTGCACCTCACGGCAACACCTGATCCTTAACCCACCGAGCAAGGGCAGGGATCAAACCTACATCCTCATAGATACTAGTCAGGTTCGTTACCGCTGAGCCATGATGGGAACTCCTTGATGCTTTTAAATAGGATGATTGGTGGAGGCCTCCCTAAAGAAGTGACTGTTGAACAGAGACCTGCCTGTTGAAAAGGAGCCAGTCATATGGAGAACTTGGAGAGAAAGGATCAGCAAATGGGATTGCCAAGACAGACTCTGAAATGAAAATAAGCTTGGTCTTCAAGAGACAACAGTATTCAGTGTGGATGAAGTGAAGGCAGTGGGAGACTGTCATTCAGGATCCAGAACTGAAATGCCATTAGATACTTCAACAGAGGGAATTAAATTCGGGAATTAGTTCCACCAGTGTCAAGAGTTAGAGTGCTGGAAGAAGGGGAAAAAAAAAAGGAGTGTGTTGAAATTACCTAATGATAAAAACTAGAGATTTTGACAGCCGTCCCTTGAGCTGAGAAAGAGGTTGGAGCAAGGACCCTCTGCTGCTCTTGCTCAGTTCCCTGTGGAGGGGCCCTCCCTGACTGCAGGGAGCATAGCAAGGCTGGTTCAGGACATTGCCAAAGAGACTGAAGAGGAGTTCCCATCGTGGCTCAGTGGTTAACGAATCCGACTAGGCACCATGAGGTTGCGGGTTCGATCCCTGACCTTGCTCAGTGGGTTAAGGATCCGGCGTTGCCGTGAGCTGTGGTGTAGGGTGCAGACGCGGCTTGGACCCTGCGTTGCTGTGACTGTGGTGAAGGCCGGCAGCTACAGCTCCTGTTAGACCCCTAGCCTGGGAACTTCAATATGCCGCGGGTGCGGCCCTAGATAAGGCAAAAAAAAAAAAAAAAAGACCAAAGAGACTGAAGACCAAGAGTGCTACTGGTCTTCCCCTGCTTCCAGTTTCCCTATAGTGACCCCTGCTGACAGAACCTGACAGGAAGCCAGCAGGCCAGAAAGGCCATTTACACATATCCCCCCACAAAGATTAATGTGGAAGACTGGGTTTGGAGCTGAAAAAACCAGCTGACACCAGAAGACAGCGGTAGGAGATGATGAGCCTGATCATTTTGTATATTATAGGCCTTAGTAAGGAGTTTGTATTTTTTTCTGAGTAGCTATTGGTGGATTTTAAGCAGGGTAGTGAGATGATCTGATTCACCTTTTTTTTTTTAAATGGACCACATATGGAAGTCCCCAGGCTAGGGGTTGAATCGAAGCTCAGCTGCCAACCTATACCACAGCCACAGCCAGGCCAGATCGGAGCCAAGTCTGCAGTGTACACCACAGCTCATGGCCACGCCAGATCCTTTAACCCACTGAGCGAGGCCAGGGATCAAGCCTGCATCCTCAGGGTCATTGTGTTGGGTGCTTAATCTGATGAGCCACAGCAGGAACTCCCTGATTCATCTTTTAATGAGATCACTGTGACCACTGGTGGGGAATAGGCTAGTGGGAAGGGGGCCAAAGGTGAGGCTGCAAACAGAGAGCAGGCACAGTAATTAGGAGTTGGTTGCTGTGGGCTTGCCCTTCAGCACTGGTGGTCCTGCCCCTTAGAATTTCTTTCAGGTCTCCTCTAGTCACATGGATGTTTCCCTTTTCCTTCAGCATTCGAGTCCCTGTTCCAATCATCTTTATACTTAATCAGCTATTATCTTGTTCAGTGATTTTAATGCATGTCATGGCTCCTGTTCAACTCCTTCGAGCCCCACTTAAGAGAAGAACCTCTATCCGGACTTCTTTTCTCTATTTCCCAGCTTCCAAATGAGCCGGTACACAGGGGGGCATGAATTTGAATTAGTAGATAGATGTAATTGCTTTGTCTTTATGTGTTTCTGCATCTGTGTTCTCATCTTCAGAATTAGAATTTCTAGAATGAATAATTTAGGCATAATTTATTTTGATGGATATTTAAAGTATACTCATTTCTAAAACTTGCAATATCACATTTAGTAAAAGACCCTTATTAGGAGGGTAGGGAGATAATAATGCATGAACTATATATTTATTTAGAAATCCAGGCACTTTAGCATAACTATCACTTTATTTATCACGTGTTTGAGCTTACATGATAGATGTCTAGTTTACAGATTCAAAATCTAACACAAGGATATGTGAAATCCAAAATCATTGGGTCTCCCTATTCAAAGTGTGACTCATGGCATTACTTGGGAGTTTGGTAGAAATGTAGACTCTTAGGTCTCATCCCAAGCCCATTGTAATTTACATTTTTGTGTATAATTAACATTTTCATCAAGATCCCCAAGTGCTTTGAAAGCAAAGCTTATCTCATCCTTAAAAGAGAAAGGATTAAACAAGTCTCCTGACTTCAACCCTTTTTACCCAATTAATAGACCACGCTGAACAGTAGAAATATTGCCCTGCGTTTTGGGAAAAAGGAGGATGTTATTTAATCAGAAATTTCAAGTAACTAAAAATAACTTCTTAACAGCCACCAGCTTCCTTATTTTATCATTACTTTCCCATCTAATCAGTCTTCTCCTTAGAGGTGAAAATCTTCTCCCTTTTTAGTGACAGTTCACTGAGACCAATTTTCAATGTAAATAATAACCCTCTAGAAAATATTTGATATGCTGATCAAATATTTATCCGTCTATATGAATTAGTATTAAGTGCTGTAATAACACAAAAATAAGAAGTTCCCATTGTGGCTCAGTGGACTATGAATCAGACTAGTATCCATGAGGATGCATGTTCAATCCCTGACCTTGCTTAATGGGTTAAAGGATCCATTGTTGCCATGAGCTGTGGTGTAGGTTGCAGACGAGGCTCGGATCACATGTTGCTGTGGCTGTGGCTGTGGTGTAGGCCAGCAGCTGTAGCTCTGATATGACCCCTAACCCGGGAATTTCCATATGCCACAGGTGCAGCCCTAAAAAAGAAAAAAAAAAACAAAAATCCAAAACGAAAACAATGAGAAAAGAATAAATAATTTTCACACATTTTGCCTGGATAGTCAGGATCTGAGATGGCTTACAAACACAGTGGTTAAGACAGAGGATAAAAGCAAAAAATAAGTAATGTAACACTATTTTGGGGGGTTAGGGCTTGGAATTAAGTTGGAAAGCTACTTTAGTTCTTCCTGGCATACCTGATCAAAAAGGAAATGTAAAATGTATCAAATTTGGAAATTAGGAAATTTGGTTATAATTTACAAGGCTACTTGCCAGTTAGGGGAGCAAACCTTGCCCTCACTTTGACTTTGAAGAAGAAATGTATTGATCATGCTTTTTTTCCCCCGCTTTTTAGGGCCGCACTCTCAGCATATGGAAGTTTCCAGGCTAGGGGTCAAATTGGAGCTACAGCTGCCGGTCTACACCACAGCCACAGTGACATGGGATCCGAGGCATGTCTGAGACCTATACCACAGCTCATGGCAACACCAGATACTTAACCCACTGAGTGAGGCCAGGGATTGAACCCACATCTTCATGGATTCTAGTCGAGTTTGTTAACCGCTGAGCCACAAAGGGAACTCCCTTGATCATTCCAATAAAGGACATTGAATAACGTGTATAGTGAAGTTTGCCAAAAATGTAGAATTCTTAATATGGCCATTTTGACATAGGTACTTTTATAGACTCTAGAGTAAAATTTACATAGGAACTAGATTTCCAGTGCTTTGCCTGGTGACATGGCTGTATTGAGAAAATCTAGAAAATGTGATGGTAAGCATGCTCACCAGGCTAGTTCTCTTGATTGTCAGTTGTTTCCAACTTTCTCTGGCTGGGAAAGAGGTAGCAGTAGTCAGTGCTAGCTGATTTTAAAGAGACTGTTGACTAGTACCCTGGGAGGGGCCTAACATTACCTGGAAGAGAGCTTTTTTTTTTTTTATCTTTAATGGATTTTATTTCAATTATAGGTGTACATAAATCATCACAAGTCAATTTTACAGATTTTGTATCCCAAACCCACAGTGCATCCCCCCACCCCCCAGATTGTCTTATTTGAAAAACCAAGGTTTTCCAAAGTCTGGGAGTCATTGTCTGTTCTGCAAAGAGGTTCATTGTGTCTTTTTAGTTTCCGCATGTAAGCGGTAGCATTGGGTGTTGCTGTCTAATTGTCTGACTGGTTTCACTTCGCATGATAATTTCTAAGTCCATCCATGTTGCTATAAATATTGGTAATTCGTTCCTTTTAATGGCTGAGTAACATTCCATTGTGTGTATGTACCATATCTTCCCTATCCACTCCTCTGTTGATGGGCATTTAGGTTATTTCCATGTCCTGGAAGAGAGCTTTATGCTGTCTGAATTGCTAGCGATGCTTTACTCCTTGAGTTGAACACTGTCTACACAGGTATATTCAGTTTATGAAAACTACATTTATAAAAGCTGTACCCTTACAATGTGCATGTTTTTGTATATTTTTCTTTAGTGAAAAGTTAAAAAGTAATTTTACCAGGCCTCAGTCATACCGGTCAGTTATCAGGGTTAGCTCCTGAACGTGAATGTTTTGTACAGGTGCTCCAGTTTCTTTCAGGATGCCACCGGGAGTGAATAACTTTATTAGAAATGTTTCAGAGTCACTCACTAGTAACTATATTAACGTGTCAAATTATTTAACTAAATACTGGTAATCTATGTGGTTGACCAAAACTGTATAATGTCATAAGTTTCACAGATGTGGGTAGGAAATTCTTGGTAATAAGAGTTGAAAGAGTAAGCCTTATTTCCTCCACCATGGAAAGGACACATCTCATTTCTGCTCAAAGGCAGAGCCAACAACAATATCAGCTTTGGATCTGTGCTTATGCTTAAGCAAGCGCAGAGCAGAGCAGATACAAACTTAGAACATGGAATAAATTATTTTATCAGAGATTTAAGATTAGGAAATACCAGTTTTCTGTCTTTACTCTTAAAGGTATGTTAATACTATGAGATGAAAAATCTAAACAGGGTTGCAGTTCTGTGACCCACCAGAGTGAGCTGGCAGCTAAATACATGCCTGATGGCTAGAGAATTAGCCCACTGGTAGTAGTAAAGTTAGCTTCTCCTTTTTAATCCTTTCAAATGCTCAAGGATATTATGGTTTGGGTATATTTAAGTGTCCTTCGTAAGAGAAATCAAATTTCTTGAGGCCATTCCTATAATGTGTTTGAACATTATTTTTGCAAGAAGATAGTTGCTTTTCTTTTTTGTTGTTAAGGAAGAGTATTCATCTACCTAAGCCCAGTGTGTTTGTTTGTTTTTTTTTAAGAAATTGACAAACTGATACTGAAACAGCCAAAGGGCTTAGTATATAGTTAAAAAAAAAAAATTGAAAAGACTAGCAAATCTATAAGGTTTATAGACTCTTAGATTTCAAAACTCATTATAAAGCTATAGTAACCAAGACAGTGTGATATCAGAAGAATAAATATTTGTGTCAGCAGAACAGAATAAAAAGTCTTAAAATAAACTCACACATATATGGTCAAGTAAATTTTTCTTCTTCTTTTCTTTTTTGACAACATTGCAGCATATGGAGTTCCTGCACCAGGGATCAGATCCAAGCTGCAGTTGTGATCTGCACTGTAGCTGCAAAAATGCCTGATCCCACTGTGCTGGGCCGGGGATTGAACTGCATCCTTGGTACTGCAGAGACACTGCCAATCCCATTGCACCATAGCAGGAACTTCTGGTCAACTAATTTTTGGATAAATATGCTAAAGTAATTCAATAGGGAAAGGATAATCTTTTCAACAAATGGTATTGGAACAATTGGATGTCTGTATCCAAAAAGGTAAAGCTAAAGTCTAGTTCCTACATCCCCACCTTACACTTTACACAAAATTAACTTGAACTATATCATTGACCTAAGTGTAAGAGCTAACACTATGAAACTTCTATATCAAAGCATGGGAGAAAACCTTTGAGAAATCATAGGCAAAAGTCTCTTAGGTATGATACTATAAATATATATAAAAGAAAAAAATTATAAAGAGACTTCATCAAAATTTAATACTTGTACTCATCAAAAGAAATGATTAAGGAATTCCCTGGTTGGAGTTCCAGTGGTGATTCAGTGGTTAACGAATCCAACTGGGAACCATGAGGTTTCATGTTAGATCCCTGACCTCGCTCAGTGGGTTAAGGATCCAGCGTTGTCATGAGCTGTGGTGTAGGTTGCAGACGTGGCTCGGATCCCGTGTTGCTATGGCTGTGGCACAGGCCAGCGGCTACAGCTCCGATTAGACCCCTAGCTGGGGAACCTCTATATGCTGCGAGTGCAGCCCTAGAAAAGGCAAAAAGACCAAAAAAAAAAAAAAAAGGAGGAATTCCCTGGTGGCTCAGCGGTTTAAGGATCCAGCATTGTCACTGCCTTGGTGTGGATTTGATCCCTGGCCCCGGGAACATCTGCATGCTGTGGGCCTGGCCAAAAAGGAAAAAAAAAAGAAAGAAAGAAACTATTAAGTACATAAAAAGACAAGCCATGGACTGGGAGAAAATATGTGCAAAACATATATTTGATAAAAGCCAGGTATCCAGAATATATAACATCTACAACTTAATAAGACAAACAACCTAATGGGAAAGCATGGTCAAGAGATTTGAATATAAAGCAAAGAATATACACAAATGGCAACAAACCCATTAAAAGATGCTCAGTATCATTAACCATTAAGGAAATGCAAATTAAAACCACAGTGAGATACCATGCTACACTCATTAAATTGCTATAACCAGAAAGATGATAGGAGTTCCTGTCGTGGCGCAGCAGTTAACGGATCCGACTAGGAACCGTGAGGTTGCGGGTTCGATCCCTGGCCTTGCTCAGTGGGTTAACAATCCGGCATTGCTGTGAGCTGTGGTGTAGGTCGCAGACGCGGCTCGATCATGCCCCACCAGTGCGGCCCTAAAAAAAAAGAGAGAGAGAGAGAGATGATAATGACTGTTGACAGTAATGCGGAAAAATTGAAACCTTTGTATGTTGCTAGTAGAAGTGTAACCTGGTACAACTGCTTTGGAAAATAGTTCCTCACAAGGTTAAACATAGAATTAATATATGAACCAGTAACTCTCCTTCTTAGGTGTATATCCAAAAGAAATGAGATCATATATCCATTCAAAAACTTACAGAAGAATGTTTATCATATAGCATTATTCATAATAGCCAAGAAGTGGAAATAATTCAGATGTCCATCCACTGATGCACAGATAAGTAAAATGTGATTTATCCATAGAATAGAGTATTATTCAGCAATAATAAGGAATGATGCACTGTTACTTTCTAAAAAACTGATGGACCTTGAAAATATCATGTTTAGTGAAAGAAACTAGCCACAAAGACTGTATGTACTGTATAATTCTAGTTATGTAGAATGTCCAAAATAGGCAAATCTATAGAAACAAAGTAGTGGTTGTCTCGGGCTGGGTGCTATGTAAGAGAATGGAGAGTAACTGCCAGTAGGCACAGTGTCTTTTTGGGGTAATGAAAACTTACGTTATTATCTTAACTCGGTATCTTAGATTATGGTGGTGATTGCACAATTCTGCAACTATACCAGAAATTGTTGGATTAAGTTTACCGTGTATGAATCATATGTCGATGAAGTTATTTTAAAAATGCAGTACCACAGGCTCACCCACTAGAATGGCTAAAATCAAAGAGACTGATGATACCATGTGTTAGCAAGGATGTGGAGGTACTTGGAACCATCATATTTTGCTGGTGGAAATGCAAAATAGTATAGCCACTTTAGAAAACTGGCTAGTTTTGGAGTTCCTGTCGTGGCTCAGTGATTAATGAATCCGAATAGGAACCATGAGGTTGTGGGTTCGATCCCTGGCCTTGCTCAGTGGGTTAAGGATCCGGCGTTGCCGTGAGCTGTGGTGTAGGTTGCAGACGCGGCTCGGATCCCGCGTTGCTGTGGCTGTGGCGTAGGCCGGCGGCTGCAGCTCTTGTTAGACCCCTAGCCTGGGAACCTCCATATGCCGCGTGTGCGGCCCTAGATAAGGCAAAAAGACAAAAAAAGAAATGAAAACTGGCTAGTTTTTTAAAAAGTTAAATATATGCATACCATATTTTGACCCAACAGTTGCATTCCTGGGTATTTACCCAACAGAAATGAGCAATATGTCCACACAGACCTGGATATGAATGTTCATAAGAGCATTATTCGTAATAGCCTCAAACTGGAAAAAATCCAAATCGATAAATAAAATGTGGTATATTCATCCATGTTGAAGCCTGTATCAGTAGCTCATTTTTTTGAGTGGGTGAACCACACAAAATTATGCTAAGTTTAAGAAGCCAGACACACAAAGACTGTGGACTATATATGGTTCCATTAAATGAGATTTCTAAAAAAGGGAAAATTATAGAGACAGCCAGTCAGTAGTTGGGAGCAAGGATTAATCAGATGTGCACATGGACACACTGGAACATTTTCAAATGGTGGAAATGTTCTAAAACTGGATTACAGTAATAGTTACACAGTTGTATAAAGTTGCTAAATTCATGAACCTATCAATGAGTAAGTGTTATATATTATAAACTGTACCTTTAAAAAGCTGCTAAAAAACCAGGGGCTTCATGAGTATCATTTTTTTTAGATTCCACATATCAGTGATTTATATGAAATCTTTCTTTCTCTGTTGGACTTATTTCACTTAGTATGATAATCTCTAGGTCCATCCATATTGCTGTAGATGACATTATTTCATTCTTTTTTATGGCTGAGTAATATTCCACTGCATATATATGTGTGTGTGTATGCATCTGTTTTGTTTGCTTATTTTTTGTTTTTTAGGGTCACACCTGTGGCATATGGAAGTTCCCAGGCTAGGGGTCGAATTGGAGCTGTAGCTGCCAGCCTATGCCACAGCCACAGCAACACAGGATCTGAGCCACATCTGCGACCTACACCACAGCTCATGGCAATGCCAGATCCTTAACCCACTAAGTGAGACCAGGGATCAAACCTGCATCTTCATGGATATTAGTTGGATTCCTCACCCCACTGAGCCACGATGGAAACTCCTGTATACATCTTCTTTATCCATTCATTGGTTGATGGACATTTAGGTTTCTTCTATGTCTTGGCTATTGTAAATAATGCTGCTGTGAGCATTGGGGTGCGTGTATGTTTTTGAATTAGTTTTCTCCAGGTATATACCCAGGAGTGGGATTGCTGGATCATATGTAGCTCTATTTTCAGTGTTTTTAAGGAAACCTCCATACCGTTCTCCACTGGAGCTGTACCAGTTCATATCCCCACAAACAGTATAGGAGGGTCCCCTTTTCTCTGCACCCTCTTCAGCCCAAGCCACTGCAGTGACAATGCCAGATCCTTAACCTACTGTGCCACAAGGAAACTCCAATGCCCACTTTTTATTTTGACCCTTTTTTTGGTTTGGGTTTTTTTTTTTTTTAATTTTGCTGTGTACGCTGTTATATATTTTGGAAATTAATGCCTTGCCAGTCACATCATTTGCAAGTATTTTCTCCTATTCTGTAGGTTATTTTTTGTTTTGTTAACAGTTTCCTTTGCTGTGCCAAAGCTTTTAAGTTTAATTAGGTCCTGTTTATTTATTTTTACTTTCATTACTCTAGGAGGTAGATGCAAAAAGATATTTCTGCAATTTATGTCAAAGCGTGTTCTGCCTATGTTCCCCTCTAAGAGTTTTATAGTATCTGGTTTTACATTTAGTGTGTAATCTATTTAGAATTTATTTTTGTATATGGTATGAGGGAATGTTCTGATTTCATTCTTTTACATGTAGCTTTCCAGTTTTCCCACCACCACTTATTGGAGAGGCTGTCTTTTCTCCACTCTGTATTTTTGACTCCTTTGTCGTAGATTAATTGGCCATAAGTGTGCAGGTTTATTGCTGGGTTTTCTGTCCCATTCCATTGATCTATGTGTCTGTTTTTGTGCCAGTACCATATTGTTTTGATGATGGGAGCTTTGTAGTATGGCTTCAAGATAGCGAGCATGATTACTTCAACTCCAGTCTTCTTTCTCAGGATTGTTTTAACTATTCAGGGTCTTTTGTGTTTCCATACAAATTTTAGATTATTTGTTCTAGTTCTGTGAAAAACACCATTGATGATTTGATAGGGATTGCATTGAATATGTAGATTGCCTTGGGCAGTATGGTTATTTTATTTATTAATTTTTGGCTGTCCCGTGGTGTATGGAGATCCAGGGCCAGAGATCAGATCCAAACTGCTAGTGACACCTAAGCCACAGTTGAGGCAACAGTGGATCTTTAACCTACTGTGCCTGTGTCCCAGCTCTCCCAAGACACCATCAATCCTGTTCCACTGCAGCAGGAACTCCTGGTCATTTTAACAATATTAATTCTTCTAATCCAAGAAGATGGTTTATCTTTCTATCTGTGTCATCTTCAGTTTCTTTCTCAGCATCTTATAGTTTTCAGAATATAGGTCTTTTACCTTCTATAGTTAGGCTTATTCCTAGGAATTTTATTCTTTTTGATGTGTTGGTAAATGGAATTGTTTCCTTAATTTCTCTTTCTGATATTTTATTGCTAGTGTATAGAAATGCAACAGATTTCTGTGTGTTAATTTTGTATCTTTTAACTTTACCAAACTCACTGATGAGCTCTAGTAGTTTTCTGGAGTCTTTAGGATTTTCTATGTATAGTATCATGTCATCTCAACACAGTGACAGTTTTACTTCTTCCTTTCCAATTTAAATGTATCATATGATATCACTTATATGTGGAATCTAAACAAATGAACTTGTTTACAGAACAGAAATAGACTCACAGACATAGAAAACAAACTTATGGTTACAAAGGGGAAAGGTATGAGGAGGGATAAATTAGGAATTTGGGATTAACAGATAAAAACTACTATATATAAAACAGATAAACAAAAAGAACCTACTGTATAGCACAGGGAACTATATTCAGTAACTTGTAATAATCTATAATGGAAAAGAATTGGGAAACAATGTGTGTTTGTGTGTAACTGAATCACTTTGCTGTACACCTGAAACATTGTAAATCAGCTATACTGTGAGAAAAATGATCAAAGGGGGAAGAACAAACCAGAGAGAACTAGGATGTAAACCTGTTTTATTCTACCTCACAAAAATAATATTTGAGGGAGTTCCCATTGTGGCTCAGTGGTTAACGAATCCAACTAGGAACGATGAGGCTGCGGATTCGATCCCTGGCCTCACTCAGTGGGTTAAGGATCCGACGTTGCCTGGTGTAGGTTGGAGACACGGCTCAGATCCCGCATTGCTGTGGCTGTGGTGAAGGCCGGCAGCTACAGCTCCTGATAGACCCCTAGCCTGGGAACCTCCATATGCTGCAAGAGTGGCCCTAGAAAAGGCAAAAAGACAAAAAAAGTAATAAAAATAATATTTGACATTTCATATAAAATGACTAAAATCGAACTTTTTTTAAAAGAAACAAAACTCCAAACTAATATCAAAATGTGATTATCTAGCATTTTATTCAGTATCTAGCATTTTGCTGTTTGCTTTCACTGAAATGTGGGTTTTTCTATTTACATGAGTTTCCCAGACATCTGATGCTTACCTTTTTTATTTTGAAATGTTCTTTGAACTTAACTACTTGGAACTAGGGTTGAAGGAGCTTTTTTTCTTCTTATATTCTCTGGGTTATAATTATACATACCTAATTATTATTTTAGAAGAACAAAAATGCCCTCAGGACTATTGAAGTTGGAGAACTGCCTTATTCCTCACTAAACCATCTAAGCCTGTTTTGCTTTTTGCTTTTCTCAATTTCTTCCCTTTTTATTGTCAGTATGTTTCTTTTAGAAGTCTCGCTGTTCTTCAATTAATGGTTTTCCTTTTCTATGGGCTAGAAAGCCAAATAAGTAAATTCTTTAAACTGAGTGAGTTGGAGTTCCCGTCGTGGCTCAATGATTACTGAACCTGACTAATATCCATGAGGTTGTGGATTCAATCCCTGGCCTTGCTCAGTGGGTTAAGAATCCAGCGTTGCTGTGAACTGTGATGTAGGTCGCAGACATGGTTCAGATCTGGTGTTGCTGTGACTGTGGCGTAGGCCAGCAGCTGCAGCTCCAATTGGACCCCTAGCCTGGGAACCTCCATCTGCCATGCAGGTAGCCCGAAGAAGAGGAAGAAGAAGAAGAGGAAGAGAAAGAGAAAGAAGAAAGAAGAAAGAAGAAGAACTGAGTGAATTGCAAGTGGTCGGGTTAAAAGCTGAGGGGGTGTCTGTCCTCTTTCACCGAAGTGTACATAGATTTTAATACTATATGACTTTTTGTTGCTTCTTAGCTTCTTTCCTGGAAGAGTGACATTGGCAGATATCAGTGTCCTGAAGCAAAATGTGTTACTGTTGTGCTTAGGGTCCTCTCTTCAGCTTTTGAGTACCATGGTTTCAATCCTAGGCCAGCTTTATGTGGAGGCAGAGCGTACAACGCCCCGTTTACTACTCTGGAGCCCTTTACTTCTACTTGAAAATATTCCTTGGCATTACCTAAAAGCACTTAAAGCAAGAACTCAGATACTTGTATACCAATGTTTGTAGCAGTGTTATTCACAATAGCCAAGAGGTAAAAACAATCCACATGTCCATCAAGAGTTGAGTGGATAAACAGATGTGGAATATACCTGCAATGGCCTATTACTCAGCCATTATAAAGAAATAAAATTCTGATAACATGGATCAACATTGAAAACATCATTTTAAATAAAATAAACCACAGACAAATGGACAAATATTGTATGATTCCACTCATATCAAGTACCAAGAATAGGCAGATGCATGGAGATGGAAAGTAAAATAGAGGTTATCAGGAAACAGGGAAATAATGTTCAGTAGTTAATGTTCTAGAGATGGTTGATGATACTGGTTGCATGACATTTTGCATGTTCATTTTTTTTTTCTTTTTTCTTTTTTTTGTCTTTTTGGGGCCGCACCCATAGCATATGGAGGCCCCCAGGCTAGGTGTCGAATCAGAGCTGTAGCCGCCAGCCCATGCCACAGCCATAGCAACGCAGGATCTGAGTCTCATCTGTGACCTACACCACAGCTCACAGCAACGCCGGATCCTTAACCCACTGAGCAAGGCCAGGGATCGAACCCGCAACCTCATGGTTCTTAGTAGGATTTGTTAACCACTGAGCCACGATAGGAACTCCCATTTTGAATGTTCTTAATGCCACTGAACTGTACCCTTAAAAGTGTTTAAAATAGTCAACTTGATCTATATATTACCACAATAAAAGGAAATATAGATTTTTCTGGTTCAGGTCAAGGCTTCAGAACTTTAGTATGAAACTTCAGTCCTGTCTTTGGAAACATTCTGTTAGAGACCATGGTGTGGCCATCACCAGCATGGAGAGGCCTCCCCAGAGGGAGCCACCGTCACCTGCATCCCTTTGCCTGGGGAGTGCTAGAAAGTTTATCCTTCCATTTGTCCCTTCTAGGCTATCCATCCAGGATATGGTTTTCTTTCAGAAAACATGGAATTTGCTGAACTATGTAAGCAAGAAGGAATTATTTTCGTAGGTCCTCCTTCATCAGCAATTAGAGACATGGGTATAAAGAGGTAAGAGTTTTATATCTTTTAAATATAGTCATCAGAAGGTCAATCGAAATGGTTTGTTTTACCTATAAGAGACATGTTAATTATTCCCTCTTGTTGTCGTAGGCCTAAGTTATTGATTTGCCACTACAGTGAGTTACAGAAGACATTCAACTAATTAGTGTTTCTAATCAATATATTGATTAGTTTGGAGGGATTAAAAACAAGGGAGGTTGAGCTACGACATGATAATTGGATTAAGGGAACAAATAGATATTTTAACATTTGTATTGATATTTGATGTCTCAGATGACAAACCTTTCTTTACCTGTGGAACAATTTAAGAGTTCCATTGTATTATATAGACTGGGCAGTTTGTGATTCTCTTGTATGAAATAATCATAGAATTGGGGCACCTCGGGTTTGTTTTTCTAAAGCACATCCAAATCCATCATGGCTGCTGCTGGAGTGCCCGTTGTGGAAGGCTATCACGGCGAGGTCCAATCAGACCAGTGCCTGAGAGAGCAAGCTGCGAGGATCGGTTATCCTGTCATGATTAAAGCTGTTCGTGGTGGAGGAGGAAAAGTAAGATTGTGTGCTTGTGTTTTCCATTTGGGCCTAGTCTAATTTGCTCTGCTTATGTTGTAGTCATAACTGTCTTCCCACCTTAGGGTATGAGGATCATTAGATCCGAAAAAGAATTTCAAGAGCAGTTGGAATCCGCACGGAGAGAAGCCAAGCAGTGTATCAATGATGATGTTATGATGATTGAGAAGTTTGTGGACATGCCAAGGTAGGTTTAGCTTTTTGAAAAAAATTCAATTATAAAAGAAATGCATGCAGGAGTTCCATGGTGGCACAGCAGGTTAAGAATCCAGCATTGTCACTGCTGTGGCTCAGGTCCATGCTGTGGTATGGGTTTGGTCCTTGGCCCAGGACCTTCTGCATGCCTCAGATGCAGCCAAAAAAAGCAAGCAAGCAAGAAAGAAAATGCAGGCACATTATATAAAATATGAAACTTAAATATATGAGTACATTAAGTTCTCCAATCCTACTTCCTAATATAACCACTTATAGTCGGGTACGCATTCCCCTAGGCATTTTCAATGAGAATAGAAACATTTATACACATACACACAGAATGCAAAATAGAGAACAGTGAATAGAATCTTAAATAATATTATATGCTAATATTACTTCATAAACATCTTTTCTTGTCGGTGAATATAGAGCCACCTCATTCCCTTTATTTTTGCTTTTTAGGGCCACACCCACAGTATGGAGGTTCTCAGGCTAGCTACAGCTGCCAGCCTATGCCACAGGAACACAAGGTCCGAGTTGCGTCTGCAACCTACACCACAGCTTACAGCAACACTGGATTCTTAACCCACTGAACGAGGCCAGGGATTGAACCTGAGTCCTCATGGACATTAGTCGGTTCCTTAACCACTGGGCCATGACGGAAACTCCAGTTCTGTACTTTTCTTTTTCTTTTTTTTTGTCTTTTTCCCTTATCTAGGGCCGCACCCGCGGCATATGGAGGTTCCCAGGCTAGCGGTCTAACAGGAGCTGTAGCTGCTGGCCTACACCACAGCCACAGCAACGCGGGATCTGAGCCGCGTCTGCAACCTACACCACAGCTCATGGCAACGCAGGATCCTTAACCCACTGAGCAAGGCTAGGGATCGAACCCCGCAACCCCATGGTTCTTAGTTGGATTCGTTAACCACTGAGCCACGACGGGAACTCCTCCAAAGGATTTATTTTTTATTGTTTTGCTTTTTAGGACTACACTTGCAGCGTATAGAAGTTCCCAGGCTAGGGGTCCAACCTGTACCTTTCTTAAAGAGGGCTCCAGATTGTTTTTGTTTCAGTCCCAGCAAAACTTAGAGCTGTTAGATGCATGGCACAATACATTAAATTCTATAGGGTATGATAGTTTTAAAAAAAAAAAAGGTCGTTCTCAAAATAGGCCAGTTGATGAGAGCACAACATATGCCACCCATTAGTGGGAAATATGACAAAAATGGAGGCAGATCTAAGGTAAATTCTAAGGTTCTTTTCCACATATCTTTCAAAAAAGAATAGATTGGCTATCCAAATTGGCTTACACTTGAATTAAAATTGTCACAAAGATGTCAGCTAGCTATTTCAGTGACTAACTCAAAGCCCGCAACATTCCTTAAGAATGTAGATTCTTTACTTGTGAAATGTTAGCTAGATAATAACTCATATTGTAATTTATTCCCTTAATAGCTGGGAAGTTCCTGCGAATCAGAGACCTGGTAGTTCTTTTTATTTTCCCTGATATTATTACCTGGCATATCTTCTCAGAACCTAGAGTCCCTGCTCTAGTGTCTCCTTCTCTGGAGCAGCTGAATATCAGGGGAAGTCAGTGGACGTGGTCAAGTTTTACAGTTGAGATTTGAAAAACAAACAGTGCAGCTCCAACGTGCAAAGAGTTTGGAAGTTGTCACTCACATCCAAACAGCAAGTAAAAATTTGTACAAAATGGAAGTCAATGAATTTTAGACCTGTCAGAGAATTGAGGCCACAGGGCAAATCACCACCCTGAAGTCTGGGCAGGCATGTAAATACAATGAACCCAGCAAAGATCAGCTAATCGGGAGCAGAGGCTGCAGGAGGTGTAAGCTGATAGGAACACCTAAATGGGAATTGTGACAAATTACTGGAGGCTGAATATGGGCTAACTTGGTGGTGAGGACCTGGTGTTAGGGGAACCCCACATTTTCATAGGTTTTTTTCCTCCAAGAACGCCACCAGGTTCTCACAGTGAAAATCTGAGAAAAGTTCCCTCACATTTTAGGACAAGGGGAGGAGAAAATAAACCACTTTGAAATAGGCCCAGAGCAGTCTGTTCTCCTGAACACAGGCCAGCACTCTAAGGGAAACTTTGCCAGAGCCTTTTCTGTCCTGGTGGAAGGGCAGTAGGCTGACTCTGACACCCTCTAGCCTTCTTGTTTCTCCTCAGGGAAGAAAAAAAAAAAAAAAAGCTAAAAACCCTCTGAAGCACACAGGACACAGACCCACTAAAAGAGTGAAATTTAATCGGGAGATCATAGAGTGCTTTCACTCCCCTGCATTCCACTACCATGTCACCAGGTCTCCTGTATAACAGGGTTACAACTGAAAGAGCCACAGGACAGAGACTCTATTTAAGAAGGTGTTCTCAGGGAAACCCCAAGACAACAGGAGAAAAAAATGAAACAGGGACGCTAAAGGAAACTGAAGTCTCTGGCACCTATTGCTACTGCAGACATTAAACAGCCTGCCTCCTAGCCAGGTTAACATAAAACCTCACATTGAAGGTGTATTTAACTCAGTTCCTATTCCTATTCAGTGATACATTATGTCTGGTATTTAAGGAAAACATTATACAACTTGCCAAAAAATGTATAGTCTGAAGAGAAAAAGCAAGCATTAGAACCAGAAACGTGACACAGATTTTGGAATTATTAGATATAGAATTTAAAGGAAGTGATTTTGCTAAGGGCTCTAATGGAGCGATAGACAACATGCAAGTACATTTGGGTAATGTAAGCAGAGAGATGGAAACTCTTAAGAAAAAAATTAAAAGGAAATGCCAGGAATCGAAAACATTGTAGCAGAAGAAGGCATTTGATAGACTGGACACAGGTAAGAAAAGAAACAGCTTGAAGGTATGTCAGTAAAAACTTCCCAAACTGAAGAGAAGAGAAATAAAACAGGGAGTTCCCATTGTGGCTCAGTGGAAGTGAATCTGACTAGCATCCATGAGGATGCAGGTTCGATCCCTGGCCTTGCTCAGTGGGTTAAGGATCCAGAATTGCCATGTGCTGTGGTGTAGGTCACAGACGCGGCTCGGATCCCGCATTGCTGTGGCTGTGGTGTAGGCTGGCAGCTGTAGCTCTGATTAGACCCCTAGCCTGGGAACCTCCGTATGTTATGGGTATGGCCCTAAAAAGCAAAAATATTTAAAAAAAAAAGTAAAGTAATAATGGCCAAAATATTTCCACAGTTAATGAAAAACAAACTACAGAACCAGGAAGCTCAGGGGACACCAAAAGGAGGATAAATATTAAAAAACAAAATTTCTTTGTTACACATTTAGTTTTATTGTAACAAAGAAACTTGTGTGCTTTTAATGTTTAAAACTGAGCATCATCTTTCCTTAACAGTGAAACAAAAAAGAAAAATTTAAAAATAGGAACAAAATTACAGTAGAGAATGTCAATTGCAAATAAGATCCTACAAGTTCTGTTGGTTCTCTCATCAAGTGGCAGGGCTCAAGTCATCATTAGTAGAAAATATTATTTTATTTTAGTTTTGGTCTTTTTGTCTTTTAGGACCATGCCCGTGGCATATGGAGGTTCGCAGGCTAGGGCTCCAGTTGGAACTGTAGCCGCCAGCCTATGCCAGAGCCACAGCAACGCTGGATCCTAGCTGCGTCTGCCACCTACAACACAACTCATGGCAACGCTGGATCCTTAACCCACTGAGCAAGGCCAGGGATTGAACCCGAATCCTCATGGATACTAGTTGGGTTTGTTAACTGCTTAGCCACAACGGGAACTCCGAGAATTTTATTTTAAAAGTGTCATCTTAAACTGCAAGGATGTCCACTAAACATTGCAATTAAACATGCCAAAGGAGAAGCCATGTTGTCAAAATGCCCAGTTAACCTACCCAAACATTTCAAACCCACACTTTGCTGACTTTTTATAACCCATTTTTTTAAGTTTTTCTTTGCTTTTTTTTTTTTAGGGCCACACTTGTGCCATATGGAAGTTCCCAGGCAAGGGGTCGAATCTGAACTACAGCTGCTGGCCTACATCACAGCCACAGCAACGCGGGATCTGAGCCACATCTGTGACCTACACCACAACTCATGGCAACACTGGCTCCTTAACCCACTAATTGACACCAGGGATCAAACCCGCATCCTCATGGATCCTAATCAGGTTCATTAACCACTGAGCCACGAAGGGACCTCCCTTTTTCTTTTTTTAAACAAGAAAAGGTAGACAGGTACTAGTTATGCTAACTGTCCATATTCACGTAGAGACGCAGTGTAATCTCCGAGCCCAGTGAACAGAGAAAGGAGGAAAAAAGCTAGAATTCAATGCATTACTACCTGGGGGCCTAGCACCCTCCACTTTCCAGTAGAGTTAAGGGAACAGAAGGTTTTTCTTTTTTCCCACAGAGCATGGTGGTGTTGATTCCATAAAGTTTTTGTTGAGACAGGAAGGGATAAAAATGAATTTGGAACAAAAAGGAGTAGAGATTCTTTTCCACTGAATTCTGCTCAAGGTGTTTCCCTCCAAAATAAATTGGGAACCATGGTAAAAGGAAAAAAGAGACCTCAAAAACAGGGCAACTGAGCACAAGAGGAAAAAAAAAAAGGATAACTGCATCTAATTCCCAGGGATTGGAGAAATTTTAAAAGTTTGGAATCCAGCAGTGTGCCATTAGTCATTGTCTCTTTCATCTTCCTCTCCTTCCTCCCCTTCATCATCATCACCTTCACCTTCATCCTCATGCCCTTCTTCATCAGTGTCTTCCAGTCCTTCTTCCTCTCCATCATCATCCTCATCTTCTTCTCTTTCCCCTTCCTTATCATCCACGTCAGGAACCAGGTAGTATTGTAATGGATTTGGCCAAATAACATCTTCGATGACCTTTCCTAACTCATCTGCACCTGCATCAGAATGATCAGTAAACAAAGTGAAGAAGCTCTCTGGTTTCTCATGCTGTCTCTTCCTGCCGGCTTCATTCTGCACTCGACTTGAACGTTTTATCAGATCCTTTCTGGATTTCCATTTGATTTTAGTAGACATTGAAGATGAATCAGCACTCTCATTCAAATGAAATTCTTTGGCAAGAATTTTGTTTTTAAAGTAAGGGTTATCATCAGAATGAAAATCTATTCTGTAACCTGACTTAATATCTTCAAATTCTGTCACTTCAGCTCTTGTCAAATAATGCAGCACCTCTTCATCTTCCTCCCCAAGCAGTACAGACACTTGTGACAAATGTTGCTACCCTAAAATTTGGGATTTTGGTGATCAGTTCTGACCTCTTCTGAAAAATATGGTTGGCAGAGTTTGTTATATTTCTATTCTACTTTCAAATCTCCTCACTGATTTGTTCATTAACTGTTTCATTTTGTACTTCATCAATATGTTCAGTTGCTTCTTGCTATTCTTTTTCGGAGGTCTTCTTGGCCCCGTCGTGATTAGAGTTGAGCTCCTTTTTTACTGACTTTAGCTGCTGGTGCCAACATGGTGCTGCTCCGCTGTCTCAGGGGAGGAAAAGGGAAGGCACAGAGGGCAGGCAGTGGCTTCCCCTCACACCACACATGTGGTTGCTCTGTGCTGCAGCTCACTGCTTGCTCTCTTCCCCCGCAATTTTTTTTGTCATCTTCAAACTGCAGGAGACCAAAGACGAAAGGAAAATCTTGGAAAAGGCCATGGTGGGGAAAACACCTTATATAGAGGAGCAAAGATAAGAAATATATCAAATTTGCAAACATTGGAACCAACAAGGGCTTAATCTCCAAAATATACAAATAACTCATACAATTCAACAACAGCAACAAAACAACCCAATTGAAAAATGGGGAAAAGACCTAAGTAGACATTTCTCCAAAGAAGATATACAGATGGCCAGTACAGGCACATGAAAAGATACTCAACGTCATTAATTATTAAAGAAATGCAAATCAAACTACAATGAAGTACCACCTCACACTGGTCAGAGTGGCCATCATTATGAAGTCTACAAGTAACAAATGCTGGAGAGAGTGTGGAGAAAAAGGAATCCTCCTGCACTGTTTGTGGTAATGTAAAGTGGTGCAGCTACTATGGAAAACAGTATGGTGGTTCTTCGGAAAACTAAATATAGAAATACCATATGATCCAGTAGTCCCACTCCTGGGCGTATATCCAGATAAAACATTTTTTCAAAAAGATACATGCACTTTGTGGGTTTTTTTTTTTTTTTTTTTGCCTTATCTAGGGCCGCACCCGCGGCATATGGAGGTTCCCAGGGTAGAGGTCTAACAGGAGCTGTAGCTGCTGGCCTTCGCCACAGCCACAGCAACGCGGGATCCGAGCTGCATCTGCAACCTACACCACAGTTCACGGCAACGCCGGATCCTTAACCCACTGAGCAAGGCGAGGGATCAAACCTGCACCCGCGTGGTTCCTAGTCAGATTCGTTAACCACTGAGCCACGATGGGAACTCCACATTCACTTTATGTTCATTGCAGCACTATTCACAGTAGCCAAGACATGGGAACAACTTAAATGCCAGCGACAGATGAATTGATTAAGAAGATGTGGTACATATACACAATGGAATACTACTGAGCTATGACAAAGAACAAAGTAATGCCATTCGCAGCAACGTGGATGGAACTAGAGAGACTCATAGTAAGTGAAGTAAGTCAGAAAGAGACAAATACCCTATGATGTCACTTATACCTGGAGCCATAACACAGCATAGATGAATATTTCTACAGAAACGATACAAGACTTGTGGTTGAGACCACAAGTTAGAGACCAGACTTGTGGTTGCCAAGGGGGAGGGGGAGGGAGTGGGATGGACTGGGAATTTGGGGTTAGTAGATGCAGACTACTGCATTTGGAGTGGATAAGCAATGAGATCTTGCTGTGTAGCACAGGGAACTATATCTGGTCACTTGTGATGGAACATGATGGTGGATAATGTGAGAGAAAGAATGTGTATAACTGGGTCACTTTGCTGTATAGCAGAAATTGCCAGAGCAATGTAAATCAACAATAATAGAAAAAATAAAAAACCTAAAATATGGTGGATAAGCAGTGAGGTCCTACTGTATAGCACAAGAAATTATATCCAGTCTCTTGGGACAGACCATGATGAAAGATAATATGAGAAAAAGAATGTATATATATGTATGACTGGGTCAGTTTGCTGTCAGCAGAAACAGTACAACACTAAACCAAATATACTTTTTTTTCCATTGCTTAATGAATTTTATTACAATTATAGGTGTACAAAAATCATCACAACTCAATTCGATAGCATTTGCATCCCAAACCCTCAGTGCATCCCCCCACCCCCTAGATTGTCTTATGTGGAAACCATAGGTTTTCTAAAATCTGTCATTGTCTGTTCTGCAAAGAAGTTCATTGTGTCTTTTTAGTTTCCACCTGTAAGCGGTAGCATTGGATGTTGATGTCTAATTGCCTGACTGGTTCACTTTGCATGGTAATTTCTAGGTCCATCCATGTTGCTATAAATGTTGTTATTTCATACCTTTTAATGGCTGAGTGATATTCCATTGTGTCTATGTACCATATCTTCCCTATCCACTCCTCTGTCAATGGGCATTTAGGTTGTTTCCATGATCTGGCTATTGTATAGAGTGCTGCAATGAACACTGGAGTACATGTGTCTTTTCGAGTCATGATTTCCTCTGGATAGATGCCCAGGAGTGGGATTGCTGGAGCAAATGGTAATTCTATTTTTAGTTTTTCTGAGGAATCGCCATACTGTTTTCCACAGTGGTTGCACCAATTTGCACTCCCACCAACAGTGTAATGGGGATCCTTTTTCTTCACACCCTCTCCAGCACTTGTTTGTAGACTTTTTTTTTTTTTTTGGTCTTTTTGCCTTTATGTAGAGCCACACCCGTGGCATGTGGAGGTTCCCAGGCTAGGGCTCTAACAGGAGCTGTAGCCGCCGGCCTTCGCCACAGCAACGCGGGATCCGA